>CP092875.1:87658474-87729755 GCA_030710605.1 Cordylochernes scorpioides | reverse complement strand
AGGGAAAAACATGTTTGTAGCTGACCAACTGTCTAGAGATCCATTAAAAGATGAGGTGGACACAAGCTATTTAGAAGGTCAAACTGAATCAGTGCACATGTTGCTGGTTACCACAGATAAAAAAAAATAAAGAGACTACAAAAGGAAACTCGTGGGGACCACACCTTGATACAACTAATAGAGTATGCGAAGAATGGATGGCCGAAATATAAAACTAAGGTCTGTGATGAAGCAAAACCCTACTGGCAATTTTCAAGAGGAAATTCATGTGAGTGACGGAATTGTTTACAAAGGAAATTGCATCATGGTGCCATCGACTCTTCGAAAAGAAATCCTGCAGGTTGTTCATTCATCACACTAGGGCATAGCAGCTTCCAAAGAAAAAGCAAGATCTGCATTTTACTGGCCAGGCATGATAACACAAGTAGAAAATGAAGTGGAAAAGTGCATAACATGTCAGGAATATTCAAGAAAGAATCCTGAGGAGTCAAGAATAGCTCATGAAATCCCTGAATTTCCATGGGAAAAAATTGCTGTAGATTTCATGGAGGTGAGTGGAACCAGTTCCATCTTGGTTGTCGATTACCACTCAAAGTTTGTTGAAATCCGGAAATTATCAAGCAAAAGAGAAACCGAAACCATCATGCAGTTGAAAACCATTTTCAGGACTCATGGAATTCCAAGAACTTTAGTTTCGGATAATGGACCCCCCCTTTTAACTCTACTGGATTCAAAAAATTTGCTCAGAAATATGAATTCAAAACACCAAACCTCCAGTCCCAAATATCCAAGATCTAATGGACAAGTTGAGAGGACAATTCAAACCATCAAAGGACTGATAATTAAGCTGTGCGAATGTCATCGCCTGGGCAGGGGACCAAAGGCGCCTATTCTGATTGAAGTTCCTGATCACGAGTCCAGAATAAGCCTCCTAAAGAACTCATCCAAACTTCGAATACTCAATATTTTTATGAGCAGGGATTACAGCCCCCAGATTAGAGAGCAGAGAAAAATCTTGATAGAGAAAGAGAAGGGAGCTTTACCGGAAAGGTATAGGGTCGAAGTTGAGGGATAATAAACTTCTCCTAAACGGCATTAACTACATGGTAGTGGAGGGACAGGTGGTGAATGCCAAAGGAGAATTAATATAGCTAGAGGCACACCAGCGGATCTCTGTAAATAGATGTAAATACTCAGGTAATAAAATACATACAAATGAAGATGTACAATCTAGAAACAAAACTCAACTCACAGGAACTCCTCATGTTTCACATGGCAAGACTCATACTATTAAAGAAAGTCAACTCAAGGGCACAATTCTGAAACATAATAAAATCAAGATCGAAAAAATAAAACCAATGGTTGACACAGCTAAAAACGAACGATTCATGTATTGGAATATAAACGGCTTTTTTTAGGATAAATTCTCTCTTTCCACTGTTCGAATATCTGAAACAATTTGAGATGTTCGCGCTTACAGAAACTTGGTGCCACTTCAATATCGACTTGAACCTGGCGAACTTCGGAATGTATCAATCACCTGCTGTAAAGTCATCAGATAAAGGGAGAGGCTCCGGAGGTATAATACTCGGCATAAATAAACAACTACAGCCCCAAATTGACAATGTTGAAATCGAAACCTCTTGGATCGCAGTCACACTCAATCCAAGTTTAGACAATGACTCACCAGCGATCTGTGTAATATTCGTATATATACCCCCAAACGATACGCATGCTACAAAAACTTGGACGACTATTTCATTTGATGGAAAAATAAGATATATAACGGGTTTGAAATAATACTGGTCGGCGACCTGAATGTCCGTATTGGCAATCTGGGGGGTTACCATAATTTGATAGATACTTCAAACCTTATTTTAACCACCCGAAATTCCTGTGATCTAACAAAATCTGCCAAAGCGGAAATATTTATTGACTTTCTTGATAAAAATCACTTAACTATAATAAATGGTAGATCCATTAATGATAAAGTGGTAAATTTACATTCATTTCCGGAAGAGGATCTTCTGTGTTAGATCTGGCGATTGTCTCACCTGCGGTGCTTGAACACATAGCAGACTTTGAAATTGGTTGTATGCCATATTCGGATCACTTACCAATAATTTTAAAGTTTATAGGCCCTAATAATAAAGCTGAAAATTGTTACATGGAGCCTAGGGCCAAATTAAATTTTCCTGGTCAGTAGATAAAATCCCAAAATATATAGAAACTTTAAAAGAATTAACCCCCGAACATCCAGCTGACTCCACAATTGATACTCAGGCTGAGGATTTTACTGGATTAATTCAAACAGCAATGTTACGCTCGGGGACGCGGATGGAGGCAAAAACAAAAATATAAAATCTAAGCCATGGTTCGACAAAGACTGTTATTTGGCTAAAAAGGAAATGAAACAAAATCTTAAATTATACGTAAAACATAATATCTCGGCCGATAAAATTGCATACTTGTCGAGTAAGAAGAAATATTCAGCTATCTAAAGTTCAAAAAAAGGGAATATACTGACAAAATTCAAGTTATCCTCAGTAATGTAAAGGATCCTTCCCAATTTTGGAAGACTATTAATTCACTTAAATATAGGAATAACCTACAAGGTGAAATTTCTACTGCAGACTGGCAGGTCTTCTATCGGGAGTTACTTGGTTCAAATTTAACAAAAGTTGTACAGTTACCACTTGAGATATTGGACATTGACCCCGAATTAGATTGTGAAATATCTCTAACTGAGGTCACCACGGAAATTTCCAAATTGGGTAAAAATAAGGCTACAGGACTTGATGAAATTCCTAACGAAGCGATTAAATATTTATTAGAAGAACATACAATTTATCTCAGGAACTTATTTAATAAAATCTTAGGGACATCCCAAGTTCCTCAACAATGGACAAAAACGATAATCCACCCAATATTTAAAAATGGAGATCGGACAACCCGTCAAATTACAGAGGAATATCCCTGATTTCTAACCTATCGAAATTATTTACATCTATTTTGAAGACAAGATTGAATGATTGGATGGAGAGAAAGTCAATTTTGGCAGAAAATCAGGCTGGTTTTAGAAAAGGCTACTCTTGTCAGGACCACATTTTCCCGCTCATATCATTAATTCAAATGACCCTTAGCCGTAGAAGGGGAAAGTTATATGCCTTCTTCATTGACCTAAGGAAGGCCTTTGATACTGTGCCGCACCATCTACTTTGGAAAAAATTAGCATTAAATGGTCTGAGCTGTCGATTTATTAAACTAATTAAGAACTATTATACCCAAATGACGGCAACAGTCAGATGGCGGGGTTCCTTCACGGAGGCTATCAAAATACAAGCGGGAGTATTGCAGGGGGAGCCGTTGTCACCTTATTTATTCATTCTCTTCCTAAACGATCTGGTACCCCTGTTCGATGAATCAGAATTGCCAGCATAAATCTTGAGAATTATGGAACTATACACCTTTTACTGTATGCAGACGACATAGTGATCTTAGGAGAATCGAAAATAAATTTGCAATTGAAGATTAACTTACTTAAAAAGTACTTAGAAGAGAACTGCCTAACGTTAAACCAAAATAAATCTAAAATAATGGTGTTTAGAAACGGTGGAAGAACAACTCGTTCCGAGACATGGTTTTGGGGTCAGCAACCCCTGACAATAGTAGCTAAGTATACATATCTGGGTTACCCTCTGACTACAAAAATCTCGACCCAATATGCTTCCCAATACTTTAGAAACAAAGCACTGAATGCAATTAATGCACTTTGGAGAATCCTTACAAAGGCGCGAATAAAGTCCTTTACCTCAGTGATGAAACTTCTTGACACTATTGTTCTTCCTACTTTACTATATGCGGCACCAATGTGGGCAATCAACCAGCTGAAGACAGTCAATAATACCCAAGATGCATTTCTTCGTCGTCTCTTAGACTTACCAAACTTCACACCAGGATATGTCCTCAGAAGAGAATGTGGAAGAATATCAACTGAACTTAATGCTGTAAAACTCACATTAAAGTTTTGGGTCAGGATTTTAAAAATGGAGACGAGCAGATTACCACATGCTTGCTTAAACTATCTCTGGAAAGTCACCGCGAAAAAGGAAATAGAAAACAGTTTTACTCAAAATTTAATAAAAATTCTAGACTCCAAGGGATATTCCTTTCTGAAGGGCTGCGAAGACTACTTAGCCATACAGAAAGAATTGCCAGGCATAATTAGAACTACCATAGACCAACTAATTCAAAACGATCAGATGAAAATCACTGATTCAACCCACTTTGCTCACTACAAATTTTTGAGTGAATCATTCATGACAGAGGAGTACCTACGATTAAATATCTCGCTTCCCAACAAAAGACTAGTTGCACAGCATAGAGTTTTATGGCAATTTTTCAGGGAAGAAAGAAAAGACTTCTGGAAAGAAAATGGCCGGAACTGTTTACTTTGTAAGGATCTCATGGATGATAATTTGGTTCACTATTTCTTCCAATGCCCTCTCTTAACAGAAAAACGTAATGAAATTTTCCCAAGCCCTACCTCTGGTCAATTTGGATACCATAGCATGTGTCAACTTCTCTCTTCAGATCTGAATGATAGATTACTGATTGATAGATACGTTAAGTTCTGTACGGAAGCTGGGCGCGTGAGAAAGAATGCAGGGCAATGATACTGGAGGATGATCCATCTGTAAATAGGTAACAAACCTTTTTTTTGTTGTAAATGTTTCCTCTTCCTTCTCCTCTTGTTGACGTGTAAATACGGCGAATCCTGTATGGGGCGGAATGCCCTAAATAAAGGCTTTTGTTGTTGTTGTTGTAATTAAAGCTGTGAAGTCAGGAAGAGATCCCAATCTGGCTTTGATGGAGTTCAACAACACACCTAAGTATGACTTGCCATCTCGGACCCAAATGCTTATGGGAAGATCTGTGAGAACTCTTTCGACATACACCCGACAACAGTTGAAACCAATGTTTGACACAACAAAGAATTACCAAAAATTGAGAGACCATCAACAAAAGTATGCAGGAAGTTCAAAGAGAATTTTGAGACCTTTGGAAGTAGGAGACAACATCATGTTGCAGGAAAGGCATAGAAAATGGGTTCCGGCAACAGTGACCGCAAAGCATGAAACTCCACGCTCATATATGGTGAAAACACCAAGTGGGTCTGAATACCGCAGGAACAGGTCTCACCTTAGACCGAGAAAGTTCAGTGTAGAAGATTCTGCCCCAACAATTCTAAGTCCAAGCATTCCTGGATCTCAAGCAGGGACAGCCATGGATGACAACATACAAGATCATGGAAGACCCACTTCCGAAAACAGAAGAGCATATGATCCAAGGGAGGACGTTTCCAAGAAAGGTAAAGAATCATCTACTTCTCCTAGTGTGCGAACCCGCAGTGGTAGAACAGTGAGAAAACCTTTGCGTTATAGAGACTAGGAGAACTGAAATCCTTTTTTATTTTTGTTCAAAGGAAACATGTTATGATGGATCCGGCAACACGGCAGACTCGATTTGTAAACATTCTTAGATATATAACCATGTTATTAAAAGATAAGTTAATAAATAAATACTTAGTTCAGTTGCATTCTGCGTGATCAAATAGGCACAAAGAACAACATAAACAACAATGGGTAAATGTACTTTTTTTTTCATTCAAAGAATACAAACCACATAATCTGACAGTCAGAATTATAGCTTCAGTTTAGACTGCTCCTAACATGGAGAAAAGACCTTTTTCCTGATTACCTGGATTCAGACTCAGCAGTTGATATTTCTTACTTTTAAAGGCGATATATTATTTTGCCATTTGCCCAGCATCGTTATGTCAATTAATTTCTTAAGACTTCACAAAGAACGGCCTCTAGAGAGAGTAACCAGACTTTGCAACCAGGGTGACACTTTAATCATTTCCTTGAGAATTCGCGAGATTTGCCTCAAAACCAGCGGCCAAAACTTGCAGCTCTGATGATGTCGACCTGTTCAATTCCTCGAGACTTTTTAATGTATGGCCTGTAAACCCCGAGTCCAGATCTTGTAAAGATGATGTTGCCCAATCAATTTCTTGAGACTTCGCAACGTTCCGCCTTTAAATCCAGCAGCTAGTTTTTATATCTTCGGATTATCCTGATAATATTCTTGGAACTTCTTAAAGTGTAACTTAATACCAATGTTAATAATCATATTGAGATCATTTTTGACAATTTCATTCTGGGTTGGGAATCAATCAATCTTCTATTTCTGCCATCTCAAATTTTGTTTCATGCCTCTATTAACGCTTTTCCACTAATTATGTGAGAAAGGTTCCTCTAATTTAGTTATATTTAGCCCCATTTTTGTTAGGTTCACTCTAACAATTCAGCCTTTTCAAATATATATATTTTAAAAACTTCTTATAAAATTAAATAACAATTTTAATATATATAAAATATTTCTAAATCAAGATTCAGTTCTTTCAATCGATGGAGACACAGCGCTAAACAATTTCATCTTTCTTGTTTATAATTTAGCAACTCGACTTTTGGGAAATGTCGTTTAGACTTCTCATATATTGTCGCGGCTTAACTCCTCTTCTTCTTCTTCGCCGCTTCTCCTTTAGTGGATCACCTACCCGGGCTCCATTGCTATCCCTCTGCAGCTCTTCCCTGCAGAGCACCCAAGGAACTCCGAGAAACACCACTCAGGTGGATTTCCTTTCCTCTGGCAGTATCTCTCGGCCATACCACTGGTGGGGGGACACGAGAGACTTACCAGAAGAGTAGCGATGTCGGCGAGAGAGTCATGACAGCAAGCGGCACAAAGATTTCAAATACTCCTCATTTTATTTTCCTTTCTACTACACATTACATATAATTAGAATAATATTCAACGGGTATTTACAATTATTTACACTCCAGAGCCAATATGAACATCTACTTACAACTATTTGCTCCAGGAAACAGGACCACAGCAGTCAGCGATATCCACATCAGTTACAGACGGAAACAGGCGAAAGCGCCATTTATTGGCGGAGATTGTAAGTGTTTTCAGGCTTTATACGCGACAATATATATATATATATATATATATATATATATATATATATATATATATATATATATATATATATATATATATATATATATATATATATATATATATATATATATATTGTGCGCTTGAAAACTGAACAATATGTATTTCATTTATTTGAAATTTTCTCATTTTGCATCAAATATCTTTAAAGGCAGCACAGAATCCAGCAACAGCCTTCAGGTCCGACCCCTTCACAGTGGCCACAGATTCCACTGTCAAGGTTAGCGTAGCACTGAAAAAGCGAGTGTGGAATCAATCGCATTCTAGTCTTCGCTTTCTTCATCCAAATGAACCACGACATTCGGCGATTCCATTATTCTCCTCCAAACGCTGACTGCAGCATTAAATTATATAAATTCTACAATTCCGCAGTCAGCGTTAGGAGTAGAATATTGAAATCGTCGAATGTCGTGGTTTATTTGGACGTGGTTTATATAAACCAAGGAGGAGATTTTTTATAAAACATCATTGTATTCATCCAGTTATGTATTTGTTGACTATCGGATTGAGACAAGGATAAGTCACCCAAGAGTTCTTTTCTATGTTTCTCCAAGCAAAAGCAACCAAATATTATATTCACGATTTCCTCTTGTATTCTGATTTCATATAGACCAAAAGTTAAAGGATAATCAGTCTTAAAGCGCTCTCACGATTTTGATCTTTTGATAATATACTGCTCCAGGTGATTATGCAACTGGTGGAAGTGTCTTGTCCCATGGCGGGGGGGGGGGGGGGGGGGGGGGGGGGGTGCCATTGCCCCGTTAGTCAGCCACATTTCAGAGTTTCCTGTTCATAGTTACCGTAGCGGCTCGGGGCTCAGAAGTCCCCACCGTACAGGACAGTCCCTTATATACTTGTGCTGCTTCTCCCGCACGCCATGTAGAGGAGGTGACAAACGTTACTACTTTTGCGGGTTAACACACAAAAATGGAATAGACTGGGGCCTACAGTAAGAGTGACTTAAACACAGAAAAAGGTACACTCAAAAGTACAATACCAACAACAAAAAGGGGGTAAATAATAAAAAAAAAAATTGTTAAATAAAATAAAAACAGTACTTATCTTTTATTTGGAGCGTTGATAAGGAGCGGACCGGGGTTTCACAGGTATGCGAGGAGATCACCAGACAAACAAACAGAGAACGCTTTAAGCGTCTCCACTAGAAACACCACTCCACGACTCCTCGCATTCCAGTTCAACCCTCTTTTATGTACAAACATGGCCACATTCGTCCAATGAGAAGGCGTGGGAGATCAGTTCGACTTAACAAATAAACAACATTCTTTCCGCACAACTGAGAAGATTAAAACTGCTATGTTTGTCAAATAATTTGACAGAGGGATTGGACTTCTGGACAGGGATTATGCAAATCATGATAGAGATATCTATTTACATGATTAATATTTTCTAAGAACAGATTATTCTTCAATAATATTCATCGAACAACACAGAGAGGCTCTACTATGGCACATTTAAATACATACATCAGGCCATAGGAATCCTGAGTGAAGAGGTTTGTGATTACTATGTAATTCCCAGATAACTAGACTTGGATGAAGCTAAAACTGGTGTTGTGGCTTTGTCAACGACCAGAATCCGCTAGTTTGCGAAGACAGCTAATAGATGGTGTTTATTTTTAGCGTTTATTTTAAGGGGAGAGGTGACCTTTATTTTTATAGAAGATATTTTTAGCTCTTAAAAAACATACCATGTGTGACGTGGATTTAAAATATGGACAATACAAAACAAGTTTATTAACGATTTTAAACATATTTAAGGAACCAGAAATTTCTAATCTTAAAATATTATTTGTTCCTAAATGCGAATGGTTTTACATTTTATTTTAGTTATCGTACAAGGATTGTATGTGGTTTTACTGTCCTAAAACCTTATGTCCATAGTTTGCTTAAATACCATTTCTAAGATTCCAATCCTTCAGAATTCTATATACAGTTACGAGCGTCATTCTTCATCAGTCATCTCTGTCACCGTTTGCTTTTTTTTTTGGAATGGCGCCCTCCTATTGGTCAGCTACGATCACGCCACCTTTGCCCCCCCCCCCCCCCCCATCATGCCTCCCCCCCCACTCGCTTTTTCGTTTTTGTAACCATTGTGTTGGTGGGGGTCGCTCCTTAAATAAATGCATATATTAGTTAATAACCAAATGGAATCCTCTCTTTCTTTTTCCCAGTAAGAGACGCCTACGGAAGCCAACAGTACATAGACAGATAAAGCACATAGGCTATAGTTATTAACTAACATATGCATTTATATAAGGCGCCAATTTATAATTGTAACAAATAGTATTTGAATCAAAACATTCAATCGGGTAAAACACGGGCGTTGCCCGGGTCATTCGGCTAGTAATATATAAAAAACTGAATCGTCCAATACAGTATTAGGGCTCTAAAAAGAGGTCTGGCAGATTAATTTGGTGAAACCGCTGGGAAGGTTCACCACTGAACCCAATATTTTTCATCACAGCAAAGATAGTAGAAGTTTGTTTTATGTGTTAAAAAAACATTCGTGGTTTGATTGCTTTTATTTCTTATGTATTGGGAACTGGTAAAACATTGTCTTGAATTATATTTGGCTTTAAATCTCTGGTAGGTTTACATTGACCCTAGATAGACTGGAGATGGTGTGATAGAGAAAAATAGGTGGAAACTTGACTATTTTATCTAGAAAATTTTATTTAAAAAGGGATAAAAAAAACTTGAAACCTCGACCAGAAGAAAAATACAGTTAAAACCTGTCAATAGCGTCCCCTCTTAGGACTCACCAAAATAGGGTGCTATAGAGAGGGGGTGCTAAAGACAAGTTATTTTTAATGTAAATCGCATCGTACTACGTATTTAAAATCGGGCGTTATAGAGAGGGAGGCACTATTTAGAGGGGAAGCTATAGACAGGTTTAACTGTATTATAATGAAAGAATAGTTACAAATTTACTCGCTAGATGGCGATACTTCCTCATTAGCTTTAAACACGTTGTGTGAGCACATACACACAAAAGCTGAAGTTTCAATTAAAACAGTCATTTAAGTTATCATTATTTATTTCATTGAAAAAGAAAGGGATAAAATATCCTAAATGCCAATTGTTCAAGTGATGAATCAGGTTACTGATTAAGAATCCAAAGTTCGGGCAATAAAGGAGGCGCGAACGGTAATAAATTTTTTTAATTGACAAACTAGAAAGCTGAAAGTATATAAATTAGAGCTCCTCTAACATAGTTCTCTATATATTATTACCATTCAATATATCCACCTTCCTTCTGTATACATTTGACCCAGCGTTGTTGGCAACTTGTAAAAGTAATTTGGTAAAACACCTTATCCAACTATCTGAACCACTCTCTAACAGCTTGGAGTAAAATTACATCACTTTCAAATGTTTTACCACGTAAAATACTATTCAATCTTCTAAACAAGTAGAAGTCTGAGGGAGCCAGGTCAGGGCTATACGCAGGATGAGACATCAAAGTCCATCCATACCCTGCAATCTTCGTCATAGTCAGGTGCACCATGTGAGGTCTTGCATTATCCTGATGAAATTAAATTTGAGTGTTTTTTAAATTGAGTCTTTTTGTTTAATTTTTCTTTTTAGATTTTATAATGATTTACAATATCTTGTTGATAGAAAAAATCCCTTAAAGATTGTCCATGAAAATCTTTCCTAGACTGACGAGGGCCATTAGCCTGAAACCATGATCTCTAGGTTGACGCTTCTCAGTTTGCTAAAGCTGGTGTCGTGGCTTTGTTACTGATCTGAGTCCACTAGTTTTCGTAGACGGTCAATATATGGCGCTTAGTTTTGGCCTCTATGATGGGAATTGACCTTTATTTTTATAGATGATATTGCCACGTGGAAAATTAGGGAAGACAAAAACTTCAGGAGGAGACAACAATTTATTTCAGGCATGGACAAACTATGAATGGTAAACAAATGATAAGCCACAAGGTAAATTCACAGAGTAGCAAAATATAAACATAAAGACAACCACTCTGTTAATAAAAATAATAAAATTAATAAATACTTTGTTACAATATGCATATAGGTTGTAGGTATTCTTCTGCTCTAAATTTTATAAACAGATTTCCGTAAGTTATGGGAGAAGGAAAAAAACGCTCTGGATTAAACAACAACAAAAACTTATATGCAACTTTAGAGCCTATATACATAGTTGACATTTTAAACTGTTATTGAAAATGTAAACAACTTTACAATGCGTATATTCCTTTTTGACTTTAGTACTCTTGTACTCTTTTTCACAATATTGTTACGATCTTTTTAATTCTGTCGCTGGTAAGCCACGGAATCACGAAACAAACTCAAAGGTAAGTTTTATTCAACACACTGTCAAATAGAAAAAGCCAACACCAACTATATGCTTTGTCTCTCTTATTTCTCAAATATTTACATAGACCCAAACAAAAATGAATTAATAGAAAACTAGTTAGGACATTCACATATCTACAAAATAGTTGAATTAAAGTACTTTGTAAAATGAAAGGATTTAAAAGCACGAATGTTTCTTTTATACATAATACAAACTTCTACTGTCCTTACTGCGATGAAAAATATATTGGGAGGGCTTGGCTCATCAGTGGTGAACCCTCCCAGCGGTCCCAGTTGTTTGCTGAGGAGTATTGCTCGAAGCAAATATTTGAATGTAATTCTACTGTCCTATAAGCTTATGTCCATAGTTTTCTTGAAAACCTTTTCTGAGATTCCATCCTTCAGTGCTGCGTATATAAGCAGAATCGTCCAATATAGTATTAGAGCTCTGAGAAGCGGTCTGGTGGATTAAATTGGCGAAACCGCTGGGAGGGTTCACCACTGATGAACCAAGCCCTCCCAATATATTTTTTCATCGCAGTAAGGATAGTAGAAGTTTGTATTATATATAAAAGAAACATTCGTGCTTTTAAATCCTTTCATTTTATATGTATAGATGGCGCGTTATTGCTTTGTGCTAAAGTACTTTGTGACAATATTTTGTTCTTGTTTACTTACTTTTTCTACTTCTTACTTCTAGCAGGGAGTTAGGGATGGGATGATCTGATTTGCTCTAAAATATATATTTATAACCTTCCAATATATCTTCAAAACGGGGTTTTCCAAATATCCGTTTGATAGGCTGTAGTCATTCTTTGGATATTAAACTTGGGCAAAAACAAATAGATCATGAGAAATTGTTTTTAAGATCATTTCGAATACTGACAAAAGTAACTTTGAACTGTTTACGCAAAAAAGAAGAAAAAAAAACAAACTAAGGCCCAAATTAAAAGTAATTTATGATGCATTAGCGCGCCATCTGTTATTAAAATTCGAAACTATTATAGACGCGTAGGATTCTTTTAAAAATTAAACAATATCTACTGCCCTCACTGATGAGCCAGGCCCTCCCATTAATTTTTCCATTGCAGTAAGGGCAGTAGATATTGTTTAATTTTTAAAAGAATCATACGTGTCTATAATAGTTTTGATCGATTTTGATCATTTGATAATATACTGCTCCAGGTGATTATGCAACTGGTGGAAGTGTCTTGTCCCATGGAAAGGGAGATGCCATTGCCCCGTTAGTCAGCCACATTTCAGAGTTCCCTGTTCACGGTTACCGTAGCGGCTCGGGGCTCACAACACCGTACTTCACCCTACAGGGCAGTCCCTTACTTGTGCTGCTTCTCCCGCCCGCCACGTAGAGGAGGTCTTCTGGACAGGGATTATGCAAATTATGATAGAGATATCTATCTACATTATTAATACTGTCTAAGAACAGATTATTCTTCAAGAATATTAATTAAACAACACAGAGAGGCTCTACTATGGCACACTTAAATACATACATCAAAACATAGGAATCCTGAGTGAAGAGGTTTGTGATTACTATGTAATTCCCAGATAACTAGACTTGGATGAAGCTAAAACTGGTGTTGTGGCTTTGTCAACGACCAGAATCCGCTAGTTTGCAAAGACGCTTAATAGACGTTGCTTAGTTTTAGGGTTTATTTTAAGGGGAGAGGTGACCTTTATATTTATAGAATACATTTTTAGCTCTTAAAAAAACATACTATGTGTGACGTGGATTTAAAATATGGACAATACAAAACAAGTTTATTAACGATTTTAAACATATTTAAGTAACCAGAAACAAAAATTACAGAAATACTATGAAGAATCCAACAATAATTTCAAACGTTCTTTATTTCCTCAAAAATATCAAAATTTGTCAAACCAAACTTCTACAATGTTCAATTCTTTACGGGTCATGGTAACTTCAAATCATATCTCTTCAGATTTAGAAAAATAGATTCGCCCAGATGCTCTTGTGGAGCGGAAGAAGAAACCCCCAAACACATTCTGAACTCACTAAAATATTATTTGTTCCTAAATGCGAATGGTTTTATATTTTATTTTAGTTATCGTACGTGGTTCTACTGTCCTAAAACCTTATGTCCATAGTTTGCTTAAATACCATTTCTAAGATTCCAACCCTTCAGAATAGTATATAAAAGCTTAATCGTCCAATACAGTATTAGAGCTCTAAAAAGAGGTCTGGCAGATTAATTTGGTGAAACCGCTGGGAGGGTTCACCACTGAACCCAATATTTTTCATCACAGTAAGGATAGTATAAGTTTGTTTTATGTTTTAAAGAAACATTCATGATTTAATTGCTTTCATTTCTTATGTATTGGGAACTGGTAAATCATTGTCTTGAATGATATTTGGCTTTAAATTTCTGGTAGGTTTACATTTACCCTAGATAGACTGGAGGTGGTGTGATAGAGAAAAATAGATGAAAAACGTGACTATTTTAGCTAGAAAATTTAATTTAAAAAGGGCTAGAAAACTTACCCGAAAATTGAAACCTCGACCAGAAGAAAAATACAGTTAAACCTGTCTATAGCGTCCCCTCTTGGGACTCACCAAAATAGGGTGCTATAGAGAGGGGGTGCTATAGACAAGTAATTTTTAATGCAAATCGCATCGTACTACGTATTTAAAATCGGGCGTTATAGAGAGGGAGGCGCTATTTAGAGGGGGAGCTATAGACAGGTTTAACTGTATTGTAATGAAAGAATAGTTACAAATTTCCTCGCTAGATGGCGATACTTCCTCATTAGCTTTAAACACGTTGTGTGAGCACACGCACACACCAAAGCTGCAGTTTCAATTAAAACAGTCACTTAAGTTCTCATTATTTAGTTCATTGAAAAAGAAAGGGATAAAATATCCTAAATGCCAATTGTTCAAGTGATGAATCTCAGGTTACTGATTAAGAATCCAAAGTTCGGGCAATAAAGACGGTCTGAAAGGCAATAATTTTTTTTAATTAACAAATTAAAAAGCTGAAAGTATGTAAATTAGAGCTCCTAACATAGTCCTCTATATATTATTACCATTCAGTATATCCACCTTCCTTCTGTACACATTTGATCGAGCGTTGTTGACAACTTGTAAAAGTAATTAGGTAAAACACCTTATCCAACTCTCTGAACCACCATCTAACAGCTTGGAATAAAATCACTTTCAAATGTTTTACCACGTAAAAAACTCTTCAATCTTTCTAAACAAGTAGAAGTCTGAGGGAGCCAGATCAGGGCTGTTCACAGGATGAGACATCAAAGTCAACTCATACCCTGCAATCTTCGCTAAAGTCAGGTGCACCATGTGAGGTCTTGTATTATCTTGATGAAATTAAATTTGAGTGTTTTTTAAATTGAGTCTTTTTGTTTAATTTTTCTTTTTAGCTTTTATAATGATTTACAATATCTTGTTGATAGAAAAAAAATCCCTTAAAGATTGTCCATGAAATCTTTCCTAGACTGACGAGGGCCATTAGCCTGAAACCATGATCTCTAGGTTGACGCTTCTCAGTTTGCTAAAGCTGGTGTTGTGGCTTTGTTACTGATCTGAGTCCACTAGTTTCGGAGACGGTCAATAGATGGCGCTTAATTTTGGCCTCTATGATGGGAATTGACCTTTATTTTTATAGATGATATTGCCACGTGGAAAATTAGGGAAGACAAAAACTTCAGGAGGAGACAACAATTTATTTCAGGCATGGACAAACTATGAATGGTAAACAAAAGATAAGCCACAAGGTAAATTTACAGAGTAGCAAAATATAAACATAAAGACAACCACTCTGTTAATAAAAAATAATAATATTAATAAATACTTTGTTACAATATGCATATAGGTTGTAGGTATTCTTCTGCTCTAAATTTTATTAACAGATTTCCGTAAGTTATGGGAGAAAAAAAAACCCTGTCACGGATTCAACAACAACAAAAAGTTATATGTAACCTTAGAGCCTATATACATAGTTGACATTTTAAACTGTTATTGAAAATGTAAACTACAGTGCGTATATTCCTTTTTGAATTTTGTACTCTTGTGCTCTTTTTCACAATATTGTTACGATCTCTTTAATTCTGTCGCTGGTAAGCCATGGAATCACGAAGCAAACTCAAAAGTAAGTTTTATTCAACACACTGTCAAATAAAAAAAACAACAACAACAACTATATGTTTTTGTCTATCTTATTCTAGAGAGCCAGCCTAAACCTATTTCTCAAATATTTACATAGACCCAAACAAAAATGATTTAATAGAAAACTAGTTAGGACATTCACATATCTACAAAATAGTTGAATTAAAGTACTTTGTAAAATGAAAGGATTTAAAAGCACGAATGTTTCTTTTATACATAATACAAACTTCTACTGTCCTTACTGCGATGAAAAATATATTGGGAGGGCTTGGCTCATCAATGGTGAACCCTCCCAGCGGTCCCAGTTGTTTTCTGAGGAGTATTGCTCGAAGCAAATATTTGAATGTAATTCTACTGTCCTATAAGCTTATGTCCATAGTTTTCTTGAAAACCTTTTCTGAGATTCCATCCTTCAGTGCTGCGTATATAAGCAGAATCGTCCAATATAGTATTAGAGCTCTGAGAAGCGGTCTGGTGGATTAAATTGGCGAAACCGCTGGGAGGGTTCACCACTGATGAGCCAAGCCCTCCCAATTTTATTTTTCCTCGCAGTAAGGGCAGTAGAAGTTTGTATTATGTATAAAAGAAACATTCGTGCTTTTAAATCCTTTCATTTTATATGTATAGATGGCGCGTTATTGCTTTGTGCTAAAGTACTTTGTGACAATATTTTGTTCTTGTTTACTTACTTTTTCTACTTCTTACTTCTAGCAGGGAGTTAGGGATGGGATGATCTGACTTGTTAAAATATAGATTTATAACCTTCCAATATATATTCAAAATGGGGTTTTCCAAAATATCCGTTTGATAGGCTGTACTCAATCTTTGTATTAAACTTAGACAAGAACAAATATATCATGAGAAATTGTTTTTAAGATCATTTCGAATACTGATAAAAGTAACTTTCCACTGTTTACACACAAAAAAAAAAAAACAAAAAAACTAGGGCCTTAATTAAAAGTAATTTATGATGCATTAGCGCGCCATCTGTTATAAAAATTCGAAACTATTATAGACACGTATAATTCTTTTAAAAATTAAACAATTTCCACTGCCCTTACTGATAAGCCAGGCCCTCCCATTAATTTTTCCATTGTAGTAAGGGCAGTATATATTGTTTAATTTTTAAAAGAATCATACGCATCTATAATAGTTTCGAATTTTTATAAAATAACTTAACACAGAGAAAATACTCAAAAATACAACAAAATAAAAAGGACGTAAATAAAAACATACGATTAGTTATAACAAAGCCAGTACTTATGTTGCAGCGTTGATAAGGTACGGGGTTACACAGGTATGCGAGGAGATCACCAGACACGGACACAGTGAAGGCTTTAAACATCTCCACATAAGCACTTCTCGCTGTCTCTTCGCATTCCCTTTCATCCCTCTTTATGTACAAACATGGCCACATTCGTCCAATAACGTAGGAGATCAGTTCACTTAACAAATAAACAACATTCTTCCTTCATATAACAGAGAAACTTAAAACTGCTAATGAAAATTAGAAACTATTTTAGACGCGTAAGATTCTTTTTGAAATTAAACAATTTCTACTGCCCTTACTGAAATGAAAAAATTAATGGGAGGGCCTGGCTCAACAGTGGTGAACCCTTCCAGCGGTTTCTCCAGTTTAATCTATCATACCGCTGTTATATTGCATTTTTCGATCTTAAAACTGCTTGCTTGTCAAATAATTTGACAATACAATGTCACCAAAACGGCAGTTCCAAGGCGTGGAAGAATAATTTGTGATCAATTCCTGATCTCTCCCAGGTGACCAAGCTTCTGTCGCCATGGAAACGCGCTTAACCCTTCGCAATGGCGGGGGTGGACTCCACATCATTTACTCCCCTTCTTCTTTTTTTTTTTCTGGACATTCTTCGGGCATCGATTGATAGAGAGGGTCTCATACACCCGCCAACTCTTTTTACTGGAATGTTTCCCATTTCATTGTCACCATAATACTTCTTCGTTGGAGACTGTTGGCAACCAGTAATTGGATTAAATTACTTGTATTGAATACATTTTATAGTAACTTGTAGGTGCTAAGTCAAGATGTCTGATGCCAACTCTTTTTACTGGAATTTTTTCCATTTCATTGTCACCATAATACTTCTTCGTTGGAGACTGTTGGCAACCAGTAATTGGATTAAATTACTTGTATTGAATACATTTTATAGTAACTTGTAGGTGCTAAGTCAAGATGTCTGATGCCAACTCTTTTTACTGGAATGTTTCCCATTTCATTGTCACCATAATACTTCTTCGTTGGAGACTGTTGGCAACCAGTACCTGGATTGAAATACTTGTATTGAATACATTTTATAGTAACTTGTAGGTGCTAAGTCAAGATGTCTGATGCCAACTCTTTTTACTGGAATGTTTCCCATTTCATTGTCACCATAATACTTCTTTGTTGGAGACTGTTGGCAACCAGTACCTGGATTGAAATACTTGTATTGAATACATTTTATAGTAACTTGTAGGTGCTAAGTCAAGATGTCTGATGCCAACTCTTTTTACTGGAATGTTTCCCATTTCATTGTCACCATAATACTTCTTCGTCGGAGACTGTTGGCAACCAGTAATTAGATTAAAATACTTGTATTGAATACATTTTATAGTAACTTGTAAGTGCTAAATCAAGATGTCTGATGCCAACTCCTTTTACTGGAATGTTTTCCATTTTATTGTTATCATAATACTTCGTTGGAGACTGTTAGCAACCACTACTTGGGTTCTTGTTCCAAAATCACTTTATTAGGCACCACTCAAAAAGAGCAACCTAGTTTATGATAATTGTAACAATGAATAATATGTGATGGTTATTCACATATTAAATAAAATGTTAACGCGGGATTCGATCCCGGTTCATGACTGTCGGGAATCGAGGTGTTATCTACTCGTCCACGTACTTGGGTTGAAATACTTGCTTTGAACACATTTTCCAGTACCTTGTAAGTTCTAAGTCAAGATGTCTGATACATATAGACATTCAACAATAATTGATCTTGGAGGCGACTACAGTAACTCAGCATTCTATCTTTCTCTATTATATCTCGTTTCCAAGAAATTTCTGAAATCGGTGAGCTTTCAAAGAAGACTTCCTTTCATCTCCTATGCCTTCATTTTTTTCTTTAATTTTGTACTCTTGTATTCTTTTTCACAATATTTTGTTAATTCTTCTTTACTTACTTTTTCTACTTCTTATTTCTGGGGGTCGGTGGAAGGATGGTCTAAACCGTTGGTTTTCGACCGCTACGACCCGGGTTCGATTCCCGCATTGGGCAATTTTTTTCTGATTTAAAAAAATGCTCCAATGGCCCTCGATTCTTGCAAAAGTCCAACCCTACCAGCGAGTGCAAGTAACCAAACGGGGCTCTGGCACATTTGTAAGTGCAAAGTCGAACTGCTTTTCACATGTGTAGACGTGTGATGCATTTACAGTAAAAGCAGTCGCCTACATCTATCTACCATGATTATCATGGCCTGTACCACTTGTACTAGGGATAAGCAAAAAAAAAACTTCTTACTTCTAGCCGGGTGTGGGAGGGTTAGGAATGGTCTGATAGTTAATATATTTATAAAATAGCTTTATTATCACACACAAAGCTTTATTAAGATCACCAGTCTTATACAGATTCATCACAGGAAGAAAGGAATCATAGATGGAGCTCCTATACTCCAGACAGCGCAGCACCCAACAACAGCCTCCAGGTCCGACACATGTCCAATGGCCACACGTTCCTTCGTGCATACGTCATGGTTAACGTATCACTGAACAGACGAGTGTGGAATCAGCCGCGTTCTAGTCTTCACTTTCCTCGTCCAAATGGACCACAGCATACGACAATTCTATTTATTCTATTTTCTAAATTTCTGTCAATTCTACAAATTATTGTTCTTTAAGAAAAGGAACTACTTGTTCTCGATTGCTTGTAAATAAGTTTATACCAAGCCCTTTCTTTCTTATTTCTCTCTATTTAATACATTGTAAATAACATTGCTGATTATTGTTACTGTTACTGTTATTCCTGTATATACACTCTTTTACTCGGAGAATATGTATAAGATCCAAAGGTCTTAATAAAGCTTTTGTGTTTTTGCTGTTTTAATGATTTTAATTGATTATTAATTATTCCAGAATTGGCCAAATACCCATCCTTGATTAATCAAGAAAAGTTAACCACGGACACGTTTCGGGCTGTTTGCCCGCGTCAGTGTGGTGCAAGCTTGGCAGCAAGCGAAACACGTCCGTGGTTAGCTTTTCTTTATTAATCAAGAATGGGTATTTGGCCAATTCTGGAATAATTAAAATCAACGAGAATAATTGATATTTATTCCGATAGATGGCGTAAGCCATCAGCAACTTACAGTTGCACGATAAGGAGATGCCTTTTTCTTAATTTATGCGCCTTATCCCAGTACAATATTACATTTGTACTGTTTTTTCACATTTAAAATTTAGTTACGGATATTGAATATACGCCACCTTTTATAGGAAAAATAAATTATTTTTGACGTGTATCATTCTATTTCAATTAAAACAATTTTATACACACTGCCCTTACTCTTTTTGTTGTTTCTTATCCCCTTGTGTAAAAATTACATGAGTTCATGCTCCTCAAGCTGTTTTATAATAAGCAGTGGCCTCTACCAAAGATCCTGTTTAGTGCATCTAATGCAAGCCAAAATGTGTTCTGGAGTTGTAGTAGCTACATTTACTGCCCCTTACTACAATGCTTAAATAATGGGAGGCCCTGGCTCATCAGTAGTGAACCCTCAATTAACCCATAATTATATGTATTTCTACTGTCTTCAAAGCTTATATCCATAATTCATTTAAAATACCCTCTCCCAAGAGTCTAGCTTCAGTATCAGTGTAAAAGGAAAACAGCAAAATGCATTATTACAGCGGTATGGTAGATTAAACTGGCAAAACTGCTGGGAAAGTACACCACTGATGAAACACTGCTTTTCACATGTGTAGACATATGGTGCACTTACAGTCTTACAGTAAAAGCAGTTGCCTTCTTCTACCCACCATGATTATCATAGCCTGTACCACGTGTACTAGGGATAAGCAAAAAAAAAAAAAACACTGATGAGCCAGGCCCTCCAATTACCGCTTGCAGTATGCATCCATTATTTTATATCATTGCAGTAAGGTCAGTAGGTATTTGTTTTAATTCAAAAGAGAATCACACACGCGTCAACAGTAGTTATATCTCCATACGTTAATTAATTGTGTGCGGAGTTATCCAACCAAGCATGTTGGGGAGGCCCCCGGTTTCCTGGCGGGCCATTGTCTAGGGGCGCCCGGCACGTGGCGGAAGTACCTGCGACAAGGTGTCCGACAGATGTGGGGACAGATTGGTCGCGTGCAATTAGCTAATGACCTCACCTGGAAGCCAATTAATTGTTGTTGTCTAACCACATTAGCGACAGTTACACCGGCTGTTGTATTGTCACCTTGATCGCCGAGGTTGGTCACGGCACGTGGTGTCATTGGCACGCGCGTCCCGCAGAGCTCACTGTTTGGGCGTCTCTAGACACTTCTTGGCTATACTGCATTTGATAAGTCCGATAGGTCATTTAACTACGGAAAAACCACATATATCGCTGGACCATAGACAAACCACATGTATCGCTGGATCACAGACAAGCCACATGTATCGCTGGACCACAGGCAAACCACATGTATCGCTGGATCACAGACAAACCACATGTATCGCTGGATCACAGACAAACCACATGTATCGCTGGATCACAGACAAACCACATGTATCGCTGGATCACAGGCAAACCACATGTATCGCTGGATCACAGACAAACCACATGTATCGCTGGATCACAGACAAACCACATGTATCGCTGGATCACAGGCAAACCACATGTATCGCTGGATCACAGGCAAACCACATGTATCGCTGGATCACAGACAAACCACATGTATCCTTGGATCACAGACAAACCACATGTATCGCTGGATCACAGACAAACCACATGTATCGCTGGATCACAGACAAACCACATATATCGCTGGATTACAGACAAACCACATATATCGCTGGATTACAGACAAACCACATGTATCGCTGGACTACAGACAAACCACATGTTGGAGCATTTTTTTTTTTTTTATTAAAAAAAAAAGTGCCCAATGTAGTATTCGATCCTGGGTAGTAGCGATCGAAAACCAACGGACCATCCTTCCACCGACCCTTGAACTTGTATGTAAAATCAACGAGTACTGTGGCACATCGGGCCGTAGAGTGACTCGAAAGATCTTTGGCAAGAGTGGCCTTCATTTAAAGAACTTGGCATAAGTTCATGATAAGTTTCAAGTCCAGTGGAAGGTCCTCCCCAAGTCCAGAATCAGTGGCAGGTACTCCCCAAGTCCAGAATCAGTGGAAGGTCCTCCCCAAGTCCAGAACCAGTGGAAGGTCCTCCCCAAGTCCAGAATCAGTGGAAGGTCCTCCCCAAGTCCAGAATCAGTTGAAGGTCCTCCCCAAGTCCAGAACCAGTGGAAGGTCCTCCCCAAGTCCAGAATCAGTGGAAGGTCCTCCCCAAGTCCAGAACCAGTGGAAGGTCCTCCCCAAGTCCAGAATCAGTTGAAGGTCCTCCCCAAGTCCAGAACCAGTGGAAGGTCCTCCCCAAGTCCAGAATCAGTTGAAGGTCCTCCCCAAGTCCAGAACCAGTGGAAGGTCCTCCCCAAGTCCAGAACCAGTGGAAGGTCCTCCCCAAGTCCAGAACCAGTGGAAGGTCCTCCCCAAGTCCAGAATCAGTGGAAGGTCCTCCCCAAGTCCAGAACCAGTGGAAGGTCCTCCCCAAGTCCAGAATCAGTGGAAGGTCCTCCCCAAGTCCAGAATCAGTTGAAGGTCCTCCCCAAGTCCAGAACCAGTGGAAGGTCCTCCCCAAGTCCAGAATCAGTGGAAGGTCCTCCCCAAGTCCAGAATCAGTGGAAGGTCCTCCCCAAGTCCAGAACCAGTGGAAGGTCCTCCCCAAGTCCAGAACCAGTGGAAGGTCCTCCCCAAGTCCAGAATCAGTTGAAGGTCCTCCCCAAGTCCAGAACCAGTGGAAGGTCCTCCCCAAGTCCAGAATCAGTTGAAGGTCCTCCCCAAGTCCAGAACCAGTGGAAGGTCCTCCCCAAGTCCAGAATCAGTGGAAGGTCCTCCCCAAGTCCAGAATCAGTTGAAGGTCCTCCCCAAGTCCAGAACCAGTGGAAGGTCCTCCCCAAGTCCAGAATCAGTTGAAGGTCCTCCCCAAGTCCAGAACCAGTGGAAGGTCCTCCCCAAGTCCAGAACCAGTGGAAGGTCCTCCCCAAGTCCAGAACCAGTGGAAGGTCCTCCCCAAGTCCAGAACCAGTGGAAGGTCCTCCCCAAGTCCAGAATCAGTTGAAGGTCCTCCCCAAGTCCAGAACCAGTGGAAGGTCCTCCCCAAGTCCAGAATCAGTGGAAGGTTATCCCCAAGTCCAGAATAGGTGGAAGATCTAACTTCGAGAGATCATCTCAAGTAAAGAACAGACGGCAAGCTCCTCCCTGGTAGAGAAGATCAGTAAAGCTTCAGTTTCCCTCAATTTTCTGATTTTACAAAGAAACCAAACGACCCAAGTTGAAAAGTAAAAACGTTTTACCGACAACATTTGTAGAACATTTGGTTTATTGAATAAACTAACGGAATCCAAGAGACAACCGTGCTCATGTGTTATTTTACCACAAGTAGCTAGTACACCAGGGCAGGTAAACACTCGGTACTGTAGAAGATGAGCCACAAGTAACTAGGCTGACTTATGTGGCAGCGGTACAACACGGATTTGTGATACAACACATAATTGTGGTACAATACAGACCTGTGGTACAACACAGACCTGTGGTACAAAGCAGATCTGTGGTACAAATATACAACACAGAACTGTGGTGCAACAGTACAACACATAATTGTGGTACAATACAGACTTGCAGTACAACACAGACCTGTGGTACAACACAGACTTGCAGTACAACACATAATTGTGGTACAATACAGACTTGCAGTACAACACAGACCTGTGGTACAACACAGACTTGCAGTACAACACGGATCTCTAGTATAACAGTGAAACACATACCTGTGGTTCAACACAGACCTGTGGTACAACACAGACCTGTGGTACAACACAGACCTGTGGTACAACACAGACTTGCAGTACAACACGGATCTCTAGTATAACAGTGAAACACATACCTGTGGTTCAACACAGACCTGTGGTACAACACAGACTTGCAGTACAACACAGACCTGTGGTACAACACAGACTTGCAGTACAACACAGACCTGTGGTACAACACAGACTTGCAGTACAACACAGACTTGCAGTACAACACGAATCTCTAGTATAACAGTGAAACACATACCTGTGGTTCAACACAGACCTGTGGTACAACACAGACTTGCAGTACAACACAGACCTGTGGTACAACACAGACTTGCAGTACAACACAGACCTGTGGTACAACACAGACTTGCAGTACAACACAGACTTGCAGTACAACACGAATCTCTAGTATAACAGTGAAACACATACCTGTGGTTCAACACAGACCTGTGGTACAACACAGACTTGCAGTACAACACAGACCTGTGGTACAACACAGACTTGCAGTACAACACAGACCTGTGGTACAACACAGACTTGCAGTACAACACAGACTTGCAGTACAACACGAATCTCTAGTATAACAGTGAAACACATACCTGTGGTTCAACACGGACCTGCGGTACAACACTGACCTGTGATATAACACAGACTTTCAGTACAACACGGATCTGCGGTATAACAGTGAAACACAGACCTGCGGTACAACACAGACCTGTGATACAGAACGGACCTGTGGTACAACACGTACCTGCGGTACAACAGTACAACACGGACCTGTGATACAACACAGACTTGCAGTACAACACAGACCTGTAGGACATCCCCAAATAAATCCCTCTGATTGACAACTGGAAAGATTAGCGAAAAGTCCATTCGGCGCCTCACTTTATGGACCCGCAATGTTAGCCCAAACTGCCCAATAAATTATGGGCCAATATCCCGGTTTTATGGGACGCTTTTTTATGGGTGCCGCGACGCGCCGTTGGTCACACGGAGTGCAAAATCTCGTTAGTGGCACCACATAAACCGTCGACTCGCGCTAAGTGCAGAGCGAATTTAAAATAATCACCGTGCCTTCGCTGAAAAAATACCCTCAAACTTTATGTCAGTCCCACTTTATGTTGGTCAAATCTTTTTATTTCGTCTCACAGACGCGCTGCTTCCATTTCGGTCTTATTTTGATGGTCTCCATATTTATTGCTGGACGAACACTCGCAGACGATCGATGCTATCTTCTGATATATGTCGTCTGGATGCTGAAGTCTTCTACTCTATATTTGGATGTAAATAGGTTTGTGTGTTTTATTACGTATGGTGGTAGCTTTGCTAATTTGCATATATCTTTGTTTTTCGAATGGCTGCATGTTAGAGATATACTCCTTTTCACTTACAGAGCTCACTTTGAACTGATTGTTTATATTGTAATGTAGGAAATGAGGAAAAAAACACATACCTACCTTACATGCCTAACACATACCTTAGAATAACACACTCAGAGAAATTTATTTGATGCAAAACTATTTTAATATACTGTGTATTAGTGCGTCATCTATTATGAGAATTTGATACTATTTTAAACGCGTATGATTCTTTTAATAATCAAACAATTATCTACTATGATGCACTAGCGCGCCATCTGTTATCAAAATTCGAAACTATTTTAAAGGCGTAAGATTCTTTTTGAAATTAAACAATTAAACAAATGTAAGGGAAGTAGAAATTGTTTAATTTCAAAAAGAATCTTACGCCTTTACGAATTATCTACTATCCTTACTGCAATGATAAATTGATAGGAGGGCCTGGCTCATCAGTGGCGAAACCGCTGGGAGGGTTCATCACTGATGAGCCAGGCCTTTCCATTAATTTTTCATTACAGTAAGGATAGTAGATAATTGTTTAATTTTTAAAAGAATCATACGCGTCTAAAATAGCATCAAATTCTGACAAAAATATTTTAATAACATAAGGAATATGACAGAGACAATATTCTCAATACTTACAATATAAAGCAATAACGCGCCATCTATATATATAAAATAAAAGGATTTAAAAGCGCGAATGTTTCTTTTATACATAAAACGAACTTCTACTATCCTTACTGCGATGAAAAAATATATTGGGAGGGCTTGGCTCATCAGTGGTGAACCCTCCCAGCGGTTTCGCCAATTTAATCCACCAGACCGCTTCTCAGAGCTCTAATACTGTATTGGATCATTCAGCTTTTATATGCTACACTGAAGGATGGAATCTTAGAAATGGTTTTCAAGTAAACTATGGACATAAGCTTATAGGACAGTAGAATTACATTCAAATATTTGCTTCGAGCAATGCTCTTCAGCAAACTATAATCAATGATCCAATTCAGTATTAGAGCTCTGAGAAGCGGTCTGGTGGATTAAATTGGCAAAACCGCTGGGAGGGTTCACCACTGATGAGCCAAGCCCTCCCAATATATTTTTTCATCGCAGTAAGGACAGTAGAAGTTCGTTTTATGTATAAAAGAAACACTTACAATATATCAAAAAATATTTTTTTTTTGGGAGAATCAAAATATTATAAAATAAATGAAGCTTCCAGGATTAAGTTTCTTTTGCAACTTTTTATTTTTCAAGTTTTCGGACTTGTCAGTCCTTCAACAGGATTATCACGTTAAAAATTTAATAATAAATACAAAATTTTTTATATACACATTATCTATATTTATAAAAATGAATGTATGTGTGTGTGTCTGTTTGTTTGTCCTTTATGCCTGACCAAACCACTCATTGGATCGCCATGAAACTTTGGGAAGTTATTTAGTATAGTACTGGGAAGGTTCCTAGCAAATAAAATTTTTGAAATAACTTTTCGCCTAGAAATAATCAAGATAAATATTCTAATTTATCTGTTATAATTCAACAATCTGCTCTAAATATTATCATGATGATACGATGATTTTGTGATGTAGAAAATTAGGAAAGACAAAATTCAGGATGACACGGCAATTTATTTGAGACAAGAATAATGATACAATTCAAAGGCAAGATACTATTCCTTTAACTTCCAATTACCGAGGGAACCAATTAATATTGATTTTATTCAACTTATCGAGTATTTTTCAAGGGACCGGGAAAAAATGTTCACTTTATCGAGAGATTCGTTAAACAAACCTTTACTCGGGTAAAACCCGGGCGAAGCCGGGTACGTCCGCTAGTTATATATATAATTTAAATACTTATTATCTATTTAGAGAAAAAAATATATTACATTATTTCAGTTTAAAAAACATTTTTTTTTTTTGAAAATATACGTGCGTGGGTGGCGTGGTGGATGATACGTTCTGGTTGAACGATATCTCGAGACTTCAAATCGAGAATCAGAATAGGACACGATTATATAGTTAGGTAGAGTTAACAGTAGAAGTTTGACCAGTAGTGACTCTACTGCTATTATATTAATGAGCCGTTGTTTAAAATTACAAACAAAACTAAAAGTCTAACAAGTTATTACCAATTACGATAAAACTGGGTAAGTCTTCAAACCAAAAGACATTTACTTACAGCCTTAATACAGTCATACATGGAAGGGTTGGTGGAAGGTTGGTTAAACCGTTTGGTTTTCGACCACTACGACCCGGGTTCGATTCCCGCATTGGACACTTTTTTCTGTTAAAAAAAAAAAAAAAGCTCCAATTTGCTCCGATTCTTGCAAAAGTCCAACCCCACCAGCGAGTGCAAGTAACCAAACGGGGCTCTGGCACATTTGTAAGTGCAAAGTCGAACTACTTTTCACATATGTAGACATGTGGTGCGCTTACAGTAAAAGCAGTCGCTAACTACCCACCATGATATTATCATGGCCTGTACCACGTGTACTAGGGATAAGCAAAAAAAATATATTGTATTAGGGCCATCAAGAAATGGCCTTTCGGCTTGAAAACATTCACCAGTTTATCGTAATTACAGAGAAGCATCTATAAAAGCAAAGGTAACCTATCGCGTCAAGTTAAACGTCAAAACTAGACGCCATCTATTGACCGTCGCCACAAACAAGCGGCCTCAGGTCGGTAACAAAGCCACAACACCAGCTTTGGTAAACTGAGAAGCGTCCACCTAGAGATCATGGTTTCAGGCTAATGGCCTTCGTCAGTCTAGGGCGGACTTTATTCCATGAGATCAACACGGAAATATTCCCGTCTATATTTTGTCCATAGATTCTCGTTTAACCCAGGTATTGTATATGTAAGGAATTTAACAAGAACAATTCCTAGACCCTGAATACAGAGGAGAACACGGCTGATTCCACACTAGCCTGTTCAGTGATACGCTAACCATGACGTATGTACAAAGGAACGTGTGGCCACTGGACATGCATCGCACCAGGAGGCTGTTGTTGGGTGCTGCGCTGCCTGGAGTATAGGAACTTTATCTATGCTTCCTTCCTGTGGTGAATCTGTATAAGACCGATGGTCTTAATAAAGCTTTGTGTGTATATAAGTAAGTAATTTAACAATAAATAATTACAAAACCCTGGAATACAGAGGAGCAGTCAACAATTGCCAGATACAAGACTGGAGGAAATCTCAAGTTTACCAGCGACAAGACAATGCCCAACATGTAAAACCTATATTGCCAATCCTCAAAATGAACATGATTTAAATTTTTTAAAAATGTATATTTTTATCACGCTCACATGAGCTTTTTAGATGGCAAAGCGCCATCTAGTGAAACAGAAATCAACTAAACGTTAATTTAGCTTATTCCCTGATATTTGACCAACCTATTTTTCCTGATAAATCAATAAAAAGTCAACAACAAACGCCTTTCGGGCTTTTGAACCTCGTTAGCGTAATGCAGGCTGTATCTCTACGACCAAAATATTTTGATCCCAGAGGAGTTTCTTGAGAAATCAATAAATGGTATTCAAATCTAAAAATCTCACATGTGATTGTAGTCAGGATATGCATTTTTAAAATATTAGTACCAACAACTGACCTTTTTTATTATTTTATTATCTATTGTTTTTTTCTCACATCAATACACACACACACACAAAAGCCTTTATTAAGACACACAGGTCTTACAGAGGATTCTCCTTGGGGTTCTTCTCACATCAATATGATTGGATCCAAGCCATAGCACAAGATCTTGGGGACAAACAATCCATGAATAGACTTGAAACTTGAAAAGAAATGCAAAAAAAAAAAAACAATCCATGAATAATCATTAAAATTCTGTAACATCACAAACTTATGGAGTATGTCTTCTATCCCATCAGAACATAGCGTGGCAACAAGATGTCTTGTAACGTAGATCAGACAGCCAATAATCTACCGTGTGGATCACCGATATATCTCCCCCTAAGTAGACCAGCTAGGCCCCCACGTGCCTGTGGCGCGTGCAGCGATCACGCAACCTACACGCCCCACCGGCTACACGACGGGAAGGTAACGCCAGACTGCGTGCGTGTGGACCACTCAACATTTCCGTTTAGATCAACTTCCCATTTGGTGAAAGATTAAGTTGTGTGAGAAAGATACTTCTTAAAGCTCTCCAAAGTAACGACGGTTAAGAGACGGCGTCTAGCTTTAACGTCTATTTTGACGGGAGAGGCGACATTTGTCTTTTTAGATATATAGTTATATACAGACATGGTTTTAGAGTTTAAAAGAGGGCAAAGACTAACCTCTCTCAGGTTCTTGTTCTCCAACAATAGCGCAGCTGCTTGTTGGAATCCTCCGCTCGTTCTTGGTGCACTTCCCCATTTCACTCTTGGCCGAGCAATTCACATCTTAACTCTTTTGGTCGAGCACTAAGCAGCAAAAGAGCTGTGACCACAATAGACGTAAAAATGACCTTTCATAAAAGATCTGTAACCACAACAAATATAAAATTGACCTTTCAGCAAAGAGCTTTTACCATAACAGACATAACACTGACCTTTCAGCAAAAGAGCTGTCACCACAACAGACATAATAATGACCTTTCAGGAAAACTGCTGTGACCACAACAGACATAAAACTGACCTTTCAGGAAAAGAGCTGTGACCACAACAGACATAAAACTGACCTTTAAGGAAAAGAGCTGTGACCACAACAGACATAAAACTGACCTTTCAGCAAAAGAGCTGTGACCACAACAGACATAAAACTGACCTTTCAGGAAAAGAGATCTGACCACCATAGATATAGGATTGATATCTCGATAACAATCCTCATTACTGACCTACGATTGAAGGTTTCCAACAACAAAACAATAACGACCACAGACGGCAGTCAAAGAACGACCACAGACAACGGTTCATTTACAATCTCCCTGCCCTCATAGACATTGTCCCAGATTCAATGACAGCTGCCGGACTTTTAATTCCGAACTGATGAGTCGACGCAGGGGACATAAATAGCAGACGACGACGTCCTGCCAGATGTCCCCATAACCCTTTCCCTCACGATGTTAAACCCCTTGACGTCACGCGACACGTGGCCTGCTTGCTTGCCCCACTGACTGATTGTAAATTTATGCTTGCGGTGGTCAGGGGACGGATGACTTGTGCCACAGGGGCGCATTCAGGGGCTTCCTTTCTCTCTCTACAGCCCCCCTCTCCCTCTTTGACGATATTATCACGTCAAACCTTTCAACTCCTTTCTGTAAACTCCTATATTGTGCTGTCATTTTGGCCGAGATCTATAATACCATTAATATAACTCTCACTGCTCACAGTGGTAGGCTTCGAGGATAAAATTTAATTTTCTTTGTAAATATATTTTGGATTTCATTAATAAAAATGGTCTTTGATGTAACGATCTCAAGGAAATATTGGACATATCTTGTGGTTGTAAACAATATATAGGTGTATGCGTGTATATGTGTGTATATATACTTGTATATATATATATATATTTAAATTTAATGATGTAACTGTAAATAAAATTCAAAGAATATCTCTATATGTAAATAATATTTATGAATCTTTCTAAGTTACTTTCTGTGTATCTTTCCATGTTAAATATTTTCTTTGTTATATTTGTATGTACATTTAGCGCAAGTGTCCCTAGGGGGACATAGCGTTTTGAAGTGAAATAAATAAATTACACTTACAAACGTTAGTCGAATTACAAAATTTATATTATAGTATTTGAAAACCTACAAATCTATAAGTAAATATAAAGCATATATTGGATCTAAATTTATTATTCAGCCAATATTTCTAGGAGCAAGACGCCTCTCTTTATCAAAGCTTTGATTTAAACTAAATCACGTGTGATCCACTCATGCTATACAAGATCAAAGTAAGAAACTATCTGATGAAAATTTCACTGTATATAAAATATATGTACAATGTGATTATATTAATATTTAAAAGAGTATATAATTAAATAAATATTTGATTAAATAAATGAAGAGATTGATAAATATTATAGAAATAAAAATGAGTAAGGATTATGATAATATTAAAATTACAAATATATTCTCACAATGAGTATCTTTTTTATTTAAAAAACGCTAGCTTTCAAGCGTTAATCTGCTTAATATTTATTATTAAATTAATTTCTGGTGGGATCAAGTCGATATTCTAGTAAGCCCGTTGAAGAGCGATTAACGCTTGAAAGCTAGCGTTTTTTAAATAAAAAAGATACTCATTGTGAGAATATAATTGTAATTTTAATACTTTTTCACAATTTTATCATGAATAGAGATTATGATAGTGATTATAAATTAAAATTTTATGTATGATTTTATTGTTGCTCATATATATTCGTGAAAAATTGAGCATATACGCAAATTTGGTCTTAAATATCCATTTCTTGATTTTTCAGGAAGCTCCTTGAACACCAAATATTTGGTCGTTGAGGTACATCCCGTACTACGCTGACAAGAGGTCAACAGCCAGAAACGCGTTCGTGGTTGGCGTTTCTTGATTTATCAAGAAAATTATACTACTAAAATATGAAAAAAAATTACTGTGTTATTTTGTTGTTGTATGGCGAATCCATACAGGGCAATGGGCCCTAATAAAGGCCTTTTGTTGTACGACTACAATATGATTTATTGTAAATAGTTTCACGCACAATTATCCAGATCGGATATAGCGTGTCTTATTTGCAACTGGTAATAAATTATCAAGAAAATTATTTAGTCAAATATCAAGTTAAATAAACGTTTAGTTATTTTTTCCACTAGATGGTTCTCTGCCATTTAAAAATGGTCATGTGGACGCCGTTAGATACCATTTTTAGTATTTAAATAAATACTAATTTAACACAAAGCAATAACGCGCCATCTATACATATAAAAATAAAAGGATTTAAAAGCACGAATGTTTCTTTTATACATAATACAAACTTCTACTGTCCTTACTGCGATGAAAAAAATATATTGGGAAGGCTTGGCTCATAAGCTTATGTCCATAGTTTACTTGAAAACCATTTCTAAGATTCCATCCTTCAGTGTAGCATATAAAAGCAGAATGATCCAATACAGTATTAGAGCTCTGAGAAGCGGTCTGGTGGATTAAATTGGCGAAACCGCTGGGAGGGTTCACCACTGATGAGCCAAGCCCTCCCAATATATTTTTTCATCGCAGTAAGGACAGTAAAAGTTTGTATTATGTATAAAAGAAACATTCGCGCTTTTAAATACTTTTATTTTATATAAATACTAATTTATTTAGTATCAAGCAAATCAAGCTAAAGTAAGATTCTGGCTTGTTTTATCGGTCCAATCCTCTTGTGCCTTGTTCAGCTGTGATCCCCCAAGTTACTCCTTTGTACAGTCAGGGTTATTTAGTATCAAGCAAATCAAGCTAAAGCAAGCTGCTGGCTTGTTCTAGCGGTCCAATCCTCTTGTGCCTTGTTCAGCTGTGATCCCCCAAGTCACTCCTTTGTACAGTCTGGGTTATTTAGTATCAAGCAAATCAAGCTAAAGCAAGCTGCTGACTTGCTCTAGCGGTCCAAGCCTCTTGTGCCTTGTTCAGCTGTAATCCCCCAAGTCACTCCTTTGTACAGTCTGGGTTATTTAGCATCAAACAACGTTCCTTATTGTTGTTAATTTTGTACTTCTGTAGAAGGACGAAAATTCCACGAAAACTTGAGAATGAACTAATATAATTACAAGAAAGCCATCTCCAGAAACTTATTGTAGTACAAAACTATCCTATTAATATGCATCATATTAAATTTTTATTATTATTTGCAGTGATAGTTTTGTTAATTAATAATATTAATCTATTTTTATAAATAAATATAATCGCTAAGGGAATCTATCATTACTTACGGTGGATATCCAAGTTGGAGAAAAACAAAAATATGGTTCGATAATCTATTGAGATTTTAAAATATTTTATTGACCTCATACACAAGTCAATGGTAGTAGCATATAATAATTATAAAAAGAGGGATAAAATAAAAGAGTAAAATATATACAGTTATGTACAGTCCAGGAGATTCCCCCAACGACAGAGTCCTCCTCCAGACAGTAAGTCACGTTCTCCCCTCATCTCAAGGCTCAGAAAGAACCTGTGTATTGATGACTTGGCAGACGCGAGGATGGCGAGGGCGTCGTCATCCAGCCCTTGACCGAAGAGCCAGCCCTGCAGGTCGGGTGGTTGTTGTATGATGTTGAAGGCCTCCCGTATGAGGGGCCTGATGGAGCTGCATAATCTATTGAGAAGCTGGGGACACAGTCGGAGAGCCGAGGCAGAGAGATTATGTGGATTCGTGTCGGATAAGGGAAAGATCTTTTTCGGGTGAGAGAGAATAAAGTCCCGTATGGAGGAGGAAAGATGGAGTCCCGTGTACTTAAGACTACTACTTAGACCCACATCTATAGGTACTTCCTCGGTGTGGAACTGAGGAGTGAAGACCTTGTCTGGAGGAGGACTCTCTCAAGGTGGGGAAGTCTTCCTTGCTGAAGACATTTGTACACAACTCTCTATATGATACTCATATGATATAATACACTGCGGCTTGTGATTGTAAAACAACACTTGAAGTTACACCGCATGAGTTTCTTTTCAATAAAAAATTCAAAATTTATTTCAAGGTGAAATATTGACTATTTCTAACCTTTTTGGATGAGGTATGAAAGGGTGAATTATGAAGAGTAATAATGAACGGAAAAATAAAAGTGTCCAGGGATGGGAATCGAACCCACAATGTTCCGCTTACCGGGCAGATGCCATGTTCACTTGAAAAGAAACTCATGCGGTGTAACTTCAAGTGTTGTTTTACAACTATATAGATTCCCCTACATTTTATCTACCCTTTATTTCCTATTTTATTATATATTTTTTCCACCTTTGTAACAATTAATTAGAAGAATCAACATAATTGTTTAAATTGTCTAATTGTCTATCATTACTTATTATTCCCGATCCTATAATTTCTAAATAAACCCGTTATTGGGATAAAACCAACAATCAGTAAGTAAAATTATGATTTATACTTCCTGAATTAACTTATACAAGGTGCGTTCATTAATTTCCAGGACTGGTTAAAAAATAAAATAAATAAAAAAGCTAAAGAAAATTTTTTTATACAGAGTTAAATATTGGACATTCGACCACACCTGACTGAAAGCACGAGTCTCGTGGCGCACGCGCCGATCTAAAAAAAGAACAAAACAACTTTCTTGTACGGTTCGCATTTCTAATTTTAAAATGGCCATTTTCAAAAAGCAGAGAATCTGCATTAAGTTTTGTTTTAAATTGAAAAAAAGTGCTACTGAGACGTATGAATTGATTAAAGAGGCTTTTGGCGATGCAGCTTTATCCCGTTCAAGAACTTTTGAATGGTTTTCCACGCTTCCTAAAAGGTCGGGAAAAGGTAAACGATGATCAGCATACTGGGAGTCCAAGATCATTACGTTGCGAGGAAAACAAGCTCAAAATAAAGGAATTAATTAAATCTAACAGAAGAATTTCTATTAAAGACTTATCTTCAGAGACTGGACTATTTGTAGGACTGTGTCATCAAATAGTAACAAAATATTTGGACATGATCCGGACGTCTTCAAAATTTGTTCCCCGGATTCTAACAGTGGAACAAAAGGAGGTTAGAATGGATGTCTGCAAAAACATGGTTGAAATGACTCGGACCGATCCAGAATGGATGCAAAAAATCATTACCGGGGACCCGGTATCATGACCCGGAAACCAAACGTCAATCCAGCCAATGGATTGAAAGAGGGGAACCGAAACCCAAAAAGGCAAGATTTACAAAATCCAAAGTCAAGACATTGCTTGTTACATTTTTTGATATTAATTGTCTGCAAAAACATGGTTGAAATGACTCGGACCGATCCAGAATGGATGCAAAAAATCATTACCGGGGACCCGGTATCATGACCCGGAAACCAAACGTCAATCCAGCCAATGGATTGAAAGAGGGGAACCGAAACCCAAAAAGGCAAGATTTACAAAATCCAAAGTCAAGACATTGCTTGTTACATTTTTTGATATTAATTGTTTGGTTCACCATTAATTTATTCCTTTCGGACCTACAATTAATCAAGAGGTTTATTTGGGGATAATGAGGCGCTTAAGGGAGGTAGTGCGCCTTAAAAGACCTGAAAGATGGCAAAACAATGACTGGATACTTCACGTCGATAATGCGCGGCCGCACACAGCTCACGTTGTTTTGCACTTCTTGGCCAAGAATTAAACCATACAGATCCCTCTCTCTCATCCACCCTATTCCCCCGACTTAGCCCCCAATGAATTTTTCCTCTATCCTAAATTGAAAATGAAGTTAAAAGGAAGGAAATTTGACAACGTTGATATGATACAAGCTGAATCGAAGGCAACCTTGAAGAACCTCTCAAAAAGTGATTTTATCTCCTGCTTCGACAATTGGAAAAAAGATGGAACAGGTGTATTGAGGTAGGAGGGGCATATTTTGAAAAAATTTTAATTAGCTTTTTTATTTGTTTTATTTTTTCTAAGATACAGAGTAGTCCTGGAAATTAATGAACGCACCTTGTATATTGAGTCAAAGTTTCATCCAGATGAGTTGAATATTATAATTTAATATATATAATGCGGCTTATAATTGTAGAACGACATTTGAAAATTATCCCGCATGTGTTTCTTTTGAACGAAAAATCGAAATTTATTTTAAGGAGAAATAACGATTCTTTCTAACCTTAGGGATGAAGTATGAAAGGATGAATTGTGAAGTGTATTGATAAGCGGAATTTTCCATCGGAATTCTCATCCCTGGACACTTTTATTTTTCCGTTTATCATTACTCTTCACAATTCATCCTTTCATACTTCATCCCTAAGGTTAAATATTATGGAAACCATTACTGGTGAGGACCGACATCCAGGTTGGTGGTTTCTGGAAATTTGAACTCTTTATGACACCTATGGTTACCTTAAACAAAACAACTTCTCTATTGCCTTAACTGTAATGATTGCGATGATATTAATAATGACTTAATTAACATCCAGGAGATTTTAATAGACACTTCGGCCATTTCATTTTATGGCTCAATTCTCGAGGTTGAAGTTGACCTCTCATTTAGTAGACCCCTTTTGGGCTTATAAAAAATAATGCCACTTCTAAATACCCCACCCTTCTTTGATTTATATCACCTTTCTATCAAGTGTTCAACTTTCTCAACTAAGTATGAGAGTAATAAAGCTAACACAAATAAAAAGTATTATGCTAAATCTCTATTAATAAATATCAATTTAAATAATCGAAAACCTTTATTGTTTCTCTTTCACAGTGCGTTACTCATCTAGCGACCGAATATACTGGGTGCAAGTAGATTTAAAACGCCTGTTTTTAAAAAAACTCTAACTGGTCGAAGTGTCTATTTTTCACAGTAATATGAATACCGGCCAGGCAACCTCCAACTTTAGGATAATCCAGGAGATTCACAACACGTCAATTGTAGAAAACTACTTATTGTGTTAAAACTAGTGTTGATTGGCACGAAGGATGGAATGTTCTTTAAGCCACGTTGACTCACCGCCGTAAAAATTCAAATATCTTTTATGGGCGGGGAGAGATGATAGACTGGCGGATCAATGCTCCCTGGGTGGAAGGACTCACCCTCGAGTTCTCTTTGGTAGATTCCCCGCTGTGGGGCCGCTCGCTGCAGTGTACATATAGGGTAGATGGCATCTCTTTCTACCACTGAGGTCGTAGTTCCTTGGTAGAATTCTCCACTGTAGAGAAGATGTGACCGCTCGCTGTAGTGTAGATATAGTGTAGATGACATAAATTTCTACCACTGAGGTCGTAATTCCTCGATAGAATTCTCCACTGGGCTTGGTTCTCTTTTGGTAGATTCCCCGCTGTGGGGCCGCTCGCTGTAGTGTAGATATAGGGTAGATGGCATCTCTTCTCCACAGTGGGGAGTCTACAAAAATAGAACCAAGTCCAGTAGAGAATTCTACCGAGGAACTACGACCTCAGTGGTAGAAAGAGTTGTTAACCAGCCTATATCTACATTGCAGCGAGCGGCTTCACACTAGGTCGTAGTTCCTCGGTAGAATTCCCTACTGGACTTGGTTCTCTTTTGGTAGATTCCCCGCTGTGGGGAAGATGGGGTCCCTCACTGTAGTGTAGATATAGAGTGGATGATATATCTATCTACGAATGAGATCGTAGTTTCTTGGTAGAATTCCCCACTGTATAGAAGATGTGACCGCTCGCTGTAGTAAAGATATAGTGTATATGACATCTCTTTCTACCGCTGAGATCGTAGTTCCTCGGTAGAATTCTCCACTGTATAGAAGATGTGACCGCTCGCTGTAGTGTAGATATAGTGTAGATGACATCTCTTTCTACCGCTGAGGAGGTAGTTCCTCGGTAGAATTCTCCACTGGACTTGGTTCTCTTTTGGTTGATTCCCCGCTGTGGAGCCGCTCGCTGCAGTGTAGATATAGAGTGGATGACATCTCTTTCTGAGATCGTAGTTCCTCGGTAGAATTCCCCACTGTAGAGAGATGGAGACGCTCGCTGCTGCAGTGTAGATTATGGTAGTAGATTATTCTACCACTGAGGTCGTAGTTCTTCGGTAGAATTCCCCGTTGTGGAGAAGATGTGACCGCTCGCTGCAGTGTAGATGACAACTCTTTCTACCGCTGAGATCGTAGTTCCTCCGTAGAATTCCCCACTGTAGGGAAGATAGGGCCTCTCACACAATAAGCGCCATCTATTGAACGTCTCCGTAAACTAACGGACTCAGTTCGGTGACAAAGCCACAACATCAGCTTTGGTAAACTGAGAAGTGTCCACCTAAAGACCATGGTTTCAGGCTAATGGCTTTCGTCAGTTCAGGACTGACTTTATTCCATGAGATCCACAATGGATCAAATAAAATCCCCACAATCCTCCTATATATATGATCCACACGCCTGATACCATCTTTCTTTCTTTTTTTTTTTTTGGATTTGCCCGTTAAAGAGAAAACTTTTCTTGAAAGCTTACAACACCTCAAAATGAAGAAACTCTGTCCAATTTTTGCCTATCGAATACTATGAAATCTTGACTTTTATATTCTCATAGCTCTCATATTTCAAACAACAGTCTTCCTTACAATATTCTTATGAAAACTAGAGAATTCTTTCACAGACCTGATGTCAGGGCTTGTGTATGTTGTTGTTGTTGCTTAAGTCGTTTAAACAATCTCCATTAGGTTCCATTGTCTCCGTTTTTCTATTATAGTCCTGGGGTTTTCCCAGAGGTCTTTTTTGGAGAATATTGATACAATAGATGTTCAGGACTGGCTGGTTGGGAATCACATTTGGAGCATTTAGGGGATTTTTTGATTTTTCAATTGAAATTTAAGTATTCTAAGATGTACATGGGGTAATAACAGAATGTAACAATAATAGGCATACATGGAACAAGAAAAGAAAGAGAAGAATTGTATGTACACATGACATATATAAAGAGTTGTTAGTAGTACAGATTATAAATTATGGAGAGTAGTAACTTCTTGCTTCTTTTCACCCTCAACTTACAAACCTTATTTTTGACACCGTCTTGTAAAATTCGAACACAAGGAATAATAAAAATGTCTTTCGAATTTCTTGAAATGGCTTCATAGAAGAAATGGAAAGGAAGTCCAGACGACGTCCGGTCCACCTGGGCCACGTGGCTCTAATTGATTACCGTAATCCACTAATTACCTGAGGGCCCCGGATGTTCGCCTGGCTGGGCCCTCGTCACGTGACCCGCGCCATCAATCCGCGGCAGCCGACTATCTCTAATCCAGGGCAGACGAACGCCTTATCTTCGCGCCAAATGTATTCGCCTGCCGTCATTCATTTTCCCGCCTTCCCTCCTCCCCGAATGATGATCATCCTTGTTTCTATCATCATCATCACCCCCGGATTAACTCTTTTTCTTCTTATTTCTTCTACTTTTCTTGAAGGGGTTTTACTAACGCGACATTGCCCTTGCGTGACTATCGGTGCTTCCGAACCAAATGGGAGATTACACCTTGGTAATGACATGATAATCCTAGATATTAAATTATTATAATAATCAAATTCTCTCTCAATATACTTTCTATCAATTATGATAATAATACAGTAGACTCTCCTATAACGCGAGTTTTTACAACGCGATTTCGTACAACGCGATAAAAAAAATTGCGACAAACTTATTTATACAACGCGAATTTTCGTATAACGCGTTATAAAACAAAATGCGGAAATTTCCTTATTGACAACTGAACAATACATTTGCATATAAAATAATATAACATTTAGTTTTGTTTTAGTATATAATTATTTTTCCTATATACATCATTTTATACAATACATTTTTACATGGTATTTGTCACTAACAATTTACCCTAATAACATTCGCGTTATACAAGTTTTATTTCGTACAACGCGAATTTCTATAACGCGATTTCATACAACACGGAACACATTAATCGCGGTATAGGAGAGTTTACTGTATTGTAATACAATATCTATTATTTTGTTAATGGATTATCAATTTTGTTGTTTGACACTTCTTTCTTTTGTACACAGTTCTTTTTTCTCGTTTTTTTTTCTCTTTCTCCTTGTTAACGACTTCTATTCCCGACCTAAAATTATTGTATATATGTATATAGACAAATGGCATACATATATGACAGCGTAAGTGTCCCTAGGGGAACTAGCGCTTTAAATTGAAATAAATAAATGTCTAATTTTATTACTTGTAAATTTGCCTCATTGCCTTTCTGGTATTTATAGATTTATAGATTTATAGATTTTGACATGCTCATGTGCCTAAAATAAATTTCCGTGTCATTCCGATGTTTGTCTTTCCTTATTTACTACATGATAATATGAGAATAAGTAAAATTTCGATATTTCTCTATGCTTTTCTAACGATCACCCTTGTTTAGAGACCATTTTTAAAAGGACCTAATTCTTACCCCTCTAAACTTCACAGGAAGGTGAAAGTATTTGATATCACCTGTCATCTGTTTTGTTGAAGGAGACAGAGGTTGTTCACACTTGGTTATCTCGTATGTCTTTAATACACACACATATACCCACAAAGCTTTATTAAGACCACCGGTCTTATTGTATATCTTCAATAAAGGTCAGTGTAATATATTTCAGAGTTATTGTCTGAATTCCGATATACACGATAAAAGGTACAACTTCCTCAAGTTTTGTCCATGAGTGTATTATGTTCACACATGGTTATCTGGCGTGTCTTCAATAAAGGTCACTGTGATATATTTCAGAGTTATTGTCCAGATATACATGCTAAAAGGTACAAATTCTTAAGTTTTGTCCATGAGTGTAAGTGTCCTTATCCATTTCAAGATGGGGTTGGAGACTTATCCCGGTCTCTGCTCGTCCACTTCTGGCTTGGCCGCTCCAGGACATTGTCCACCGCATGGATGGTTGGATAGGGATCTTCTTTACTATGGCAGATGGGATCTTACAGTAAGGCACATTTTTCTCACACCTCTCCAGTACTACGGGGTCCAATAAAACGAAGCTATACCAAAGATCACATAGTCAAATAGTTAATAGTCAAAATGTTATACTGTTGTTAGCGTCCATCAAGTCAACTTTTGGCGACACTAAACAAATATTCTACAATTTGTCTGTTAGTGATCATCTCTCACAGCTCATCTAGTAACCTTCTGGTAGTTTTCTTGACCTCTTCTAGTCAACTCATTGAGAAAATTGACTTATTTAAAAAAGAATCAGACACGCCAAAAATATTTCAAATTTCTCATTACTACCCATTATAATAGCTTGATGAGATAGACCGGTTTATGACTTAACCTGCTGGTCAAGCTGCGCTAATCAAATTGGCCGAAGAATAGTAAGTTCCCTTGGTTACTGAGGCTGGTATAAGTTGTGCTACAATCAGATGGGGTGGATAGTGGGTTACCTAAGTATGTACGCCACTTAGATATGCTATGGAAATATTTTTTGCTGGGAATCTGAAGATATCTCCAGATGAGTTTCTGTAACAGCGTAGACCTCTAGACCACGTCTCCATTCCAATTTCGGTCGGATTAAGAGGAAGAATGTAAGGGCGTGTTGATTGAAGATATGGCTAGCTAGGGTAGGCCGGGTTTACAGGGGGGGGATGTAGATCGATGGGCCAGGCAAGGTTTAAAGGGTTTACAGGAGGGAGGGGGCTGTGGTCTGCCAGATGTAGGACAGTCTGGAGTGCCGACGGCCATTGTGGGGTCATCTGACATCTGCCACCCCCGCGCGGGCCTTTCTCAGGCTAGATGGATCGGTCGTGAGTCAGGGCAACGGTCCGTGTCTTCCCCGGCCTTGTCAAATCCTGGTGTCTTCCCCCGCGTTGTCAACTCCTGGTGTCTTCCCCGGCCTTGTCAACCTCCTGGTGTCTTCCTCGGCGTTGTCAACCCCTGGTGTCTTCGGCGGCGTTGTCAACCCCTGGTGTCTTCCGCGGCGTTGTCAACCCCTGGTGTCTTCCTCGGCGTTGTCAACTCCTGGTGTCTTCCTCGGCGTTGTTAAACCCTGGTGTCTTCCCCGGCCTTGTCAACTCCTGGTGTCTTCCCCGGCCTTGTCAACTCCTGGGGTCTTCCTCGGCGTTGTCAAACCCTAGTGTCTTCCCCGGCCTTGTCAAATCCTGGTGTCTTCCTCGGCCTTGTCAAACCCCTGATGTCTTCCCCGGCCTTGTCAAACCCCTGGTGTCTTCCCCGGCCTTGTCAACTCCTGGTGTCTTCCCCGGCCTTGTCAACCCCTGGTGTCTTCCCCGGCCTCGGCAATATTTGCCAGCATTACTACATATCCATCTACTGTAGGCACATCCCTTGTCTTATCCCTTTCTCGGTGTCCTCTCGTCTCCACAACCGTTATGCATCAACTCCGTTACTCCGTATATTCTAGTATCCATCGTTATTTCTGTGTATTCTTGTCTTTATAGTTATTGCGGTGTAAACCTCTCTTCGCCTTATCTCGGTCTCTACTTGTAGCGCCATTTTTTTTCTATGTCTTCTTCGTGTTTTAAGAGAGTCTAGAAAAGAAATATAAACAGAGGAAGATGAAGATGAAAGGATCTTGAGAGGCAGGATGAAGTACTGAGGAAGAGAAGTCTGAAGACGATGTGACTGAAGGAATAAACTCCAGGATAAGTAGAGACAGGTATGGTTAGAGACATCAGCTGAGCTCTGACACAGCTCCAGTAGAGGAAGCATCTCTAACGGCACGCTCCGATAAGAAAACAAAAAGATTGATCTTGTAGACACGCCCAGGCGACACTAGATGATGAGGGAAACTCCTCCTTGCGGAAATACGTTTTGCGCGTGCTATTTACCTATTTTATTATAAAATAAATAAAGCTTTCAGGGCTAAGGTTAATATTGGGGTTGCATATGGACTGGGGTATTTTGTTTTTTGTAATGGGTTTGCTTTTGCTATTGTATTTGCGTCTTTCAGTGTTATTGAACCGGTTTCCAATGTCTGTTTTCATCCTTCCTTCGCTAGGCCATCAGCCTGTTCATTGCCCTCTATTCCAACATAGGCTGATATCCATTGCATGGTACATCTTTAGTCCATTGTGTCAAGTCGGCTCAGGATTTCAAGCTTTCGGACTTGTCAGTCCTTCAACAAGAGTTATTTATTTATTTATTTATTTTGGAAAATCTAATAACATCCTAGTTACAAAATAGATATTCGTGTAAAATTCAATATCTTAAACAATTCTATAACATACCCAATAACCTCCAAATACAGAAATCCCCTCAGAATAACAAATCCGACAAGCCCATGTAGTGGAGGCCCGTGTTAAATTGGCATTCGACTGACTATATGTATATAAGAAACATCTGTATTTGATTAACCTCTTGTCTATTGGTCATTTATTGTAGAGTGTTTTCTCCTGTTGAATTAAATTTAAAAAATATTTTATTGATACTCTCTTAGTATCCATATTCTTATTTTCCATAGGATCATTCAAATAATAATCTGTATATATTTACCATGTGTATATAATCTTTCTCCATTTTTACCCCTTTGTATATTTCCCACTTTCATAGGTTTCTCCGTCTTGTAACCCCAAGGAGAATCCTCTGTAAGACCTGTGTGTCTTAATAAAGGCTTTTGTCTGTGTGATACTCTTAGTAAATTGATACAGAAATTAATGAGAATTACAAAAATTAATGAGAATTTACAATTTAGTGACAAAATATAAAAAGCTGTTATCAGGAAGAGAGACTCCTCAATCTTGTCCTCCTCCAGATCAATTTGAACCGTGTTACCTCCCGTAGAAGAACTTTGGTGCCACAGAAAGATAGACAATTTGACAATTTAACCAATTTTATTGATTCTTTTAATCAAATTTTACAAAGGTGGAAAAATAAAAGAGTAAAAGGGCATATAAAATGTAGGGGAATATATATATATATAGTTATGAAAAAAAGGCATCTCCTTATCGTGCAACGTGCCTTTTTTTCATAATTATGCACCTTATCCCAGTAAAATATCACATTTGTACTATTTTTTCATATATATAGTTGTGTACAAATGTTTTCTGCAAGGAAGACTTCCCCACCTTGAGAGAGTCCTCCTCCAGACAAGGTCTTCACTCCTCAGTTCCACACCGAGGAAGTACCTATAGATGTGTGTCTTGGCAGACGCCAGGCTGGCCAGGGTGTCATTATCTAGGCCATGCCCGAAGACCCAGCCCTGTAAGTCAGGGGGCCGCCCGATGATGGTAAATGCCTCCCAGATGAGAGGCCTGATGTAGCGGCAGGACCAGTACTGTTGAACCAGCGACAGGTCGCCGGACCCACAGGCGATGCAAGACTGTTGTGACGATGCTGGATGGGCTGGATGGGGCAGGGCGTGCAGAGCTAGCCTTACTGCCCGGAGAAGGCGCAGCGCCGGAGCGACGACCAGCCGATGTTGATGAAAGTTAGAGATTTGTGATTTAAAATATTAAAAAAAAAAAAAACTTATCCCTAGAAGCCTGATATTTTTACCTTAATTTCTATAACATATCTACATATCCCTCTTACATATATCTAGATGTAGCTAGAGAAATAGTCCTATATGTAAATAAATGTATTGTAATTTGAGGAAAGATGGTACCCATATTTGGACATCTTGTCTGCAATGGTTAACGGTATTACTGAAGGAATGTATGGAATGAAGAGAAAGGCCAATAATGGAATTCTTGGACAATTTCGGGAGAAGATCCTATAATACACTCATAGACAAAACTTAAGAAAGTTGTACCTTTTAGCATGTATATCGTGATTCAGACAATAACTCTGAAAGATACACTCATAGACAAAACTTGAGGAAGTTGTACCTTTTAGCATGTATATCGTGATTCAGACAATAACTCTGAAAGATACACTCATAGACAAAACTTGAGGAAGTTGTGCCTTTTAGCATGTATATCGTGATTCAGACAATAACTCTGAAAGATACACTCATAGACAAAACTTGAGGAAGTTGTACCTTTTAGCATGTATATCGTGATTCAGACAATAACTCTGAAAGATACACTCATAGACAAAACTTGAGGAAGTTGTGCCTTTTAGCATGTATATCGTGATTCAGACAATAACTCTGAAAGATACACTCATGGACAAAACTTAAGGAAGTTGTACCTTTTAACATGTATATCGGGATTCAGACAATAATTCTGAATGATATTACAGTGACCTTTATTGAAGACACACGAAATAACCATCCTCAGAAGAAAATAAAACCCGAGGAATTATTATCTTAACAGACTCTAAATCATCCCTATAGGCAATAGAGAAGGGAAAATAGACCTAACTCACACCAAATACATGAAATCCTGACCCGACTTGACACAATGGGCAAAAGATGTACCATGCAATGGATACCAGCCCATGTTGGAATAGAGGGCAATGAACAGGTTGATGGCCTAGCGAAGGAAGGATGAAAACAGGCACTGGAAACCAGTTCAATAACATTGAAAGACGCAAATACAACAGCAAAACTCATTACACAGACCAAAATACCCCAGCCCAAATGCAACCTCAACCTTAACAGAGAATTAACAACAATTTCAAGAATCAGAACAGGGCATTTTAAAGGAATGAAGATAAACCCAGACATGACTAGATCCTACAGGAACTGCAATAACTGTCACAACACCCAACTCACTCCGGACCATATATACCCGGCCATCCTTGCAGCCCTCTATATGGCAGACATCAATCCAGAAGAAGACATCCATACGGACAAGACACCTCAGTTGGCCGGTATTGTGATCAGGGTGTATGGACCGATCTGATCTGTTCCATGGACAAGACATCACCACCACTTCAGTTGGCCGGTATTGTGATCAGGGTGTATGGACCGATCTGATCTGTTCCATGGACAAGACATCACCACCACCTCAGTTGGCCGGTATTGTGATCAGGGTGCATGGACCGATCTGATCTGTTCCATGGACAAGACACCACCACCACCTCAGTTGGCCAGTATTGTGATCAGGGTGCATGGACCGATCTGATCTGTTCCATGGACAAGACACCACCACCACCTCAGTTGGCCAGTATTGTGATCAGGGTGCATGGACCGATCTGATCTGTTCCATGGACAAGACACCACCACCACCTCAGTTGGCCAGTATTGTGATCAGGGTGCATGGACCGATCTGATCTGTTCCATGGACAAGACACCACCACCACCTCAGTTGGCCAGTATTGTGATTAGGATGCATGGACCGATCTGACCTACTCCATGGACAAGACACCACCACCACCTCAGTTGGCCAGTATTGTGATTAGGATGCATGGACCGATCTGACCTACTCCATGGACAAGACACCACCACCACCTCAGTTGGCTGGTATTGTGATCAGGGTGCATGGACCGATCTGATCTGTTCCATGGACAAGACACCACCACCACCTCAGTTGGCCGGTATTGTGATCAGGGTGCATGGACCGATCTGATCTGTTCCATGGACAAGACACCACCACCACCTCAGTTGGCCGGTATTGTGATCAGGGTGCATGGACCGATCTGATCTGTTCCATGGACAAGACACCACCACCACCTCAGTTGGCCAGTATTGTGATCAGGGTGCACGGACCGATCTGATCTGTTCCATGGACAAGACACCACCACCACCTCAGTTGGCCGGTATTGTGATCAGGGTGCATGGACCGATCTGATCTGTTCCATGGACAAGACACCATCACCACCTCAGTTGGCCAGTATTGTGATCAGGGTGCATGGACCGATCTGATCTGTTCCATGGACAAGACACCACCTCCACGAGATAACCAAGTGTGAACAAATTGCCTCTGTCTCCTTAAAGAAAAAAAAAAACAGATAGGCACATAAAGACTTTCCATTTCAATAAGTTTTTCTATGAGTGTATTGTGACACCAGTTTTGGCAGGTTTGTCAACCTTAATTTGTTCTTTACTCACATGTCATAATGTTTCCAGAGTGAGTTTCCAACATTAAAAACAAATATTAAAAAGTAAATTGACTTTTAAAGTTGTTAAATTTATTTATTCATCCTTTTTCTCATGACCAAAGTTAACTACTCTAGCAGTCGTAGTCCACCAATATTGTCTGCGTAACTTGGTGATCACTTCTCGGGAAGGTCTCTCATTGGAGGTTGTCACTTCTCTGAAAGGTCGTTTATGGGAGGTTTTACTGTACCTTTCTTGGCCCTGCGTATAGCAATTGGTTGAAAAGGCAATCTTTAAAATTTAATTTATCGCCGCGTTGTTCCCCCGGGTCATGATGAATTCGACCAAATCTTGACAGTACATTCCAATTTGTGAAGTCCGTCCCCCCTTCAATCTACCCCCCCTCCAACCCTTTCACTTCTCATCAAACCTTTGTCCTTGCTGTGAATCAGGGGAGAATGACGTCATGACTCCAAATTGAATCTGTCTTCTGATTGGACCATCGATTGCTATATCTCTTTTCCTACTACACAATTATTCTAAAGATGAAAGTTTATCGGATGTGTTTGTTTGGTGCATAAATGGCTTTACGACTTATACACATTTTATTCTTTTATCCTTTTTTTTATCGTAACATTTTTTAAAGAGAGGAAAGCATTAATTATAACGGACAATTTTTAAAACTTCATGAATTTCTATAGACGTTTTAGCCAAAATTCTGGTCTCGTTAAGCTACAAAAAAACTTTGACGTTAAGGATAATTTATACGTTTTCGTGCAACTAAACGAGCTAAATACGACAAAATATATTAACCGAACGTCGGTAAAAATAATTTTACCGACTGAAACCAGCGCGACTATAGAATTACAAGTTATATAGGTACACAGAAGCTATAGCCATGTTTCTTTTAACGCCCTTCTTTACAGTCCAGTAGCTATAAAAAATATATATGTTAAATTAAAATATTTTATTTAGAATTGTTATATCAAAATACTATTTTATTTAAAATTATTAGATAATAAAAGGCATATTTTGGATTTTATAAAATATTTATTTTGCCAATATTTCGGCCGGCTGAACGCCAACCTTTATCGAGGCATTACATTTTTGTATACACAATCTCAGCGCCGCATAGTGTTATAATATCACAGTTGAAATCAATTAAAATACAGAGTAGGTGGGAGAAATTTGTGCATGAAAAAAAAAATATATATATATATTATAAAAAATGCAATCAAAAATGTAAAATATCTTAAAATATAAAAGGAAAAAGTTCTATCTTATATTTAAAAAATTGTAAAAAAAAGTATTTAAAAATAATTCATTAATAACTCATAAAGAGATAAATGTAAAAATATATGTATATATTAAAACATTTGAAAATAAATTTAAAATGATTTAAATAATAAACTGTAAGAACCCCTTATAAAAAGTTTTTAAAAATGTGGGTATTTAAAAATTCATTTCAAAATTTAGGAGATCGATTTATAAATAAGTAAAAAATATTTTATAAAATGCATTAAAATGGAAGTTAAAACAATTTAGGATGAATGAAGGAGAAAATAAATTAAAAAATGGAAACTAAAAAGTTTAAATTATTGCATGTAAAAAGTTATATATTTAATGTATCAATACTTTTGCGTTTTGAAGCGATAAATGTAAAAATAATTAAACAAGTGGTATGTATTAATTACAGGTAATTACTAATGTGTGAAAATATAATTTAAGAAATCGCGGGTATTACAACAAAATATAAAGTGCTATAAAAAGCAAAAAAATAAAAAAGCAAAGTTATGAAATTTAAAAAACGGCACCTCTCCCTTTAAAATAGTACATAATAAGTCAATTAAAAAATAAAAAAATAACTAATTGAAATTAAAATAATTAGACAAAAAAATTAAGAAGATCTAAATGGTGTGTAGATGTCCGGTAAATCAATTTTCCTATTTATGCTTTCTGTGTCTTCTACAGAGGCCCAGCTTTCTAAGAACAATCGGCAGTGTTTTTCTTTAATGTTCTGGTATAAAATGGCTGTATTTTCGAAATCCGGAGTGTGGTTGTTTTTTAGTGCATGATCAACAAGGAGAGATAGTGGGTTGTAATTCCTTAGTCCTGATTTGTGTTGATTTATACGATCTTTGAGTGGTTTGCTGGTTTCCCCTATATAATTAGCTTGGCAATTGTTACAAGGTATTTTGTAAATTACGTTGATTTTGTTTTCCATTTTGTTAATTTGCTTAGTGTCTGGATGGCGTAGGGCCTTTTTTAAATTTAAAGATGATTGATAGGTGGTTGTGATGTTGTATCTCTTTAGGACTCTGGCGATGCGTTCAGAGCCGTAGCTGTAGGGAAGGGAGCAGAAAAGCTTTTTTGATTGAACAGGGGTGTTATTTAAAAGTGGCGATTTTTGGTTTATAAAAATGTTTTTCGATAATATATATATTTCGATAATATATATATATTTTTTTTTCATGCACAAATTTCTCCCACCTACTCTGTATTTTAATTGATTTCAACTGTGATATTATAACACTATGCGGCGCTGAGATTGTGTATACAAAAATGTAATGCCTCGATAAAGGTTGGCGTTCAGCCGGCCGAAATATTGGCAAAATAAATATTTTATAAAATCCAAAATATGCCTTTTATTATCTAATGAATTAAATATGGATTGCTCTATTTTCAAAATTTAAAATTATATACAGGGTGATCCAAAAGTCCCGCACTATTTTAAAAATTAATAACTCCGCGAATATTTGCGCTAGAGCAATGCGGTAAACACCATTGTGTTCAGGATGCAATGGGATTTTTTATGGCAAATAATGAAAATTTCGAAATTGATTTTAGTTACAATTTTATTCGCCAGATGGCGCTCTACCAGAATCAGAGATTCAGCGGCCAAATTGTTTGATAAATTGAAAAATATAACTGATCGGCATGTATTTTTCCTTTTTGAATACCAGGAAAGAACCCTAATAATATCAAATAACAAATTAATAAAACACCACTTCGCCAAAAGTATGAAGAATTGGTTAACGATTTTCAAATACAATCAGAGATATGTAAAATAGGTAAATGCAAATTAAAACATGTAGCAAAAAGAAAATTGATATTTTAGATACGGTTTATTTCCGAAGATAATAAATTTCTAATATTTTTAATTCAACTCTCACTCAGTATCATTATATTTATTTTAATTCATTTGAAAAATATGTATCTATCTCTGATAATTTATTTTACTCTGGAATGCCGTTGTTGTTGTCGTGTCCAATAAAGAGCCTCAGATGTATCCATGTATCTCCATCACAGCAGCAGCAATGTCCACTATCTTAGGTGTGTAAAGCTGCTGCTCAGGGTCCATGTCTAATTTTTGCAAGGCTGCGGCCATTGCTGGCTATAAGAATATGTGGGTAGGTGTACGTTCCACACGAGGACAATTGTTGCATGCCCTATAGGTTCTTGTGCCATCTGGATGTATTGTCATTCCTCTATAGTGTTTTGTTCTAAGTCTTGTTCTAGTTTTTGTCATTTTTCTCTCAGAGTTTATTTCGCATTTTGATCTTTTCTTATTTTTTCGTTTAATTATCTTGTATTTTGACAAAGAGTCAGCGTCAAATAATGACATTTGTTCTTTCCTTTGGCTCAACTTTCTGGCTTCCTTTGCCAATTCGAATGCCATTTCATTACCCCTGATCCCAGCATGGGCAGGGATTCATTGTAGAATGCAGTTATTCTCCAATGGTTCCAGTTGGGTAAGTAACGAGTGTATTTTCTGTGTGATTTTAGTATTGCCCTTCTGAATTTCTTCTAGAGCGGATATGGAGTCGCTGTATATTAAAATTCCTTCTGCTTGATGCAGGGATGGTTGGTTAAGGCATACATCAAGGACTTTCCAGATAGCTGTCAGTTCACAAGTGAAGTTTGACGAAATCTGTCCTGCTCCTTCTTTGATTTTGATGTTTGTTCCATCTTGCAGTATTATGTTAATTCCGGCCCCTCCATTACTCAGGGTAAGGTCTGAAGATCCATCTGTATATGCTGTTGAAGGGCGTGGCCTAGCAATTTTAATCAAGAATTTGTACTATGAGGACATAGCCGTTAATATTACAAACACATTAGACCTCGAAGCCCAAGGTATCAAAGTCTACCTCAATCAAAACAAAGCCATCCACATATACAATATGTATCACCCTCCAAACAATACATTTATTGACGATGGAACAATGGCTCAATTTCTTGCAGACAACACTATTATTGTAGGTGACCTTAATGCCAAACATCAACTATGGGGATGTTCTACGCCAAACCCAAGAGGCAAAATACTATCAAACATATTTGACGACAATGCCTTCATGTGCTTAAATGATGGGAATCCTACCCATCATTCCTACAAGCTATAATACTGCACAAGCCCTTGATATAAGTTTTTACTATCCTGACATTTTCCACTAATGCAAATAGAAAATATTAAAAAGTTTTGGAAGTGATCATTTGCCTAATTTGATAGAAATTAGCACCAAGACCAAAACTAGCTCAATTAAGAAAAATTCTGGAACTTCAAAAATATATAAATATATAAAAATATATAAATCAGGATCAAATATAATGGCACTCTATATAAAACCTTCAAATTGTACCAAGGATTACCACAAGGATCAGTCCTTAGCCCAACTCTCTTCACCCTATTTATTGCAGGCATAGAAAAATAAATTTCACATAAAACCAATATTGGACTTTTCGCTGATGACATTAATCTATGGAGCAGCAGCACTAACTGGAAAAAAGCTGAAAGAGATTTGACAAGACTCTTCTCCACCTAAAAAAATTTGCTAATAAACATAAATTAGAATTTAACCCCCAAAATCTGAAACCTGTCTTTTTACTACCGATAAGAAACTATATAAAATAAGACCAAATATTATTCTGAAAGAACAACAATTGCAATATAATAAACATCCTAAATATCTCGGCTACACCCTGGATCCAGAAATCAACTCCAGTAAGCATATTGAAGGAGTTGTTAGAAAAGGAAGAGACCGACTAAAAATCTTGAAATATATTTCAGGAAGAGTGGGGAGCTGAAGCAACAACAATAAAATTAACTTACAAATCTCTAATGAGACCTATCCTGGAATATGGATATCAAATCTATGGTACAGCAGCTGAAACAAATCTAAAATCACTGGAAAGGATACAACTAAGTGCAGCTAGAATTATTACGGGTCTTCGAAAACCCTGCCCTAATGATATTGTACTTTACGAGGCAGACATTATGCCCTTAAAGAATAGAATAAGCTACAATCTGCCAAAATATATAAACAAAATCAAGAGTTATGAAAACAAACACAGAACTTTCAATTACATACTTAATTGGGAATCCAATCTAAGACTCAAAAAAGAAGGCCCTCTCCACCTGGCTAAAAGAAATGGATTTTTAAAATATAAAGTGGAAAAATATTATTTAGCTGAAAAAAATATCTCCATGCGAACCACTAACAAAATATTATTTTTAATGCCACTTTAAATGAAACCACCAACAGACAATACCAAAATCCAGAATACTTAAAACAATTATCATTAGAAATAATTAATAAAATTCCTAAAAATGCAATAACTATCTATACCGATGGTAGCAGAGATGAGTTGGGACACACTGGCAGTGGCTGTCTCATTAAAACCACAAATGGCATTGAGAAAATAAACAGAAGAAACCCAGATTTTTGCTCAGTCGTCAGATCAGAACTTATAGCCATCTATGAAGTCTTAAAATCCATCAGAAATACTAAACATCTCGATATATGGATTCTTACTGATAGTAGAAGTGCCATACAACACTTGAGTCACACAGGGGAACTTAGAGACAAAGTAAGCAGGAACATAATTGGTTATCTCCAAAAACTCTCAATACCTCAAAAATTCACCTTCAATGGATACTCTTACATGTTAGCATTGAAGGCAATGAAGCTGCTGATGCGCTAGCGAAAAAAGGCACAAAAGAACCCTTGCTACAGAAAAATAAACTTAATTTTAAAGAAATAGAAACAGTAGCCAAAATAAACAAAAACTGGAGGATCCCACCTAAGCACAGTTGGTATACCCTAGAAGCAGATGGCCACCCAGACCTTTCGGTCCACAAGCCGGCATGCGAAGCATGCCTTCGCTGCTATTCTGTTCAACTCATAAGCCAAGTAACGGTATCCAAGCTAGTGATTGGACATTGTACCTTGAAACACCACCTCCCTGACAACGTGTCTGGAAGGAATTCTATACCGGTGGCCTTTAATCACAGCAAAATAGGAAACTATCTACTGTGTCCAGCAGGGACCGCGGGGAGGCAGACCCCGGTCGACTCTGTTCACTCACAGCTGAGGAAAAGCTCAGCTGCCACGTCGTGGGCTTTCTCAAGAAGCTTGTTGTGATTTCTCAGCAGCTCACTCTCGATCGCGCCCCTCGCCCTCCTTCTCTCTTCCTGCACACCCACTACCCTTGGACAATCCAAGACGTAGTGGCGTGCATTCACATCCCTTTCTCCACAAACGCAATCAGGATTGCTCTTAATTTCAAATCTGTGGAGACTTGGAAAAGAGCCCATGTCCCGAACTACCCTAATGAGTTTGTGGGACATTACCTTACAGAGGTACTTGGGTGTTGTTACCCCATTGAATAACTCTCTCCCCTTCACAATGTTCCTCCATCTGTCCAAACATAAGTCCTGGACGTGCCCCCTGATCCTCCTATAAACTTCTTTCTTGGTCACTGTGATCCTCAGTGATCTACCTTTTAAGCATCCCGCCTTAGAGATCCTGTCTGCGAACTCATTACCTTCGATGAGGCTGTGTCTCCTAAACCAAGGGAGCTCCGGAGCCCGCGTCATCATCTCCAGTTCCTGGATTATTTGATGCGCGAGTTGCCCTTTCTCCAGATTGATGGCGACGAGGGCCGACATACAATCTGAATAGAGGCGGTCCGGGCTGAAGTTCTTCTCGGCACACACTCTGCGGGCTACCCTGATCGCAACCAGCTCTGCTGAAAAGACCAATTCGTCCACTCTGAGTGTTAAACTTTCTTGGAAGATCAGCTCTCAATTAGTGAAAATCACTACCCCAGCTCCAGTATTGGTTCCAAACTTACTCCCATCATTGAAAACCTCCGTGCCAATCCCTGTCGGCCCTCCAGGACTCCAATTCCACTTTGGCAACCACTGCGGAGGCTTTCTTGGGTCCCTCTTCCATTCCAGGGCACCCGCTTCAAGTCCCAGGGCATCCTCCCTGTTCTCTTAGATCTTCTGTCTGATGGTCTCCTCCTCTAGTTTCAACCCCAGGGGAATAAGACCAGCGAGGACCAATAAGGCCTCACTGCTGGTAGTGCGATATCCCCCTGTGATTCTGAGTGCCGCTGTCCTCTGCACTCTCTCTAGAGTAGTCGCCACCTTCTGATCCCTGTTTCGGCGACACCAAGCCCTGGAAGCATATAGCAAGATTGGCTCGACACAGGAGAGGCAGAGGTTCCTAAAAGTAGTACCCTCCTTCTTCCCCCCCCCCCCCTGTTGAGAGCCAACCAGGACAGGCCTGCTCAACGCCTCCCTGCCTCTCGCCACCATCTCCTCCGCCTGGTATTGCCAACCCATCTTGTCATCAATGACCACCCCCAGGATGGTCATCCTATTGACCAACGCTACCCTCCGTCCTTCGATCCCGATAGTCGGCTTGTGTTCCCATTTGATCCCTTTTCTTTTAGTTCTTATGTCCCTAGGCTTAAAGCTGAGGGCTTTAGTTTTGGAGACATTGAACTTAAGGCCAGAGTCATGGGCCCAGTTCGAGAGAATTTGGAGAGAAGTTTCAACACACTTCTCAGCCTTCGCTCTCGAAGCAGCCTCAACAATGAGGAACTGGTCGTCAGCATAGAGAACCAGCCTGGCTCCCTCAGGGAGCTCCTCCTGGAAAACGGTGTTTACCAGGATATTCCACAGAATAGGTCCGCCGCAAGAGCCCTGGGGGCAACCCCTAGCACAGTTTCTTTCCAACTTCCGCCCACCAAAACTGAGGCTAATCCGTCTATCCCTCAGGAAGTCACGAACCAAGCTGCACAAATTATCAGGACAACCCATGTCCATCAAATTTCTCATCAGCTTGTTCCAGTTCATGGAGTTGAACGCGCCATCAATGTCCAGGGCCACGAAAAGAACCCAAGCACCCTTATTTAAGCCCATCTCAACCCCCTCTAACACCTCGTTCAGAGCTGTGGTTGTGGACTTCCCTTCCCTAAAACCATGTTGGAAAGAGGAAAGGAGCTCATTACTTTCTAGCCAGTGCTTCAGTCGCTGAGCTAGTAGGCTATCCAGGACCTTACCTAGACACGCTAGTAAAGAAAGCATACGATAATCATTAGGAGAATTACCCTTTCTACCAGACTTTTCGAGAAGCACTACTCGGGCAACCTTCCATGCCTCAGGAAAAGTACCAGTGTCCAGGCACCTATTGAATAACCTGAAAAGAAGCGATGGGTGCATCCTTACCAGGGCTTTCACGACCGTGTTATCGATCCCTTCGGGACCAGGAGATTTCCTTCTCCCGAACTTGAAAGCCGTCAGTTTCACCTCATTCTCAGAAAAGGGCGGATCTACCAAACCACAAGTGGTCAGAGAGATCTCGTCCTTTGGTTCCTCGTTTCCGAAGTGCCGATCCAAGTTGTTTTTATTTTGTCTTCTGCTTTCGAGCGAGTAGGTCTAGAACACATTCTCTCTGAATTTTCTCATTGTTGGTGGATGAAACAGCACCAGTGATTATTTTGGCCGCTTTTGCTTGAACACTGTCTAGTCTTACTTTTAGTGATGAGCTTGAGGGAGCCCAGACCGGTGTTGCATATTCCATTATCGGCCTTATTAAGGTGGTATATGTTGTTCTGAGAATTCTGGGTTTTGCTCCCCAATTTGTTCCACATAGCCTTCTCAGAATGTTTAGTTTTCTGATAGTTCTATTTGAGGTGCTAATTATGTGTTCTGAAAATTCCAATTCCTCATCAATAATAATTAAAATAATTTTGTTGACATCTTGTCAATACATGCACAGTCTGCACTATTAAAAAAAGATAATATGCATTATTTACACTATGTACAATAAATATGGCGCCTCTGCCAGCGCTGCAGAGTTTGTGGAGAATCGCCAGTGGGTCTCCAGCGACACCACGCATTTTGCGATCTACGATGAATACGTAGATCGCGTACTTTGCCGCTTAGGAGATGGTGATGGCGTGGTCCTCGAGACCAACTTGAAAGATACAGGACTGCAGTATCACACCTAGGTATTATGTATTTCTAATTTTATCAATCATTTGTTTGTTTATGCTTATTTTTTTGTTATATTTATGCCTTTTTCCCTGTGAGTGGAGAAGACGCATAGGTTTGGTTTTATTGGGTTTATGGTCATTTGGAGTTCCATTGCCCACTTCTCCAGTCCTCTCATTGATGTGTTCAGTATTTTTTACGATTTTTCTATGCTGCTACTTGTGTGCCATATGGCTATATCATCTGCATAACAGACAACCTTTGTGTCTTCAGTGAGGTAAGGATGGATGTCGTTAATATATAGCAGATAGAGTAGAGGACTGAGCACAGATCCCTGAGTTACACCAGCCCATGTTCTTCCTTCCTTGGAAAATTCTCCATTGACCCGAACCTTTAACCTTCTTCCCCTTAAGAAGTCTGCAATCCAGATGAAGGTTTTTCTCTTACTCCGATGTTGTGCAGCTTTTCACGTAATTTCTCCCTCCACACTCGATCAAAACGATCAAAAGCTGAGGTCATATCAAGGAATATAGCCGTGGTCTTCTTTGGCGGTTTTTCCTGGAAAGAATCTATTATTGATTGACAGAAGTAAAACAGTTGATCAGTCGTACAGTGCTGGGATCTATAGGCAGTTTGGTAGAGGTTTATTTTATTATTGTTAGTGAGCCAGACTATGAGCCTAGAGTGGATAATTCGTTCTGGTATTTTACAAAGTTTGCTGATGAGAGCAATTGGCCGATAGTTCTTGTATTCCTTGGCATCTTTGTTTGGCTTCAGTATTGGCAATATAATTGATATCTTCCAAATCTTTGGTAGTTTACCAGTTTGCCATGAAATGTTCAGTATTCGTAGGAGTTGATTATTAGGTTTGTCTTCAAAGTGTTTGATCATTTAACCAAAGATTAGATTATCTCTTGGTGACCTCTTGGATTTTTTTATTGATAAGTTTAGCTCATTCAGTGTGAAGTCTCTCGAGAAAATATCTTGTTGATGGAAGTTTCTTGCTTGTTTAACTAACTGGTTTATATTATTTTTAGAGTCCTGTCTTCATTCGTATAGTTGAGTATGGAAATGCTTGAAAGATATTGAGCAATTATGTCAGCCATCTGTTTGTTCTCGTTCGCGCTGTTCTATTCATATCTGTTAGAGTATTGGAGGATTGGTGTTGGTGTTGATTGTTCTCTAACACTATAATCATATTCCAGTGTTGGCTGTCCTTTCTTGGATCCATTTTTTCGCAGAATTCTGCCATTTTTCTTGTTTGCATATCCAAATTTCTTGTTCTATTTTGTGACTAATTTCAATGAGTTCTTTCTGTTTTCTTCTGTTTTATTTTTTAAGAAGTTCATTGATATTTTCTCTCTCTCTGAAATCACTGCCTCGATGTTGTGGTCCTTCCAGTAAGGTATCCACAGGTCTTTACGTCTACCTCTAGGTATCGATGCTTTTGCAGATTTTGATATGTTCGAAGAGAATTTTTCCAAGTTTTTGTCAAGCGTTCTGTAATTCAATTTTTCGTTGCACAGTTCTTCAAGCTTTTCTGTGAATTTTTTTCAAGTCGGCTTTCCTAAAGTTCCATGTTCTTTTATTCTAATGGACGTTCTCAATTTTGAAGTTTAGGGTTGTTAAAATTGGTCTGTGGTCACTGATTGCACCTCTCATGATTTTCCATTGTGTTGTGGGTGCGTAATTGTAATTTATCGCTGTGATGTCTATTGCGGATTCTGTGCCTGTGGACTTAGATAGGTGTTCTCTCCGTTATTTAACGGTGTAAGGTCGAGGTCTGTTAGCATGTCCTCAACCTGCTGACTTTTGTTATCCAGGACAGGTGATCCCCAAATTGAACTTTTGGCGTTAAATTCGCCGAGTATGATTGTGATATCCGAAGACGCTTCACTTAATGTCTCTATTGTGTGTACCCATACAAAATTCAAAGATTTCACGAGCTGAAAGTTGGCGATTTTGAGATGCGTCATGAATTCGCTGCATGGGTTTTCCGGCGAATTGATATTGATGAAAACTGGCTGTCGATTGTTCTGTGGACAGATGATGCTCACTTTTCTCTAAACGGAGAATTTAACATTCAAAACAGCCGCATTTGGGCAACAGACAACCCTAGGATTTTTACAGAAATGCCACTTTACCAGCCTAGAGTTACAGTTTTGTGTGGGTTCACTTCTTTTATTATTGGGCCATTTTTCTTTGAAAAATCAATGGAAGAACTTTAGAACCGTTTTTGTAACTGATGAACGTTATGTCCAACTTTTGAGAGAAAAGGGTATTCCCATATTGCAGGGCAAAAGCACTAAGCGAAATAACATTCATGAAAGATGGAGGACCTCCTCATATCTCCCGAGGTGCCAAACAATTGCTGAAGGATACGTTCAGTGAAAATCGTGTGATAAGTCGCCACTTTATATACCAGTGGCCTCCAAGATCACCAGACTTGACGCCTTGCGGTTTTTGTTTATGGGGGTACATTAAATCGTGTGTTTATCGATGCTGGCCTACCACATTGGCCATGTTGAAGGCTTCTATCAGATGGCACGTTTTATCGGTGATTGAGAATGAAGGGTGCCACATTGAGCAAGGATTGTGACCTAATACAAGAGAGAAGGCAGTTACCTCATGTGTTATATAAGCCGCCATGTATTATATTATCTACCAATATTTTGCAGCTCTTTGTGTTGGGATATGGGGATAATAAATGCTGTCCTCACATCTTGACCATCTTTTTTTATTTGTGAACAGCAATTTTTTGTTTGTCATTTGCTCACATATTATGTCGTGCAGACCAAAGTGTTATAATTTCTCGAATAACACTGGTACACACAATTTTTCCCTTTATGTTTAGTTTTCGCTTTTCGCTCATTAGAAGAAATAGCATAAGGAATATTTTCTGTACACCAATAACTTTAGAAATTTTGTGAAAAAAAAAATAATACAAAATGATTTTACTACCACGTTTTTCAACGCAAAAGGTCGATTTAAAAATTATTTTTATTTGAGGGGAAACATTTTTTAAAATTGTGTACAGTATAATAAACAACGATAACATTTGACAAGCCCATAGGATATTTGGAATAAAGTACGACAAATATATTTTGTCACTCCCCTCTATATTTCATTTGTTGGATCATGACAAATATCCAGTTAAATAGTCAAGGGTCTCCAATTTGTCAAGAAACTACACATTTATTATAGCAAGAAATCCTATTAGTATTGCCATCATAATTTTTGGTACTATATTAACATATAAAAAATTCGTGTATTGATATCAGCAGTATTTTTCAAACATTCAATCTATTTCACAAAACCCCATATAAAATATAAATATTTTTGCTACATGTTTTAATTTGCATTTGCCTATTTTACATATCTCTGATTGTATTTGAAAATCGTTAACCAATTCTTCATACTTTTGGCGAAGTGGTGTTTTATTAATTTGTTATTTGATATTATTAGGGTTCTTTCCTGGTATTCAAAAAGGAAAAATACGTGTCGTTCAATTATATTTTTCAATTTATCAAACAATTTGGCCGCTGAATATCTGAATCTGGTAGAGCGCCATCTAGTGAATAAAATTGTAACTAAAATCAATTTCGAATTTTTCGTTATTTGCCATAAAAAATCCCATTGCATCCTGAACACAATGGTGTTTACCGAATTGCTCTAACGCAAATATTCGCGGAGTTATTAATTTTTAAAGTTGTGCGGGACTTTTGGATCACCCTGTATTTCATAGATTCAAATACTCTGCTAAATCGACCGCCAGAGGTCACGCTTCCACTATATAAACTCATTGTTGTTTTATCCCAATGGCCGGCTAAAACCTTTGTACATTATGTAAATAATCTTATGTTTTCCTAATTCTACTCGCCTTAATCCAGGCAGTACTTTTACCAAATTATGTTTATTATATAAAATCCTAAAGCTCAATTAAAACAATCTCTTATCAAAACTATTTTTGTAATCATACTTTCAAGATTTTAACCACGACTGCATCACCATAACATAATCATCAAGATGATCCAAAATTCAAGCAGAAAATCTCATTCATCTTCATTTATAACATATATATATATATTATAAGCCCAGAATAGATCTATAACGCGTACATGGTTGGGTTTTCTAGATTTCTATTAGAAGCCTCTTGAACGAAATTTTTGATCGTTGAAGTATAGCCTACACTACACTGACAAAGGCCAACAGCCCGAAACGCGTTCATGATTGGCCTTATTTGATTTATCAAGAAATTAGGTTGGCCAAATAACAGTGAACAAGTTAAATAAACGTTCAGCTGATTTCTGTTCCACTAGATGACATTCTGCCATCTAATGCCATATTTTTTTTTAATATGCAGATATATAAACAGATGAAAAACCTGATATTTATTGATATTGTATCTTGTCAAGTGATTTGAGAAAGAAGAAGGCGAATATTTAGAAATATATTTAATTAGTTTTTATATACAGAGTGTACCATATATCCAGAACTCTTTTTTTTTTAATTAAAATTTTGCTAGAATACGAGATACAAGAATACAAGAAAACTAGAATAAAAAAACTATTTTAAAACTATTTGTATAAAATGTGAAATATCGCTTGAGAACGCCCTTGCAGCCTTAGAATAATTTTTAGCACCTTTCCAAATTAACACAAAGCAATAACGCGCCATCTATACATATAAAATGAAAGGATTTAAAAGCACCTTTCCAAATGTTTTAATTTTTGTTCGCTTCTGACGAGGACAATTTTTTTTTTGTCGAAACGTCGAGGTAATAAAAATATTTACTGGCCGAAGTGTCTTTTATTTGAAGAACTATGAATTCCGGCCAGACAGCCTCTAGCTTTACAATATGTTATTCTAGTTTGCTTTTTAATTTTTAATTTAAAAAAATCAAAGTTTATCTGGGATTATGGACCACCCTGTATAATAGACAATAGAGGATAGTATTAATGTACCAAAAGTGGCACCTCTTCCTTTAAAAATGCATTAAAACGTTATATTTTGATTATCATCTCTGAATAGAATGTAGAGATGGTGATAAAAAAATGTACCAGAACATCAGTTTCTGTAAATACAGACAAAAGCCTTTAACACGTCTAAGTTCTATACAGGAAAGATAAATAAAACGTGTCGTTTTTATGTATTTTTAAAGGGAGAGGTACTTCTTTTGCTACTGATATATACATCAGATCAATGAAGTAGTGTCAATTTGTTGCTTTGTTAAAAAAAAAAAGTAGCCAAAAGAAGAAACAGACGTATGTAGTGACAGTTCAATCGACGCAGCGGCGAGACGTAACTCGGCCAGGTGGGGTCATTTGTCGTCTGCTTCATTTGTCTGGCGTTTGGCCACCCAACGCGGGCCCGGGGGACCACGCGCGTTCTTCTGCACGCGTGTAATTAATGGCGAGTCGGTGTCAACATGGATGTTTGTACCGTTAGCTTTCGTGTAGGTTCCTTCGTTCTTGGCTCGAGAATAACCTGTCATAGCACTTGTGTTTAGCATATATACAACTCTTCTTCTTTCTTATCTCCACTCAATCATATCAGGGTATCAAGCTTTTCGACCGCTACGACTCGGGTTCGATTCCTGCATTGGCACTTTTTTTTCTGATCTAAAAAAAAAAAATGCTCCAATGACCCGCGATTCTTACAAAAGTCCAACCCCACCAGCGAGTGCAAGTAACCAAACGGGGCTCTGGGGCATTTGTAAGTGCTAAGTCGAACTGTTTTTCACATATGTAGACATGTGGTGCACTTACAGTAAAAGCAGTCGCCTACTTCTATCCACCATGATTATCATGGCCTGTACCACGTGTACTAGGGATAAGCAAAAAAAAAGGGTATCAAGCTCTGTAGAACTTGTCGATTGTGTTTTGACAACTTTCATGACTGGGGGAAGTAGAATGCATCTGCCTTCGTCTTTAAGACTGGGAGCACTACTCAGTAGCAGGCCACTGACTTAGCTCCAATATGAAATGGCGCCTCTGACATGAGGAACAGACATCATGTGCAGTCGCTCCTAACATGGAGTACAGACTCATCCTGTATCCCTGGAGCCCTTACAGGGTACTACCAGCCGGGCCAGCTGAGCCCAGGTTTTTAAGCAAGTTTGCTACTATCATTATACATAGCATTTATATGTTAATTCTTCACATCATATTATCATTGTGCTAATAATTTTGTATACCGTGTACCTATGTAATTGATAAGATGGTAATACATATTTTTCAATTGTTCAACAAAGTACCGCCTTGTCGGCCCTATATTAACAAATTGAATGTACCAGCGCTTCACCCTACGTATTGATTTAAAAAATATCAGCAAACAAATCTAAGGTAATAGCTCACTATAATTTTTTAGATCATCATTATGTAAGGACCAGTCAACAAGTGAATGACTTTGAGACGAAGAGTAAATCCAGTTCAATTTCTATGTAAATAACACAAGATGATTATTACCTTACCCAATTGGGAGAATCTGTATGGAGCATGTCCCTAATGAAGGCTTTGTGTGTGTGTGAAGTTCCGACTTGTCGTATCAGGGGTATGTGAATTTTTGGTGTTTGTTGACTACTGTGGACTTAAGTCCGCTCCTCCCACGCAGGAATAAAAGATCAGTACTACACTCATGGACAAAACTTAAGGAAGTTGTACCTTTTACCATGTATATCGGGATTCAGACAATAACTCTGAAAGATACACTCATGGACAAAACTTAAGGAAGTTGTACCTTTTACCATGTATATCGGGATTCAGACAATAACTCTGAAAGATACACTCATGGACAAAACTTAAGGAAGTTGTACCTTTTACCATGTATATCGGGATTCAGACAATAACTCTGAAAGATACACTCATGGACAAAACTTAAGGAAGTTGTACCTTTTACCATGTATATCGGGATTCAGACAATAACTCTGAAAGATACACTCATGGACAAAACTTAAGGAAGTTGTACCTTTTACCATGTATATCGGGATTCAGACAATAACTCTGAAAGATACACTCATGGACAAAACTTAAGGAAGTTGTACCTTTTACCATGTATATCGGGATTCAGACAATAACTCTGAAAGATACACTCATGGACAAAACTTAAGGAAGTTGTACCTTTTACCATGTATATCGGGATTCAGACAATAACTCTGAAATATACACTCATGGAGACAAAACTTAAGGAAGTTGTACCTTTTAGCATGTATATCGGGATTCAGACAATAACTCTGAAAGATACACTCATGGACAAAACTTAAGGAAGTTGTACCTTTTACCATGTATATCGGGATTCAGACAATAACTCTGAAAGATACACTCATGGACAAAACTTAAGGAAGTTGTACCTTTTACCATGTATATCGGGATTCAGACAATAACTCTGAAAGATACACTCATGGACAAAACTTAAGGAAGTTGTACCTTTTACCATGTATATCGGGATTCAGACAATAACTCTGAAAGATACACTCATGGACAAAACTTAAGGAAGTTGTACCTTTTACCATGTATATCGGGATTCAGACAATAACTCTGAAAGATACACTCATGGACAAAACTTAAGGAAGTTGTACCTTTTACCATGTATATCGGGATTCAGACAATAACTCTGAAAGATACACTCATGGACAAAACTTAAGGAAGTTGTACCTTTTACCATGTATATAGGGATTCAGACAATAACTCTGAAATATACACTCATGGAGACAAAACTTAAGGAAGTTGTACCTTTTAGCATGTATATCGGGATTCAGACAATAACTCTGAAAGATACACTCATGGACAAAACTTAAGGAAGTTGTACCTTTTACCATGTATATCGGGAATGTATATCGGAAAGATATTACAGTGGCCTTTATTGAAGACACACGAGATAACCAAGTGTGAACAAAATTGTCTTTGTCTCCTTCAAAAAACAGATTACCGGTGACATTAAAGACTTTCTACTTCCTTAAGTTTTGTCCATGAGTGTAGTTTCGACAAAATTGAACTTCAATACTTACCGTTTTTGCATATTTACTGCATGGTTGAATCATAATTTTGTATTTCTGTGCGCGTGTGTCATAATAATGGCATTGTGTATGTGGATACCTGGTGACGCTGTCCCTATTTATTACGTACCATGTTTGCTATATCTAAAGACTGACAAAACAGGAGCAGAGGGAGGGCGGTCAGTAATGAAGGAGAGAGTTAAGTCCGGGGTAATCCTGGCGAGGTGGAGTGGAAGGGCTGACTCACTCTCTCCCTGCAAATATTGTCTTCTCACTTTCTTGCTGCCCTCATATGGAATCTCTCTTTGCTCCATTGTCCCTGTTTCACTGTCCATCATTCTTTTTCCACTGTTTACCTTTTTTTTTACACTGTACAATGTTCTTTGCCACTGTTCACTATCTTTTTTTACACTGTCTATTGTCTTTTTCCATTGCTCAGTGTCCTTTTTTTTTTTTGCTTATCCCTAGTACACGTGGTACAGGCCATAATAATCATGGTGGGTAGAAGTAGGCGACTGCTTTTACTGTAAGTGCACCACATGTCTACACATGTGAAAAGCAGGTTCAGTGTCCTTTTTCTGATAGATGTTATTTTGTACGTGTTAGCACAAAATTGAAAATTACTAGGGCCTAAAGTAAGAGTAATCTAACACAGAGAAAAGCGTACACTCCAGAGTATAGCAACAACAATAAAAGGAAGTTTAATAAAAACTCACGATTTTCTATATAAAAACAAAACAGTACTTATCCTTATTGTAGCGTTGGTAGGGACCGGACCGGGGTCACACAGGTAGGCGAGGAGATCCCCAGACAGGGATAAAGCACGCAGAGAACACTTTAAGCGTCTCCACACGATAGTCCACCACACTCCTCACTCGCAATACCATAGCCCCCTTATATATACAAACATGGCCACATTCGTCCAATGAGAAGGCGGGAGAGATTTGTTCACTATCAAACAAAAACAAAATTCTCCCCACTAAAAACTGGGATAAGATAAAAGTTTGTCAAAGTAATTTTACATTTCTACTGTCAAGTCTTCCTTTCCATTGTTCAGTGTCATTTTTTTTATTGAACAGTGTCCCTTTTTCCACCGTCCCAGTCTAGAAAATTTCTTGCAGGAAACATTCAACATCTAATTTAGAGTTATTCATTTTACAGTAAAAAAGATCGTCGTTAAGAGTAACGATAAAGTTTTATTGATGAGTCCACAGCACTGGGTGACACTTACAGACAAAGGATCCCCGTGGACACCCCCGGTTTACACCCCAGCAGACGCCCCCTCCCAACTTTATATCTATCGAATTTTGTCCCTTAATCTTTCTGGCAGATGTCACGGTCCTCATAAAGTCCACACATCTATCTTCCAGGTGTTCAAGGTGTGTAATACACCACCTGAATGTTATCTGGATTCATATCACACAAAGGCAAGGGTTCATCCGCATCTGCAGAATTCCAGTTTTTAGAGACCTAATAAATTCATTTTAAACAATTGTGTATCGACTTCTAATCAATGGTTAAGAAATTAATACAGTTAAACCTTGTCTATAGTGCACCCTCTTGGGACTCACCAAAATAGGGTGCTATAGAGAGGGGGTGCTATAGACAAGTCACTTTTAATGTAAATCGCATCGTACTACATATTTAAAATCGGGCGCTATAGAGAGGGAGCCGGTATTTAGAGGGGGCGCTATAGACAGCTTTAACTGTATATTAATAAAGACTCAATAAAAAGAGGCATGCGCAAAAGGAAAAAAGAACAAAAGTTGATCAAGAGATATGCATAAATACCGAGAATGGCTATTAAGTGTGAGTGTCTTGAATATTTCAGTATCCACGCTGGATTCACTAGGCTCAGCTGTAGTACCCTGTAAGGTCTCCAGGGATACAGGATGAGTCTGTACTCAATGTTAGGAGCGGCTGTACATAGCGTCTGTCTCTCATGTCAGAGGCGGCCATTACATATTGGAGCTAAGTCAGCCTGCTACTGAGTAGTGCTCCCAGTCTTAATGACAAAGGCAGACGCATTCTACTTCACCCAGTCATGATTGGTTGTAAAATCTAAAATGATTGAGTGGAGATAAGAAAGAAGAAAATGACTGGATTGAACACAAATTAGACTGCAAGGAATAGTGTCCCGTTATTTCTTCTATAAAGAGAATAGATTGAGAGGCAAAGTGGGCTATTTTTAGTGGTCAAAACACAAACTTTCGAGGACATCGATTTCAAAATTTGATCCTTTAGCTAGGAGATGCTTAAGATTTGTCCACTAGTAAAGGACACAGTTACCCTCAGTTTACTCTTTTCATTTAACTTCTATCATCATGATTGTCTTTGATTTCCAGACTTAAGTCTGGTCATCTACGGACAATGACTTTCCAGAATGGTTGCAGGGTTTTCCCACTATGTACTAAGTGCAATTCTCAGCCTGCAACCCAAGACATATTATTGACTGTATTGACTCATCCATTGATGAGCTCTACTCTTCCCCGGCAGACACCATCAAAAATCTCAAGCTTTACAAGCTTGATACCTTAGTGTGATTGAGTGGAGATAAGAAAGAAGAAGAAGATTTAACTTCTATTAAAGTTTTTATTAGCTATTTTTATTGACGAACTTTCTATTGCCATCACTGCAAAGAGCGAAGTATTGGGAAGGTCTGTATCATTAGATGTAGACCCTATACCCCCGTTTTTCCAATGTAATTCAGCCATATACTTTACATTTCCTTAGGTTTTGTCCATGAATCTATATATAAAATCAACTATCACTGATACAAGTACAACAACTTGTATAAGTCTTGATAATGTAATTCACGCCTCAAGGTTCAAACTCGCCATGGAAAGATAGAAATCTGAAGCCAACTGCTGGAGAAGTGAAAGATTAGATTTCCATTTGCCAAATCTGTCGTTTTGTGGTCGCTCGTGTCCCATGTCGCCGTCTGCCGGCACAAGGCTGTACCATCTGTCGGTCCAGTGCAATGATTGGTGACGTCTTAAGGAACTGCCGTCGGCTTCCGGTGCAATTAGAACCATCGGGTTGACATTTATCACTGGGGGGATTCCAGCAGGTGTCGCGTGCTGTCGCGGGGGTCGACGACTTGGAACTGTGGTTTCTGCCCGTGCCGGGTGTTGTGACTGATGTTTGGATTTCTGGTCGGGTGTTGTTACTGTGGTGTTTGGATTTCTGGATGGCGGTTGTGATTGGTGTTTGGATTTCTGGTTGGGTGTTGTAATTGGTGTTTGGATTTCTGGATGTCGGTTGTGATTGGTGTTTGGATTTCTGGTTGGGTGTTGTAATTGGTGTTTGGATTTCTGGATGTCGGTTGTGATTGGTGTTTGAATTTCTGGTTGGGTGTTGTAATTGGTGTTTGGATTTCTGGTTGGGTGTTGTAATTGGTGTTTGGATTTCTGGATGTCGGTTGTGATTGGTGTTTGGATTTCTGGTTGGGTGTTGTAATTGGTGTTTGGATTTCTGGATGTCGGTTGTGATTGGTGTTTGGATTTCTGGTTGGGTGTTGTAATTGGTGTTTGGATTTCTGGATGTCGGTTGTGATTGGTGTTTGGATTTCTGGTTGGGTGTTGTAATTGGTGTTTGGATTTCTGGATGTCGGTTGTGATTGGTGTTTGGATTTCTGCTTGGGTGTTGTAATTGGTGTTTGGATTTCTGGATGTCGGTTGTGATTGGTGTTTGAATTTCTGGTTGGGTGTTGTAATTGGTGTTTGGATTTCTGGATGTCGGTTGTGATTGGTGTTTGAATTTCTGGTTGGGTGTTGTGATTGGTGTTTGGATTTCTGGATGGCGGTTGTGACTGGTGTTTGGATTTCTGGATGTCGGTTGTGATTGGTGTTTGGATTTCTGGATGGCGGTTGTGATTGGTGTTTGAATTTCTGGTCGGATGTTGTGGTTGGTGTTTGGATTTCTGGTTGGGTATTGTAACTGTGGTATTTGGATTTCTGGTCTGGTATTATGAAATGGTATTTGTCAGTTTTCAGCTCGTGCTGCGATAATCGCCCATCTGTGTGAGAAGCTGTCTCCAGACTTGGACTAAAGAATGCCAAACTCACCGTATCTCAACTTAATGGACTACTCTGTGTGTTCCAGTTCAGAGCAATAAATATCAGGAACACATCTCCACAGACTCCTTGCAAACAGTTTTGACGGTAGCCTTGGACGAACTTACGATGGCAGAGTGTACGAGCTTTGTCGGAATTCTTCCGAAACATCCGTGTAAATGTATTCATTCTAAAGAGGATCATTTTGATCATCTGCTGTAATATATCCGTTCTTAATTCCAATAAAATATCGAATTAATAAATTTATTATTATTATTTTATTTCCAAAGCGCTATATCCCGCAAGGGATACTTGCGCCAAACAAGGAGAAAAGTTTATTTACATAAGTTATCTAATTATTCAACGCATGAAAACATTAGAGATTAAGATTTTGTGAAAAGTTTAGAATATATTTACAAAATGAATTTAAATATGATTTTTTTTATCGGAAATCCAAACGTTAAGTTCACAAACAACTAGTTCATTCTTCATTCTATAATCTTGAAATGCTGGGCAATTATTTGTTTATTTGATAGATTTTATTTGTTTACGCTGTATTATTAGTGTTAAATCTCTTTAAAAATTTGTGGAAACATTTATTGCACCCTGTTGAAATCAAGAGGCCAACTCTTCAAACCATTTATCCAGTTTGTTTTGAAGTAAAACAGTTGAAATAGTTTTAAAATTTTTGTTTTTATAGAAACGTTTAAATATTTACTTTGTTAAACAGTATGGTTTGAAATACGTGATATTATATAATTTAAGGTTGGCGTTCACAGCCAACTGAAATATTGGTAAAATAAATGATATTTTGATCCAATATATGCCTTTTTAAACACCTTGATAAAGGTTGGCGTTCAGCCAACTGAAATATTGGTAAAATAAATGATATTTTGATCCAATATATGCCTTTTTAAATAAAAAAATATATATAATTCAATATAAAGTATATTTTAAATATATTTTTATTCATAGAATTTTCCGCATTGAATATATATAATAAATAATTTTAGTAGGCGAAAAAATGATCATTACCATAGTAATTCTTAACTAAAAATTGAAGAGAAAGAAAAAGAAAAATTGATAAATTTTTAAATCAAGAAAAACATTTTCTCAAACGATAAAGAGAATAGAGATTTCCTTAATAGGAAAGTAGAGCAAAAGTTTATAGAAGAATTTTAAATTAATGAATTAGCAGAAATTTTGAACCATCTCAGAATATTGGGAACCAAATAAGATTCTTCTTCTTCTTTCTTATCTCCACTCAATCATATAAGGGTATCAGGCATATAAGATTCTTTAAATGCTTGAACCATCAGATCATTGGTTCTTTGTGATCTTAAATCATGAACTATCAAACCTTTATAATCTTGAACAATAGGAATATTGGCAAGTAGAAAAATAACGGGAAACAAACCGGAGGATGATACAGGAAATTATTTGAATCAAAAGCAATTCAATCATATTCACGTAAAAGAGAAGCAAGAAAAAAACTTTACAGAATAACAAAATATCAAAATTCATATAATTTTGATAAAATAACACAAATATTCTGCTAGAATTTTGAATTTTTTATTCTTATTTGATATTCTTTAGAACCTCTTAAACGTTAGAATAATGATCCTTTAGAATCTTGAAGAATCGGAATATTGACCTTTTAGAATCTCTTGAACCAAAAGAATTTTGAATTTTTAGAATCGTGAATTTAAAGAATAGCAAACCTTTGAGACGAAATCTTGAAGCAAAGGTATCCCAAAACGACACAATTTTGAAGCAAAAATAGCTCGAAACGACACAGTCCTAAAACAAAGTTAAACAAAACGAAAAAATATTGAAATAAAGATTCCCGAAATGATGACACAGTCTTGAAACAAAGGTAAGCAAAACGAAAAAATCTTTAAAAATATCTAGAAACGACACAGTCTTGAAACAAAGGTGAACAAAACGAAAACATTTTGAGACAAAGATGTCTCGAAAAGACACAGTCTTGAAACAAAGGTGAACAAAACGAAAACATTTTGAGACAAAGATGTCTCGAAAAGACACAGTCTTGAAACAAAGGTGAACAAAACGAACAAATATTGAAACAAAGATGTCTCGAAACGACAAAACTTGATTTAAAAAAGGAATTTTGAAGCATATATATAGTGATTATAGAAAATTACACTCCATTAGATAATATAAATCTGCCTCAAGCAGGATAGAATCCAAGTATTTTATTTCTGAGATCACCGATACCAGAAGAATCAATCATTCATCCAAGAAATGTTCAGTCACAATTATTTCCTTCAATGTGTCGGCGGTAGGCAATCGTGATCGATCCATCCATATAACCATATGGGGCAGAGTGGGCAGTTACTGAAGAGGTATATCTGGGGCAGCTTGACCCAGGGGCACCTGAGAAGTGGTCAGGTGACTCACGCCACTGTCCACTCTCCGGTCAGCTCATGACTCACCCCTTTCCCTCCCTCCCCCGTTCTAAACTTCCTGACGTGGCCGCTATAAATTGACTCCACAATGGCCAACGGTTCTAATTTTGGCCCTCAGTCAACAAATTAAATTATTTCTCACTGCATGTTGTTACTCTGTCTCTCTCAATATGAGAATTGACATTTCTGATTTCCATCTGCTGGTGTGAATGATCATTAGACAATATAGATTGGACAGTTAGACGGGTGGTGTTGGACGCTCCAGGGACCTGGGTTTTGTCTCATTTCTCTCATAGATTGGACAGCCTGATTGGTGTTTCTACTTCTTCTTCTCCGTCGATGGAACATCTCCGTTCTTCTTCTCCGTCGATGGAATATCTCCGTTCTTCTCCGTCGATGGGACATCTCCGCTCTTCTCTGTCGATGGAAAATCTCCGTTCTTCTCCGTCGATGGAACATCTCCGTTCTTCTTCTCCGTCGATGGAACATCTCCGTTCTTCTCTGTCGATGGAACATCTCCGTTCTTCTTCTTCTCCGTCGATAGAACATCTCCGTTCTTCTTATTCTCCGTCGAAAGAACATCTCCGTCGATGGAACATCTCCGTTCTTCTTATTCTCCGTCGATAGAACATCTCCGTCGATAGAACATCTCCGTCGATGGAACATCTCCGTTCTTCTTATTCTCCGTCGATAGAACATCTCCGTTCTTCTTATTCTCCGTCGATAGAACATCTCCGTTCTTCTTCTCCGTCGATGGAACATATCCGTTCTTCTCCGTCGATGGAACATCTCCTTTCTTCTTCTTCTCCGTTGATGGAACATCTCCGTTCTTCTCCGTCGATGGAATATCTCCGTTCTTCTTATTCTCCGTCGATAGAACATCTCCGTTCTTCTCTGTCGATGGAACATCTCCGTTCTTCTTCTTCTCCGTCGATAGAAC
>CP092875.1:87632702-87658374 GCA_030710605.1 Cordylochernes scorpioides | reverse complement strand
ATCTGATGGTTCAAGTATTTAAAGAATCTTATCTGCCTGATACCCTAATATGATTGAGTGGAGATAAAAAAGAAGAAGAACAATCTTATTTGGTTCCCAATATTCTGAGATGGTTCAAAAATTATTTTAATTCATTAATTTAAAATTCTTCTCCAAACTTTTGCTCTTCCTTCCTACTAAGGAAACCTCTTTTCTTTTTATCGTTTGAGAAAATGTTTTTCTTGATTTAAAAATTTATCAATTTCTTTTTCTTTCTCTTCAATTGTTAGTTAGGAATTACTATGGTAATGATCATTTTTTCGCATACTAAAATTATTTATTATATATATTCAATGCGGAAAATTCTATGAATAAAAATATATTTAAAATATACTTTATATTGAATTATATATATTTTTTTATTTAAAAAGGCATATATTGGATCAAAATATCATTTATTTTACCAATATTTCAGTTGGCTGAACGCCAACCTTTATCAAGGTGTTTAAAAAGGCATATATTGGATCAAAATATCATTTATTTTACCAATATTTCAGTTGGCTGTGAACGCCAACCTTAAATTATATAATATCACGTATTTCAAACCATACTGTTTAACAAAGTAAATATTTAAACGTTTCTATAAAAACAAAAATTTTAAAACTATTTCAACTGTTTTACTTCAAAACAAACTGGATAAATGGTTTGAAGAGTTGGCCTCTTGATTTCAACAGGGTGCAATAAATGTTTCCACAAATTTTTAAAGAGATTTAACACTAATAATACAGCGTAAACAAATAAAATCTATCAAATAAACAAATAATTGCCCAGCATTTCAAGATTATAGAATGAAGAATGAACTAGTTGTTTGTGAACTTAACGTTTGGATTTCCGATAAAAAAAATCATATTTAAATTCATTTTGTAAATATATTCTAAACTTTTCACAAAATCTTAATCTCTAATGTTTTCATGCGTTGAATAATTAGATAACTTATGTAAATAAACTTTTCTCCTTGTTTGGCGCAAGTATCCCTTGCGGGATATAGCGCTTTGGAAATAAAATAATAATAATAAATTTATTAATTCGATATTTTATTGGAATTAAGAACGGATATATTACAGCAGATGATCAAAATGATCCTCTTTAGAATGAATACATTTACACGGATGTTTCGGAAGAATTCCGACAAAGCTCGTACACTCTGCCATCGTAAGTTCGTCCAAGGCTACCGTCAAAACTGTTTGCAAGGAGTCTGTGGAGATGTGTTCCTGATATTTATTGCTCTGAACTGGAACACACAGAGTAGTCCATTAAGTTGAGATACGGTGAGTTTGGCATTCTTTAGTCCAAGTCTGGAGACAGCTTCTCACACAGATGGGCGATTATCGCAGCACGAGCTGAAAACTGACAAATACCATTTCATAATACCAGACCAGAAATCCAAATACCACAGTTACAATACCCAACCAGAAATCCAAACACCAACCACAACATCCGACCAGAAATTCAAACACCAATCACAACCGCCATCCAGAAATCCAAACACCAATCACAACCGACATCCAGAAATCCAAACACCAGTCACAACCGCCATCCAGAAATCCAAACACCAATCACAACACCCAACCAGAAATTCAAACACCAATCACAACCGACATCCAGAAATCCAAACACCAATTACAACACCCAACCAGAAATTCAAACACCAATCACAACCGACATCCAGAAATCCAAACACCAATTACAACACCCAAGCAGAAATCCAAACACCAATCACAACCGACATCCAGAAATCCAAACACCAATTACAACACCCAACCAGAAATCCAAACACCAATCACAACCGACATCCAGAAATCCAAACACCAATTACAACACCCAACCAGAAATCCAAACACCAATCACAACCGACATCCAGAAATCCAAACACCAATTACAACACCCAACCAGAAATCCAAACACCAATCACAACCGACATCCAGAAATCCAAACACCAATTACAACACCCAACCAGAAATCCAAACACCAATTACAACACCCAACCAGAAATTCAAACACCAATCACAACCGACATCCAGAAATCCAAACACCAATTACAACACCCAACCAGAAATCCAAACACCAATCACAACCGCCATCCAGAAATCCAAACACCAATTACAACACCCGGCACGGGCAGAAACCACAGTTCCAAGTCGTCGACCCCCGCGACAGCACGCGACACCTGCTGGAATCCCCCAGTGATAAATGTCAACCCGATGGTTCTAATTGCACCGGAAGCCGACGGCAGTTCCTTAAGACGTCACCAATCATTGCACTGGACCGACAGATGGTGCAGCCTTGTGCCGGCAGACGGCGACATGGGACACGAGCGACCACAAAACGACAGATTTGGCAAATGGAAATCTAATCTTTCACTTCTCCTACAGATGGCTTCAGATTCCTATCTTTCCATGGCGAGTCTACACCTTGAGACGTGAATTACATTATCAAGACTTATACAAGCAGTTGTACTTGTATCAGTGATAGTTGATTTTATACATAGATTCATGGACAAAACCTAAGGAAATGTAAAGTATATAGCTGAATTACATTGGCAAAACGGGGGGTATAGGGTCTACATCTGATGATACAGACCTTCCCAATACTTCGCTCTTTGCAGTGATGGCAATAGAAAGTTCGTCAATTAAAAAAATCTAATAAAAACTTTAATAGAAGTTAAATCTTCTTCTTCTTCTTCTTCTTCTTTCTTATCTCCACTCAATCACACTAAGGTATCAAGCTTGTAAAGCTTGAGATTTTTGATGGTGTCTGCCGGGGAAGAGTAAAGCTCATTAATGGATGAGTCAATACAGTCAATAATATGTCTTGGGTTGCAGGCTGAGAATTGCACTTAGTACATAGTGGGAAAACCCTGCAACCATTCTGTAAAGTCATTGTCCGTAGATGACCAGACTTAAGTCTGGAAATCAAAGACAATCATGATGATAGAAGTTAAATGAAAAGAGTAAACTGAGGGTAACTGTGTCCTTTACTAGTGGACTTGAGGATCTCCTAGCTAAAGGATCAAATTTTGAAATCGATGTCCTCGAAAGTTTGTGTTTTGACCACTAAAAATAGCCCACTTTGCCTCTCAATCTATTCTCTTTATAGAAGAAATAACGGGACACTATTCCTTGCAGTCTAATTTGTGTTCAATCCAGTCATTTTCTTCTTTCTTATCTCCACTCAATCATGTTAGATTTTACAACCATCATGACTGGGTGAAGTAGAATACATATGCCTTTGTCATTAAGACTGGGAGCACTACTCAGTGGCAGGCCAACTTAGCTCTGAAGGAAATGGCCACCTCTGACATGAGGAACAGTCACCATGTGCAGTTGCTCCTAACATGGAGTACAGACTCATCCTGTATACCTGGAGCCCTTACAGGGTACTACAGCTGAGCATAGTGAATCCAGTGTGAATACTGAAATATTCAAGACTTTCACACTTAATAGCCATTCTCGGTATTTATGCATATTTCTTGATCAACTTTTGTTCTTTTTTCCTTTTGCGCAAACCTCTTTTTAATGAGTCTCTAATTATATACAGTTAAACCTGTCTATAGCGCCCCCTCTAAATACCGGCTCCCTCTCTATAGCGCCCGATTTTAAATATGTAGTACGATGCGGTTTACATTAAAATTGACCTGTCTATAGCACCCCCTCTCTATAGCACCCTATTTTGGTGAGTCCCAAGAGGGTGCACTATAGACAAGGTTTAACTGTATTAATTTCTTAACCATTGATTAGAAGTCGATACACAATTGTTTAAAATGAATTTATTAGGTCTCTAAAAACTGGAATTCTGCAGATGCGGATGAACCCTTGCCTTTGTGTGATATGAAGACAGATAACATTCAGGTGGTGTATTACACACCTTGAACACCTGGAAGATAGATGTGTGGACTTTATGAGGACCGTGACATCTGCCAGAAGGATTAAGGGACAAAATTCGATAGATATAAAGTTGGGAGGGGGCGTCTGCTGGGGTGTAAACTGGGGGTGTCCACGGGGATCCTTTGTCTGTAAGTGTCTTCCTCAATGTTACCCAGTGCTGTGGACTCATCAATAAAACTTTATCGTTACTCTTAACGACGATCTTTTTTACTGTAAAATGAATAACTCTAAATTAGATGTTGAATGTTTCCTGCAAGAAATTTTCTAGACTGAGACGGTAAAAAAGGACACTATTCAATGAAAATATGACACTGAACAATGGAAAAGAAGACTTGACAGTAGAAATGTCAAATTACTTTGACAAACTTTTATCTTATCCCAGTTTTTAGTGGGAAGAATTTTGTTTTTGTTTGTTAGCGAACCAATCTCTCCCGCCTTCTCATTGGACGAATGTGGCCATGTTTGTATATATAAGGGGGCTATGGTATTGCGAGAGAGGATTGTGGGGGATATTTGTGTTGAAACGTTTAAAGTGTTCTCTGCGTGCTTTATCCGTGTCTGGTGATCTCCTCGCATACCCGTGTAACCCCGGTCCGATCCCTACCAACGCTACAATAAGGATAAGTACTGTTTTGTTTTTATATAGCAAATCGTGAGTTTTTATTTAACTTCCTTTTATTGTTGTTGTTGTACTCTTGAGTGTACGCTTTTCTCTGTGTTAGATTACTCTTACTTTAGGCCCTAGTAATTTTCAATTTTGTGTTAACCCGTACAAAATAACATTTATCAGAAAAAGGACACTGAACAATGGAAAAAGACAATAGACAGTGTAAAAAAGATAGTGAACAAGGGAAAAAACACTGTACAGTGTAAAAAAAAGAATGACAAACAGTGGAAAAAGAATGGTGGACAGTGAAACAGGGACAGTGGAGTAAAGAGAGATTCCATATGAGGGCAGCAAGAAAGCGAGAAGACAATATTTGCAGGGAGAGAGTGTGAGTCAGCCCTTCCACTCCACCTCGCCAGGATTACCCTGGACTTAACTCTCTCCTTCATTACTGACCGCCCTCCCTGCTCCTGTTTTGTCAGTCTTTAGATATAGCAAACATGGTACGTAATATATAGGGACAGCGTCACCAGGTATCCACATACAAGCCCTAACACAACTGTCCGCGTACACAGAAATACGAAATCAAGATTCAACCATGCAGTAAATAAGGAAAATCCGAAAGTATTAAAGTTCAATTTTTTCGAAACTACACTCATGGACAAAACTTAAGGAAGTGGAAAGTCTTAAATGTGACCAGTATCTTTTTTTTTTTTTTTTTAAGGAGACAGAGACAATTTTGTTCACACTCGGTTATCTCGTGTGTCTTCAATAAAGGTCACTATAATATCTTTCAGAGTTATTGTCTGAATCCCGTGTACATGGTAAAAGGTACAACTTCCTTAAGTTTTGTCCATGAGTGTAGTACTGATCTTTTCTTCCTTATTTATGCTTATGAGGTGATACAGCAGCGTATTTACAATTAGAGAGGAGACAAAATGAATTAAATCTAGAAAAAAGAAGTGAGGACATATCGGTCATTAAAGTCTGAGAGGCAAGGCCTTCAGCCAGTTCAGGGCTTCCGGGGGTGACAATTTTCTTCCTGCGTGGTAGGAGCGGACTTAAGTCCACAGTAGTCAACAAACATCAAAAATCCACATACCCCTAATACGACAAGGCGGTACTTCACACACAAAAGCCTTTATTAGGGACATGCCCCATACAGATTCTCCCAATTGGGTAAGGTAATAATTGTGTTATTTACATAGGTAGTGAAATAGAAATTGAACTGGCTTTACTCTTCATCTCAAAGTCATTCAATTGTTGACTGGTCCTTACATAATGATGATCTAAATTTGTTTGCTGATATTTTTTAAATCAATACGTAGGGTGAAGTGTTGGTACGTTTAATTTGTTGATATAGAGCCGACAAGGCGGTACTTTGTTGAACAATTGAAAAATATGTATTAACATCTTGTCAATTACATAGGTACACGGTTTACAAACTTATTAGCACAATGATAATATGATGTGAAGAATTAACATATAAATGCTATGTATAATGACAGTAAAAAGTTCGCTAAAAAACCAGGGTTCAGCTGGCCCGGGTGGTAGTACCCTGTAAGGTCTCCAGGGATACAGAATGAGTCTGTGCTCCATATTATGAGCGACTGAACATGGTGTCTGTTCCTCATGTCAGAGGCGGCCATTTATTTATTTATTTATTTTTTAGCTAAGTCAGTGGCCTGCTACTGAGTAGTCTTTAATGACAAAGACAGACGCATTCTACATCACCAAATCATGATGGTTGTCAAAATGACATCAACAAGTTCTACAGGGCTTGATACCCCCCTTTTTTTTTGCTTATCTCTAGTACACGTGGTACAGGCCATGAAAATCATGGTGGATAGAAGTAGGCGACTGCTTTTACTGTAAGTGCACCACATGTCTACATATGTGAAAAACAGTTCGACTTAGCACTTACAAATGCCCCAGAGCCCCGTTTGGTTACTTGCACTCGTTGGTGGGGTTGGACTTTTGCAAGAATCGGGGTTCATTGGAGCATTTTTTTTTTTAACAGAAAAAAAGTGCCAATGCGGGAATCGAACCCGAGTCGTAGCGGTCGAAAAGCTTGATACCCTGATATGATTGAGTGGAGATAAGAAAGAAGAAGAGTTATAAATACCAAACACAAGTGCTATGACTGGTTATTCTCAAGCCACGAACGAAGGAACCTACACGAAAGCTAACGGTACAAACATCCATGTTGACACCGACTTGCCATTAATTAAACGCGTGCAGAAGAACGCGCGTGGTCCCCCGGGCCCGCGTTGGGTGGCCAAACGCCAGACAAATGAAGCAGACGACAAATGACCCCACCTGGCCGAGTTACGTCTCGCCGCTGCGTCGATTGAACTGTCACTACGTACGTCTGTTTCTTCTTTTGGCTACTTTTTTTTTTTTAACAAAGCAACAAATTGACACTACTTCATTGATCTGATGTATATATCAGTAGCAAAAGAAGTACCTCTCCCTTTAAAAATACATTAAAACGACACGTTTTATTTATCTTTCCTGTATAGAACTTAGACGTGTTAAAGGCTTTTATCTGTATTTACAGAAACTAATGTTCTGGTACATTCACCATCTCTACATTCTATTCAGATATGATAATCAAAATATACCTTTTTAATGCATTTTTAAAGGGAGAGGTTCCACTTTTGGTACATTAATACTATCCTCCATTGTCTATTTATACAGAGTGGCCCATAAGTCCAGATAAACTTTGATTTTTTAAATTAAAAATTAAAAAGCAAACTAGAATAACATATTGTAAAGCTAGAGGCTGTCTGGCCGGAATTCATAGTTCTTCAAATAAAAGACACTTCGGCCAGTAAATCTTTTTATTGTCTCGATGTTTCGACAAAAAAAAATTGTCCTCGTCAGAAGCGAACAAAAATTAAAACATTTGGAAAGGTGCTTTTAAATCCTTTCATTTTATATGTATAGATGGCGCGTTATTGCTTTGTGTTAATTTGGAAAGGTGCTAAAAATTATTCTAAGGCTGCAAGGGCGTTCTCAAGCGATATTTCACATTTTATACAAATAGTTTTAAAATAATTTTTTTATTCTAGTTTTCTTGTATTCTTGTATCTCGTATTCTAGTAAATTTTTAATTAAAAAAAAATAATAATAAATTTTAAAAAAGAGTTCTGGATTTATATGGTACACTCTGTATATAAAAAACGAATTAAATATATTTCTAAATATCCTCCTTCTTCTTTCTCAAATCACTTGACAAGATACAATATCAATAAATATCAGGTTTTTCATCTGTTTATATATCTGCATATTAAAAAAAAATATGGCATTAGATGGCAGAATGTCATCTAGTGGAACAGAAATCAGCTGAACGTTTATTTAACTTGTTCACTGTTATTTGGCCAACCTAATTTCTTGATAAATCAAATAAGGCCAATCATGAACGCGTTTCGGGCTGTTGGCCTTTGTCAGTGTAGTGTAGGCTATACTTCAACGATCAAAAATTTCGTTCAAGAGGCTTCTAATAGAAATCTAGAAAACCCAACCATGTACGCGTTATAGATCTATTCTGGGCTTATAATATATATATATATGTTATAAATGAAGATGAATGAGATTTTCTGCTTGAATTTTGGATCATCTTGATGATTATGCTATGGTGATGCAGTTGTGGTTAAAATCTTGAAAGTATGATTACAAAAATAGTTTTGATAAGAGATTGTTTTAATTGAGCTTTAGGATTTTTTTTATATAATAAACATAATTTGGTAAAAGTACTGCCTGGATTAAGGCGAGTAGAATTAGAAAAACAAAAGATTATTTACATAATGTACAAAGGTTTTAGCCGGCCATTGGGATAAAACAACAATGAGTTTATATAGTGGAAGCGTGACCTCTGGCGGTCGATTTAGCAGAGTATTTGAATCTATGAAATATATAATTTTAAATTTTGAAAATAGAGCAATCCATATTTAATTCATTAGATAATAAAAGGCATATTTTGGATTTTATAAAATATTTATTTTGCCAATATTTCGGCCGGCTGAACGCCAACCTTTATCGAGGCATTACATTTTTGTATACACAATCTCAGCGCCGCATAGTGTTATAATATCACAGTTGAAATCAATTAAAATACAGAGTAGGTGGGAGAAATTTGTGCATGAAAAAAATATATATATATATTATCGAAATATATATATTATCGAAAAACATTTTTATAAACCAAAAATCGCCACTTTTAAATAACACCCCTGTTCAATCAAAAAAGCTTTTCTGCTCCCTTCCCTACAGCTACGGCTCTGAACGCATCGCCAGAGTCCTAAAGAGATACAACATCACAACCACCTATCAATCATCTTTAAATTTAAAAAAGGCCCTACGCCATCCAGACACTAAGCAAATTAACAAAATGGAAAACAAAATCAACGTAATTTACAAAATACCTTGTAACAATTGCCAAGCTAATTATATAGGGGAAACCAGCAAACCACTCAAAGATCGTATAAATCAACACAAATCAGGACTAAGGAATTACAACCCACTATCTCTCCTTGTTGATCATGCACTAAAAAACAACCACACTCCGGATTTCGAAAATACAGCCATTTTATACCAGAACATTAAAGAAAAACACTGCCGATTGTTCTTAGAAAGCTGGGCCTCTGTAGAAGACAAAGAAAGCATAAATAGGAAAATTGATTTACCGGACATCTACACACCATTTAGATCTTCTTAATTTTTTTGTCTAATTATTTTAATTTCAATTAGTTATTTTTTTATTTTTTAATTGACTTATTATGTACTATTTTAAAGGGAGAGGTGCCGTTTTTTAAATTTCATTATTTGCTTTTTTATTTTTTTGCTTTTTATAGCACTTTATATTTTGTTGTAATACCCGCGATTTCTTAAATTATATTTTCACACATTAGTAATTACCTGTAATTAATACATACCACTTGTTTAATTATTTTTACATTTATCGCTTCAAAACGCAAAAGTATTGATACATTAAATATATAACTTTTTACATGCAATAATTTAAACTTTTTAGTTTCCATTTTTTAATTTATTTTCTCCTTCATTCATCCTAAATTGTTTTAACTTCCATTTTAATGCATTTTATAAAATATTTTTTACTTATTTATAAATCGATCTCCTAAATTTTGAAATGAATTTTTAAATACCCACATTTTTAAAAACTTTTTATAAGGGGTTCTTACAGTTTATTATTTAAATCATTTTAAATTTATTTTCAAATGTTTTAATATATACATATATTTTTACATTTATCTCTTTATGAGTTATTAATGAATTATTTTTAAATACTTTTTTTTACAATTTTTTAAATATAAGATAGAACTTTTTCCTTTTATATTTTAAGATATTTTACATTTTTGATTGCATTTTTTATAATATATATATATATTTTTTTTTCATGCACAAATTTCTCCCACCTACTCTGTATTTTAATTGATTTCAACTGTGATATTATAACACTATGCGGCGCTGAGATTGTGTATACAAAAATGTAATGCCTCGATAAAGGTTGGCGTTCAGCCGGCCGAAATATTGGCAAAATAAATATTTTATAAAATCCAAAATATGCCTTTTATTATCTAATAATTTTAAATAAAATAGTATTTTGATATAACAATTCTAAATAAAATATTTTAATTTAACATATATATTTTTTATAGCTACTGGACTGTAAAGAAGGGCGTTAAAAGAAACATGGCTATAGCTTCTGTGTACCTATATAACTTGTAATTCTATAGTCGCGCTGGTTTCAGTCGGTAAAATTATTTTTACCGACGTTCGGTTAATATATTTTGTCGTATTTAGCTCGTTTAGTTGCACGAAAACGTATAAATTATCCTTAACGTCAAAGTTTTTTTGTAGCTTAACGAGACCAGAATTTTGGCTAAAACGTCTATAGAAATTCATGAAGTTTTAAAAATTGTCCGTTATAATTAATGCTTTCCTCTCTTTAAAAATGTTACGATAAAAAAAAGGATAAAAGAATAAAATGTGTATAAGTCGTAAAGCCATTTATGCACCAAACAAACACATCCGATAAACTTTCATCTTTAGAATAATTGTGTAGTAGGAAAAGAGATATAGCAATCGATGGTCCAATCAGAAGACAGATTCAATTTGGAGTCATGACGTCATTCTCCCCTGATTCACAGCAAGGACAAAGGTTTGATGAGAAGTGAAAGGGTTGGAGGGGGGGGGGGGGGGGGGTAGATTGAAGGGGGGACGGACTTCACAAATTGGAATGTACTGTCAAGATTTGGTCGAATTCATCATGACCCGGGGGAACAACGCGGCGATAAATTAAATTTTAAAGATTGCCTTTTCAACAAATTGCTATACGCAGGGCCAAGAAAGATACAGTAACCCCCCCCCCCCCCCCATAAACGACCTTCCAGAGAAGTGACAACCTCCAATGAGAGACTTTCCCGAGAAGTGACCACCAAGTTACGCAGACAATATTGGTGGACTACGACTGCTAGAGTAGTTAACTTTGGTCATGAGAAAAAGGATGAATAAATAAATTTAACAACTTTAAAAGTCAATTTACTTTTTAATATTTGTTTTTAATGTTGGAAACTCACTCTGGAAACATTATGACATGTGAGTAAAGAACAAATTAAGGTTGACAAACCTGCCAAAACTGGTGTCACAATACACTCATAGAAAAACTTATTGAAATGGAAAGTCTTTATGTGCCTATCTGTTTTTTTTTTCTTTAAGGAGACAGAGGCAATTTGTTCACACTTGGTTATCTCGTGGAGGTGGTGTCTTGTCCATGGAACAGATCAGATCGGTCCATGCACCCTGATCACAATACCGACCAACTGAGGTGGTGGTGGTGTCTTGTCCATGGAGGAGATCAGATCGGTCCATGGACCCTGATCACAATACCGGCCAACTGAGGTGGTGGTGTCTTGTCCATGGAGGAGATCAGATCGGTCCATGGACCCTGATCACAATACCGGCCAACTGAGGTGGTGATGGTGTCTTGTCCATGGAACAGATCAGATCGGTCCATATACCCTGATCACAATACTGGCCAACTGAGGTGGTGGTGGTGTCTTGTCCATGGAACAGATCAGATCGGTCCATGCACCCTGATCACAATACCGGCCAACTGAGGTGGTGGTGATGTCTTGTCCATGGAGCAGATCAGATCGGTCCATGCACCCTGATCACAATACCGGCCAACTGAGGTGGTGGTGATGTCTTGTCCATGGAACAGATCAGATTGTTCTGTGCACCCTGATCACAATACCGGCCAACTGAGGTGGTGGTGGTGTCTTGTCCATGGAACAGATCAGATCGGTCCATGCACCCTGATCACAATACCGGCCAACTGAGGTGGTGATGGTGTCTTGTCCATGGAACAGATCAGATCGGTCCATGCACCCTGATCACAATACTGGCCAACTGAGGTGGTGGTGGTGTCTTGTCCATGGAACAGATCAGATCGGTCCGTGCACCCTGATCACAATACCGGCCAACTGAGGTGGTGATGGTGTCTTGTCCATGGAACAGATCAGATCGGTCCATGCAATCTGATCACAATACCGGCCAACTGAGGTGGTGGTGGTGTCTTGTCCATGGAACAGATCAGATCGGTCCATGCAATCTGATCACAATACCGGCCAACTGAGGTGGTGATGGTGTCTTGTCCATGGAACAGATCAGATCGGTCCATGCACCCTGATCACAATACCAGCCAACTGAGGTGTCTTGTCCGTATGGATGTCTTCTTCTGGATTGATGTCTGCCATATAGAGGGCTGCAAGGATGGCCGGGTATATATGGTCCGGAGTGAGTTGGGTGTTGTGACAGTTATTGCAGTTCCTGTAGGATCTAGTCATGTCTGGGTTTATCTTCATTCCTTTAAAATGCCCTGTTCTGATTCTTGAAATTGTTGTTAATTCTCTGTTAAGGTTGAGGTTGCATTTGGGCTGGGGTATTTTGGTCTGTGTAATGAGTTTTGCTGTTGTATTTGCGTCTTTCAATGTTATTGAACTGGTTTCCAGTGCCTGTTTTCATCCTTCCTTCGCTAGGCCATCAGCCTGTTCATTGCCCTCTATTCCAACATGGGCTGGTATCCATTGCATGGTACATCTTTTGCCCATTGTGTCAAGTCAGGTCAGGATTTCATGTATTTGGTGTGAGTTAGGTCTATTTTCCCTTCTCTATTGCCTATAGGGATGATTTAGAGTCTGTTAAGATAATTATTCCTCGGGTTTTATTTTCTTCTGAGGATGGTTATTTCGTGTGTCTTCAATAAAGGTCACTGTAATATCATTCAGAGTTATTGTCTGAATCCCGATATACATGTTAAAAGGTACAACTTCCTTAAGTTTTGTCCATGAGTGTATCTTTCAGAGTTATTGTCTGAATCACGATATACATGCTAAAAGGTACAACTTCCTCAAGTTTTGTCTATGAGTGTATCTTTCAGAGTTATTGTCTGAATCACGATATACATGCTAAAAGGCACAACTTCCTCATGTTTTGTCTATGAGTGTATCTTTCAGAGTTATTGTCTGAATCACGATATACATGCTAAAAGGTACAACTTCCTCAAGTTTTGTCTATGAGTGTATCTTTCAGAGTTATTGTCTGAATCACGATATACATGCTAAAAGGTACAACTTTCTTAAGTTTTGTCTATGAGTGTATTATAGGATCTTCTCCCGAAATTGTCCAAGAATTCCATTATTGGCCTTTCTCTTCATTCCATACATTCCTTCAGTAATACCGTTAACCATTGCAGACAAGATGTCCAAATATGGGTACCATCTTTCCTCAAATTACAATACATTTATTTACATATAGGACTATTTCTCTAGCTACATCTAGATATATGTAAGAGGGATATGTAGATATGTTATAGAAATTATGGTCAAAATATCAGGCTTCTAGGGATAAGTTTTTTTTTTTTAATATTTTAAATCACAAATCTCTAACTTTCATCAACATCGGCTGGTCGTCGCTCCGGCGCTGCGCCTTCTCCGGGCAGTAAGGCTAGCTCTGCACGCCCTGCCCCATCCAGCCCATCCAGCATCGTCACAACAGTCTTGCATCGCCTGTGGGTCCGGCGACCTGTCGCTGGTTCAACAGTACTGGTCCTGCCGCTACATCAGGCCTCTCATTTGGGAGGCATTTACCATCATCGGGCGGCCCCCTGACTTACAGGGCTGGGTCTTCGGGCATGGCCTAGATAATGACACCCTGGCCAGCCTGGCGTCTGCCAAGACACACATCTATAGGTACTTCCTCGGAGTGGAACTTAGGAGTGAAGACCTTGTCTGGAGGAGGACTCTCTCAAGGTGGGGAAGTCTTCCTTGCAGAAAACATTTGTACACAACTATATATATGAAAAAATAGTACAAATGTGATATTGTACTGGGATAAGGTGCATAATTATGAAAAAAAGGCACGTTGCACGATAAGGAGATGCCTTTTTTTCATAACTATATATATATATTCCCCTACATTTTATATGCCCTTTTACTCTTTTATTTTTCCACCTTTGTAAAATTTGATTAAAAGAATCAATAAAATTGGTTAAATTGTCAATTGTCTATCTTTCTGTGGCACCAAAGTTCTTCTACGGGAGGTAAGACGGTTCAAATTGATCTGGAGGAGAACAAGATTGAGGAGTCTCTCTTCCTGATAACAGCTTTTTATATTTTGTCACTAAATTGTAAATTCTCATTAATTTTTGTAATTCTCATTAATTTCTGTATCAATTTACTAAGAGTATCACACACACAAAAGCCTTTATTAAGACACATAGGTCTTACAGAGGATTCTCCTTGGGGTTACAAGACGGAGAAACCTATGAAAGTGGGAAATATACAAAGGGGTAAAAATGGAGAAAGATTATATACACATGGTAAATATATACAGATTATTATTTGAATGATCCTATGGAAAATAAGAATATGGATACTAAGAGTGTGTGTATCAATAAAATATTTTTTAAATTTAATTCAACAGGAGAAAACACTCTACAATAAATGACCAATAGATAAGAGGTGAAATATAATCAAATGCAGAGGTTACTTATATACATATAGTCAGTAGAATACCAATACAACACGGGCCTCCACTACATAGGCTTGTCGGATTTGTTATTCTGAGGGGATTTCTGTATTTGGAGGTTATTGGGTATGTTATAGAATTGTTTAAGATATTGAATTTTACACGAATATCTATTTTGTAACTAGGATCTTATTAGATTTTCCAAAATAAATAAATAAATAACTCTTGTTGAAGGACTGACAAGTCCGAAAGCTTGAAATCCTGAGCCGACTTGACACAATGGACTAAAGATGTACCATGCAATGGATATCAGCCTATGTTGGAATAGAGGGCAATGAACAGGCTGATGGCCTAGCGAAGGAAGGATGAAAACAGACATTGGAAACCGGTTCAATAACACTGAAAGACGCAAATACAATAGCAAAAGCAAACCCATTACAAAAAACAAAATACCCCAGTCCATATGCAACCCCAATATTAACCTTAGCCCTGAAAGCTTTATTTATTTTATAATAAAATAGGTAAATAGCACGCGCAAAAACGTATTTCCGCAAGGAGGAGTTTCCCTCATCATCTAGTGTCGCCTGGGCGTGTCTACAAGATCAATCTTTTTGTTTTCTTATCGGAGCGTGCCGTTAGAGATGCTTCCTCTACTGGAGCTGTGTCAGAGCTCAGCTGATGTCTCTAACCATACCTGTCTCTACTTATCCTGGAGTTTATTCCTTCAGTCACATCGTCTTCAGACTTCTCTTCCTCAGTACTTCATCCTGCCTCTCAAGATCCTTTCATCTTCATCTTCCTCTGTTTATATTTCTTTTCTAGACTCTCTTAAAACACGAAGAAGACATAGAAAAAAAATGGCGCTACAAGTAGAGACCGAGATAAGGCGAAGAGAGGTATACACCGCAATAACGATAAAGACAAGAATACACAAAAATAACGATGAATACTAGAATATACGGAGTAACGGAGTCGATGCATAACGGTGGTGGAGACGAGAGGAAACCGAGAAATGGATAAGACAAGGGATGGGCCTACAGTAGATGGATATGTAGTAATGTTGGCAAATATTGCCGAAGCCGGGGTAGACACCAGGGGTTTGACAAGGCCGGGGAAGACACTAGGGGTTTAACAAGGCCGGGGAAGACACCAGGGGTTTGACAAGGCCGGGGAAGACACCAGGGGTTTGACAAGGCCGGGGAAGACACCAGGGGTTTGACAAGGCCGGGGAAGACACCAGGGGTTTGACAAGGCCGGGGAAGACACCAGGGGTTTGACAAGGCCGGGGAAGACACCAGGGGTTTGACAAGGCCGGGTAAGACACCAGGGTTTGACAAGGCCGAGGAAGACACCAGGATTTGACAAGGCCGGGCAAGACACCAGGATTTGACAAGGCCGGGGAAGACACCAGGAGTTGAAAACGCCGAGGAAGACACCAGGGGTTGACAACGCCGAGGAAGACACCAGGAATTGACAACGCCGAGGAAGACACCAGGATTTGACAACGCCGAGGAAGACACCAGGAGTTGACAAGACCGGGGAAGCCACCAGGAGTTGACAAGGCCAGGGAAGACACCAGGGTTTGACAACGCCGAGGAAGACACCAGGAGTTGACAACGCCGAGGAAGACACCAGGGTTTGACAGCGCCGCCGAAGACACAGGGGTTTGCAACGCCGAGGAAGACACCAGGGGTTGACAACGCCGCCGAAGACACCAGGGGTTGACAACGCGGGGAAGACACCAGGGTTTGACAAGGCCGGGGAAGACACGGACCGTTGCCCTGACTCACGACCGATCCATCTAGCCTGAGAAAGGCCGCGCGGGGGTGGCAGATGTCAGATGACCCCACAATGGCCGTCGGCACTCCAGACTGTCCTACATCTGGCAGACCACAGCCCCCTCCCTCCTGTAAACCCTTTAAACCTTGCCTGGCCCATCGATCTACACCCCCCCCCCTGTAAACCCGGCCTACCCTAGCTAGCCATATCTTCAATCAACACGCCCTTACATTCTTCTTCTTAATCCGACCGAAATTGGAATGGAGACGAGGACTAGAGGTCTACGCTATTACAGACCCATCTGTAGACAATTTGACAAATTAAACAATTTATTGATTCTTTCAAACAAATTTTACAAAGTTGGAAAAATAAAAGAGTAAAAGGGCATATAAAGTGTAGGGGAATATATATTGTCGCGGAGATAAATAAAGCAAGGGCAAGTTTAGGGATAATTAATTTATTATAAAGAGTATATGGAGTATAAGGAGTATAGGGAGAGAGAGCTTTGTACAACTTACCCCCAGTTAAGGTTAATCCTGAATGAACGGGGTTAGCCACCGTCCCGTTTTCCTTATTTACAGATCAGCATTCCAGAAGCCCCCACACCTGTGGTCCCCCCCCGGGGTCCAGGGATGATTGACAGTTGTCCCATCTGGATGGAGCTACTTGACATTACACCCTCTTTAGAAAAAGCAGCGACCCGCTGATTAGCTTGTCTCAGCCCTTGTTCTGGAAGGAAATCTATCACGGTCTGTGTTCCCTAGCAGAATGGAATGTTGTTCTTCAGGGTCCAGGTAGGGCTTCATCCGAATGAACGATTATCCTTGGATTTCCGTGATCGGGGAGACGGGTCCACGGGCTCTACTTCATACGTAACTTCTGAAAGCTTCTTGGTCACCTTGTAGGGACAGAAGTATCTCTTCAGTAGCTTTTCTGAGAGCCCTACTTTTCGGATGGGAGTAAAAACCCACACAAGATCATCCTTCTGGTAATAGACTGGAGTATGTTTCTGGTCGTAAAGTCTACGGTCTTTCGCCTGTGATTGTAGAAGGCGTGATCGGGAGAGTTGACGCGCTTCCTCAGCTCTGGTCACAAGTTCTCCAACGTAGTCGTTAGAGATCTCATCTGGTAGGTAGGGTAGTACGGCATCGATGTAGGTCTCGGCCTCGCGGGCGTGGACAAGAAAGAACGGAGTGTAGCCGGTCGCCTCCTGTTTAGCAGTGTTGTAAGCAAAAGTCACATAGGGTAAAACTTGGTCCCAGTCCTTCTGCTCGACACCTGTGTACATGGACAACATGTCTCCCAGAGTTTTGTTGAACCTTTCAGTCAGGCCGTTGGTCTGGGGATGGTAGGCCGTTGTAAATCTGTGCACAATTCCGCACAGAGCATTGATCTCTTTTATTACTTGAGAAATGAAATTTCTTCCGCGATCTGTTATCATTTCCCTAGGAGCTCCATGCTTCAAGATAACATCTTCAACCAGGAACTTAGCTGTTTCGATTGCTCCTCCGTCTGGGATCGCTTTCGTTATGGCATACCTTGTCATATAATCGGTGCACACAATGATCCAACGGTTTCCATCTTTAGAAACTGGAAATCTTCCAAGGAGATCGACCCCGACCTTATGGAATGGCTTTTCTACAGGTGGTATGGATACAAGTTGTCCAGCCGGACGTCGAGGTAATTTCTTCCTTCGTTGACACTCCCGACAATGGCTTACATATTGGCGAACAGTTCTATAAAGGCCAGGCCAATAGAATCGTTTCTTCACTTTGTCATACGTTCGGGCGAAACCCAAATGCCCAGCTGTAGGAGCGTCATGTAAATCTGCCATAACTTCCGATCTTAAGTGTTTAGGAATCATCATAAGCCAGGGTCTTCCAGTTGTGCTATAGTTTTTTCTTGTATAAGATGCCGTCGATAATGCTGAATTCCTTTCTGGTGTAGCCTGAGTTTAAATTATCGATTATTTTAGCTAAATCCGGGTCTTTAGTCTGCTCTATATCGACGTTGGTTAGTGACATCACAGCACTTGGTTGATCGTTCTCAAGCGGGCTCCTTGACAGACAATCGGCATCCTTATGTTTGCGTCCGCTCTTGTAGATAACGGTCACGTCAAATTCTTGCAACTTCAGCGCCCATCTTGCCAAACGGCCAGAAGGATCTTTCTGTCCTACCAACCAACATAGAGAATGATGGTCAGTGACAACCGTGAATGGTCGACCAAACAAATATGGGCGGAATTTGCTAATAGACCAGACTACAGCAAGGCATTCTTTTTCCGTTGTAGAATAGTTATTTCAGCCTTTGTCAAGCTTCTAGATGCATAAGCTATAGGCCGCTCCTTTCCACCTTGTATTTGTAGAAGAACAGCTCCAATACCATGTCCGCTTGCATCCGTGTGTAGATGGGTATCAGCGGATTCATCAAAGTGTCCTAAGACAGGCTCTGAAATTAGAGCTGTTTTAAGGACTTCAAACGCTTTCTCTTGAGCTGGATCCCAATAAAATTGTTTTTCAGTCTTCAGTAGGTCATGCAAAGATCTAGCTTTGTCGGCAAAGTTCTCAATAAATCTTCGGTAATAGGAACATAATCCAAGAAAGCTCTTCAGTTCAGAGATATTCCTTGGCCTCGGAAATTTAGAGACGGCTTCAACTTTATCTGGATCTGGATGAATTCCATTGGCGTCAACAAGGTGTCCCAAAATCTTTATCCTCCTTGATCCAAAAAGACACTTTTTGTGGTTCAAGCTTAGTCCAGCTTTCTGGATGCAGCTTAATACAAGTTGTAGACGACGTAGATGTTCTTCAAAGGTAGGTGCGTAAACTACGATGTCGTCCAGGTAGCAAAGGCACATGTTCCATTTAAGACTGCCCAGAACACTATCTATCATCCTTTCAAACGTTGCTGGAGCATTGCAAAGACCGAAAGGCATTACTTGGAATTCATACAGCCCATCTGGAGTGATGAAAGCAGTTTTCTCCCTGTCTTTTTCGTCCACTTCAATCTGCCAATACCCGGACCGAAGATCCATCGTGGAGAAGTAACTAGAGCCGGCTAAACTGTCCAAGGCATCGTCAATGCGTGGCAGCGGGTAAACATCTTTTTTTGTTATCTTATTTAGTCGACGGTAATCTACGCAGAATCTCCAGGTCCCGTCTTTCTTTCGAACTAGAATAACTGGAGATGACCAAGGACTTTCAGAGGGCTTCACGATGTGATTTTCAATCATCTTGTTCACTTCATCTTGAATTAGTCGTCGTTCACTTGGTGCTACTCTATAGGGCCTCTGTTTGATAGGAGAGTGGTCTCCTGTGTTTATCTTGTGCTTCACAGTACTGGTGGGCTTAATAGGAGTACTCCCAAAGTTAAATATGTCGATAAACTCGTCAAGGCATGAAACAAGCTGTAACCTTTGAATTTCAGACAGCCCTGGATCTAGAGTAAGGTTTATCTTCTGTGACCATTCACGTGACTTTAGCTGCGTTTCTTGTAACTTATCGCTGGATTCAATAAGACTGCACATATTCCCATTCTCATAACTTTCCATGGTGCACATATTCATTCCTGATGGAATCAGTTGCGGCCAAGACGCTCCATTCGCCACCCAAATGCTACCTCGGCCGTGTCGAAATGTAACCAATGAGTTTGGTATAAGAACTTCCTTTCTTAATAATAAGTCCTTAGAAGTTGAGACTAAAACATCTCTAACACCGCATACTTCTTCGTTTATCACACTGATCTTCTTTATTGATTTAGGCGGGATGACAAAGTCGTCGGAAGCAAACAATCTCTGGTTTTCCTCCTCTCGAGATTCCAGGACGGAGGTTTCCCCGAGATGGAGTTCATTTCTGCCACAATCAATGACGGCTTCGGTGGCCTTGAAGAAGTCCCATCCGAATATGATGTCATGGCTGCATTCCACCATAACAACGAATTCAAAGGATATCTTCAGACCATTAACTTCTATGTTCAGGACACATTTTCCTAGGGTCTCTATTAAATTTTTATTTGCGGCTTTAAGAATGGGACCTGGTTCTTTGAAGAGAGGTGTCTTTAGTTCGCGTCTAAATTTGTCTGAAATAACAGAAAAGTCGGCTCCTGAATCCACCAATGCTTTAATTTTGCGTCCATTTATTTCGACCATAACAAAATTTTCTTTTAATTTAGCGGCGATATACCCTGGAGGATTTTCCTCAATGGCGACCTCACCCCCGTTAGAAGCCGCTCCACTTAGTTTTTCACATTCTGAGGCATGGGAGAACGGCTGAAACGACGGGCTGGCGACTGGGATTGTCTTCGGGCTGGCGACCTTGCGCGGCTTGGATGTGGGGAAGAGCTCCGGTAGAAGTACGTCGAGGTTTGGGGCGTTACATAGTCGTCGTCGGCGTCATATCTCGGGGGTCGACTCGAAAATCCAACATTTCTTCCTTCTCCGCCATTCCTTGACCTGGCTTCAGCGAAGACCTGCCGTCGTTCCCTACAATAACGGACGACATGTCCGGGTCGTCCGCAGTGGAAGCAGATAGGTTTGTCGTCGTAGGTTCTCCAATGTTCTGTCTTCCTGGGTTGGGTTGGTCGGTCGATATTATAATAGGGCGTTCGTGGTTGTTGTTGTACCACGTTGACTTGTGGTCTGGTAGGTTGTAGAGCACGGCTGACCTCTTCCCTCACAGTCTGTTCCAGGGCGTTCACCTCCCGGAGAGGATTGACCACTTCAGGTGCTGAGAAAACCTTTTGTATCTCTTCTCTAACGATGCGGCGAATTAAGCCGGCCAAGTCGTCTGAGTCGTCAACACACGAAATGGGCATTACGTTTGACAACCTGGCGAATTTCGTACGGCCGATCCTGCGCTGCTTGACGGTTGTCAGATGACGACAAAACTTCAGGATCTCATCTACTGTCTGTATGTCTTTCGCCACCAATACCTGGTATGTGTCTTCCGAAATTCCCTTTATAATGTGAGCAACTATCTCACCTTCTTCCATGCGAGGGTTCACCTGGTGGCAGAGACTAAGAATCTCCTGGATGTATGACTCGCTGGATTCCTCGGCCTTCTGTGCTCTTGACTTCAGAACTTCCTCGGCGCGTCGAGCAGAATCCTCCTGCAGTCCGAACACACCGCGGAATGCGTCTTCAAAGCTTCTCCACGAGTTGAGTGATTCTTCGTTATTATCAAACCACCTTCCAGCAGTTCCGTTCAAGTAAAATACGACGTTGGCAAGTTTCATGGTCTCGTCCCATCTGTTGTACTTCGACACTCTCTCGTACTCTTTCAACCATTGTCCAGGGTTTATATTTCCATCTCCAGAAAAGGTAGAAGGATCTCGTTGGCGCTGACAAGGGAGGTAGGATCCGCTAACAGTAGGTCTGTGGTCGTCTTCCATTTCTATTCGTTGTGGCAAAGGTTGAAGAATTGGTTCACGTCCCTGTAGACGTCGACTTCTTCGAAGTTCCGTCACGCTACCCAGCGTCTCCACCAAAATATGTCGCGGAGATAAATAAAGCAAGGGCAAGTTTAGGGATAATTAATTTATTATAAAGAGTATATGGAGTATAAGGAGTATAGGGAGAGAGAGCTTTGTACAACTTACCCCCAGTTAAGGTTAATCCTGAATGAACGGGGTTAGCCACCGTCCCGTTTTCCTTATTTACAGATCAGCATTCCAGAAGCCCCCACACCTGTGGTCCCCCCCGGGGTCCAGGGATGATTGACAGTTGTCCCATCTGGATGGAGCTACTTGACAATATAGTTGTGTACAAATGTATTCAGCAAGGAAGGCTTCCCCACCTTGAGAGAATCCTCCTCCAGACAAGGTCTTCACTCCTCAGTTCCACACCGAGGAAGTACTTATAGATGTGTGTCTTGGCAGACGTCAGGATGGCCAGGGAGTCATCGTCTAGGCCATGCCCGAAGACCCAGCCCTGCAGGTCAGGGGGCCGCCCGATTATGGTAGCTGCCTCCCGGATGAGAGGCCTGATGTAGCGGCAGGACCAGTACCGGTGAACCAGCGACAGGTCGCCGGATCCACAGGCGATGCAACACTGTTATGACGACACATCTGTAGATAGATCAAGACCTTCAGATTCCTAGCAAAAAATATTTCCATGGCATATCTAAGTGGCGTACATACCTAGGTAGCCCACTATCCACCCCATCGGATTGTAGCACAACTAATACCAACCTCAGTAACCAAGGGAACTTACTATTCTTCGGCCAATTTGATTAGAGGCAGTTTGACCGAGCAGGTTAAGTCATAAAACCGGTCTATCAAGCTATTGTAATGAGAAATTTGAACTATTTTTGACGTGTGTGATTATTTTTTAAATAAATCGATTTCTACTGTCCTTACTGCAATGATAAAATAATGGGAGGGTCTAACTCATCAGTGGTAAACCCTCCCAGCGGTTTCGCCAGTTTAATCTACCATACCGCTGTAATATTGCATTTTTCGGTTTTTCTTTTATACTGATACTGAAGCTGACCTCTTGGAAAGGGTATTCTAAATGAACTATGGACATAAGCTTTGAGGACAGTAGTAATGCATTCATATTAATAATGGATTTAATAGCTAACTTCCAAGCCCATCTGGAAGCCCTACCTCATCAGTAAATGCAAGTAGTTAAAAGGGTCTCTTAGACTTTTACAAGTATCATGTCGACCTCCAAATGTCGATATTCTGAGACCATCATCTTGGACTTACTACGTACTATGATGGGAAATACAGAACAATATGTGGTGGAATCTGAGCTAAACTCGGATTGATGGCAAAGTCACGTAAAATCAGGATTTTACCATTTAAAGGATATCTATTTTTGTGCATCGTGTTTATTTATAAACGACTTCAATCCGGAATGCAAACCCGGTATATACAAGGAAAGAGGTATGCCTTCTAATATCCCCGCGAGTAACGATTTTTCTTTGAATCAAAAGATAATGAAGGACACTTAAAGAATTAAAAATAAAATTTAAAAAATAAATGCTAATTTTTATAAAACTCAAAGACTTTTTCTTTCGTCATTTTGACATTTAGAAAAGACGATGTTGGGAAAAATTGAAGGAAGAGATGAATACCTGCAATGAGTTGACTAGAAGGGGTCAAGAAAACTACCAGAAGGTCACTAGAAGAGCTGTGAGAGATGATCACTAACAGACAAATTGGAGAATATTTGTCCATAGAGTCACCAAAAGTTGTATTTGACTTGATGGACGCTAACAACAGCACAACATTTTGACTATTAACTATTTAACTATGTGATCTTTGGTATAGATTATAGCTTTTAAAATACAATATAACGCGGCTGATGATTGTAAAACGAAAATTAAAATTATACCGCGAATGTTTCTTTTAAAAATCGAAATTTATTTTCAAAGAGAAATAGCGACATTTCTAACTTTGAGGATGAGGTATGGAAAGGTGAAACATGAAGAGTAATGGAGAACGGAAAAATAAAAAGTGTCCAGGGGCGGGAATCGAACCCACACCCTTCTGCTTACCGGGCAGGTGCCTTGTCCACTCGGCTACCCTGGACGTATTTTTCCGTTCATAACTTATATTTAAAGTAACATTTAAATGTCCCGCCCCTGGACACTTTTTATTTTTCCGTTCTCCATTACTCTTCATGTTTCACCTTTCCATACCTCATCCTCAAAGTTAGAAATGTCGCTATTTCTCTTTGAAAATAAATTTCGATTTTTAAAAGAAACATTCGCGGTATAATTTTAATTTTCGTTTTATAGATTATAGCTTATTGAACCCCGTAGTACTAGAGAGGTGTGAGAAAAATGTGCCTTACTGTAAGATCCCATCTGCCATAGTAAAGAAGATCCCTATCCAACCATCCATGTGGTGGACAATGTCCTGGAGCGGCCAAGCCAGAAGTGTACGAGCAGAGACCGGGATAAGTCTCCAACCCCATCTTGAAATGGATAAGGACACTTACACTCATGGACAAAACTTAAGAAGTTGTACCTTTTAGCATGTATATCTGGATTCAGACAATAACTCTGAAAGATACACTCATGGACAAAACTTAAGAAGTTGTACCTTTTAGCATGTATATCTGGATTCAGACAATAACTCTGAAAGATACACTCATGGACAAAACTTAAGAATTTGTACCTTTTAGCATGTATATCGGGATTCAGACAATAACTCTGAAAGATACACTCATGGACAAAACTTAAGAAGTTGTACCTTTTAGCATGTATATCGGGATTCAGACAATAACTCTGAAAGATACACTCATGGACAAAACTTAAGAATTTGTACCTTTTAGCATGTATATCGCGATTCAGACAATAACTCTGAAATATATCACAGTGACCTTTATTGAAGACACACCAGATAACCATGTGTGAACATAATACACTCATGGACAAAACTTAAGAATTTGTACCTTTTAGCATGTATATCTGGACAATAACTCTGAAATATATCACAGTGACCTTTATTGAAGACACACCAGATAACCATGTGTGAACATAATACACTCATGGACAAAACTTAAGAATTTGTACCTTTTAGCATGTATATCTGGACAATAACTCTGAAATATATCACAGTGACCTTTATTGAAGACACACCAGATAACCATGTGTGAACATAATACACTCACGGACAAAACTTGAAGAAGTTTTACCTTTTATCGTGTATATCGGAATTCAGACAATAACTCTGAAATATATTACACTGACCTTTATTGAAGATATACAATAAGACCGGTGGTCTTAATAAAGCTTTGTGGGTATATGTGTGTGTATTAAAGACACACGAGATAACCAAGTGTGAACAACCTCTGTCTCCTTCAACAAAACAGATGACGGGTGATATCAAATACTTTCACCTTCCTGTGAAGTTTAAAGGGGTAAGAATTAGGTCCTTTTAAAAATGGTCTCTAAACAAGGGTGATCGTTAGAAAAGCATAGAGAAATATCGAAATTTTACTTATTCTCATATTATCATGTAGTAAATAAGGAAAGACAAACATCGGAATGACACGGAAATTTATTTTAGGCACATGAGCATGTCAAAATCTATAAAATACCAGAAAGGCAATGAGGCAAATTTACAAGTAATAAAATTAGACATTTATTTATTTCAATTTAAAGCGCTAGTTCCCCTAGGGACACTTACGCTGTCATATATGTATGCCATTTGTCTATATACATATATACAATAATTTTAGGTCGGGAATAGAAGTCGTTAACAAGGAGAAAGAGAAAAAAACGAGAAAAAAGAACTGTGTACAAAAGAAAGAAGTGTCAAACAACAAAATTGATAATCTATTAGCAAAATAATAGATATT
>CP092875.1:87602922-87626951 GCA_030710605.1 Cordylochernes scorpioides | reverse complement strand
CATTGGTTCTTTGTGATCTTATACCATGAATTATCAAACCTTTAGAATCTTGAATAATAGGAATATTGGCAAGTCGAAAAATAACGGGAAACAAACGGGAGGATGACAAAGCAATTTATTTTGATCAAAAGCAATTCAACCATATTCAGATAAAAGAGAAGCAAGAAAAAAACTTTACCGAGTAGCAAAATATCAAAATTAATATAATTTTGATAAAATAACAAATATTCTGCTAGAATTTTGAAATTGTTATTCTTATTTGATATTCTTTAGAATCTCTTAAACGTTGGAATAATGAACCTTTAGAATCTTGAAGAATTGAAATATTAACCTTTCCGAAAATAGCAAATTATCAAAATTAATATAATTTTGATAAAATAACAAATCTTCTGCTAGAATTTTGTTATTCTTATTTGACAATCTTTAGAATCTCTTAAACGTTGGAATAATGATCATTTAGAATCTTGAAGAATTGGAATATTAACATTTTAGAATCTCTTGAACCAAAAGAATTTTGAATTTTTAGAGAGAATCGTGAATTTAAAGAGTAGCAAACCTTTGAGACAAAATCTTGAAGCAAAGGTATCCTAAAACGAAAAAATCTTGAATCAAAGATATCTCGAAAAATACACAGTCTTGAAACAAAGGTAAGCCAAAACGAAAAAATCTTGAAACAAAGATATATCGAAACGACAAAACTTGATTTAAAAAAGGAAATTTTGAAGCAGATATAGTGACTATATAAAATTACACTCCATTAGAGAAGATAAATCTGCCTAAAGCAGGATAGAATTCAAGTATTTTATATCTGAGATCACCGATACCAGAAGAATCAATCACTCATCCAAGAAATGTTCAGTCACAATTATTTCCTTCAATGTGTCAGCGGTAGGCAATCGTGATCGATCCCATCCATATAACCATATGGGGCAGAGTGGGCAGTTACTGAAGAGGTATATCTGGGGCAGCTTGACCCAGGGGCACCTGAGAAGTGGTCAGGTGACTCACGCCACTGTCCACTCTCCGGTCAGCTCATGACTCACCCCTTTCCCTCCCTCCCCCGTTCTAAACTTCCTGACGTGGCCGCTATAAATTGACTCCACAATGGCCAACGGTTCTAATTTTGGCCCTCAGTCAACAAATTAAATTATTTCTCACTGCATGTTGTTACTCTGTCTCTCTCAATATGAGAATTGACATTTCTGATTTCCATCTGCTGGTGTGAATGGTCATTAGACAATATAGATTGGACAGTTAGACGGGTGGTGTTCGACGCTCCAGGGACCTGGGTTTTGTCTCATTTCTCTCTCTGAGATTGGACAGCCTGATTGGTGTTTCTACTTCTTCTTCTTCTCCGTCGATGGAACATCTCCGTTCTTTTCCGTCGATGGAACATCTCCGTTCTTCTACGTCGATGGAACATCTCCGTTCTTCGCCGTCGATTGAACATCTCCGTTCTTCTTCTTCTCCGTCGATGGAACATCTCCGTTCTTCTTCTCCGTCGATGGAACATCTCCGTTCTTCGCCGTCGATTGAACATCTCCGTTCTTCTACTCCGTCGATGGAACATCTCCGTTCTTCTTCTCCGTCGATGGGACATCTCCGTTCTTCTTCTTCTCCGTCGATGGAACATCTCCGTTCTTCTTCTTCTCCGTCGATGGAACATCTCCGTTCTTCTCCGTCGATGGAACATCTCCGTTCTTCTTCTCCGTCGATGGAACATCTCCGTTCTTCTCCGTCTATGGAACATCTCCGTTCTTCTTCTTCTCCGTCGATAGAACATCTCCGTTCTTCTTCTCCGTCGATGGAACATCTCCGTTCTTCTCCGTCGATGGAACACCTCTGTTCTTCTTCTCCGTCGATGGAACATCTCCGTTCTTCTTCTTCTCCGTCGATAGAACATCTCCGTTCTTCTTCTCCGTCGATGGGACATCTCCGTTCTTCTCCGTCGATGGAACATCTCCGTTCTTCTTCTTCTCCGTCGATGGAACATCTCCGTTCTTCTTCTTCTCCGTCGATAGAACATCTCCGTTCTTCTTCTCCGTCGATGGAACATCTCCGTTCTTCTCGGTCGATGGAACATCTCCGTTCTTCTCCGTCGATGGAACATCTCCGATCTTCTTCTTCTCCGTCGATGGAACATCTCCGTTCTTCTCCGTCGATGGAACATCTCTATGTATCAAATATCTTTCAGAGTTATTGTCTGAATCCCGATATACATGCTAAAAGGTATAACTTCCTTAAGTTTTGTCCATGAATGTATATCAACAAAATATTAGAAAGCACAACAACTATAAACATAATTCAGGATAAGAAGACTGCCACCTTTTAAAAAAAGACGACAGCGGGTCGTCGAAACTTCAAAGGACAATAAATGTTTATAAAATGGTTGATGAAGTCTTGAACTTGAATTAATCAAAATACAACAACCACCACCCCCACTATAATTATGGTATTGTCTATCAAGATAAAGAAGTACACTCATGGACAAAACTTAAAGGAATCTGTACCTCTTAGCATGTATATCAGGACAATAACTTTGAAAGATATTACAGTGACTTCTTTTGAAGACACACGAGGTAACCAAGTGTGAACAAAAGTGCCTCTGTCTCATTAGAAAAAAAAAAAAAAACAGTGAAAAAACATCGGTGATATCAAAGACTTCCCCCTTCCTTAAGTTTTGTCTATTGGTGTATAGTTTCCAAACAAGATAATGATTGTTCCAACCAAAATATCTCCCATTATTGTATCCAAGAACAAAATTCTATGATATCATAGATTCTATCACAAAAGTATTCTATTTAAATGAAATCATCTATTTTTATCAACTTAAAATTCATTGAAATACAGTATATTCGATAAAAATAGAGTTAATAAAAATAAATAACAAAAGAAATAATAAACAAAATTGAATAATATATCCAAAAATAGGGTAGCAAGGGAGAGTATTCGCTATTATTATAAAAATAAAGAAAAGATATAGGGGGCATCCACGTGATAAGCAGACGATAGATCCATTCTAATATGGCGGTCTAATTGCAGACGAACGTTTGCCATTATGAGATAGATGGATGCGCCGTGGTTGAAGTGACTGAAGCTAATATCGTCTGCTACGCCAGCTGGCAAATGGGAATCAGCCAATAAACCGTCTGGCTGACAATACCTTCTGCAGAATTAATCAAGAACGACATCAAAGAAAGGATTGCTTGACCGCTAGCCCTACCTTACGTAAGGAAATAACGTTAAAGGAAAGGAAGGAGTCCTTAACAAAAAACGGACATCCGGTCCATTCATAAAATGCTGGTCATCGTATCAAAAGATCACGTTACAAAGAAGCCCCATCTGCTCGCCCTCTAACGGGAACTTTAAGAATAAAAAGAACCTTCTTTTGGTCAGTAGGCCTTGATTTATAACCAACTGACCTCCCCTTACGTAAGTTACGTTGAGCCTTTTTTTTTTTTTCCTTCTTCCATTTTTTAAAGCCAGGTGGGGATGTCAGGCTTTTGTAATTTGGACTTTATTGGTTCGTCTGTCACTCAATTTAACAATCAATTCTATTGTCATTTCCCGCCTTTTTTTTTTTTATCTGTTTTGTGGATACGTGCGTGAACGCAACTTTAAAAGCTAATTGTATGGTTACCTGTATATAAAAGAGTCTTTCTTATTCAATTTTGTGAAATAAATATAAACTATATTGGTACTGTACGCTGAAATTATTCATTTGTTGTTTTTATCATAGATAATTTATTTCATAATCATTTATGACGTTTTTGCTTTAAATAAATTTATTGTTTCAATCTATATTATTTTACCTTAAATAAATTGATACTATGTTTTGTATAAATTGATTATTTTTATTTGATTCTTAATTTTTTTTTAAATATTTAAAGAGGTAAAATTGATTTTTGACCAAAATAGCATTTATATTTAATAAACTTTATAAAGCAGACGAATATTTTAGAATAGCAATAAAATTGCCGCCCAAATTAAAAACGCATTAATAAAATATCATATATTTTAATTCTTTCGAATTCTATAATAATATATATATTACTTATAGAAAAATTATTAAAATGTAATAAAACAAGAAATATTCTTTCTTAAAATAAATTATATAAGGTTTTATATAAAATTATATGAATTGTATATAATCTACTAAAATGTATTTAGGCGCAAGTATCCCGAGCTGGGATATCGCGTCCGATATGTCAAATAAAAAAAAAGGTTGTATAAAAGGTTTGATAATATAATTTAAAAAATCCAACAAAACAATTTTTGAAAAAAATTTCGAAAGTATAAAATATATTTAAAACAAACAATAAACTCTGAGATTATATACTGAAGTTATTCTAATACCCAGTTATTGATAACTTTTGGAAATATAATTTTAACAGATTTTTTATATAATTTATTTGTGCAGTTCAACCCACCCATGAACTCAGCCCATCTGATGAACGACTATCTCCCTTTATCGACCAGTTTGATAATCGAACCTCCAATGAGAGACAACCTCCAGGAGACACCAGGAATGTTTGTTGGCTGGATTCTGATATAAGAGTAGATTCAATTGTATTTCTAGGTTTGTACATACAGCGGAGTTTGGAAGACAATGAAGTAATAGACGCCATAACATGTGACAATCAAGAACTCGAAACGACAAGAAGGACTTTCCAGGGACAATACACACACACACACACAACTAGGAAGACATTAACTACTATATAACGTCTATGTTTTATAGGATAGACATGAGATACGAAAAACAAACGGTGGATAAGTGATTTAGACCGTTGGTTTTCGACCGCTACGATCCAGGATCTAATCCCGTGCTGGAATCTACAATGTACTTTCTTCACAGATCAAGCCTCTGGTGTGGCCAGGGTAATTTTCCAAGGTCATACGAGTGTTGAATGACACTGTTGACATTGATTGATGGGTTATTGGGACATTGTGTGTTAGAATAAATCATTCTGTGTACACAATCAACACGCATCATCGCAGTTTAATTATTTTACAATTTAATTATATTGGCAATCTCACCAAATATATATTATCCCGAATGATATTCAAGTTAAAGATTTTGACTGCATCTAAGTGGTTTAAGACCAGTATAGGAATTGTCAGAAGTTCGTTCTAAGATATTTGTCTATATAGTTTTCTAGGATACAGAAGTGGAAAGCTACTCAGAGATCCATGGACGGATAAAAGGTCAAATGTTTCAATCTTTATAAAAATTAATCCTGGTATATTCCTAGAATCCTAAATATGAAAACAAAGACTGACCTACTTTTGACATATAATGAGAAGCTTACGGATGCTAGTTCTTCTTCAGGTTCTTCCACACAGTATGTGTGTTTGCAGAGACGGGCAATAGATGGCGCACCGTTTCTATTCATTTTAAAGACCTTAAAAATTAGGAGCAATTCTATATAAGCAGATTTTGTAAACCTGATAAAGTAGTTCTACATTTGAAAAAAAAAAATCATGTATAAGGTAATAAAAAGAGACAAATTCTATAATTGACGCTTTTTTTTATGTGTATCAGTTATATTGAATAGAGTAGATTTAATGTTTGTATGGTTTTCAGATTTGCATAGCTGATGTTGTGAAAGGCTGTATTGAGGCCACAATGAGGGCAAGGTGACAGCCGCGACAATGGATTGGACACGATGGCGACTGCTGAGATTGGCAGTTATGCTGACCACTGACCGCAAGCTGGCACCACTCCCTGCCAGCCAATCTAATCTACCCCAATGTCACCATCTCCTGGCTCCACTTCTCCTGGCTCCTCACACCATAGGTTGGCTAGTGGCTGGCAGTGTGTTTGTCCATCCATAGTGTCCTTTCCTGCGACTTTTGGTGACATTGTAGAATCCCGACATTGTCCACACATTCTCTGCTCCTCCTTTCATACATATCTCCAGTAATACTGTTACCTACACTAAGTGTAGTCCTCTTAGAGCGTCCTTTCCTGGGAATTTTGGTGACATTTTAGGATCGCGACATTGTCCACACATTCTCTGTTCCTCCCTTCATACATCCTTCCAGTAACACTGTTACATACACCAAGTGTAGTCCTCCCAGAGTGTCCTTTCCTGAGAATGTTGGTGACATTGTAGGATCGCGACATTGTCCACACATTCTCTGTTCCTCCCTTCATACATCCCTCCAGTAACACTATTACATACACCAAGTGTAGTCCTCCCAGAGCGTCCTTTCCTGAGAATGTTGGTGACATTGTAGGATCGCGACATTGTCCACACATTCTCTGCTCCTCCCTTCATACATCCCTCCAGTAACACTATTACATACACCGAGTGTAGTCCTCCCAGAGTGTCCTTTCCTGGGAATGTTGGTGACATTGTAGAATCGCGACATTGTCCACATATTCTCTGTTCCACCCTTCATACATCCCTCCAGTAACACTATTACATACACCAAGTGTAGTCCTCCCAGAGTGTCCTTTCCTGGAAATGTTGATGACATTGTAGGATCGGGACATTGTCCACACATTCTCTGCTCCTCCCTTCATACATCCCTCCAGTAACACTATTACATACACCAAGTGTAGTCCTCCCAGAGCGTCCTTTCCTGGGAATGTTGGTGACATTTTAGGATCGGGACATTGTCCACACATTCTCTGCTCCTCCCTTCATACATCCCTCCAGTAACACTATTACATACACCGAGTGTAGTCCTCCCAGAGCGTCCTTTCCTGGGAATGTTGGTGACATTGTAGGATCGGGACATTGTCCACACATTCTCTGTTCCTTCCTTCATACCTCCCTCCAGTAACACTATTACATACACCAAGTGTAGTCCTCCCAGAGCGTCCTTTCCTGGGAATGTTGGTGACATTGTAGGATCGGGACATTGTCCACACATTCTCTGCTCCTCCCTTCATACATCCCTCCAGTAACACTATTACATACACCGAGTGTAGTCCTCCCAGAGTGTCCTTTCCTGGGACTTTTGGTGACATTTTAGGATCGCGACATTGTCCACATATTCTCTGCTCCTCCCTTCATACATCCCTCCAGTAACACTATTACATACACCAAGTGTAGTCCTCCCAGAGTGTCCTTTCCTGGGAATGTTGGTGACATTGTAGGATCGGGACATTGTCCACACATTCTCTGTTCCACCCTTCATACATCCCTCCAGTAACACTATTACATACACCGAGTGTAGTCCTCCCAGAGTGTCCTTTCCTGGGACTTTTGGTGACATTTTAGGATCGGGACATTGTCCACACATTCTCTGTTCCACCCTTCATACCTCCCTCCAGTAACACTATTACATACACCGAGTGTAGTCCTCCCAGAGCGTCCTTTCCTGAGAATGTTGGTGACATTGTAGGATCGGGACATTGTCCACACATTCTCTGCTCCTCCCTTCATACATCCCTCCAGTAACACTGTTACCTACACCAAGTGTAGTCCTCCCAGAGCGTCCTTTCCTGGGACTTTTGATGACATTGTAGAATACCGACATTGTCCACACATTCTCTGTTCCACCCTTCATACATCCCTCCAGTAACACTATTACATACACCGAGTGTAGTCCTCCCAGAGCGTCCTTTCCTGGGACTTTTGATGACATTGTAGGATCGGGAAATTGTCCACATATTCTCTGTTCCACCCTTCATACATCCCTCCAGTAACACTATTACATACACCAAGTGTAGTCCTCCCAGAGCGTCCTTTCCTGGGAATGTTGGTGACATTGTAGGATCGGGACATTGTCCACATATTCTCTGCTCCTCCCTTCATACATCCCTCCAGTAACACTGTTACCTACACCGAGTGTAGTCCTCCCAGAGCGTCCTTTCCTGGGAATGTTGGTGACATTGTAGGATCGGGACATTGTCCACACATTCTCTGCTCCTCCCTTCATACATCCCTCCAGTAACACTATTACATACACCAAGTGTAGTCCTCCCAGAGTGTCCTTTCCTGGGACTTTTGATGACATTGTAGAATACCGACATTGTCCACACATTCTCTGTTCCACCCTTCATACATCCCTCCAGTAACACTATTACATACACCAAGTGTAGTCCTCCCAGAGTGTCCTTTCCTGGGAATGTTGGTGACATTGTAGGATCCCGACATTGTCCACATATTCTCTGCTCCTCCCTTCATACATCCCTCCAGTAACACTGTTACATACACCAAGTGTAGTCCTCCCAGAGCGTCCTTTCCTGGGAATGTTGGTGACATTGTAGGATCCCGACATTGTCCACATATTCTCTGCTCCTCCCTTCATACATCCCTCCAGTAACACTGTTACCTACACCAAGTGTAGTCCTCCCAGAGTGTCCTTTCCTGGGAATGTTGATGACATTGTAGGATCGCGACATTGTCCACATATTCTCTGCTCCTCCCTTCATACACTCATAGACCACTCTGTGCTTACACCACATCAACTCCTGAACCTCCCTATCATAGTGGCTGCCGCCTTCTCCGGCCACCCGACCTTCTCGCTCCTACCCGGTGGGTCAATGCCTGCATTAGGGACTTCGCTGGCCCTGCCCCTCCCCTCACTCGGCCTACACGCTGCGCCCTGGCTGACGCCGCGTCGCTGACCAGCTTCTGCCGTCGTCTCATCGACGAAAATCTACGCGGGACCTACCGAGTAAACACCATCGGCCAGGCCGTAGTGCTGCGCGGGACGACTACGCCGTTCTTGCGAGTCATCACCCGAACTGCCCGTCGCATCTTAGAGCGTCCACGCCTGACTGCCCTGCCCATCATCCAGTTCGCCAGAAGGTGGGAGGAAAATATAAACCTACCCATCAACATCGGCTGGTCGTCGCTCCGGCGCTGCGCCTTCTTCGGGCACAACGCGGACGTGGCAGTAAGGCTAGCTTTGCACGCCCTGCCCCATCCAGCCCATCCAGCATCAGCACATCAGTCTTGCATCGCCTGTGGGTCCGGCGACCTGTCGCTGGTTCACAGGTACTGGTCCTGCCGCTACATCAGGCCTCTCATCAGGGAGGCATTTACCATCATCGGGCGGCCCCCTGACTTGCAGGGCTGGGTCTTCGGGCATGGCCTAGACGATGACGCCCTGGCCATCCTGGCGTCTGCCAAGACGCGCATCTATAGGCACTTCCTCGGCGCGGAACTGAGGAGTGTACAAGAAGACCCCCTCCTTGTCTGGAGGAGGACCCTCTCAAGGTGGGGAAGCCCTCCTTGCTGAAGATATTTGTATATATATTCCCCTACACTTTATATGCCCATTTACTCTTTTATATTTTCTCCTTTGTAAAATTTGATTGTAAGAATCAATAAAATTGTTTAATTTGTCTATATTTTCCTCCCTTCATACATCCCTCCAGTAACACTGTTACATACACCAAGTGTAGTCCTCCCAGAGCGTCTTGGAACTTTTGATGACATTATAGTGTCAAATTACTTGACAAACATGAGCAGTTTAAGCTTCTCTGTTATGAAGGGAGAATGTTGTTTATTTGTTAAAAGTGAACTGATCTCCCACGTCATTGGACGAATGTGGCCATGTTGGTACATAAAGAAGATTCAAATGTAATGCGTGGACTCGGCCAGAGAGATTGTGTGGAGACGTTTAAAGTGTTCCTTGTGTCCGTGTCTGGTGATCTCGTATGGGCTATTCTGGCTGCCATTGTTATATTGCCAGTAACATGGATTATCCTATGGGCCGTTCTGTCTTCCATTTCCTTTGTTATTGTGTCAGTGACATGGATTATCCTATGGGCCATTCTGTCTGCCATTGTTACAGTGTCAGTAACATGGGTTATCCTATGAGCCACTCTGTCTGCCATTGTTACAGTGTCAGTAACATGGGTTATCCTATGAGCCACTCTGTCTGCCATTGTTATAGTGTCAGTAACATGGGTTATCCTATGGGCCACTATAATTTTGAGTGGATGCGTTTATTTGTCTTAATTTATTCTTACTTTAGACCTAAGTACTTTGAATTTTGTATATGTAACCCGTTAATGTAACTTTTGTCAATAGGATCCTGACATTGTCTACAAATTCACGACCTTCCCTCCAGTTACCCATTCAGAGTGTCAGACAAGAATTCCAAACCTGCTCCTCTTCTCAATTGTCTACAATAGCTCCTCGGTCATATTTAGAACATCATCATGGCTTAGTTCCGGGGCGGCCAGCACGGGGCCGTTAGGAAGTCATGTTGGGGCCGGTGGAGTCAGGGCAAACAGTCATAAATGCCAACTTTGCATTCTGCATAGCACCAAAAGAACAAAAAACATAAAATTAGGACATATCATTTGTGCTCCGTGTTCCTCTGGCTGCCATTTTCTTTTCTTTTTTATTGTATCAGAAACATGGATTATCCTATGGGCCACTCTGTCTCCCATTCTCTTTGTTATTGTGTCAGTAACATGGGTTAACCTAAGGGCCACTCCGTCTGACATTGTTATAGTGTCAGTAACATAGATTATCCTATGGGCCACTCTGGCTATCATTATCATAGTTATTGTGTCAGGAACATGGGTTATCCTATGGGCCACTCTGTCTGTCTTTGTTATAGTGTCAGTAACATGGGTTATCCTATGGGCCATTCTGGCTGCCATTGTTATATTGCCAGTAACATGGATTATCCTATGGGCCACTCTGTCTGCCATTTCCTTTGTTATAGTGTCAGGAACATGGATTATCCTATGGACAACTCTGTCTGCCATTGTTACAGTGTCAGTAACATGGATTATCCTATGGGCTATTCTGGCTGCCATTGTTATATTGCCAGTAACATGGATTATCCTATGGGGCGTTCTGTCTTCCATTTCCTTTGTTATTGTGTCAGTGACATGGATTATCCTATGGGCCATTCTGGCTGCCATTGTTATATTGCCAGTAACATGGGTTATCCTATGGGCCATTCTGTCTGCCATTTCCTTTGTTATTGTGTCAGTAACATGGATTATCCTATGGACAACTCTGTCTGCCATTGTTACAGTGTCAGTAACATGGGTTATCCTATGGGCCACTCTGTCTGCCATTGTTATAGTGTCCGTAACATGGATTATCCTATGAGCCACTCTGTCTGCCATTGTTACAGTGTCAGTAACATGGATTATCCTATGGGCCATTCTGGCTGTCATTGTTTTATTGCCTGTAACATGGATTATCCTATGGGCCGTTCTGTCTTCCATTTCCTTTGTTATTGTGTCAGTAACATGGAATATCCTATGGGTCACTCTGTCTGCCATTATTGTAGTGTCAGGAACATGGATTATCCTAAGGGTCACTGTAACTACTATTGTTATAATTCAGTAACATGGGTTATCCTATGGGCCATTCTGTCTGCCATTTCCTTTGTTATTGTGTCAGTAACATGGATTATCCTATGGGCAACTCTGTCTGCCATTGTTACAGTGTCAGTAACATGAGTTATCCTATGGGCCACTCAGTCTGCCATTGTTATAGTGTCAGTAACATGGGTTATCCTATGAGCCACTTTGTCTGCCATTGTTATTGTGTCAGTAACGTGGGTTATCCTATGAGCCACTCTGTCTGCCATTGTTATAGTGTCAGTAACATGGGTTATCCTAAGGGCCACTCTGTCTGCCATTTCCTTTGTTATAGTGCCAGTAACATGAATTATCCTATGGGCCATTCTGTCTGCTATTTCTTTTGTTATTGTGTCAGTAACATGGATAATCCTATGGACAACTCTGTCTGCCATTGTTACAGTGTCAGTAACATGGGTTATCCTATGGGCCACTCTGTCTGCCATTGTTATAGTGTCAGTAACATGGGTTATCCTATGGGCCACTGTGTCTGCCATTGTTATAGTGTCAGGAACATGGGTTATCCTATGGGCCACTCAGTCTGTCATTGTTATAGTGTCAGTAACATGGGTTATCCTATGAGCCACTCTGTCTGCCATTGTTACAGTGTCAGTAACATGGGTTATCCTATGGGCCACTGTGTTTGCCATTGTTATAGTGTCAGGAACATGGGTTATCCTATGGGCCACTCTGTCTGTCATTGTTATAGTGTCAGTAACATGGGTTATCCTATGGGCCATTCTGGCTGCCATTGTTATATTGCAAGTAACATGGATTATCCTATGGGCCACTCTGTCTGCCATTTCCTTTGTTATAGTGTCAGGAACATGGATTATCCTATGGACAACTCTGTCTGCCATTGTTACAGTGTCAGTAACATGGATTATCCTATGGGCTATTCTGGCTGCCATTGTTATATTGCCAGTAACATGGATTATCCTATGGGCCGTTCTGTCTTCCATTTCCTTTGTTATTGTGTCAGTAACATGGATTATCCTATGGGCAACTTTGTCTGCCATTGTTACAGTGTCAGTAACATGGGTTATCCTATGGGCCACTCAGTCTGCCATTGTTATTGTGTCAGTAACATGGGTTATCCTATGAGCCACTCTGTCCGCCATTGTTACAGTGTCAGTAACATGGGTTATCCTATGAGCCACTCTGTCTGCCATTGTTATAGTGTCAGTAACATGGGTTACCCTATGGGCCACTCTGTCTGCCATTTCCTTTGTTATAGTGCCAGTAACATGAATTATCCTATGGGCCATTCTGTCTGCTATTTCTTTTGTTATTGTGTCAGTAACATGAATAATCCTATGGACAACTCTGTCTGCCATTGTTACAGTGTCAGTAACATGGGTTATCCTATGGGCCACTCTGTCTGCCATTGTTATAGTGTCAGTAACATGGATTATCCTATGAGCCACTCTGTCTGCCATTGTTACAGTGTCAGTAACATGGATTATCCTATGGGCCATTCTGGCTGCCATTGTTTTATTGCCAGTAACATGGATTATACTATGGGCCGTTCTGTCTTCCATTTCCTTTGTTATTGTGTCAGTAACATGGATTATCCTATGGGCCATTCTGGCTGCCATTGTAATATTGCCAGTAACATGGGTTATCCTATGGGCCACTCTGTCTGCCATTGTAATATTGCCAGTAACATGGATTATCCTATGGGCCGTTCTGTCTGCCATTTCCTTTGTTATTGTGTCAGTAACATAGATTATCCTATGGGCAATTCTGGCTGCCATTGTTATAGTGCCAGTAACATGGATTATCCTATGGACAACTCTGTCTGCCATTGTTATAGTGTCAGTAACATAGGTTATCCTATGGGCCACTCTGTCTGCCATTTCCTTTGTTATAGTGCCAGTAACATGGATTATCTTATGGGCCATTCTGTCTTCCATTTCCTTTGTTATTGTGTCAGTAACATGGATTATCCTATGACCACTCTGTCTGCCATTGTTATTGTGTTAGTTATATGGATTATCCTATGAGCCACTCTCTTTGCCATTGTTATAGTGTCAGTAACATGGATTATCCTATGGGCCACTCTGTCTGCCATTGTTATAGTGTCAGTAACATGGGTTATCCTATGAGCCACTCTGTCTGCCATTGTTATAGCGTCAGCAACATGGATTATCCTATGGTCGACTCTGTCTGCCATTGTTATAGTGTCAGTAACATGGATTATCCTATGGGCCACTCTTTCTGGTATTATCTTTGTTATTGTATCTGTAACACGGGTTATCCTATGGGCCACTCTTTCTGGTATTATCTTTGTTATTGTATCTGTAACATGGGTTATCCTATGGGCCACTCTTTCTGGTATTATCTTTGTTATTGTATCTGTAACATGGGTTATCCTATGGGCCACTCTTTCTGCTATTATCTTTGTTATTGTATCTGTAACATGGGTTATCCTATGGGCCACTCTTTCTGGTATTATCTTTGTTATTGTATCTGTAACTTGGGTTATCCTATGGGCCACTCTTTCTGGTATTATCTTTGTTATTGTATCTGTAACTTGGGTTATCCTATGGGCTTGCTGTGATTCCGGCAGCTGGACTGTGGGGTCCACGCTCAGTCCAACCACTCAGTGGTGCCAGGTGATGTAACCAATGCGACCCCTAATGACACCGCGAGCAATTTGTCGTGAGTATGAATGTCGGGTCAGAGCGTGGCCAACTTGATGACATGTGGTCGCGATTTATTCTTCTCTACCCCATTGAACTTTGACACTACCACTGAGTGTTGCTTCGTGCCATTACGTAATGCACTACTCGCATAACAACATTGTAATGTAGTAAACGTAAGATATGTCTTGATGTAATACCTTCGTATATTTTACCTTCATAGATAGGGTTTGAAATGTAATAAACTAAATACACTTATAGACAAACTTAAGGTAGTGAAGAATATTTGGTGTCGCCGGTGGTCTCTACTTTTTTATTCTTATCTATTTTTTTATGTAGACAGGGGCAATTTTGTTCAAACTTTGTTTATCTTGTGGGTCTTAAATAAAGATCACTGTAATATCTTTCAGAGTTATTGTCTCAATCCTGATAAACATGCTAAAAGGTACAACTTCCTTAAGTTTTGTCCATGAATGTATCTTTCAGAGTTATTGTCTGAATCCAGATATACCTGCTGAAAGGTACAACTTCCTTAAGTTTTGTCCATGAATGTATCTTTCAGAGTTATTGTCTGAATCCCGATATAAATGCTGAAAGGTACAACTTCTTTAAGTTTTGTCCATGAATGTATCTTTCAGAGTTATTGTCTGAATCCCGATATACATGCTAAAAGGTACAACTTTCTTAAGTTTTGTCCATGAGTGTATCTTTCAGAGTTATTGTTTGAATCTCGAAATACATGCTAAAAGGTACAACTTCCTTAAGTTTTGTCCATGAGTGTATCTTTCAGAGTTATTGTCTGAATCCCGAAATACATGCTAAAAGGTACAACTTCCTTAAGTTTTATCCATGAGTGTATCTTTCAGAGTTATTGTCTGAATCCCGAAATACATGCTGAAAGGTACAACTTCCTTAAGTTTTGTCCATGAGTGTATTTCTCTATCTTGAGAGTTAGTTACTTAATTTATTCACAGCTTTGCATCTAGTTCAATGCCTCTATCGACCGTTATCTTTTCTTACCTTTGACCTTCCACAATTTTCTTCAGTAATCTATTTCCTTTTAATAAATGTTCTATCTAATTATTTTGTCTTTCACTGATAACCTTCAACACACGGGCATCATTACCATCTCTCCCAATCTTCTCAAGACTTTTCCATTCCTCTGTCAACCTATGTCATATTATTCTGTCCATTCTTCTCCGAATCCAATTTCAAATGCTTCCAATTTCTTCTTGGCTTCTTCATTGACCATGTCCCATACAACGCCACACTTCAAATCAGCGTCTTCGCCTTATAATAGGAAAATAAGACATTAAAGACCGAATGTTTATTTTACACATAGAACAAAATTCTACTATCCTTACTGCGATGGGAAAATATTGGGAGGACTTGGCTCATCAGTGGTGAACCCTTCCAGCGGTTTCATCAATTCAATCTACTCTTCTTCTTCTTTCTTATCTCCACTCAATCATATTAGGGTATCAAGCTTGTAGGGATTGAGACTGAGTGAAGTAGAATGCGTCTATCTTTGTCATTAAGACTGGGAGCACTACTCAGTAGCAGGCCGACGTAGCTGTAAAAGAAATGGCCTCCTCTGACATGAGGAACAGACACCAAGCCGCTCCTAACATGGAGTACAAACGCTACTCATCCTGTATCCCTGGATCAGGAGCCCTTACAGGGTACTATCAGCCGGGCCAGCTGAGCCCAGGTTTTTTAGTGAGCTTGTTACTGCTTCCCCTCCTCCTTTTTCATCCGGGGTTGGAACCGGCAAAGGCGGAGTTCAATCTACCCTAAATTGGCGAAACCGCTGGAAGGATTCACACTACTGATAAGCCAAGCTCTTTCAATGATTTTTTCATCGTAGTAAGGACAGTTGAAAAGTTTGTTTTATGTATAAAAGAAACATTCGTGTTTTAATGTTTTCTTTTCCTATATATAGATGGCGCTTTATTGCTGTATATTAATCTTTATTATAATCCAAGATCATTCTAGAATATATAACAAGACATTGTCCTAAGCACCTACATGATAATCATGTCCACACCACATCTACCTGGCTGAAACAAAGAACTCCTGCGTCCACCACATAGAGCACCGAGGGAGGGAGTCAGTGCAGCGTGGCCAGACCAACCTGCTCCCCGTTAAATATTTATCCAGCAGCGGGGCCAGATGTTCGGCGCCAGGTGAGCCACGCGCCAAGATTCCGCCGTTCCTACTGGCTGCCAGTGTTGCCGGGACGAACCAATCAGCTGCTAGAATGATGGATCAGTAACAACAGAGAAACTTGAAACCAATTTCCTTGGTTGTAGCACGCTACAATTTGGTTTGCCGTGATATCCACGCTATATTGTTTTGTCACCATGCAGCACTCATTTAGCCATGGCTCTTTCCAGAAAGAGGCAAAAAAAAAAAAAGATTAGAATTTTGATCTTTATTTAATTTTTTGCTAATTGTACATAGTCTAGTCCATGATAATCATGGATGTTAGGGGTTTGCAAATTCTTATGGCTTATTTAGTCCCCGACGTTCAGTGATTCGCTGCCACCCTCCTGAGGGGAATGATCATTTCTGAATCCTATTTTATACTAAAAGTAGAAATAGGAGTCAAAATATATTTGCAAATCTATTAAGACCTTTAGGAGATACAATTTCTCCTGAGAGATACCGAAAAGGATTGGGGGGGGGGGGAAGAAGGGAAGAAAGAAATTTGAGTTTAAAAAGTATACCTCTTCAATTAGCGTACTGGCTTGTTCAATTTGTAATGTCGCACAGGTTAAAAAAAAAAAACCTCAGAATGACACTGCAATTTTTTTTTATATCAAAACAATTTAAAACCTATAAATTGCCAGAGAGGCAATGAAGAAAATGTACAGTACACCTATCCCCCCGATTTACACGGTAGATACGTTCCTGAGAAAAACGTGTAAATCGAGGGATAGGTGTATATTAAACTGTCAAATTTGAATAGGTGTTCGCCCCCTCATGAATCAGAGCCTCCCAATATTCTTTTCAATATAGGTAGTATAGAGTAGAATATCGGATTTTAGTATAGTGCTATAAAAACAAAAAAACTTATTTGGAAAACCGTGTAAAAGCGAAAACGTGTAAAACAAGTACCGTGTAAATCGGAGGATAGGTGTATAGCAAAACGAAAAATATCATAATTAATATAATATGTTAATAAAATAATATATTAAGAAAAAAGGTATCTCCTGATTGTGAAACTAAAAGTTGCTGATGGCATGCGCCATCTATCGGTATAAATATCAACTATTTGTTGATTTTTTAATTATTCCATAATTGGCCAAATACACTTTCTTGATTAATAATGAAAAGTTAACCATGTACAGGTTTCAGGCTGTTGGACCTTATCAGCATGTTGTACCTCAGCGACCTAAAAAAGCTTGTCTTGGAGCATCCTGAAATATCATGAAAAAGGGTATTTAGGCTGGAAGGACGTGAGAACGCCAAACTATGTGAAAATAATACAAAATTATATATTTGTCAACAAAAACAAAAAGTTTTTATTGGTGACAATCGTCCCATACCGGATTCTCCCAGATACAGAAGTAAACATAACAGTTATTTACAGAAAGTGAAGATTAGCATCGATCTTTTCTTCAAGTTGGATCCATCATCTGTATTGCGCCTATTGTCTGTGCTGTTTTCCAGAATTTGTGAAAAGCTAATACATTGGGGTATATATTTTTCAATAATACACAGACACACATACAGCTTCACTAAGACCACCAGTGTCAAATTATATTGACAAATATTTGCAATCTTATCATATCTTATCTCAGGTTTTAGTGGAAAGAATTTGTGTTTTCGTTTGTTTGTGAACAAATCTCTCCCGCCTTCTCATTGGACGAATGTGGCCATGTTTGTATATAAAGGGGGCTATGGTATGAGTCGAGGCCAGTGTGGTGAATTATCGTGTGGGGACGCTTAAAGTGTTCTCTGCGTGCTATATCCCTGTCTGGCAATCTCGGCGCATACCTGTGTAACCCCGGTCCGATCCCTACCTAAGCAGCAATAAAGCTAAGTACTGTTTTTTTAATTTTATTTAACAAATTGTGATTTATTACTTGTCATTTTTTTTGTTGTACTTTTGAGTCCATTTTTTTCTGTGTTTAAGTTACTCTTACTGTGTGTAGGCCCTAGTATATTGTATTTGTGTGATACCCGTAAATAGTAACCTTTGTCATTGGCGAGCCTGCCAGGATTACTGGTGTTTTGCACGTGTAAATTCCTGTAATTTTACGTGCGGTTTTTTTTTCTTTGATTGAGTGGTTTATTACTATTTTTTGTACTCCATCATGTTCGTGAATTCTATGCTCAACTTGTCAGTGTTTAATGGGGTTGATCTCGAATCTTTCATTCGGGAAGTCGAGCTTAAAGCTCGAGTAGGCAAATGGGATCCTGAGGTCAAAGCATTGCTCATGTTCGAGGCTTTATCCCCTGAGGTTAGGTTAAGCTTAGAGGAGATGGGTATCCGTAACGATAGCAGTTTCAAAAGTATTGCTAGTAAACTGAACATATTGTACCCTAAGAAAGCGCGTGGTATTAGGGAATGCCTTAGATTAATAGAAGGTCTTAAGCAGAGAGTTGGGGAAAGTCCTATGGTTTTTAAAGAAAGATTCCTGGCCATTAGAGATAAAGTAGAGTACAGTTTTGACGATAGCCTAGTGTTCGAAATTTTCCTCGAAAATGTGCTCGATAAGTATAGAGAGGCTATTGTTCGCAGTGAGGCTAAATCAATAGACAAAGCAGTCAGTATCATGGCCACGGAGGATAGTGTAGAACACCGTTGCAGCTTTATGAAAGGGGTATGTTCAGTAGAAGGGGTTGAAGAAATAAATAGCATTAAGAGTGAGATGAAGATGCTTAGTGCCAGTGTAAACAGGATGAAGCACGAAAATGAGCAGTGTATTACAGATCTTAGAGGTGAGATAGAAAAACTGACTAAATTGTTGGGCGAAATCAGGCTGAGTCCACCTGAGTGTAGCTTAGGACATATAGCTAGTGATTGCTCAAGACAGTCTTCTATGTTTGCCAACCGCAATACTCCTGACAATGCCGAGATAGTGAACATACGTTCATATGGCGGAGATCCGTATGGAAATCTGCCAATAGTTAAGGTGAATATTAACGGCAATATGTGGCACCTGTTATATGATACAGGAAGCCAAGTCAGTATTATTGATTCCGAAAAGTGTAATGTCTTGAAGGAGAATTGGGACGATGCACTTAAAACTTTACGTATAGTTTCAGTGACAGGCCACGAGCAGACACTTACACGTGTTAAAACCTGTAGAGTTGGTAGCGAAAACGGCAGACAGCTGGGAGAGATAAGATTGTGGTTAATGTCACTCGGAGATAAAGGCTACGACGGGATTCTGGGAATCAATGATATAAGGAGATTGAATATCCAGCTACCTCCCGTACGGGAACGTTGTAACATGATTTCCTTGAAACCAGAAGACCATGATTATGTAGACCTTAGCTGCGTCGCCAGTGAACATAGACCAATGGTTTCAAGCTCCATTGAAGAGAAATCAGTGAGACGCTTTGAAAACGAGGCTGTAAAGTTGCCACCTACTGAGTTTAACAGAAGCTGTGAGTGTAGCGCTGGGTCTGTTAATAGTTTTAGAAAGCCTACTTGGGCTGAGAGGTTAAGGGTGATGCGGAAAGCAAAGGAGACTGTCAGACAGTTTATGTCAGGTAATTCTGCTAAAAGGCTTATGAATCCTAGGCCACCTTATACCAAAAGTTTCGACCGAGGAGATCTGGTAATGCTAGCTGTTCCTAAGACTGAAGGTTACTCCAACGTCTATGGGCCTTTCCGTGTGGAAGCTAGGGTCTCCGATGTTAACTTTAGAGTAAGAGGGGTCACCATGCACGATGTGAAAGTTGTACATGTCGATAGGATGAAAGCGTTTAGAAACAGACGTTAAGAAGAGCTTTTAGCTCTTGGACTTGAGAGAACTGAATGGAATTGGATCGTTCGGTTTCTCATCAAGTGAGCGTCTGTCAGTACCCTATGTCTCTACCTAACATGCCCAGCCGGTCCCAGATGAGAGCTTATTTGGTCCCCCATTAAACTCTGTCTGCTAAAGCATATTATATATGTGTGTTTGGTAATCACTCATGGTAACTCACGTAGTATGCGCAGATTATTTCTTTTGAAGTTTCTTTTGGGAGGAGCAAGATGGAAGGCACCTTTATGGAACGACCCGGATGCCTACTACTCCTCTCTTTAGTTTTTTTTTGTATCTTTATAACATGGCTTCCGTGAGCTTTTCCCTCCCGAATAGCGGGAGGTTTTCCTTACGGGACAATGGGAATGTTTGGGAGATTTGTTAGTTTCTTTTTTTTTTTTTCTTTGGAAAGATACCTTTTGTCAAATTATATTGACAAATATTTGCAATCTTATCATATCTTATCTCAGGTTTTAGTGGAAAGAATTTGTGTTTTCGTTTGTTTGTGAACAAATCTCTCCCGCCTTCTCATTGGACGAATGTGGCCATGTTTGTATATAAAGGGGGCTATGGTATGAGTCGAGGCCAGTGTGGTGAATTATCGTGTGGGGACGCTTAAAGTGTTCTCTGCGTGCTATATCCCTGTCTGGCAATCTCGGCGCATACCTGTGTAACCCCGGTCCGATCCCTACCTAAGCAGCAATAAAGCTAAGTACTGTTTTTTTAATTTTATTTAACAAATTGTGATTTATTACTTGTCATTTTTTTTGTTGTACTTTTGAGTCCATTTTTTTCTGTGTTTAAGTTACTCTTACTGTGTGTAGGCCCTAGTATATTGTATTTGTGTGATACCCGTAAATAGTAACCTTTGTCACCAGTCTTATACAGAATCACCACAGGAAGAAAACACAGATAGAACTCCTATACTCCAGGCAGCGCAGCACCCAACAACAACCTCCGAAGTATGTCCAGTGGCCACACCGTGTCTTCGTCAAGGTTTTCAATAATAAATGTTTTGCTACAAAACCATTGTCTCCTGGTATATTCACCCCAATTTCTTCGTCGTTAACGCGCAAGTTTTCTTGTTTGTTTAATGGCGGTTGCAACACGTTACCTTTTCTTCGTAGATCGCGAAATACGTCGCTGGAGATCCGCTGGCGATCTTCCATCAAACTCTGCAGCGGTGGCGCCATGTACATTATACAAGGTTGTGTTCAAAAAGTATCGCAACTTGTGCGTTTTTTCAAAAATTATGTATTTATTCATGAATACCTATTTTGTCCCCTTCAAAGTAATCCCCATGAGATATTATACACTTGTGCCAACGGTTTTTCCAAACTTCGAAGCACTTCAAAAAATCATTTAAAAAAAATCTTTTTCAGCTCTTCCTTCGATGCCGTCTTTATCTCGTCAAGCGTAGCGTAACGTCGTCCTTTCATGGGCCTCTTCAGTTTAAGGAACAAGAAAAAGTCACAGGGGGCCAGATCTGGGGAATACGGTGGCTGCGGTATCATTAGTGTGTTGTTTTTGACCAAAAAGTCGCGCACAAGCAACGATGTGTGAGCAGGGGCGTTATCGTGGTGCAAAAGCCAATTTTTGTTCTTTAACAAATCCGGGCGTTTCTGGCGGATTGCTTCGCGCAAATTGCGCATAACTTGCAGGTAATATTCCTTATTGACCGTTCTACCCTGTGGCAAGAACTCATGATGCACCACGCCCCTGTAATCGAAGAAAACTGTCAGCAAAACTTTCACATTCGACCGAACTTGGCGCGCTTTTTTCGGTCTTGGTTCGTGCGGCACCTTCCATTGAGATGATTGAGCTTTGGTTTCCACGTCATAACCATAAACCCACGCTTCGTCACCAGTTATGACCCTCTGGAGCAAATTTAGGTCGTCGTGGACAGAGTCCAACATCTCATTAGCAATGTTCATGCGATGCTGTTTTTGGTCGCAATTGAGCAATTTTGGTACGAATTTCGCGGCGACCCGTCTCATGCCCAAATCATTGATAAAAATCGAATGGCACGAGCCAATCGATATGTTTAGGTCCTCAGAAACTTCTCTAACGGTGATTCGACGATTGGCCAATATCATTTTCTCCACTTCATTAATTTTTTCGTCTGTTGTTGAAGTGCTCGGGCGTCCAGCACGCTCTTCGTCGCTCACATCTTCTCGGCCTTCTGAGAACATTTTGTACCACCGATAAACGTTGCTTCGGTCCAAGGTAGCTTCTCCGTATGCCACAGTCAACATTCGGAATGCATCCGCGCACTTAATTTCGTTTTTCACACAAAATTTGATACAGGTTCTTTGATCCATTTTTTAATAGGTAAAAATCGAAGACGATCCAAAACACCTGCAAGCAAAGCAGCTGTCAACAATTAAGTGAACATTCAAAATGGCCGAGCTTGTCGGCATAAGTGAGAGACATGAGTACCAACATAAAGCCACAAAAAGAGCGAAATTCGAATATACGTAACCCGCGAAAATTCAAAATTCGCGATACTTTTTGAAAATAGAGCAATCCATATTTAATTAATTAGATAATAAAAAGGCATATATTGGATTTAATAAAAGTTTTAATTTGCGAATATTTCGGCTGGCTGAACGCCAACCTTTATCGAGGCATTACATTTTTGTATACACAAACTCAGCGTCGCATAGTTAAATGATTTCAACTGTGATATTATAACACTATGCGGCGCTGAGTTTGTGTATACAAAAATGTAATGCCTCGATAAAGGTTGGCGTTCAGCCAGCCGAAATATTGGCAAATAAATATTTTATTAAATCCAATATATGCCTTTTTATTATCTAATAGTGTTATGTATATATCTAATTATTATTTTAAAACAATAGTGAATATTGTTCACTTTTGCATGTATTGACAAAATGTCCATAAAATTATGTTCATTGTCAAATTGTCTGTTCCAGAGTTATCCCTGTGATCCATCCGTCTTAAATCGTCCCCTTCTCTTTCTTCACCCTGTCTGTTCTGTAGAATTCATTTTTACAATACTCCCTATTGTCGCGTAAGGCATACATACATAAGCCTTTATTTATATCTTTTGTTTTATGAATAAATTCCTCAGCTGAAGAACTGGGGTTTTAAAAATTTGAAGAACTCGGTTACAGTATTAATCCAATTTTACAAGACCTCGCGTCAAAAAAATAAGGTTAGGTTTTCAAGTTGTGGGTGAAAAGAATCATAGGTAGATAGGATGTAGAGGCCAGAACAGAACAAAAATAACAAGTAGAGACTAGAACAGAACAAAAAGAACAAGTGGAGACAATGTAAAGACCAGAACAGAACAAAAATAACAAGTAGAGACTAGAATGGAACAAAAAGAACAAGTGGACATGATATAGAGACCAGAAAAAATAAAAAGTGGAAAAAAAAATAGAGACCAGAACAGAACATAAAGAAGAAGTAGACAGGAGCATGTACAGACCAGAACAGCACAAAAAGAACAAGTGGACAGGATGTAGAGACCAGAACAGCACAAAAAGAACAAGTGGACAACATAGCAGAACAAGTGCAGAGATGGATGGCACAGAAAACATTTCCACTAAGAGATAAGAAGAGATGACAAAACCCTCACAAGAAGATGCCCACTATCAGCGCCTATCTTGACTTGACTTTACTTATCTCAGGATCTCAATTAAAATGCCCCCGAGGAAGTTTGTCCCAACTGATAGTGGGAGGACATCGGCCTTTTTACCTCCCGTCTTCCTGGTCTCTGGGTGCAGCCTTAGACGCCACCGTCTTGAGATGATCTTTGGTCTTTTTTTTTCAAGGCCTCGCCTTTAGTTTGAACTCTTATCCACTGCCTTTTGTACGTTTTCAAATCTTGAAACGTTGACTCATCTGTACGAATTGACGATGTAAGAAAAGTTTTATCTCATCGACGTATTTTCAGGTTTAATTACTCTTCAAAAGTTCTGTTCCAGGTGCAACAAGCTAATGTACTCTACGAAATGTGTGTATGTACAAATAATATATATCAAAAATATTTCTGCATCATGCTGTATATACATTTTTTTTGTCATCAAAATTATAATATTTTTATAATTGATGTAAATAATAATATAAATTAGT
>CP092875.1:87590652-87602822 GCA_030710605.1 Cordylochernes scorpioides | reverse complement strand
ATCTCCGTCGATGGAACATCTCCGTTCTTCTTATTCTCCGTCGATAGAACATCTCCGTTCTTCTTCTCCGTCGATGGAACATCTCCGTTCTTCTCCGTCGATGGAACATCTCCGTTCTTCTTCTCCGCCGATGGAACATCTCCGTTCTTCTTTTTCTCCGTCGATGGAACATCTCCGTTCTTTTCCGTCGATGGAACATCTCCGTTCTTCTTCTTCTCCGTCGATGGAACATCTCCGTTCTTCTCCGTCGATGGAACATCTCCGATCTTCTCTGTCGATGGAACATCTCCGTCGATGGAACATCTCCGTCGATAGAACATCTCCGTTCTTCTTCTCCGTCGATGGAACACCTCCGTTCTTCTTCTTCCCCGTCGATAGAACATCTCCGTTCTTCTTCTCCGTCGATGGAACATCTCCGTTCTTCTCCGTCGATGGAACATCTCCGTTCTTCTTCTTCTCCGTTGATGGAACATCTCCGTTCTTCTCTGTCGATGGAATATCTCCGTTCTTCTTATTCTCCGTCGATAGAACATCTCCGTTCTTCTCTGTCGATGGAACATCTCCGTTCTTCTTCTTCTCCGTTGATAGAACATCTCCGTCGATGGAACATCTCCGTTCTTCTTATTCTCCGTCGATAGAACATCTCCGTTCTTCTTCTCCGTCGATGGAACATCTCCGTTCTTCTCCGTCGATGGAACATCTCCGTTCTTCTTCTTCTCCGTCGATGGAACATCTCCGTTCTTCTTCTTCTCCGTCGATGGAACATCTCCGTTCTTCTTCTCCGTCGATGGAACATCTCCGTTCTTCTCCGTCGATGGAACATCTCCGTTCTTCTCCGTCGATGGAACATCTCCGTTCTTCTCCGTCGATGGAACATCTCCGATCTTCTCCGTCGATAGAACATCTCCGTTCTTCTTCTCCGTCGATGGAACATCTCCGTTCTTCTTCTTCTCCGTCGATGGAACATCTCCGTTCTTCTTCTTCTCCGTCGATTGAACATCTCCGTTCTTCTTCTCCGTCGATGGAACACCTCCGTTCTTCTTCTTCCCCGTCGTTAGAACATCTCCGTTCTTCTTCTCCGTCGATGGAACATCTCCGTTCTTCTCCGTCGATGGAACATCTCCGTTCTTCTCCGTCGATGGAACATCTCCGTTCTTCTCCGTCGATGGAACATCTCCGTTCTTCTTCTTTTCCGTCGATGGAACATCTCCGTTCTTCTTCTCCGTCGATAGAACATCTCCGTTCTTCTTCTCCGTCGATGGAACATCTCCGTTCTTCTCCGTCGATGGAACATCTCCGTTCTTCTCCGTCGATGGAACATCTCCGATCTTCTTCTTCTCCGTCGATGGAACACCTCCGTTCTTCTCCGTCGATGGAACATCTCCGATCTTCTTCTTCTCCGTCGATGGAACATCTCCGTTCTTCTCCGTCGATGGAACATCTCTATGTATCAAATATCTTTCAGAGTTATTGTCTGAATCCCGATATACATGCTAAAAGGTATAACTTCCTTAAGTTTTGTCCATGAATGTATATTAACAAAATATTATAAAGCACAACAACTATAAACATAATTCAGGATAAGAAGACTGCCACCTTTAAAAAAAAAAAGACGACAGCGGGTCGTCGAAACTTCAAAGGACAATAAATGTTTATAAAAAGGTTGATGAAGTCTTGAACTTGAATTAATCAAAATACAACAACCAGCACCCCCGCTATAATTATGGTATTGTCTATCAAGATAAAGAAGTACACTCATGGACAAAACTTAAAGGAATCTGTACCTCTTAGCATGTATATCAGGACAATAACTTTGAAAAATATTACAGTGACTTCTTTTGAAGACACACGAGGTAACCAAGTGTGAACAAAAGTGCCTCTGTCTCATTAGAAAAAAAAAAACAGTGAAAAAACATCGGTGATATCAAAGACTTCCCCCTTCCTTAAGTTTTGTCTATTGGTGTATAGTTTCCAAACAAGATAATGATTGTTCCAACCAAAATATCTCCCATTATTGTATCCAAGAACAAAATTCTATGATATCATAGATTCTATCACAAAAGTATTCTATTTAAATGAAATCATCTATTTTTATCAACTTAAAATTCATTGAAATACAGTATATTCGATAAAAATAGAGTTAATAAAAATAAATAACAAAAGAAATAATAAACAAAATTGAATAATATATCCAAAAATAGGGTAGCAAGGGAGAGTATTCGCTATTATTATAAAAATAAAGAAAAGATATAGGGGGCATCCACGTGATAAGCAGACGATAGATCCATTCTAATATGGCGGTCTAATTGCAGACGAACGTTTGCCATTATGAGATAGATGGATGCGCCGTGGTTGAAGTGACTGAAGCTAATATCGTCTGCTACGCCAGCTGGCAAATGGGAATCAGCCAATAAACCGTCTGGCTGACAATACCTTCTGCAGAATTAATCAAGAACGACATCAAAGAAAGGATTGCTTGACCGCTAGCCCTACCTTACGTAAGGAAATAACGTTAAAGGAAAGGAAGGAGTCCTTAACAAAAAACGGACATCCGGTCCATTCATAAAATGCTGGTCATCGTATCAAAAGATCACGTTACAAAGAAGCCCCATCTGCTCGCCCTCTAACTGGAACTTTAAGAATAAAAAGAACCTTCTTTTGGTCAGTAGGCCTTGATTTATAACCAACTGACCTCCCCTTACGTAAGTTACGTTGAGCCTTTTTTTTTCCTTCTTCCATTTTTTAAAGCCAGGTGGGGATGTCAGGCTTTTGTAATTTGGACTTTATTGGTTCGTCTGTCACTCAATTTAACAATCAATTCTATTGTCATTTCCCGCCTTTTTTTTTTTTTTTTTTATCTGTTTTGTGGATACGTGCGTGAACGCAACTTTAAAAGCTAATTGTATGGTTACCTGTATATAAAAGAGTCTTTCTTATTCAATTTTGTGAAATAAATATAAACTATTTTAGTACTGTACACTGAAATTATTCATTTGTTGTTTTGATCATAGATAATTTATTTCATAATCATTTATAAAGTTTGCTTTAAATAAATTTATTGTTTCAATCTATATTATTTTACCTTAAATAAATTGATACTATGTTTTGTATAAATTGATTATTTTTATTTGATTCTTAATTTTTTTTAAATATTTAAAGAGGTAAAATTGATTTTTGACCAAAATAGCATTTATATTTAATAAACTTTATAAAGCAGACGAATATTTTAGAATAGCAATAAAATTGCCGCCCAAATTAAAAACGCATTAATAAAATATCATATATTTTAATTCTTTCGAGTTCTATAATAATATGTATTACTTATAGAAAATGTATTAAAATGTAATAAAACAAGAAATATTCTTTCTTAAAATAAATTATATAAGGTTGTATAAAAGGTTTGATAATATAATTTAAAAAATCCAACAAAACAATTTTTGAAAAAAATTTCGAAAGTATAAAATATATTTAAAACAAACAATAAACTCTGAGATTATATACTGAAGTTATTCTAATACCCAGTTATTGATAACTTTTGGAAATATAATTTTAACAGATTTTTGATATAATGTATTTGTGCAGGTCAACCCACCCATGAACTCAGCTCATCTGATGAACGACTATCTCCCTTGAGCGACCAGTTTGGGAAATAAACAAATCCCTGGAAAAACCCATCCCTAGACACTTTTATTTTTCCTTTCATCATTACTCTTCACAATTCATCCTTTCATACTTCATCCCTAAGGTTAGAAATAATCGTTATTTCTCCTTAAAATAAATTACGATTTTTCGTTTAAAAAAGAAAAAAACATTCGCGGTAAAATTTGTCTAACATCGTTCTACAAACAAATAATTGTGTTTGCTCTAATCGAACCTCCAATGAGAGACAACCTCCAGGAGACACAAGGAATGTTTGTTGGCTGGATTCTGATATAAGAGTAGATTCAATTGTATTTCTAGGTTTGTACATACAGCGGCAGTTTGGAAGACAATGAAGTAATAGCCGCCATAACATGTGACAATCAAGAACTCGAAACGACAAGAAGGACTTTCCAGGGACAATACACACACACACAACTAGGAAGACATAGGAAGACATTAACTACTATATAACGTCTATGTTTTATAGGATAGACATGAGATACGAAAAACAAACGGTGGATAAGTGATTTAGACCGTTGGTTTTCGACCGCTACGATCCAGGATCTAATCCCGTGCTGGAATCTACAATGTACTTTCTTCACAGATCGAGCCTCTGGTGTGGCCAGGGTAATTTTCCAAGGTCATACGAGTGTTGTATGACACTGTTGACATTGATTGATGGGTCATTGGGACATCTTGTGTTAGAATAAATCATTCTGTGTACACAATAAACACGCATCATCGCATTTCAATTATTTTACAATTTAATTATATTGGCAATCTCACCAAATATTTATTATCCCGAATGATATTCAAGTTAAAGATTTTGACTGCATCTAAGTGGTTTAAGACCAGTATAGGAATTGTCAGAAGTTCGTTCTAAGATATTTGTCTATATAGTTTTCTAGGATACAGAAGTGGAAAGCTACTCAGAGATCCATGGACGGATAAAAGGTCAAATGTTTCAATCTTTATAAAAATTAATCCTGGTATATTCCTAGAATCCTAAATATGAAAACAAAGACTGACCTACTTTTGACATATAATGAGAAGCTTACGGATGCTAGTCCTTCTTCAGGTTCTTCCACACAGTATGTGTGTTTGCAGAGACGGGCAATAGATGGCGCACCGTTTCTATTCATTTTAAAGACCTTAAAAATTAGGAGCAATTCTATATAAGCAGATTTTGTAAACCTGATAAAGTAGTTCTACATTTGAAAAAAAAAATCATGTATAAGGTAATAAAAAGAGACAAATTCTATAATTGACGCTTTTTTTTTATGTGTATCAGTTATATTGAATAGAGTAGATTTAATGTTTGTATGGTTTTCAGATTTGCATAGCTGATGTTGTGAAAGGCTGTATTGAGGCCACAATGAGGGCAAGGTGACAGCCGCGACAATGGATTGGACACGATGGCGACTGCTGAGATTGGCAGTTATGCTGACCACTGACCGCAAGCTGGCACCACTCCCTGCCAGCCAATCTAATCTACCCCAATGTCACCATCTCCTGGCTCCACTTCTCCTGGCTCCTCACACCATAGGTTGGCTAGTGGCTGGCAGTGTGTTTGTCCATCCATAGTGTCCTTTCCTAGGACTTTTGGTGACATTTTAGGATCGCGACATTGTCCACACGTTCTCTTCTCCTCCCTTCATACATCCCTCCAGTAATACTGTTACCCACACCAAGTGTAGTCCTCCCAGAGCGTCCTTTCCTGGGAATTTTGGTGCCATTTTAGGATCGCGACATTGTCCACACGTTCTCTTCTCCTCCCTTCATACATCCCTCCAGTAATACTGTTACCCACACCAAGTGTAGTCCTCCCAGAGCGTCCTTTCCTGGGAATTTTGGTGCCATTTTAGGATCGCGACATTGTCCACACGTTCTCTTCTCCTCCCTTCATACATCCCTCCAGTGATACTGTTACCCACACCAAGTGTAGTCCTCCCAGAGCGTCCTTTCCTGGGAATTTTGGTGCCATTTTAGGATCGCGACATTGTCCACACATTCTATATTACTCCCTTCATACATCCCTCCAGTAATACTGTTACATACACCAAGTGTAGTCCTCTCAGAGCGTCTTTTCTTGGAACTTTTTGATGACATTGTAGTGTCAAATTACTTGACAAACATAAGCAGAGTTAAAATTTTCAGTTATGAAGGAAGAATGTTGTTTATTTGTTAAGTGAACTGATCTCCCACGTCATTGGACGAATGTGGCCATGTTTGTACATAAAGAAGATTCAAATGTAATGCGTGGACTCTGCCAGAGAGATTGTGTGAAGACTTTTAAAGTGTTCCTTGTGTCCGTGTCTGGTGATCTCGCATACCTGTGTAACCCCGGTCCGCTTCTTATCAACGCTGGAATAAAAGTACTGTTATACTAATCGAGTGTTTTTTTATTTGTTTGTTTACGTCATCCCTTTTTATTTTTGTTGTAATTTTGAGTGGATGCGTTTATTTGTCTTGAGTTATTCTTACTTTAGACCTAAGTACTTTGTATTTTGTATATGTAACCCGTAAAAGTAACTTTTGTCAATAGGATCCCGACATTGTATACAAATTCACGACCTTCCCTCCAGTTACCCATTCAGAGTGTCAGACAAGAATTCCAAACCTACTCCTCTTCTCAATTGTCTACAATCGCTCCTCGGTCATATTTATAACATCCCCATTGCTTAGTCCTTGAGCGGCTAGCACGGGGCCGTTAGGAGATCATGAATGGTCAGTTGAGCCAAAGCAAATAGTCATAAATTCCAACTTTGCCTTCTGCACAGCACCAAAGGAACAGCAAAAAAGAAATTAGAACATATCATATGTGCTCCGTGTTACTCAGGCTGCCATTTTCTTTTTTTATTGTGTCATTAACATGGATTATCCTATGGGCCACTCTGTCTGCCATTGTTATAGTGCCAGTAACATGGATTATCCTATGGGCCACTCTGTCTGCCATTGTTATAGTGCCAGTCAAGGAAGCCGATATGGTCCAGAGGAAACCAACTTCTCTCCCAAAATTTTAATTTAATTCATTTTGTCTCCTCTCTAATTGTAAATACGCTGCTGTATCACCTCATAAGCATAAATAAATAGTGCCAGTAACATGGATTATCCTATGGGCCACTCTGTCTGCCATTGTTATAGTGCCAGTAACATGGATTATCCTATGGGCCACTCTGTCTGCCATTGTTATAGTGTCAGTAACATGGATTATCCCATGGGCCACTCTGTCTGCCATTGTTATAGTGCCAGTAACATGGATTATCCTATGGGCCACTCTGTCTGCCATTGTTATAGTGCCAGTAACATGGATTATCCTATGGGCCACTCTGTCTGCCATTGTTATAGTGCCAGTAACATGGATTATCCTATGGGCCACTCTGTCTGCCATTGTTATAGTGTCAGTAACATGGACTATCCTATGGGCCACTCTGTCTGCAATTGTTAAAGTCTCAGTAACATGGACTATCCTATAGGCCGCTTTGTCTGCCATTGTTATAGTGTCAATAACATGGATTATCCTATAGGCCGCTTTGTCTGCCATTGTTATAGTGTCAGTAACATGGACTATCCTATGGGCAACTCTGTCTACCATTGTTAAAGTCTCAGTAACATGGACTATCCTATGGGCTACTCTGTCTGCCATTGTTATAGTGTCAGTAACATGGGTTATCCTATGGGCCACTCTGTCTGCCATTGTTATAGTGTCAGTAACATGGACTATCCAATGGGCCACTCTGTCTGCCATTGTTATAGTGTCAGTAACATGGACTATCCTATGGGCCACTCTGTCTGCCATTGTTATAGTGTCAGTAACATGGACTATCCTATGGCCACTCTGTCTGCCATTGTTATAGTGCCAGTAACATGGATTATCCTATGGGCCACTCTGTCTGCCATTGTTATAGTGTCAGTAACATGGACTATCCTATGGGCCACTCTGTCTGCCATTGTTATAGTGTCAGTAACATAGACTATCCTATAGGCCGCTTTGTCTGCCATTGTTATAGTGTCAGTAACATGGACTATCCTATGGGCAACTCTGTCTGCCATTGTTAAAGTCTCAGTAACATGGACTATCCTATGGGCTACTCTGTCTTCCATTGTTATAGTGTCAGTAACATGGGTTATCCTATGGGCCACTCTGTCTGCCATTGTTATAGTGTCAGTAACATGGACTATCCTATGGGCCACTCTGTCTGCCATTGTTATAGTGTCAGTAACATGGATTATCCTATGGGCCACTCTGTCTGCCATTGTTATAGTGCCAGTAACATGGATTATCCTATGGGCCACTCTGTCTGCCATTGTTATAGTGCCAGTAACATGGATTATCCCATGGGCCACTCTGTCTGCCATTGTTATAGTGCCAGTAACATGGATTATCCTATGGGCCACTCTGTCTGCCATTGTTATAGTGTCAGTAACATGGACTATCCTATGGGCCACTCTGTCTGCCATTGTTATAGTGTCAGTAACATAGACTATCCTATAGGCCGCTTTGTCTGCCATTGTTATAGTGTCAGTAACATGGACTATCCTATGGGCAACTCTGTCTGCCATTGTTAAAGTCTCAGTAACATGGACTATCCTATGGGCTACTCTGTCTGCCATTGTTATAGTGTCAGTAACATGGGTTATCCTATGGGCCACTCTGTCTGCCATTGTTATAGTGTCAGTAACATGGACTATCCTATGGGCCACTCTGTCTGCCATTGTTATAGTGTCAGTAACATGGATTATCTTATGGGCCACTCTGTCTGCCATTGTTATAGTGTCAGTAACATGGATTATCCTAAGAGCCACTCTGTCTGCCATTGTTATAGTGTCAGTAACATGGGTTATCCTATGGGCCACTCTGTCTGCAATTGTTAAAGTCTCAGTAACATGGACTATCCTATGGGCTACTCTGTCTGCCATTGTTATAGTGTCAGCAACATGGACTATCCTATGGGCCACTCTGTCTGCCATTGTTATAGTGTCAGTAACATGGACTATCCTATGGGCCACTCTGTCTGCCATTGTTATAGTGTCAGTAACATGGACTATCCTATGGCCACTCTGTCTGCCATTGTTATAGTGTCAGTAACATGGATTATCCTATGGGACTCTCGGTCTGACCTTGTTATAGTGTCAGTAACATGGATTATCCTATGGGCTACTCTGTCTGCCATTGTTATAGTGCCAGTAACATGGACTATCCTATGGGCCACTCTGTCTGCCATTGTTATAGTGTCAGTAACATGGACTATCCTATGGGCCACTCTGTGTGCCATTGTTATTGTGCCAGTAACATGGATTATCCTATGGGCCACTCTGTCCGCCATTGTTATAGTGCCAGTAACATGGATTATCCTATGGGCCACTCTGTCTGACATTGTTATTGTGTCAGTAACATGGACTATCCTATGGGCCACTCTGTCTGCCATTGTTATAGTGTCAGTAACATGGACTATCCTATGGGCCACTCTGTCTGCCATTGTTATAGTGTCAGTAACATGGATTATCCTATGGGCCACTCTGTCTGCCATTGTTATAGTGTCAGTAACATGGATTATCCTATGGGCCACTCTGTCTGCCATTGTTATAGTGTCAGTAACATGGACTATCCTATGGGCCACTCTGTCTGCCATTGTTATAGTGTCAGTAACATGGATTATCCTATGGGCCACTCTGTCTGCCATTGTTATAGTGTCAGTAACATGGATTATCCTATGGGCCACTCTGTCTGCCATTGTTATAGTGTCAGTAACATGGACTATCCTATGGCCACTCTGTCTGCCATTGTTATAGTGTCAGTAACATGGATTATCCTATGGGCCACTCTGTCTGCCATTGTTATAGTGTCAGTAACATGGACTATCCTATGGGCCACTCTGTCTGCCATTGTTATAGTGTCAGTAACATGGACTATCCGATGGGCCACTCTGTCTGCCATTGTTATAGTGTCAGTAACATGGATTATCCTATGGGCCACTCTGTCTGCCATTGTTATAGTGTCAGTAACATGGATTATCCTATGGGCCACTCTGTCTGCCATTGTTATAGTGTCAGTAACATGGACTATCCTATGGGCCACTCTGTCTGCCATTGTTATAGTGTCAGTAACATGGATTATCCTATGGGCCACTCTGTCTGCCATTGTTATAGTGTCAGTAACATGGACTATCCTATGGGCCACTCTGTCTGCCATTGTTATAGTGTCAGTAACATGGACTATCCTATGGGCCACTCTGTCTGCCATTGTTATAGTGTCAGTAACATGGATTATCCTATGGGCCACTCTGTCTGCCATTGTTATAGTGTCAGTAACATGGACTATCCTATGGGCCACTCTGTCTGCCATTGTTATAGTGTCAGTAACATGGATTATCTTATGGGCCACTCTGTCTGCCATTGTTATAGTGCCAGTAACATGGATTATCCTATGGGCCACTCTGTCTGCCATTGTTATAGTGTCAGTAACATGGATTATCTTATGGGCCACTCTGTCTGCCATTGTTATAGTGCCAGTAACATGGATTATCCTATGGGCCACTCTGTCTGCCATTGTTATAGTGTCAGTAACATGGATTATCTTATGGGCCACTCTGTCTGCCATTGTTATAGTGTCAGTAACATGGATTATCTTATGGGCCACTCTGTCTGCCATTGTTATAGTGCCAGTAACATGGATTATCCTATGGGCCACTCTGTCTGCCATTGTTATAGTGTCAGTAACATGGATTATCTTATGGGCCACTCTGTCTGCCATTGTTATAGTGCCAGTAACATGGATTATCCTATGGGCCACTCTGTCTGCCATTGTTATAGTGTCAGTAACATGGATTATCAACTCTGGCTACCATTTATTTGCTACTAGCCGTATGACCCGGGCAACACCCGTGTTTTACCCGATTGAATGTTTTGATTCAAATACTATTTGTTACAATTATAAATTGGCGCCTTATATAAATGCATATGTTAGTTAATAACTATAGCCTATGTGCTTTATCTGTCTATGTACTGTTGGCTTCCGTAGGCGTCTCTTACTGGGAAAAAGAAAGAAAGGATTCCATTCGGTTATTAACTAATATACGCATTTATTTAAGGAGCGACCCGCTCCAACACAATGGTTACAAAAACGAAAAAGGGAGTGGGGGGGAGGGGAATAATGGGGGGGGGGGGGGGGGCAAAGGTGGCGTGATCGTAGCCAACCAATAGGAGGGCGCCATTCCAAAAAAAAAAAGCAAACGGTGACAGAGATGACTGATTAAGAGATGAAGAATGACGCTCGTAACTGTATATAGAATAGTGCCAGTAACATGGATTATCCTATGGGCCACTGTGTCTGCCGTTCTCTTTTTATTGTGTCAATAACATGGACTATCCTATGGGCCACTCTGTCTCCCATTGTTATAGTGTCAGTAACATGGGTTATCCTATGCGCCACTCTGTCTGCCATTTTTATAGTGCCAGTAACATGGATTATCCTATGGGCCACTCTAGCTGCCATTTCCTTTGTTATTGTGTCAGTAACATGGGTTATCCTACGGGACACTGTGTCTGCCATTGTTATAGTGTCAGTAACATGGACTATCCTATGGGCCACTGTGTCTGCCAGTGTTATAGTGTCAGTAACATGGATTATCCTATGGGCCACTCTGTCTGCCATTGTTATAGTGTCAGTAACATGAATTATCCTATGGACAACTCTGTCTGCCAATGTTATAGTGTAAGTAACATGGATTATCCTATGGTCGACTCTGTCTGCCATTGTTATAGTGTCAGTAACATGGATTATCCTATGGACAACTCTGTCTGCCATTGTTATAGTGTCAGTAACATGGGTTATCCTATGGACAACTCTGTCTGCCATTGTTATAGTGTCAGTAACATGGATTATCCTATGGTCGACTCTGTCTGCCATTGTTATAGTGTCAGTAACATGGATTATCCTATGGACAACTCTGTCTGCCATTGTTATAGTGTCAGTAACATGGGTTATCCTATGGACAACTCTGTCTGCCATTGTTATAGTGTCAGTAACATGGGTTATCCTATGGGCTTGCTGTGACTCCAGCAGCTGGACTGTGGGGTCCACGCTCAGTCCGACCACTCAGTGGTGCCAGGTGATGTAACCAATGCGACCCCTAATGACACCGCGAGCAATTTGTCGTGAGTATGAATGTCGGGTCAGAGCGTGGCCAACTTGATGACATGTGGTCGCGATTTTTTCTTCTCTACCCCATTGAACTTTGACACTACCACTGAGTGTTGCTTCGTGCCATTACGTAATGCACTACTCGCAAAACATCATTGTAATGTAGTAAACGTAAGATATGTCTTGATGTAATACCTTCGTATATTTTACATTTATAGATAGGGTTTGAAATGTAATAAACTAAATACACTTATAGACAAACTTAAGGAAGTGAAGAATATTTGGTGTCGCCGGTGGTCTCTTCTTTTTTATTCTTATCTATTTTATTTAAGTAGACAGGGGCAATTTTTTCCACACTTTGTTTATCTTGTGGGTCTTGAATAAA
>CP092875.1:87573716-87590552 GCA_030710605.1 Cordylochernes scorpioides | reverse complement strand
GATCACTGTAATATCTTTCAGAGTTATTGTCTGAATCCCGATATACATGCTAAAAGGTACAACTTCCTTAAGATTTGTCCATGAGTGCACTTCTCTATCTTGAGAGTTATTTTCTTTTGTTTTTCACAGCTTCCCATCTAGTTCAATGCCTCTATCGACTGTTATCCTTCCTTACCTTTGACCTTCCACAATTTTCTTCAGTAATCTATTTCCTTTTAATAAATGTTCTTTTCAATTGGCTGATCAGTGGTGAACCCTTCCAGCGGTTTCATCAATTCAATCTACTCTTCTTCTTCTTTCTTATCTCCACTCAATCATATTAGGGTATCAAACTTGTAGAGTTGGAGACTGTGTGAAGTAGAATGCGTCTGCCTTTGTTATTAAGACTGGGAGCACTACTCAGTGGCAGGCCGACTTAGCTCCAATATGAAATGGCCGCCTCTGACATGAGGATCAGACGCCATGTGCAGCCGCTCCTAACATGGAGTACAAACGCTGCTCATCCTGTATCCCTGGATTAGGAGCCCTTACAGGGTACTATCAGCCGGGCCAGCTGAACCCAGGTTTTTTAGCGAGCTTGTTACTGCTCCCCCTCCTCCTTTTTCATCCGGGCTTGTGGCCGGCAAAGGCGGAGTTCAATCTACCCTAAATTGGCGACACCGCTGGAAGGGTTCACCACTGATAAACCAAGCTTTTCCAATGGTTTTTCATCGTAGTAAGGACAGCAGAAAAGTTTGTTCTATGTATGAAAGAAACATTCGTGTTTTAATGTTTTAATTTCCTATATATAGATGTGGCGCTTTATTGCTGTATATTAATCTTTATTATAATCCAAGATCATTCTGGGATATATAACAAGACAGTCTTCTAAGCACCTACATGATAATCATGTCCACACCACATCTACCTGGCTGAAACAAAGAACTCCTGCGTCCATCACATACACAACCGAGGGAGGGAGTCAGTGCAGCGTGGCCAGACCAACCTGCTCCCCGTTAAATATTTATCCAGCAGCGGGGCCAGATGTTCGGCGCCAGGTGAGCCACGCGCCAAGATTCCGCCGTTCCTACTGGCTGCCAGTGTTGCCGGGACGAGCCAATCAGCTGCTAGGATGATGGATCAGTAACAACATAGAAACTTGAAACCAATTTCCTTGGTTGTAGCACGCTACAATTTGGTTTGCCGTGATATCCACGCTATATTGTTTTGTCACCATGCTATTACACATTTAGCAATGGCTCTTTCCAGAAAGAGGCAAAAAAAAAAAAAAGATTAGAATTTTGATCTTTATTTAATTTTTTGCTAATTGTACATAGTCTAGTCCATGATAATCATGGATGTTAGGGGTTTGCAAATTCTTATGGCTTATTTAGTCCCCGACGTTCAGTGATTCGCTGCCACCCTCCTGAGGGGAATGATCATTTCTGAATCCTATTTTATACTAAAAGTAGAAATAGGAGTCAAAATATATTTGCAAATCTATTAAGACCTTCAGGAGATACAATTTCTCCTGAGAGATACCGAAAAGGATTGGGGGGGGAAGAAGGAAAGAAAGAAATTTGAGTTTAAAAAGTATACCTCTTCAATTAGCGTACTGGCTTGTTCAATATGCATTGTCGCACAGGTTTAAAATTAGAAGAAAAAAAAACCTCAGAATGACACTGCAATTTTTTAAAAATCAAAACAATTTACAACTTATAAATTGCCAGAGAGGCAATGAAGAAAATGTACAGTATAGCAAAACAAAAAATATCACAATTAATATAATATTAGTAAATTAAATTTTATTGCCCTCTATCGTTAAAATTTTACACAAATAAATTTACTGGCAATGCGTTTCTTTTTTAAATCCCTACAGGTCTGTAGGGATTTAAAAAAGAAACGCATTGCCAGTAAATTTATTTGTGTAAAATTTTAATATAATATGTTAATAAAATAATATATTAAGAGAAAAATGGTATCTCCTGATTGTGAAACTAAAAGTTGGCATGCACCATCTATCGGAATAAATATTAACTATTTGTTGATTTTTTAATTATTCCATAATTGGCCAAATACACTTTCTTGATTAATAATGAAAAGTTAACCATGTACAGGTTTCAGGCTGTTGGCCCTTATCAACATGGTGCAAGTTATACCTCAACGACCTAAAAAAGCTTGTCTTGGAGCATCCTGAAATATCATGAAAAAGGGTATTTAGGCTGGAAGGACGTGAGAACGCCAAACTATGTGAAAATTATACAAAATTATATATTTGTCAACAAAAACAAAAAGTTTTTATTGGTGACAATCGTCCCATACCGGATTCTCCCAGATACAGAAGTAAACATAACAGTTATCTATAGAAAGTGGTGATTAAGATCGACCTTTCTTCAAGTTGGATCTATCATCTGTGTTGCGTCTATTGTCTGTGCTGTTTTCCAGAATTTGTGAAAGGCTAATGCATTGGGGTATATATTTTTCAATAATACACAGACACTCATACAGCTTTATTAAGACCACAGGTCTTATACAGAATCACCACAGGAAGAAAACACAGATAGAACTCCTATACTCCAGGCAGCGCAGCACCCAACAACAACCTCCGAAGTATGTCCAGTTGCCACACCGTGTCTTCGTCAAGGTTTTCAATAATAAATGTTTTGCTACAAAACCATTGTCTCCTGGTATATTCACCCCAATTTCTTCGTCGTTAACGCGCAAGTTTTCTTGTTTGTTTAATGGCGGTGCAACACGTTACCTTTTCTTCGTAGATCGCGAAATACATCGCTGGAGATCCGCTTGCGATCTTCCATCAAACTCTGCAGCGGTGGCGCCATGTACATTATACAAGGTGTGTTCAAAAGGTATCGCAACTTTTGCGTTTTTTCAAAAATTATTTATTTATTCATGAATACCTATTTTGTCCCCTTCAAAGTAATCCCCATGAGATATTATACACTTGTGCCAACGGTTTTTTCCAAACTTCGAAGCACTTCAAAAAATCATTTAAAAAAAATCTTTTTCAGCTCCTCCTTCGATGCCGTCTTTATCTCGTCAAGCGTAGCGTAACGTCGTCCTTTCATGGGCCTCTTCAGTTTAAGGAACAAGAAAAAGTCACAGGGATCCAGATCTGGGGAATACGGTGGCTGCGGTATCATTAGTGTGTTGTTTTTGACCAAAAAGTCGCGCACAAGCAACGATGTGTGAGCAGGGGCGTTATCGTGGTGCAAAAGCCAATTTTTGTTCTTTAACAAATCCGGGCGTTTCTGGCGGATTGCTTCGCGCAAATTGCGCATAACTTGCAGGTAATATTCCTTATTGACCGTTCTACCCTGTGGCAAGAACTCATGATGCACCACGCCCCTGCAATCGAAGAAAACTGTCAGCAAAACTTTCACATTCGACCGAACTTGGCGCGCTTTTTTCGGTCTTGGTTCGTGCGGCAGCTTCCATTGAGATGATTGAGCTTTGGTTTCCACGTCATAACCATAAACCCACGCTTCGTCACCAGTTATGACCCTCTGGAGCAAATTTGGGTCGTCGTGGACAGAGTCCAACATCTCATTAGCAATGTTCATGCGATGCTGTTTTTGGTCGCAATTGAGCAATTTTGGTACGAATTTCGCGGCGACCCGTCTCATGCCCAAATCATTGATAAAAATCGAATGGCACGAGCCAATCGATATGTTTAGGTCCTCAGAAACTTCTCTAACGGTGATTCGACGATTGGCCAATATCATTTTCTCCACTTCATTAATTTTTTCGTCTGTTGTTGAAGTGCTCGGGCGTCCGGCACGCTCTTCGTCGCTCACATCTTCTCGGCCTTCTGAGAACATTTTGTACCACCGATAAACGTTGCTTCGGTCCAAGGTAGCTTCTCCGTATGCCACAGTCAACATTCGGAATGCATCCGCGCACTTAATTTCGTTTTTCACACAAAATTTGATACAGGTTCTTTGATCCATTTTTTAATAGGTAAAAATCGAAGACGATCCAAAACACCTGCAAGCAAAGCAGCTGTCAACAATTAAGTGAACATTCAAAATGGCCGAGCTTGTCGGCATAAGTGAGAGACATGAGTACCAACATAAAGCCACAAAAAGAGCGAAATTCGAATATACGTAACCCGCGAAAATTCAAAATTCGCGATACTTTTTGAAAATAGAGCAATCCATATTTAATTAATTAGATAATAAAAAGGCATATATTGGATTTAATAAAAGTTTTAATTTGCGAATATTTCGGCTGGCTGAACGCCAACCTTTATCGAGGCATTACATTTTAGTATACACAAACTCAGCGTCGCATAGTTAAATGATTTCAACTGTGATATTATTACACTATGCGGCGCTGAGTTTGTGTATACAAAAATGTAATGCCTCGATAAAGGTTGGCGTTCAGCCAGCCGAAATATTGGCAAATAAATATTTTATTAAATCCAATATATGCCTTTTTATTATCTAATAGTGTTATGTATATATCTAATTATTATTTTAAAACAATAGTGAATATTGTTCACTTTTGCATGTATTGACAAAATGTCCATAAAATTATGTTCATTGTCAAATTGTCTGTTCCAGTGTTATCCCTGTGATCCATCCGTCTTAAATCGTCCCCTTCTCTTTCTTCACCCTGTCTGTTCTGTAGAATTCATTTTTACAATACTCCCTATTGTCGCGTAAGGCATACATACATAAGCCTTTATTTATATCTTTTGTTTTATGAATAAATTCCTCAGCTGAAGAACTGGGGTTTTAAAAATTTGAAGAACTCGGTTACAGTATTAATCCAATTTTACAAGACCTCGCGTCAAAAAAATAAGGTTAGGTTTTCAAGTTGTGGGTGAAAAGAATCATAGGTAGATAGGATGTAGAGGCCAGAACAGAACAAAAATAACAAGTAGAGACTAGAACAGAACAAAAAGAACAAGTGGAGACAATGTAAAGACCAGAACAGAACAAAAATAACAAGTAGAGACTAGAATGGAACAAAAAGAACAAGTGGACATGATATAGAGACCAGAAAAAATAAAAAGTGGAAAAAAAATTAGAGACCAGAACAGAACATAAAGAAGAAGTAGACAGGAGCATGTACAGACCAGAACAGCACAAAAAGAACAAGTGGACAGGATGTAGAGACCAGAACAGCACAAAAAGAACAAGTAGACAGGAACATGTAGAAACCAGAACAGCACAAAAAGAACAAGTGGACAACATAGCAGAACAAGTGCAGAGATGGATGGCACAGAAAACATTTCCACTAAGAGATAAGAAGAGATGACAAAACCCTCACAAGAAGATGCCCACTATCAGCGCCTATCTTGACTTGACTTTACTTATCTCAGGATCTCAATTAAAATGCCCCCGAGGAAGTTTGTCCCAACTGATAGTGGGAGGACATCGGCCTTTTTACCTCCCGTCTTCCTGGTCTCTGGGTGCAGCCTTAGACGCCACCGTCTTGAGATGATCTTTGGTCTTTTTTTTTTTCAAGGCCTCGCCTTTAGTTTGAACTCTTATCCACTGCCTTTTGTACGTTTTCAAATCTTGAAACGTTGACTCATCTGTACGAATTGACGATGTAAGAAAAGTTTTATCTCATCGACGTATTTTCAGGTTTAATTACTCTTCAAAAGTTCTGTTCCAGGTGCAACAAGCTGATGTACTCTACGAAATGTGTGTATGTACAAATACTATATTTCAAAAATATTGCAGCATCATGCTGTATATACATTTTTTGTCATCAAAATTATAATATTTTTATAATTGATGTAAATAATAATATAAATTAGTAGTAACATAGCGTATCCATAGATCGCCAACTACCGAGCATTTAAATAAGCTTTTCAATAATTATATATTATATTTCGACAGAGTATTTATTGTTTATTATTATGTATATTTGAAAACACTGGAACACTTCACATCACTTTAAAGATAGGAGCGAGGCTAAAACAATGGACAATTGACAATTTAAACAATTTTATTGATTCTTTTAATCAAATTTTACAAAGGTGGAAAAATAAAATAGTAAAAGGGCATATAAAATGTAGGGGAATATATATATAGTTGTGTACAAATGTCTTCAGCAAGGAAGGCTTCCCCACCTTGAGAGAGTCCTCCTCCAGACAAGGTCTTCTTGAACACTCCTTAGTTCCGCGCCGAGGAAGTACTTATAGATGCGCGTCTTGGCAGACGCCAGGATGGCCAGGGCGTCATCGCCTAGGCCATGCCCGAAGACCCAGGATAGAACAATGGAGACAAGAGACGTGTAGACTACGAGGACGAAACAACAAATAAATAAACTTAGTAACTTCTGAAGGTAACTATTTCATTATTTACTTTTTATAATTTACCTTTATTATGGAAACCTGATCGGGAAACACATACAATACCAATAAAGATTAAATAAAGGTCGAACATCCTGCAAATCTGCAATCCGACCTAACATTATATTAATAAATTAAATTTATAAATTTATCTGCAATCTATCGTTAAAATTTTACACAAATAAATTTACTGCCAATGCGTTTCTTTTAAATATCATCATATATTATCTCTACAGACCTTACTGCAATGATATGAGTTGGGTTTAGGGAATAGGAAAAAGTCCTTAGGCGCCTAAGGACTTCCTTCTATTCCCTAAAGTCAAATCAGCAAACTCATATCATTGCAGTAAGATCTGTAGAGATAGTATTTGATGATATTTAAAAGAAACAAATTTCCAGTAAATTTATTTGTGGAAAATTTAAATATATTAATACCAAAAATAAACTCCTATTCAATATCAAATTATTTTATACATATACATACTGAAAGATATATTTGATCAGATTCATATTTATTAATATTCAACACTACAACCATTTTTATTCTTCATTGCCAACGTTTAGGTTTTCTTTGGAAAGAATTACAGCGAATCATTGAAACTGTCGTATATTTTAATTATATAATCCACATATTCTGCGATATATTGTATATATCATAACATATAATTTATCATCATAATTCTATTGTTGACTTGTAATTCTCAAGTTTGCATCTAATACGGTGTAATATAATAAAAGCCATTTAAATAAATAAAGCCTAAAATATATTTCTACTTTTAAATCAACCTAAATACACCACAGAAACCCTTAGGGAAAAAGTTAGAAAAAAAAAAGAAAAAGAAAGGTTATACTGAATAATACTCAATCCTATATATAAACCCAATCTACCCAAATACGTTTTTTCTATAAATTTATATTTTCACGTAGAAAAATGAAGGAATTCAAACATGAAGATAACACATGATAATTTATTTTGGTCCACAATTACTAACTTATTTACATAAAAGAATAGAAACAATGGGAGAGAAAGATGCCGAGTAAAAAATATGTAAAATTTACAAATTTGTTGATCGATTTCAAACTTTATTTCTGTTATGATATTGATCATGTGTCCTTAAAAATAAAATCTTCTCTGAGGCCGAAATGTCTTTTATTTTTAAGAACTATAAATTCAGGCTAAGGCAACTTCTATCTTCATTATAATCACTTTCTAAACACGATAAATCAATAAGGATAAATGCTAAAAATGTCTTTGTTGTTGTTGTTGTCGTGTCCAATGAAGAGCCTCAGATGTCTCCATGCATCTCTATCACAGCAGCAGCAATTTTGGAAAATGGGTGCCGTTGCCACGTTAGTCACCTTGGAAACGAACCAGAATTTGGTCGAATATTCCAAGGGTCCAGGGGGGACCGCAGGGAGGTGTGGTCGGACTTCTCCCTCCCAAATATTTTCTTTACTTGCAATTATACTGATTGCTATGACGTGTTTTAAAAAATGCTCCAATGGCCCGCGATTCTTACAAAAGTCCAGCCCCACCAGTGAGTGCAAGTAACCTAACTGAGCTCTGACATATTTGTAAATGCGAAAGTCGAACTGCTTTTCACATGTGTAGACATGTGGTGTACTAACAGTAAAAGCAGTCACCTACTTCTACCTACCATGATTATAATAGCCTGTACCACGTGTACGTGTTGGGAGTACCATCTCACGCCAGCCCACTACCTAATGTTCAACTGACAAAAGTTACTATTTACGCGTTAACACAAAATGCAATAGACTAAGGCCTAAACTTTAGGCCCTGAGGTAATAGTAACTAAAAACACAAAATCGTACACTCAAAAGTACAACAACAAAAAAAAAAAAAGAAGAAGAATAAACTTACAATTGGTTAAATAAAAAAATAAAAATAAATAAAAACAGTACTTATCTTTATTGCTGCTTAGGTAGGGATCGGACCGGGGTTACACAGGGAATGCGAAGAGATCACCAGACATGGATAAAAAATACACAAAACTTTTTTCACACTCCATCTCGCATTCCCTTAAACCCCCTTTTTTATACAAACATGGCCACATTCGTCCAATGAGAAGGCGGGAGAGATTGGTTCACTATCAAACAACATTTTCCCAAAAAAATCTGAGATAAGATTTTAAAAATGCAAATATTTGTCAATATAATTTGACACAACTTCATGGGGGTTGTATCAGAACGAAAGAAAATGTCAACATGAAAGCTGATAGACTGCATGGTCTATCGCCTCTGCTATTTATTCATTGATGTTCGCTAGAAATCAACAATCGATTAATCTGAAGTCCAATAAAATATTTTACCTACCTACATGTGTACTTGCGCAGAGGCGATATCGTAGCCCATGAGGATCTTCCGAGGTGCGCGATTATTGCTAGTTGAAAACTTTACCCAATACCTTCACGTGTACTAGAGATAAGCAAAAAAAAAAAAAAAAAGCACGTCTTGCTTATTTCTTCAGCACAGATCATTCTTTTATATAAAGATGAATATTGATTCAGTGAGAAAATAATACAAAAGGTTTCTTGGAGATGGGTTTCTTTTTTATTAAAGTTATTTCAAGCTTTCAGGCATCCCATCTACGGGATTACATGAACAAATAATCATTATTATTATTGGTTATATGTACTCCTGTAAAAGGGCAGAGATGCCTTAAGATTACATTAATAAAAAATAAACCCATCTCCAAGAAACCTTTTGTATTATTTTCTCGCTCTGTATCAACATTCACCTCTATAGTAAATTAAAACATTAAAACGGGGGGGGGGGGGGGGGGTGTGGGGGGGGTTGGGGGGGGGGGGGGGGGGGGTGGGGGGGGGGGGGGGGGGGGGGGGGGGGGGGAGAAGTCCGACCACACCTCCCTGCGGTCCCCCCTGGACCCTTGGAATATTCGACCAAATTCTGGTTCGTTTCCAAGGTGACTAACGTGGCAACGGCACCCATTTTCTACTGAAGAGCAAATATAGTGGATATTGCTGCTGCTGTGATGGAGATGCATGGAGACATCTGAGACTCTTCTTTGGACACGACAACAACAACAAACATTAAAACGGACATCTCTGTCCTTCAGGAGTACATGAACAAATAATCATTATTATTATCCTTTATATGTACTCCTTTAAAAGGGCTAAGATGCCTTGAGATAACATTAATAAATAGAAACCCATCCCCAGAAACCTATTATTTTCTCGCTCTGTATCAACATTCATCTTTATAGTAAATTGAAAACATTAAAACAGGTATCTCAGTCCTTCAGGAGTACACCCATACCTCGCTTTGCAGTCGGGGTTACGTTCAAAAAAAATAACACGACGCAAATTGAAACGACGCAAAGTGAAAATATGTGAAGGCGCAATCAAAAACAAAGGTGTTGCCATATTTTAGGGGAAAAAAATAATTAAAATTAAAGACTCGAATCCAAAACAACGCAACTTCGAAAATCTAACGATACACAGTGAAAATCAGTAAAAATTAAGCAGCGACGCAACTTCGAAAAAAAAATGCAAAGCGAAACGACGCAAAGCGAGGTATTGGTGTATATAGAACAAATAAGAATGCTCATCATTAGTTCTATGTACTCCTGTGGAAGTGCAGAGATGCCTTGAGATAACATCAATAAAAATAAACCCATCTCCAGAAGCCTGTTGCTATTATTTCGTGATCTATATTCAGGAGATTCAAAGGAAGTCAAAAGAGTGAGAAAGGATGTTCCGTGAGGTATACAAACTCGTGTACAGTAGCGGTCGAGTTACAAGAGCTTAGAGGTACCGTCCAATTTGCATATAGCCCCATCATATTTCCATATTGGCCTCAGCCAGTAACCGTTGGCGGGCGAGCAACCCGTTAGTTTATGGCCTTGTTGTCGTGGTTGGTCATAAATAATGGGGCCCCAAAGGGTGCCGACTGGACGAGAGCTAATCAAGTCCATCTGGGGCCCCTCCAGATGGGGCCTCCCTGTGAATTATTGCTCGTCTTGTATTTAGCCCCTTGTAAGTACCCTTGTTTACTTGCGGAGGGACAAGTACTGTTGGTCATAAACACTTTACCGTGACAAACGGCTGCGTGTCCCTAACGTATTTACATACCTCCTGATCGTTCAACTGAATAGTTACTGAGAACTTACGCCATCTATCGGAACAAATATCAATTAATCGTTGAGTTATTTTTATTTTTTATATCAGAATAAACTCATGGATAAAACTTAAGGAAGTGGAAAGTCTTTTATGTCTGCATTCGTCTTTTTTTTTTTTTCTTAAGGAGACGGAGGAAATTTTGTTCACACTTGGTTATCTCGTAGTGTCTCAATAAAGGTCACTGTAATATCTTTCAGAGTTATTGTCTGAATCTGATATACATTCTATAAGGTAAAACTTTCTATAGTTTTGTCCATGAATGTATATGTCCATAAAATTATTCTCTGAAAATAAGCACCAAAACAACAGTAAAAGCAAATAAATTTGCGCATTGCATTTTAAAAGTTAATACTTCCCAACTTCGAAAAAACACATGAATATAAAACAACGATGAAAACAATTAGAAATATATATATTTTTATGTCAATCTTGAATATAACAATCATTTTTAAAAAGGTATCGTCCATAAGTTAGCATGGAAACATGTTCTTCAGTGAAATATTGTCGTCTCTTTGGAAGCTCCATGAACACTGGTTCAAATCACATTAATAGGTACCGCTCAGCAAGAGCAACCTGGTTCATGATAATTGAACAATGAATAATATGTGAAGGTTATTCACATATTAAAGAATTTTTAACGCGGGATTCAATCCCGGTTCATGACTGTCGGGAATCGAGCGTGTTACCCTCTCATCCACCGACTTTTATGCTCCATGAACACCTACTGGCCGATAGGGGGTCGGTGGAAGTGGGATCTAAACCGTTGGTTTTTGACCGAAACGACCCGGGATTGAATCCCACATTGGACTTTTTTTTTTTCTAATTAAAAAAAATGCTTCAATGGATCCTTGATTTTGCAAAAGTCCAACCCAACAAGCGAGGGAGAGTAGTCAAACGGAGCTCTGGCACACTTGTAAGTAATGAAAGTATTAAAGGCACGAATGCCTCTTTTACACATAAAACAAACTTCTACTCTCGTTATTGCGATGAAAAAATATTGTGAGGGCTTGGTTCATCAGTGATAAACCCTACCAGCAGTTACGTCAATTTAATCAATCAGACCGCTTCTTAGAGCTCTAATACTGTATTGGACGATTCTGCTTTTCGTTTATACTACACTGAAGGGTGGAATCTTAGAAATGGTATTCAGGCAAAAGTCTAACTGCTTTTCACATGTGTAGACATGTGGTGCATTTAGCGTAAAAGCAGTCGCCAACTTTTATCCAACATGATTATCATGGCTACATGTACTAGGGATAATAATAAAAAAAACTGGCCGATAAAAAAAATTAAAATGATCCCATGTACGTAATTCAAGACATGCTCACATTTTCCCAATTCAAGACATGCCCACACAATTCAATGCATGTTGATATGTGTTGGTAATTGAAGACATGCTTCTATATAATTCACAATTCAAGACATGCTCTCATTTTCACAATTCAAGACATGCCCACGCAATTCAATGCATGTTGATATGTGTTGGTAATTTAAGACATGCTTCTATGTAATTCACAATTCAAGACATGCTCTCATTTTCCCAATTCAAGACATGCCCACACAATTCAATGCATGTTGATATGTGTTGGTAATTGAAGACATGCTTCTATGTAATTCACAATTCAAGACATGCTCTCATTTTCCCAATTCAAGACATGCCCACACAATTCAATGCATGTTGATATGTGTTGGTAATTGAAGACATGCTTCTATGTAATTCACAATTCAAGACATGCTCACATTTTCCCCAATTCAAGACATGCCCACACAATTCAATGCATGTTGATATGAGTTGATAATTGAAGACATGCTTCTATGTAATTCACAATTCAAGACATGCTCACATTTTCCCAATTCAAGACATGCCACGCAATTCAATGCATGTTGATATGTGTTGGTAATTGAAGACATGCTTCTATATAATTCACAATTCAAGACATGCTCACATTTTCCCAATTCAAGACATGCCCAAGAAATTCAATGCATGTTGATATGAGTTGGTAATTGAAGACATGCTTCTATGTAATTCACAATTCAAGACATGCTCACATTTTCACAATTCAAGACATGCCCACGCAATTCAATGCATGTTGATATGTGTTGGTAATTTAAGACATGCTTCTATGTAATTCACAATTCAAGACATGCTCACATTTTCACAATTCAAGACATGCCCACGAAATTCAATGCATGTTGATATGTGTTGGTAATTGAAGACATGCTTCTATATAATTCACAATTCAAGACATGCTCACATTTTCACAATTCAAGACATGCCCACGAAATTCAATGCATGTTGATATGTGTTGGTAATTGAAGACATGCTTCTATGTAATTCACAATTCAAGACATGCTCACATTTTCACAATTCAAGACATGCCCACACAATTCAATGCATGTTGATATGTGTTGGTAATTGAAGACATGCTTCTATATAATTCACAATTCAAGGCATGCTTCTATGTCCAGTACATGTTGTGGTGAGCAGATCGCCGCAGTTGGTTAAAAAATCCGCAGTGGTCAGTCATTCAATCGATCAGTAGTGGACAAACGACCGCTCTAATCGGAGGTTTTAATGGCGACTGTAATGGTTACAGAGCTACCGCCGCCGTCAAAAAACATCAACATTAGCAGCAGGTGGCTGGTATTGGCCCGTCCGTCATATGTCCATCTCTGGAACTCACCTAACTCTAGCTAAGTCTTCAATTTGATTTATTGGGTTTTGTAAAATTGACTTTATTGTAAATGACGGCTTTTTTGTTTTAGAAAGTTTGATCAAACGATCTTCTTTGGCAGCATTAGAACAGCGACAACATGTCTGCTGTAATTTTGCACCAATCAGCCCACATCATCTCAAATATACCAACAACATATATTTGTACATCTATACGCAATATCGGGCCATATATATATAGATGAAATGAAATCATTAAGCACGGATTGTTCTTCTTCAGATTAAAAAAAACTTCCAACTTTCTTTACTGAGATGAAAATGTATTGGGAGAGGGCTTGCCTCATCAGTGATGAACTCTCCCAAAGAATTTGTCAATATAATCATCCATACTGCTTCTTAGAGCTCTACAATTGTATTGGAGGATTCCGCTTATATATCTGACATTTAAAATAAAAGGATTTAAAAGCGCGAATGTTTCTTTTATACATAAAACATTCGCGCTTTTAAATCCTTTTATTTTATATGTATAGATGGCGCGTTATTGCTTTGTGTTAATTTATATCTGACATTGTAAGTTGAAGATTGGTTATGGTATTTATGATCAAACTATGTGTGTGGGGAGTTGTGCTATGATCAGAGAACTGTCTGGAGATTAATTTGGTGAAACCGCTGAGAGGGTTCACCACTGATATGCTTTTATCACAATGAGATTCTATAGCTACAAGAAAATAAGACCTAATCCAAATAAATTAATAATGTGTGACGTTTCTGTAATAGTGTTGTTACCATCATCAGACAAAATTTTCTTTTGTTTAAGTAACAACGCTGTTAACCGGAAAGTCACACACTATTAATTTGGATTAGGTCTTTTTTTCTTGTAGCTATAATCTATAATCCATATTGTGCTTTATCAATGGGATTCTATGTAAATACACCTATCCCCCGATTTACACGGTACTTTTTTTACACGTTTTCGCTTTTACACGGTTTTCCAAATAAGTTTTTTTTTTGTTTTTATCGCACTATACTAAATGCTACTGTGATTGAACACATGCGCTGTGTACACATCTCACGAGGAATCCCGAGCTTATGTGCTGACTACATATTTTAACCTGTCAATGCATTTTATTTTTATTTCTGTGTACACCTATCCCCCGATTTACACGTTTTTCTCAGGAACGTATCTACCGTGTAAATCGGGGGGATAGGTGTATTGAATGGAGAATACTCTTCGGCAAACCTTCCAACCGATTTCAAAGCACCATCACAATATCTGGTATACTCTCATCACAGATCACCGACTATAACCAGCCCTAACATGTGTCAGCCTGTACAACCCAGGGTTACGCAACACTAACGACTTTAAAACAATACGTCTAGTACAGTCCCTGCCAAGGGCCTCAGCCACCGTCGCCCAGGTGTGACCAGGGGGCGAATGTAATCGACCTCTGGCCTAATTGCGGTTTGATTGCCCTGAATCATTCAGTAATATTGGGTGGGTTGGTTTTATTGACGCCTCGGGTCAACTCTCTCTCTCTGTCGCCTGGACAGAAGTCTGAAGGAATTCCTCGACATGGCAATAGTCGGGTAGAAGTTGTAATATATATTTTAATTGTTTAATTATTCCCACAGAGTATATGTGTAAGATCACAATAGGCGCTAACCAAAAGGAAAAAAAGTTTATTTGTTTTGATATTGGTTTCCCTTTTATATTTTGTTCTCTCTCTCCCTCTCTCTTGTAAATAATAAATACATTTAAACCTGTCTATAGCGCCCCCTCTAAATAGCGCCTCCTTCTCTATAGCGCCCTCAAGGTGGGGGAAGCCCTCCTTGCTGAAGATATTTGTATATATATTCCCCTACACTTTATATGCCCATTTACTCTTTTATATTTTCTCCTTTGTAAAATTTGATTGTAAGAATCAATAAAATTGTTTAATTTGTCTCTCTATAGCGCCCGATTTTAAATACGTAGTACGATGCGATTTACGTTGGTGAGTCCCAAAAGGGGGCGTAAAGACAGGTTTAACTGTATAATGTTTGATTATAATTCTTGGAATCAGTTTCATTAAAAATTCTAAGCAGAGTCAACAGAAGTCCTATCTGTCCAGGACGGAATGTAATATCGAACCAGACGACCCTCAGTGGGATTCGTCTGATGCGTGTATATGTAAATAATATATATTTTCTACAATATTTTTATTCTACATTTTTTTTTCAGGAAGCTACTGGGACCAAAAAAAATCTTTTTGGTCGCAGTGGTACAGCCTACTCCACGCTGACGAGCGCCAAAAAGCGCGAAACGCGTTCGTGGATGGCTTTTCTTGATTTATCAAGAAATTGGGTTGGCCAAATATCAGGGAACAGGCTAAATCAATGTTCAGTTGATTTCTGTTCCACCAGATGGAGCTCTGCCTTCTGTAAAGCACATGTGCTCCTGGTCAGGATATGCCATTTTTATTTTTGATTTCAACACCTGATCTTTTTATCTTTTATTTTTTTCTTTCGTTTTTTCATATAATCTTATATTTGCAGAGACTCTCTTTCTCTTCCCCCGTGGTGGTGTCTTGTCCACGGAGCAGATCAGATCGGTCCATGCACACCTTTTTTCCGTGGTGGTGTCTTGTCCATGGAGCAGATCAGATCGGTCCATGCACCCTTTTTCCGTGGTGGTGTCTTGTCCATGGAGCAGATCAGATCGGTCCATGCACCCTTCTTCCGTGGTGGTGTCTTGTCCATGGAGCAGATCAGATCGGTCCATGCACCCTTTTTCCGTGGTGGTGTCTTGTCCATGGAGCAGATCAGATCGGTCCATGCACCCTTCTTCCGTGGTGGTGGTGTCTTGTCCATGGAGCAGATCAGATCGGTCCATACACCCTTTTTCCGTGGTGGTGTCTTGTCCATGGAGCAGATCAGATCGGTCCATGCACCCTTTTTCCGTGGTGGTGTCTTGTCCATGAGCAGATAGGCCCATGCACCCTTCTTCCGTGGTGGTGGTGTCTTGTCCATGGAGCAGATCAGATCGGTCCATGCACCCTTCTTCCGTGGTGGTGTCTTGTCCATGTGACAGATCAGATCGCCCATGCACCCTTCTTCCGTGGTGTGGTGGTGTCTTGTCCATGTGACAGATCAGATCGCCCATGCACCCTTCTTCCGTGGTGGTGGTGTCTTGTCCATTGAGCAGATCGGCCCATGCACCCTTCTTCCGTGGTGGTGGTGTCTTGTCCATTGATCAGATCGCCCATGCACCCTTCTTCCGTGGTGGTGGTGGTGTCTTGTCCATGTGACAGATCAGATCGGCCCATGCACCCTTCTTCCGTGGTGGTGGTGGTGTCTTGTCCATGTGACAGATCAGATCGGCCCATGCACCCTTCTTCCGTGGTGGTGGTGTCTTGTCCATTGAGCAGATCGGCCCATGCACTCTTCTTCCGTGGTAAATCCATAATAATAAATTTCTTTTCCTCCAATTTACTCAGACTAATATATTTAAGGTTGATTGTCTTAATTTAACTTTTCTCTGTAAATAAATATCATATCACCATTAAATGCGATTAGCTTTTAGAATATTAACAACATTGCTTATTACTGGTATTATTACTGTTATTCCTGCATGTACACCCTACATTTCCTGTGCTTAAAACGCTTCACGATTTTGCGTGTCATCCTTGCGTAGGGCCATGCTAATCTTCTCTGTA
>CP092875.1:87526468-87573616 GCA_030710605.1 Cordylochernes scorpioides | reverse complement strand
GACCGCCAGAGGTCACGCTTTGCATATAAAAACTCGTTGTTGTTTTTGCCCGATGGCACCGGGGCTCAAATATCATTCATTTTGGTTAGCAGCCCTGTAAATAAAGATATTTCCTCCTTTCCCGATGGCCGGCTCCAAACTTTTGTACATTATGTAAATAATCTTTTGTTTTTCTTGTTCTACTCTCCTTAAGCCAGGCAGCACTTTTATCAAATTGTTTTTTATATATTCCTTTAACTCAATTAAATTACTGATCAAAACTCTTTTATTATTCCCACGACTGCCAAACAATATCTTAATATACTCATGGATACCAAAATCAAGCAACAGCTAATAATTTTATAACTAATTACAAAATACAACAGAAAATCTCATTCATCTTTATTTATATAACATATATATATATATTAATTGATTAATTATTCCCACAGATTTATCTTCAATAAAGATCACTGTGTGCCAAATATCTTTCAGAGTTATTGTCCCGATATACATGCTACAACTTTCTTAAATTTTGTCCATGAGTGGATAGTTGACATCTCAGCAGCCACAGAGTATGTATGTAAGATCACAATAGGCGCTAACCGAAAGAAAAAAAAGTTTATTTGTTTTGATTTTGGCTTCCTTTTTTATATTTTGTTCTCTATATCTTGTAAATCAATAAATAAAATTTGAGACAAAAGGCGATCCATCAATTAAGATTATATAAAAGGACCTACCTGGATCTGTAAAGAAAAAAAAAACATTTTTTTTCCTCGAAATATTTCGAGAGATTGCTCCCTCTTTACCAATTTATTGTACAGTAAACTTGTTTAAGTGAAGTTTACTGTACAATAAATTGATAAAGAGGGAGCAATCTTTCGAAATATTTTGAGAAAAAAAATGTTTTTTTATTTCATTAAAAATTCTAAGCAGAGTCAACAGAAGTCCTATCTGTCCAGGACGGAATGTGATATCGCACCAGACGACCCTCAGTAGAATTCGTCTGATGCGTGTGTATGTAAATAATATTTAATTTTACATTCTTTATATATAGTAACTCTATATAATCTTATATTTGCAGACTCTCTCTCTTCTTTCGTGGTGGTGTGTTGTCCACGGAGCAGATCGGTCCATGCACCCCTTCTTCCGTGATGGTTTCTTGTCCACGGAGTAGATCGGTCCATGCACCCTTCTTACGTGGTGGTGTCTTGTCTATGGAGCAGATCGGTCCATGCACCCTTCTTCCGTGGTGGTGTCTTGTCCATGGAGCAGATCGGCCCATGCACCCTTCTTCCGTGGTGGTGTCTTGTCCATGGAGCAGATTGGCCCATGCACCCTTCTTCCGTGGTGGTGTCTTGTCCATGGAGCAGATCGGCCCATGCACCCTTCTTCCGTGGTGGTGTCTTGTCCATGGAGCAGATCGGCCCATGCACCCTTCTTCCGTGGTGGTGTCTTGTCCATGGAGCAGATTGGCCCATGCACCCTTCTTCCGTGGTGGTGTCTTGTCCATGGAGCAGATCGGCCCATGCACCCTTCTTCCGTGGTGGTGTCTTGTCCATGGAGCAGATTGGCCCATGCACCCTTCTTCCGTGGTGGTGTCTTGTCCATGGAGCAGATCGGCCCATGCACCCTTCTTCCGTGGTGGTGTCTTGTCCATGGAGCAGATCAGATCGGTCCATGTACCCTTCTTCCATGATGGTGTCTTGTCCATGGAGCAGATCAGATCGGTCCATGCACCCTTCTTCCGTGGTGGTGGTGTCTTGTCCATGGAGAAGATCAGATCGGTCCATGCACCCTTCGTCCGTGGCGGTGTCTTGTCCATGGAGCAGATTGGCCCATGCACCCTTCTTCCGTGGTGGTGTCTTGTCCATGGAGCAGATCAGATCGGTCCATGTACCCTTCTTCCATGATGGTGTCTTGTCCATGGAGCAGATCAGATCGGTCCATGCACCCTTCTTCCGTGGTGGTGGTGTCTTGTCCATGGAGAAGATCAGATCGGTCCATGCACCCTTCTTCTGTGATGGTGTCTTGTCCATGGAGCAGATCAGATCGGTCCATGTACCCTTCTTCCATGATGGTGTCTTGTCCATGGAGCAGATCAGATCGGTCCATGCACCCTTCTTCCGTGGTGGTGGTGTCTTGTCCATGGAGAAGATCAGATCGGTCCATGCACCCTTCTTCCGTGATGGTGTCTTGTCCATGGAGAAGATCAGATCGGTCCATGTACCCTTCTTCCATGATGGTGTCTTGTCCATGGAGCAGATCAGATCGGTCCATGCACCCTTCTTCCGTGGTGGTGGTGTCTTGTCCATGGAGAAGATCAGATCGGTCCATGCACCCTTCTTCCGTGGTGGTGGTGTCTTGTCCATGGAGAAGATCAGATCGGTCCATGCACCCTTCTTCCGTGGTGGTGGTGTCTTGTCCATGGAGAAGATCAGATCGGTCCATGCACCCTTCTTCCGTGGTGGTGTCTTGTCCATGGAGCAGATCGGCCCATGCACCCTTCTTCCGTGGTGGTGTCTTGTCCATGGAGCAGATCAGATCGGTCCATGTACCCTTCTTTCATGATGGTGTCTTGTCCATGGAGAAGATCAGATCGGTCCATGCACCCTTCTTCCGTGGTGGTGGTGTCTTGTCCATGGAACAGATTGGCCCATGCACCCTTCTTCCGTGGTGGTGTCTTGTCCATGGAGCAGATCAGATCGGTCCATGCACCCTTCTTCCGTGGTGGTGTCTTGTCCATGGAGCAGATCAGATCGGTCCATGCACCCTTCTTCCGTGGTGGTGGTGTCTTGTCCATGGAGCAGATCAGATCGGTCCATGCACCCTTCTTCCGTGGTGGTGGTGTCTTGTCCATGGAACAGATTGGCCCATGCACCCTTCTTCCGTGGTGGTGGTGTCTTGTCCATGGAACAGATTGGCCCATGCACCCTTCTTCCGTGGTGGTGGTGTCTTGTCCATGGAGCAGATCAGATCGGTCCATGCACCCTTCTTCCGTGGTGGTGTCTTGTCCATGGAGCAGATCAGATCGGTTCATGCACCCTTCTTCCGTGGTGGTGTCTTGTCCATGTGACAGATCAGATCGGCCCATGCACCCTTCTTCCGTGGTGGTGGTGTCTTGTCCATTGAGCAGATCGGCCCATGCACCCTTCTTCCGTGGTGGTGTCTTGTCCATGGAGCAGATCAGATCGGTCCATGGACCCTTCTTCCTTGGTAAATCCATGTATAATAAATTTCTCTTCTCCTCCAATTTACTCAGACGAATATATTTATTAGCTTAATTGTCTTAATTAAGAGTTTTCCTGTATATAAATTTCATATTACCATTAAATGCGATTAGCTTTAAAAAAAATAATAGCAACATTGCTTATTACTGGTACTATTACTGTAATTTCTGCATGTATCCTACATTTCTGTGCTTGGAGAATCTGTATAAGACTGAAAGGTCTTAATAAAGCTTTTTGTTGTTTGTTGTATTTATAATCTTCTTTGAACGATTAATAAAATACTGTTGCGTTGTTGCTCGACAAAGAATAACTTCCGTGTGTACAAAGGATCTTTAGGACTTTATTTAAGCCTAATCGATAAAATAATTACAGAAGAATGCAAAATAAAACAACAATAAAGAAAACAGCAGTTACAAACTCACCAACTGCAGCACAGCGAAGGAAAAAGGAGCAGAACAGAAGACAGAAGTTGGTAAAACCTTCTAGAATCTTCCACGAAGTACACCGGCGTCGGCGGTAAGCAGCAGTCCGACCTCTTGAGACAGCAGCTCGCTTGGAGTACACCACGTAGCTTCGTTCTTCGACCTCCCGGCATGAGTTCCTCATCCCTATACTAGTATATACCGGAGTAGATATTTCCAGAACGCTCAAGGTGAGTCAGCCAATCAGAAAGCCGCCAGCCCTAAGCCCTGCGCAATCGCTTTAAATTGGCCAATCAGTTGTTCTCCGATTTTTCTACATTGTTCCTTAAGTCTTGTCCATGAGTGTATCTTTCAGAGTTATTGTTTGAATCTCGATATACATGCTGAAAAGTACAACTTCCTTAAGTCTTGCCCATGAATGTACACCACACTAGATAGAAGGATTCTCAAGAAGTTCTTTAGTTATACGTTTGACGTTGATTCATATCCTCTCAAGCACTTACTTACTGTTAATAGAAATCCACTTACAAGTTAGTTATACAAGCGATTAATTGTATGTGCAATGTTTTTCTTTATTAAAATATGTCAAGCTTTCGAGTGGTAACTCTTCCTCAGGCCAGTTAGCATCCCAAAGTCACATTTCAATAACCAAACACATTCGTCGTTTTACCTTTATCACATACACTTAATGTGGCAGGCAAACTTCGGCTTTAGATGGGATCTCTCCTAACATGTAGAACAGACATCTTGGATACAGAGACCCTAACATGGAACATTCCATTTAAATTATAGAGAAAATGAGAAAAAAAGGACGCTGCCATATGACATAAAGACATATGATCGATTAGTAAAAACTTCATTTCAAAAATCGGTACATCACTAAAGTTACCCACGAGCCAACAATGGTACCATTTCCTAGATACTACAAGAAAGAAAAAGTCGATAGATAAAAAAAGAGAAAGCTAAAAAGATCACTATCGATCCTAGCAGACTCTCTGAAGGTATCAAGAAAGAAAAAGTCGATAGATAAAAAAAGAGAAAGCCAAAAAGATCACTATCGATTCTAGTAGACTCTCTGAAGGTATCAAGAAAGAAAAAGTCGATAGATAAAAAAAGAGAAAGCCAAAAAGATCACTATCGATTCTAGTAGACTCTCTGAAGGTATCAAGAAAGAAAAAGTCGATAGATAAAAAAGAGAAAGCTAAAAAGATCACTATCGATCCTAGCAGACTCTTTGAAGGTATCACCAAATTGTACCTACTTCAACCAAAGAATTAGCATATGGAAACAATAAAGTTTCTCCAACAATCCCTAGCAAGAAGTGAGAAAGAGAGACCAGTACTGACCATGTAGGCATCCCCACTTGTGGGTGCCCCCGGGGAGCCCTGAGATAAAGAAATATATAATAATTTGCAGAAGCCCTTTTATGGGGAGCGCCCTGGGGTGGGGGCCATATTTCCTCCACCCCCCATTCTCCCCTCGTTTTTTAAGAGCGGTGGAGCAGGCGAGATGACCATTTGTTTTTTGCCTCCCTGAACCCCGCACTCTGTTATTAAAATGTATGTCCGGCCACGTGCGCTGTTCAGAAATATGGCCGACATAAATCTTTTTTATGGCTTTTTATCTCCCCCTGCTCGCCAGTCTCTCCTATGGATCCTGGCGGAGTGAGGTTGTAGGGAGGACGGCTCCGCTCCTGGACTTCTCGCTCCGGATCTCCCTGGTAGGTTGGCCGCGGCTTATGCAAATTGTACCCTAATTGCACATCTCTCCAATATCTGATGCTTGCTATAGATGTCTGTATCTATTTAACAGGTAGATCTGTAGTGATTGGTTGTTATACTATTGTGGAGGATTGATTTAAAAACTCTCTGGTAGATTGCTCCTGCTGTCGCTTATGCAAATTTTACCTATTTGCACATCTCTCCAATGTCTGATGCTTGCGATACGAGATGGCTGTATCTATATAACAGGTAGATCTGTGATTATTGATTGTTATGCTATTGTGGAGGGTCGATTTTTAAGATCTTCTTGGTTGGTTGTTCCTGATGAGGCTGCTTATGAGAATTGTACTTATTTGCATATCTCTCTAATGCCTGATGTTTGTAATATGAGGTTTCTGTATTTAATAGGTATATTTGTGCTGTTTTTTGTTATGATAGTGATATGGATTGTTTAAAAACCTTCCTGGTAGGTTTTGCGTTTAGGTTGCATATACTTATGCAAATTACACTTATTTGCACATCTTTCCAAATATTTGATACTTGCGATACAAGGTTATCCCAATGGTTCGTAAACATATTATGATGATTTATATTTTACAAGTGTTTACGAACTTTTGGGACAACCTTGTAATTCTGAAACTTGGCCTACCACTGATTGGCCACTCTTGATATAGAACATCAGAGATTAAATCCTTATTCTATAAGAATTCTGTTATAATTTTACCAAGGTTACCAATATTTCCAAGGTTGTTCCAAAAGTTCGTAAACACTTGCAAAATATAAATCATAATATGTTTAAGTACTTTTAGAACAACCTTATAATAAACCATAATAACATTATAAATTATTGTCAACTAGATTGTAATTGATGATCTTGTAGATTTGAATTCTTGAAGAAGTCGCCATTCGGGAGATTGTCTTTAGATGTGAAACCAGCAACGCCTTAATGAGGGCTTCCCCCGACATAAAGTGTATGCAGAGTAAACAAAACTACAGACATTACGGCGGATATACAATACAATATAAATTACTTTATGTATTATTTACGAACGGAAAAATATGTCCAGGGTAGCCTAGTGGACATGGCATCTGCCCGGTAAGCGGAACACTGTGGGTTCGATTCCCATCACTGGACACTTTATTTTTCCGTTTATCATTACTCTTCAAAATTCACCCTTTCATACCTCATCCAAAAGGATAGAAATAATCGTTATTTCTCCATGAAATAAATTTTGAATTTTCGTTGAAAAGAAACACATGCGGGATAGTATTTCAAATGTCGTTTTAAAATCCTTATTTGTGTTCTGCATTCTATTCTTCGTCTATTTCATTGATTAATTCCGTAATTGAAGCAAATAACAACAAATTAATTTGTCGACAGTTTTCCAAAGCTGTTGTTGTGGCTTTGTCACCGACCTGAGTCCCCTGGTTTGCGGAGACGGTCAAATAGATGATATTGTCGTGTCCTTCATTGGAAAATGGGTGCCGTTACCACGTTAGTTTCCTTGGACCAGAATTTGGTCGAATATTCCAAGAGTCCAGGGGGGACTGCAGGAAGATGTGGGTGTACAAAGTTTCGGACATCTAAGTTGTCTAGAAGTATATTAAAAATTGATCTCAAAAATTGAAAGGAAATATAGAAATTAATCTATTCCCGACCACATTTTTATGAAATGATATATACTCATTACGCCATAGAAACGGTTGCGCCTATTTTCTTCGTTTGAGGGGGAAATATGAAATTTCTCTTATCGTATTTTCCATACTACTACGGCCACCTAGAAATCTGAAATTTTGTACACTTATGATGTTTTTAGGATTGAAATTGTCTATAAAATAACATACTTCTAGGTAAGCAGGAAGTATATTTAAAAATGATCACAAAATTGTAAAGGCAAAATATAGAAAATAGTATATTGCTGATCACCAAGAAGTCTGAAAATTGTCAACTTTCATTGCTATTAGGTTTGACAAGTTTATCAAATTTCAAACTTCTATGTGGTATGTATGTTGAAAATTGATCAAAAAATTTTGTGACCAGACAGACAGACGGACAGACATGGATACAAATTAAATAAAAGCTTTACAAAGAAGGATATTATTGCGATGTGAAGGTTAAGAGGGAAATGATTGAAAAGCGAGGCATGCGATTGGCAGATATATAGCGAGATTTTATAAGAAGTCAACATCAGCAATATGTAGAATATCAAAGAATAAAAAAAGAATTAAGAGCATAAGATATAGCAAAAGAGGAGTCGCTAGACTATCAAAGTAATGCCCACTTCTTCTAGAAAAAGTATAAAAATCTATTCTTGTAATGATAAACGAGAAGCAACAGTGATACAGTAACCCAGAATTTAATCAGAAAGAAGTCAAATAAAAGCTTAAAATGGTAAATTTCGATTCGCACTACGAGAATTTTGAATTACAAGCATGTCTCTGGAAAGCCTTATGTTCACAAACCGAGGTACCGACTTCTACATTGCACATGAAAGATAATTTCCCCTTCTCAATGAATTTACACAAAAAACTATATATACATTTTTTAAACTTAATTATATTAACGATAACACACACACTCACACACAAAGCCTTTATTAAGACCCCATTGGTCTTACACAGATTCTCCAGAGTCTAGACAACAATGATCAGGATGAGTGGGGTTTTATATGTACAATATTACATGAAATGCAGGAAAAAGCATGGTCTAACAAAAGAAGAAATAAAGAAAAAAGTTTTGAAGTAATTATCATTATTATAATAGAAAGACTAATTTATCAGATCCGCCCTAACTCTTCTGAATAAATTATATACAGATAATCTATTGACGATAAAGCACAATTTGGATTATAGATTATAGCTACAAGAAAATAAGACCTAATCCAGATAAATTAATAGTATGTGACATTTCGGTAACAGAGAATAAATTTTATTCTTTTGTCTGAAGATGGTAACAACGCTGTTTCGAAACGTCACATACTATTAATTCATTTGGATTTGGTCTTATTTTCTTGTAGCTTTAATTCTATTGAGGTTATGTGGCGCGTGCTCAGTTTGTTGTTGACATAAATACGTTGTTATACCTTTAAAAAGGTTAGCATTTAGTCATCTGAAATATTAGTGAGAAAAATTATTTTTTGATCCAATATAATTAAAGATCTATTCATGGCTTGCTCTATTTTCAAAATAAAACATTGTATATATATGTTGGCTTGAAAGAAATACACGGGGTAGGCAGCAGCAGAGTGGAGCCTCATAACGGAACAAAATACAGTCCTCAAGAAATTAAGGAGCTACCATTGTTTGGTCCCTCGAGCCGGATTTGAACCAGCGACCTAAGGATCTGAAGAAAAAGAGGCTGGCCTGCAAAAATAATTGAAGATTCAGCGGAAGAAAGAAAAAATAAATATAAGTAAACAAAAAAGGCAGCAGCAGAGTGGAACCTTATACAGGAACAAAATACAGTCCTCAAGAAACTAAGGAGCTACCATTGGTGGTCCAATATATGCATCTTTTTTTAAATATAATTTTAATTATGGATTTTGCCAAATCTTCAAAATATATATATATAAGAAAACCCTTTCACAATTGGTTTCTTTTAGTAACTTTAATCAGAGCTGTCGAGCTTGGAAATCACACAAGACATTTATTTATTTATGCTTATGAGGTGATACAGCAACATCTTTACAATTAGAGAGGAGACAAAATGAACCAAATCTAGAAAAAAGAAGTGAGGACATATCGGTCATTAAAGTCTGAGAGGCAAGGCCTTCAGCCAGTTCAGGGCTTCCGGGGTGACAGAGTGGAGATTGGAGATTCCTCCATTGAATTTGTACAGCGGGCAGTCGTCTAGTATATGGGACATTGATTGTGGGACGTTGCAGGCACAATTTGGATCTTTGGTGTAGCCCCATAACTTCATCAGCTCTGCACACCTTCCCTGTCCTGTCCTAAAGCGGTTTAGAAGCACCCATTCTCGTCGAGGGAGGGAAAAACCTGGGATCTTGACACTTGGGCTTGTGATGAGGTTCTTGTTTGGGATATCGGAGCTGATCCAGGAATTTGTCCATGCTTCTGAGATATTAAAATTTTGGGAGAGAAGTTGGTTTCCTCTGGACCATATCGGCTTCCTTGATTTTAGTCGATGTTTTGGGGGAGACTGTAGGATTGGGTTAATTTCGAGGTCGGGCGAGTCCAAGAGTTTTTGGTACATTTTCTTGGTGGCTTCCTTTCTGCGTAGCTCAGGCGGAGAGATGTGAGCAAGAACTGGAAGCCAGTCGATTCTTGTAGGTTGGCAAACTCCTGTTATAATTCGTAAGGTAGAATTTAGTTGTGTGTCTATTAGCTTCGTGTGGCAGCTCCCCTCCCAGACTGGAGCACAATACTCAGCCGTGGAGAAGATCAATGCCAAGGCAGAAGTACGCAGGGTGTTGGCATCACTGCCCAGGAAGAGCCGGCCAGCTTATGGAGGATATTGTTACGTGATGATAGTTTCCCCTTTAACTTGGTGAGATGAGTTTTGAAGGTGAGAGTGCGGTCAAGATGAATGCCTAGGTATTTGGGATGTTCGCTATGAGTTATCTGAGAGTTATTGATAAATAGTTTGAGTTTTCTTTCAGCTCTGTGATTGTTAAGATGGAAACAGCAATGTACAGATTTTGCAGGATTAAGTCTCAGAGACCAGTTTTCAAAGTAATTATGTAGAGTTTCAAGATCTTTATTCAGTTGAATTTCCAGTTCCTCGAAAGTCTTTGCTTGGGCTAGAATGGCTGTATCATCTGCGTAAATAAATTTCTTTGAAGTTGTTTGGGGAATATCATGGGTGTACCAGTTATAAAGAAGTGGAGACAAGACTGATCCCTGTGGGAGGCCATTATATATAGTATATTTCTTGCTAGATTTAGAGTTAAGGTATACTGTGAATTTCCTGGGTGAGAAAAGAGAAGACAAAAGATTGAGGGTCTGTTTGCATTTTAGCACTTTAGCAAGTTTATAGATCAAGCCATCAATCCACACTGTATCATATGCACTCGAAAGATCCAGGAGCACAACTGCAGATTTCAGTCCCAGTTGGAAGCCATTTTCGATGAAGGATGTCAAGGATGCAACCCGATCGCAACAACTCCTGTTGCCTCTGAAACCCGCCTGTTCCACCGGGATTTCTGGGTCCAGAATGGGAGTAAGTCTGGCTAGAATGATTCTTTCCAGAAGCTTGTGGGTTGTACAGAGAAGCGCAATTGGACGAAAATTTGCTGTGCAGGTAGGTTCTTTGCCTGGTTTTAGGACGGCAAGGATTTTTGACTGTCTCCATTCTTTTGGGATATTGCCGGTTTCCATTATTATTGTGAAAAATCGAGCCAGCCATGATTTAGCCCTTTTTCCCAGCTCAATAAGGAATTCAGCTGGTATTTCGTCATTGCCTGCTGCTTTGTATTTTTTGGTTAATTTGATTGCAGTTTCTATTTCCGTTATGTTGACTTGGCTTGAGAGGTGGCTTGAGTTATTAGATTTTGAAAATTCTTCTTTAATTCTTGCCTTCATGGCCTTTTTCTTTCTTTTAGGAATTTTTACTTTAGAGATTGTTTGGAGATGTCTTGCTATCTGGTTGGGAGTTATGTTGGTTATGAAGGAGTTGGTAGCTTCCGCATTTCCAAGCTTTCTTAAGAGATCCCACCCTTTCCTACTGGAGTGTGTGAGATCCAGGTCTGAAACTGTCTGCATCCATTTCTCTTTTCTTTCAGAAAAAAACAGGTATTCATCTAAGATGTGAACATAAGCTGCCAGAACAGAAAACGAACTAATTAGAGAACACCTTCTGCCTGTCGAAAGCTCGCGGTTAAAGTTAATAAAAAAGAAACGATAGAAACAAATGAGAAATAACATCGTTTTATTGACATCCCGTCAAAATATAGACAAAACAGTCCGCACTATTCAAGTAGATATGAAAAATTTAGAATAATGATGATTATTATAATAAAAAAAACTCTAAAATAAAAAATACAATAAAATATATGCTATGTACAATGAATATGTACATGGCGCCACCGCTGAAGAGTTTGATGGAAGATCGCCAATGGGTCTCCAGCGATACCACGCATTTCGCGAGAAACGAGAGAGCGAGGGATTATACTTTATATATAACACTTTCTATATATGTAATTACAGTATAGAACACACTAATTATATTGATACTATTTTACATACTTGAGGCTTACATACAGCATTATTTACTTTCAAAAACCACTTTGTTTCTCCTTGTTTCAAACATTTGTGCCCCGTGTCAATCAACTTAAAGACCATTTTGTTGTGATCTATCGAAGAATCTCAAGTATAAGTCACAGAAGTTTCCACCTTCGCTGGTCCCACCGCCAACTTCTGGTTCCATTGGTCCATCAGCTGGGCGAGTGTAGCTCCGCCCATCTAACATGGAGATACCTTCCTACCTGAACTACACTTTAAGCATCATAAAAGTTACAAAGATAGAAACTTTCCTCTGTTTATACAAGTTAAATTTTAGTTACTACAAAAATAATAATTTCAATTTTTTTTTCAAGTTACGAGAGATGCCTAAATATATATAAAGGGAAGAATTATTGATTTATTTAACTTAAAATAATAAATAGAAGATACCGCGTGAAGACCAAGTTATAAAAAAGGGATTCGGTGACCTAAGGAGGGAGCTTAAAGAAAGACATTTACCTAAATGTTAACTAGACACGGCTCCACGTGATATCTAGATACATAACACAGAGGGGGTTAGAGGTAGACTATACTATCTCACACCGTCATGTATTGCTACACACCCCTGAACCCAACTTCCCAATTCCGACAACTCGATGAACTCGTTGAGTTCACTATTGGACAACAAAGTGGAATGGAGCGGACTAGAGACCGAAGACAGAACTGCTGACACTGCCAACGCTGAAAGCCGGACTTAACGTCACACGCGAGGCCTCCCATCGGAGTTTTGCACCAGAACCAGCAGACTAGTAATCAGTACCTATTCCTGGGTCTGTGGAGCGGGCCAAGCTGCCGGAGGAGAAGTTGAGTACCAATCCACGTTATGTGACACAGGGTTAAAGTAGTGGGTCCTCCCGCCCAACTTGGAATGGTAAATGACCACAGCCCCTGCTATGATCATCACAGGAATGTAAGCGCTAAAACCCGCCCCGCTGTCAATAGCTACTGTCTAACACTAGCTAGATCCTGCAACGTTAGTAGAGCTGGAACACAGGGAAGTCACGGCATCTGGAACATCTGTTACACACAGCAGCCTAGAATTCAGACTTTATGGTCAACAGATTGCTATTGTCACCGAGTCCCTTTTTTATCCTTGGAATTCACACGGTTTGGAAGTTCTTTTTTATTTTACCTTATTTTTAGTGATTTAAATTGGGAAAGTTTAAAGTTTACAAGAAGAGAGAGTTTCCAACTTTGACAAAAAAGATCGTTAAAATTCCGTTGCAACCAGCCAATTCATGGAGCAGCTCCAATCAGAAACCCAAGACACCAGATTCCTCAAAGAACCTCAGGAAAACCTACAAACTCTAGATTCAATTCGTATTTTTTCAAGTTATGTAATAAACTACGCCAAGTATATATGTTTACAAAAATTGTGCGACGGTTTAAAATACTTGTGAATGAAGCCACTATATTTCTTTAAAAAGTAACTGAATAGGTTGTGAATATGTATCCTGGTTCAAATTCACATTAATAGGTACCGCTCAGCAAGAGCAACCTAGTTCATGATAATTGAAACAGTGAATAATATGTGAAGGTTATTCACATATTAAACAAAATTTTAACGCGGGATTTAATCCCGGTTCATGACTGTCGGGAATCGAGCGTGTTACCCTCTCATCCACCGACTTATTGTCGGGAATCGAGCGTGTTACCCAAAATATGTATGATTATCATTTAATCCTTTCTTTGAACTTTTTAAACATCCGAGTGTTTAATATTTATAAACAAATATTTTAGCCATAATTTTCTATTGGCTATGCTCATTTATAGCTTATATTGCTAATCACACTTTTCAAATTTATTTTTAAAATATTAATTCCTTTTGTTGTTACTTCATCAGAATGGTACTCCGTTTCAATTTAAATCCACCTGACTGAGATATGGAGCTTTTCCTTCCTTAAATATAACAGAGCTGAGTTAGAGATTCTACTATCTTGATAATTGTTTCTATCTCAGCATATGTGATGGTCAACGTTAGATAAATTTACTGGAGAAATAAGTGGAATAGATTTCTTAAAGTATATTAAGATTGGGCTACAAGAAGCTCAACTGGCGTCATGTTGATTTCTATCAATCCAACCAACCAGTTGGGCCAGTTCACATCACGTGATATTTATCCAACTTTTGATTGGCTGATGGTGTATCAAGATTTGGTGATCAAGAAGCTGTCCAGCTGACATTGTGGCCCTCATCAGTAGAGAGGCGACACCAGTTGACATCTGAGATTGATACAAGAGTTGGATTCATCTAGTTTAATGTCTTCGGTATTATTGTCAGGTTGATCATAAAAATTCTTACCTGCATACTTCAACATATTAGAATATAAATTCACAATAAAGTTTGTAATTTTTTCTTAATATATTTTTGTATTACTTCTTTCTTCCTTCTAAATTTTCGCCAGTTTTTTCGTGTTTTCATTAAATATTGAATATTATATCAAAATTTGTATCATGTAATTCCTCATATCTTTTCTAATATCAAAAGTAATTATTTTTATTGATTATATATTTCGTATATTATATTTTTATTGTGTCGTTAATTATATTTTGTTCAATAAGATTATTTTATTTCTTATTTCATCATACACATAAGAGATAGAAAGAATTAATTGCTTTTGTTTTATATGTTGTTATTTCCAATCATAATTTCCCATGGTCAAATTTCAATAAAGATATCACGATATTTCAATGAATAATTTTCTTCAAATTAATATTATATATAGAGATTATAGAATATTTTAGAATAAAAAAAAATATCTTTAATTTATTATGATTTTGGAAATATTATTTTTTATTGTAATTTCGATTACATGAATTTAAAACAAATATTTATAGAAATATAATTATAGATGGGGCTTCATATTAATATGATGTATATTTAATAATTTTTGTAAAATAATAATTAGTTTACTTTATTGTTATATACCCAAAAGATAAATTTTTTATTTAAAATAAAACAATTCATAATAAAAATATCATTTAAAATTTTTATTTTGTTTTAAAATATATCAAAAGAATATCTTTACCTTGAATATATTCTACCATTTATACATTTACCTTCTTAAGATGGCTCACAAAATAATTTTTGATAATATGATATTTTATATCGTTTTGAAAATAGAGCAATCCATAAATCTTTAATTAAAAAGGCATAGGCTTTTAATTAAAGATATTTTATATATTTCTTCAAAATATTATAAAAATAATAATAATTTAAAACATATATATGATTGGTGTGATGATTCAAGTTTAATGAAGGAGATATGTTGTAATAATTATTTGTTAAGGGGGGGAAAACTACGCTCAAGTAAATACACCCATACCTAGCTTTGCGTCGGGGTTACGTTCCAAAAAAACACGACGCAAAGTGAAAATATGTGAAGGCGCAATCAAAAACAAAGGTGTTGCCATATTTTAGGAAAAAAAAAAAATTAAAGACTCGAATCCAAAACAACGCAACTTCGAAAATCTAACGACGCACAGTGAAAATCAGTAAAAATTAAGCAGCGACGCTACTTCGAAAAAAACGCAAAACGAAACGACGCAAAGCGAGGTATTGGTGTATATCGTTTGGGAGAATAACTTCATCTCATTTGAAAGCTCTATCATTAGATTGTACTGTGTATTGAGGTGTTTCAAGTTATAAGCATTGCTATATATATATATAATTGCTGTTTTATTATATGAATACTATATTAAATCTCCTTTTTAAGTAAACATATATTTGTTCATGGACAAAAGGAAGTTTCATATTTTTTATGTCGACGATCGTCTATATATATATATATATATTTTGGAGAAGAAATAGGTTGTTCACACTTGGTTATCTCGTGTGTCTTGCACGAATCCCGATATACATGTTGAAAGGTACAGCTTCCTTAAGTTTTGTCCATGAGTGTATCTTTCAGAGTTATTGTCTGAATCCCGATATACTCGTTAAAAGGTACAACTTTCTTAAGTTTTGTCCATGAGTGTATCTTTCAGAGCTATTGTCTGAATCCCGATATACATGCTAAATGGTACAACTTCCTTAAGTTTTGTCCATGAGTGTATCTTTCAGAGTTATTATCTGAATCCCGATATACATGCTAAATGGTACAACTTCCTTAAGTTTTGTCCATGAGTGTATCTTTCAGAGTTATTGTCTGAATCCCGATATACATGCTAAAAGGTATAACTTCCTTAAGTTTTGTCCATGAGTGTATCTTTCAGAGTTATTGTCTGAATCCCGATATACATGCTAAAAGGTACAACTTCCTTAAGTTTTGTCCATGAGTGTATCTTTCAGAGCTATTGTCTGAATCCCGATATACATGCTAAATGGTACAACTTCCTTAAGTTTTGTCCATGAGTGTATCTTTCAGAGTTATTGTTTGAATCCCGATATACATGCTAAAAGGTATAACTTCCTTAAGTTTTGTCCATGAGTGTATCTTTCAGAGTTATTGTCTGAATCCCGATATACATGCTAAAAGGTACAACTTCCTTAAGTTTTGTCCATGAGTGTATCTTTCAGAGTTATTGTTTGAATCCCGATATACATGCTAAAAGGTATAACTTCCTTAAGTTTTGTCCATGAGTGTATCTTTCAGAGTTATTGTCTAAATCCCGATATACATGATAAAAGGTTCAACTTCCTTAAGTTTTGTCCATGAGTGTATCTTTCAGAGTTATTGTCTGAATCCCGATATACATGCTAAAAGGTATAACTTCCTTAAGTTTTGTCCATGAGTGTATCTTTCAGAGTTATTGCATGAATCCCAATATACAGGCTAAAAGGTTCAACTTCCTTAAGTTTTTTCCATGAGTGTATCTTTCAGAGTTATTGTCTAAATCCCGATATATATGCTGAAAGGAAAAACTTCCTTAAGTTTTGTCCATGAGTGGATATGTATATAAAAGAAACTATTGGAAAAACAAGAAATATATAGATTTTACAGAAGTAGAACTGTGATATAGTGAGATTATGTATATAAGTATCGTAAAGGTAGAGGCTGTCTGGCCGGCATTCATAGTTCTTCAAACTAGACACTTCGACCAGTAAAAAATATTAACTGGCCGAAGTGTCTTTAGTTTGAAGAAATATAAAAAGTAAACATACAATTTCATAAATTAGGGATTCCAATTCTAAAAGATGTACAGTAAACTCTCCTATAACGCGATTAATGTGTTCCGTGTTGTATGAAATCGCGTTATTTGGAATTCGCGTTGTACGAAATAAAACTTGTATAACGCGAATGTTATTAGGGTAAATTGTTAGTGACAAATATCATGTATTTTATTTTATAACGCGATATATACGAAAATTTGCGTTTTATAAATAAATTTGTCGCAATTTTTTTATCGCGTTGTACGAAATCGCGTTGTAAAAACTCGCGTTATAGGAGAGCCTACTGTAAATGTTGTAGAGGGAGATAATTCGATCAAATTGAAACTTGTTAAATTACCTACAAGTAGGATTAAATCAGGTCAAATTAAGTTAGATGTTTGGCTAGTACAGCTATCTAGTGTGTTCACTATGTGGCTATATTGAATGTTCGAATTTAAAACTGTGGCCATGTGTCTGGTGGGTGAGATGTTGACGTTGTTACTCACGTGGTCCATATAAAGGAAGGTCCGACAGTTCCATCTATACAGGTCCATGGTTGTCCAGTGGTGTGGAATGAAGCAATACTGCAGGTCCTCAGTATCAGGAAGTCCTAGGTGTGAAGATCAATTTTTCGTTGTTGTTGTTGTCGTGTCCAAAGAATAGTCTCAGATGTCTCCATGCATCTCCATCACAGCAGCAGCAATATCCACTATCTTGGGTGTGTAAAGCTGCTGCTCTGGGTCCATGTCAATTTTCTGCAAGGCTGCGGCCATTGCTGGGCATGAGAATATGTAGGTAGGTGTAAGTTCCACACCAGGACAGTTGTTGTATGCTCTATAGGTTCTTGTTTTGCTAATTCATCTGCCATTTCATTACCCTCGATCCCAACATGAGCAGGAATCCATTGTAGAATGCAGTTCTTCTCCAATGTTTCCAGTTGGGTAAGTAATGAGTGCATTTTGTAATGAGTCAATTTTTCGTGCTTCCTAGATAAGACCTTAGAGTCCAGCAGAATTGAGTAAGTCTTTGGTTGTCAGATCCAGATCAGGGATCGTTGAGAGCAATAATGATTGTATGCACACACATACTTTATTAGAAAGTAAAAAGGCATATATTGGATTGAATAAAAGATTTATTTGCCAATATTTCGTTTGGCTGAACGCCAACCTTTATCGAGGCATTACATATACAGTGTATACAAAAATGTAATGCCTTGATAAAAGTTGGCGTTCAGCCAGCCCAAATATTGGAAAATAAATATTTTATTCAATCCAATATATGCCTTTTTAATATATAATGATTTAAGTATGGATTGTTCTATTTTCAGAACCTACTTTATTGTTGTAGTTGTCAAGAAATAGAGCTCCCAAGTGATGTCTATATACAATCCTCAAACACAACCCTCACTTCTGTACCTTTCAAAACAGCATGTAGTAATCATCCTAACTCACTTGTAACTTCTTCTTTCCTGTACCCATTTTTTATCTTCCTTCTCCAATTGTTTTTTCTCGAATTCTATATTAATGAAAAATCTATTTTTAGAATAGGATGGATATTAAAATTTTTTAAAATATTTTTGTCTCGTGTTGTATTTTATTATAAATCTAATGTGCCCTTTTGTCTCTTTTCTATCTTTAATTTCAAGAATTTCCATCTCTTATTCTCTACCAATTCTTGATTATAAAAGAAGGTCAATTGGTTAAAAGATGGAATTATAGTTGAGAAATATAGTTTGTGTGTCTGGTGGTGATCAGGAATCTACACCCAGAACTACAGGTTTGGTAGACGTAAATCATCCGTATGTCAGACATGGTTATCTGGATTCAATGAAAGCTTGAGTAGGTCTTTTTATAACCTCAGATTTCTGTCCTTTTTCTTTTAAATATCTGGAGGAAATTTCCATAGAGAGGGTCCATCCGTGGGTTTTTAAAGAGTAAATAAGGCGAATTTTATGGTAAATTTAAACTCTTTATATTATTTATTCCAGCGGTCTGAGGAAACTGTCTGTTTTGGACCTTGGGAGTAGAGGACTTCATGGTACAGTTTTGTTTTGAATCTCATTGCCACTGTTGGCACAGTAATGGTCGAGGAGGGGGCTGGAAGTGATGGCAACGGGCTGGTGCTCGACGTCGGAGCTTAAAAGTGAGAAGGCTTGGTGGAACGCTTCACGATTTTTTCGTGTCATCCTTGCGCAGGGGCCATGCTAATCTTCTCTGTATCGTTCCAATTTTAGTATATGTACCGCCGAACAAGCGTGTACAAGAAGGCTTGGTGGTTTGAGTCCCCTGGGGAGGAACAGAACAGTTCGCCGCAGGCGGAAAAGCGGAAGAATTTGAAGGTGTCAAAGGGGTCTGCTTAATGGTGTCAGAACCTCCCCGCAGAGGATTTGTGGGAGGGCGTGGTCAGGGAGGGTGGAGACACCGGTCTACTCAGGGTGCCTTGAAGATGAGCAGGATGATTCCCATGGGTTCCCAAGGGGCAGGTGGTTCGCCGATATCCCTGTCGGTGGCATCTGCTACACCTGACTTCGTAGATGATGTAGGCAGGTGTAGACTTTCCTTTGGAAATTCTCACCAGCTTGGCAAGAAGCTAGTTGAGTTCTTCATTCAGAAGAACGAAAGCCTCCCTGTTGCCGGTGTAGCCGCCGCTGGACACAAGGTGTCAGGGAGACAATCCTGCCAGAGAGTCGCAGCATCGCGAAGACGTCTTTGTCCTTGATAGCAATTGGTAGATTCCCAACTACTATCTTTTCTGCTTTTGTCCTATATAGGAAGGCTTTCAGGAGGGTAGTTCCGATGATGAGGCCTTCCTCAACCAGGGGCTCAGCCAAGTCGACGCTAGCCAGCCCGACCAATACCTGGCCGGACATCTTCATCAGCTGGTACACTGATGAGCATCTGTTTCAGCGTCTTTATATATTGGAATGGATGGAAGTCCGCGCTCCACTCGCTCGAATGTCTTAGCTGCCGACCTAGCCCTGACGAGGTCTTGCTTCTGTCTGCTGTTTTTAATCGCCTTTACAGGATCTCTTTCCCCACTGTTCATTTATTAAAGTGACCTTGCTGCGATGGATTCAGCTTTCGCAAATTTTGCCAGTTGGATTGAAGACTCTTAAACTTTTCTTTTCGGAATTTTAGGCTTTTGCTAACCTTAAGATGTTGATTGCTTCTCGATAGCCTCGACTTGATCTTCCCAATTTACATTAATTTCATCTTTTGACGTAATCAAATTTGCATCGATTGTTTCTCTTGTAAATTTGATATTTCCATTGGAATTACATTATTCCCTGAAAACTCGATTACCGAGTGTTCATTCCCATCATGAATCATACCATCTACTGCCCCAGTGGCATACTCCAATACCTGGAAGGGATTAAAGTTTGGAAGCACACGACTCTCCATCATGGGAAAACGGGAGCTCGTGCGGTGATAGAGAGAGGTAGACCTTGGAAATATGGGTTAATGATCTCAAAGAATGGTGTAGAGATGACTGCATCCACGAAACCAACCACTCACAGAGGTCTTATAACTGTACCATACGAGCTTGTTAGGAACATAGATAATTTGTATTTTATATTTATGTAAATATAGCTATTTTGCATTTTTCTATTGTTTTATCTTTGCCTATATAAAAGGCGATGTTGTCTGTGCCGGCAGTTGTCGTGGTAGGGTAGTGAGGCTTGTAGAGTAGAGCGCACAGCTTGCTTGATGAGATAAACGTACTTCTTCGCTAGGCCTAATGTAATCTGTGGGAAAAAGAAAACAGTTGTTTTTTATTCGATTTTAGTTTGCTTTTGTATACAACGTTGATCCTCTTTAAATATATATATTGTCACCTTTGCTTGAGACCACTTTAATCCAAACGAACCAACAACATAGTGCACCAATCTAAAAGTGTACAGAACAGAGCTAATTATTATTGTGAAAATCAAAATTGCATACTTTATATAATGGAAACGTTCTCTCTCTCTCTCTCTATGTATATATCAGCATAACTCTGAAACTACAACCAGACCTATCCATTTTACCCAACGTCTACAACCAGGAATTTAAATAGACTCTCGCAACTATAACCACTTACTTTTCAACAAGATAATGCCCGGCCACACACGGCACGTGTTACTATGGATTGTCTTCAATCTTGCCGAACTCTTCCGTGGCCAGCAAGGTCGCCTGATCTCTCGCCCATAGAGCACATCTGGGACGTGATGGGAAGGCGATTGCAACCATCCCGGAATGTTGACTATTTAGCCCGACAGTTGGAGACAATTTGGCAAGAAATCCCGCAGCACACCATCCGGAATCTTTATCAGTCCATGACACGCCGGGTGGCAGCCTGCATCCAGGCCAGTGGGGGTCCAACGACATAATGACATTCTCAATTTGTGACGATCAAACTCTGAAATAAAACAATTAATTGTTCTGAAATTTTAATAGTTTTTTTACCCTATACATGCTCTTTACATACACCAATTTTTGTCCTAATCTGACAACTCCTTCTTGGTGTGTCGATTTATTTTGTTGTAAAGTGTATAACCAAAAGTCAATTTTTTAACATTCCCCTGAGTGACAGCGAATCACTGAAACTTCGTGGTTGATGTATTTTTCCAAACAAACTTCCATAACTACAACTGGAATCAGAAATCTTACCCAATATACCTATAACCAGAACTGAAAAATAATTTGTAACCATGACACCAAAACTACAAATAGAGCTAAAAACAAATTTGTAATCATGACTAAAACTACAGCCAGAACTCTACAAACGGACTAAAAACTACCCCTGGAATTTCAACTTAACATGAGAACTACAAAAAAAAAAAAGAGAACTATAAACCCTATATAATACATTAACTATATAGAACTAAAAATGAATTTGTAAAACCAGGACTTAAACTACAATCACACACAGAACTAAAAACGAATTTGTAAAACCAGGACTTAAACTACAATCAGAACTAAAAGCGAATTTGTAACTACAGGACTTAAACTACAATCAGAACTAAAAACGAATTTGTAAAACAAGGACTTAAACTACAATCAGAACTAAAAACGAATTTGTTACTACAGGACTTAAACTACAATCAGAACTAAAAACGAATTTGTAAAACAAGGACTTAAACTACAATCACACAGAACTAAAAACGAATTTGTAAAACCAGGACTTAAACTACAATCACACAGAACTAAAAACGAATTTGTAAAACCAGGACTTGGACTACAATCAGAACTAAAAACGAATTTGTAAAACCAGGACTTAAACTACAATCAGAACTAAAAACGAATTTGTAAAACCAGGACTTAAACTACAATCAGAACTAAAAACGAATTTGTAAAACCAGGACTTGAACTACAATCACACAGAACTAAAAACGAATTTGTAAAACCAGGACTTAAACTATAATCAGAACTAAAAACGAATTTGTAAAACCAGGACTTAAACTACAATCAGAACTAAAAAACGAATTTGTAAAACAAGGACTTAAACTACAATCACACAGAACTAAAAACGAATTTGTAAACAAGGACTTAAACTACAATCAGAACTAAAAACGAATTTGTAAAACCAGGACTTAAACTATAATCAGAACTAAAAACGAATTTGTAAAACCAGGACTTAAACTACAATCAGAACTAAAAACGAATAATTAAACAACAAAACTACAGCCGAAACTATAAACGAGCTGTAAATTACACCTGGAAATGTGCAATTATGACGCGAGAGAATAACAAAATAACAACCAGAACTACACCCTACCTAATCACTACAACCAGAACTAAAAGTGGATTTATAACTACAGGACTAAAACTACAATCAGAACTAAAACCGAATAATTAAACAACAAAACTACAGCCAGAACTATAAACGAGCTGTAAATTACACCCGGAATTGTGCAATTATGACGAGAGCAACAAAATAACAACCAGAACTACACCCTACCTAATCACTACAACCAGAACTAAAAGTGGATTTATAACCAGGACTAAAACTACAATCAGAACTAAAACCGAATAATTAAACAACAAAACTACAGCCAGAACTATAAACGAGCTGTAAATTACACCCGGAATTGTGCAATTATGACGAGAGCAACAAAATAACAACCAGAACTACACCCTACCTAATCACTACAACCAGAACTAAAAGTGGATTTATAACCAGGACTAAAACTACAATCAGAACTAAAACCGAATAAATAAACAACAAAACTACAGCCAGAACTATAAACGAGCTGTAAATTACACCCGGAATTGTGCAATTATGACGAGAGCAACAAAATAACAACAAGAACTACACCATACCTAATCACTACAACCAGAACTACACCATACCTACAGAACTACTGCATCTACACAGAACTTCTGAAAGACATTCGAGAAGACTAAGCGAGCCATCATCACATAGGTCTAGATGACATTGACCCTGTCAAGACCCCGACGCCCTCCCCATTCTTTTTTTATACCAGGGGGGAAATCCTCGAAATAAAATGTCATTTTAAAAAAATCTTTCCAGCTGTCACTTCACGTATTTTGTCTGCCATTGAGCGGGGATTCGACAAAAAAAGAGCGTTTGGGCTCATAGTTTCCCTAAAGCAGGATTTTCCATCCAAATAAATTAAGTCCCTTTTAATCTCTCCTCCGACGGGTGGATTAATTGAGACTCCCGCCCGCCCGCGAACTGCCGTTTTTTCGCACGTTTCCACTTTTATTTACATACTTTCTCACCTTTTTACATAGTCTATTTATTGCTCGTTCGTATTTATTGGGCTTTTTTCCCTCTCTTAAACAGTCATATATGTTTCAATTATTTACAGGGGAATAAACCTTGTTCATATGCAATTATGCATTAATCTATAGTATGTTTATAAGAACACTGTGAAATCTTATTGGTTGAATTTATGATAAAAAGAGAGAGAATTGATTCTGTGAACAAATGTAATTTTAAGTTTCAAACAAAGGGCTTTATCGAATTCATAGAGAAAAGGATTAATTTATTGTTCAAAAGAGAAAATTATCCCCAAATCTTACTAATATTCACTGAATATTTTGGTAATGACCTATGTTAAATCAGAATAATCATCTATGATTTAAAATAAAAAGCTTTAAAATTCTATTTCTGCTGTAATAATAATTTTAAAAAAGAGTCTCAAAAGTGAATAATCTTTCGTAATTTTCAAAACTGATTTTGCAGAAAATTAACTACCCTGTTCTGTAAGCTATTACAAAGTTGAATTGTCTATGCAATTTTGAATGATACGAGAATTGATTTTACTATTATAAATTCATTATTTTATTGCTATCAGTCTTCTTAAGTTTTTAGAAATAAAAATATTTACCTCAATTATCAATAGACGGCCCTCCAATCGTTCTCTAAATTAAAAATGGACGTTTTATTGACAATCTGTGTAAACAAGCGTTGTAAATTTCGCCAAACAACCCATTACTTAGCCCAATAACAATTGTATTGATTGGTACTTTTCCTTAACAGACGAAAGCTTCTTTTGTTTCCTTTTTTCGCACACTTGTTAGATTTATTCGCTCATCTATCAAAATAGTGCCGATCGAATTCATTTTTAAATTTTATATCATTATTTTTATAAATATTTTGTTACTAATTTCATTCCATTTAATTTTTTTAGTGGAAGAAGCATCGCACGAAAACAAAAAATTTCGAATATGTAATTTTTAAATAAAATGTATCTATGATTAAAATGAGTGCCTAAGTAAAATATAAAAATGAATATAATATTACAATATTTTCAAAAATTATTTTTCGTATGGATATAAATTATAAAACTAATCTATATTTACTTTGAAATGTCCGATATTTTAATATATATATTTTTTAAATAGTAAGGTGTATATTAGTTAATTAATTTATCATAATAGTATTTTTATCTTTTGTTTTGATTAAGCGATTTATAAAAATGAATATTTTTAAGGAAAAAAATAATCAAATATATATTTAACTTTAATATCTAATTTTAATTTTAAAATATTATGTACATTTTTAGCTTGTATTTTTTATCAAACGATAAGTTGCTGAAATCAGAGGTTCATCAAATTGAGGAACTAACCTGCCATTCATTGGCTGAGTGTAGATAGGTTATCTCATTAAAGAAAGGTGAAGATTATTTACCATCACTGATTTATACTTATCATGATCATGGCACAGGTAGGTTCTTATGAAATGTCTTACCTGATGATATTGCGATAGTTGTGTCGAATAACTGATCAACATTATAATGCTCTGATAAAGTATTTTAAAATATTTAAATATTTATAGTATTTATAAAATATAGATTGCTCTAACACATTAAAAATTAGATGTACTAACTACAATTGTAGTTTTTTTATATAAATAAAATATAAAAATATAATGTTTGTAAAAATACTTATCAGTTAGCTATATAATATAAAACGTTTTTCATATAAATGTAATAAATATACGATATATACACACAGAAAAATAGGAGAAATCAAAATATTTAATAATCATTTTATTTTAAATAAAAATAATAATGAATGTTATTGAAATTTATATCAAAAATATTTTTGAAAAGATATTCAAAATATATTTGTTCGTTCTAAAAGCTATTGAATTATATGTTTATAAATATATATTTATCACCACGACCTGAACAAAATTATCATAAACAGATTTTTTTTTGTGCTAATAATCATTTTATAATATACACTCTTCCAAAATATTAAAGAACAATAATTAATTTGCTAAAAAATATATTCATATAAAAATAAACTTATATACACATTTATATACATATTATTTCTCATATAACATTTTTTAATACAGATGGTTTTTTTAATATATAAAAGAACATAATATAATAATTAATGAATTATATTTTATGTACTTATTACAATTTTTAAAATATAAGATAGACCTCATTGTTTTGCCTTTAATATTTTAAGATATTCAACTTATTCTGATTGTAATTTTTTCATGCACAAATTTACCCCACCTACTTTGTATTTTAAATGATTTCAACTGTGATATTATAACACTATGTGGCGCTGAGTTTGTGTATACAAAAATGTAATGCCTCGATAAAGGTTGGCGTTCAACCAGACGAAATATTAGCAAAATAAATATTTTATTAAATCCAATATGTGCCTTTTTATTATCTAATAATAATTATTATATTAATTAATTATTCTTTTTTTTTATTAATTCATAAAGTGTATGGGATATATAGTTTATCAATTAATATTTACATATTTTTTTTATTGACGTTACTTCAACATTGTTGACAGAACCCAATGTAACATGGTGCAGGCTTATACAAAAGAATGAGCTCCAACTTTGGAATTTTGAACATAAACCAACAAGATGTATACCATGGTTTCGTGCTATGACTCTCATCAGTACAGGGCAGCTGAGATTATATAACATCCTAAAGGAGATCTGGTATTATTGACTTTTTATTTTGTCTGAATTGGTCCGATTTACACAAAAGAAGATCAAATACACCCATACCTCGCTTTGTGTCCTGGTTACGTTCCAAAAAAAAAAACACGACGCAAATTGAAACGACACAAAGTGAAAATAAATTGGCACAATCAAAAACAAAGGTGTTGCCATATTTTAGGAAAAAAAAATTCAAAAAAAAAAAAAAAAATTAAAGACTCGAATCCAAAACAACGCAACTTCGAAAATCTAACGACGCACAGTGAAAATCAGTAAAAATTAACCAGCGACGCAACTTCGAAAAAAACGCAAAAGGAAAGGATGCAAAGCGAGGTATTGGTGTAAATGCCTTTTTAAGAGAGAGGTGTTTTTCTTGTATAAAAAATGGTATTTAAAATATGAGAAAATATGTGTGTGTTATGTTGCGATATAAAATTTTATTTTAAAAAGTAATGAAATCTTTCATAAACAATTAAAAAAAGGTTTCCGGATATGAGTTTCTTTTTATATTAAAACCGTCTCAAGGTTTCGGGAATCTTTGTCCTTCTACAGGAGAACCTATTGTTGCACCTAGTTGTAGCTTTGCAGGGTCGTCGACCTTGGTTTCTTCCTTCTTGGTGTTATACACCGAGCGGGTTTCCATATTCAAAGCAAATAAATAAAATTAAATAAAAATAAATTACCCTTTAAAGTTATTGTGTTTATTTATTCTCGTCTTCCTTGTAGGTCGTGATCTGCAGTCTTCGTCTAGGTCCTCTCTCGCTCCAATAAGCTATCAAGATATATGTACACTAAATATTACAAAAGGAATGAAACTATAAAAGTAATGATGATATCCTAAATATTCTGTTTTAAATAAATATTAAATATCATAGAATATTTTGAATAAATGTAAGGCGCATTAAAATTGATGTAACAATATATAATGAATAAAACGCAGTCTCATGCTAAAACCTTTCGCACAATAACTTTGTTTATTGAACAAAACAGCGAGAGTTCGAGCACTATCTCTTCAAAAGGCAGAATTACACTAAGGGTGAAACACGAGTAGGTAGGCGAGATCTGTGTATGTTTCTGTATTTTTAGACATTTAATATGATTAGATTTTACTGTTTTTTTCTCTCATTTGCAGACCCCATGGTTGTTGTTGTTGTCGTGTCCAAAGAAGAGTCTCAGATGTCTCCATGCATCTCCATCACAGCAGCAGCAATGTCCACTATCTGCTGGAGATATCGGTTTTGCTCTTCATTGGAAAATGGGTGCCGGTGCCACGTTAGTCACCTTGGAAACGAACCAGAATAGACCCCGTGGTAAATCCATGTGTAAGAGAAATTTATTTTCATCGTATTTACCCAAACCAATCTATTTATGAGCTTGAGTGTCTTACTTAAGTTTTCCTATATATTAATATCATTTACGTAATAAAAAGACATATACACTGGATTGAATAAAAAAATATATTTTTGCCAATATTTCGGTTGGCTGAACGCCAACCTTTGTCAAGGAGCATTACAGCGTATTATTTTGTATAAACAAACTCAACGCCACATAGCGTCATTAAATTACACTTTAAATAATTTTACAAAAAAAAATTGCCATTGAAATCTTTTTATTCAATCCAGATGCCTTTTTATTACCTAAAGATTTAAGTATGTGGATTGCTCTATATTTTCAAAATAAATTTCATTATTACCATTAAACATGATTAGCTTTTACTTTTTATTATTTTTATTTGCAGAGACTCCGTGGTAAATCCATATTTGACACTATATATATATGTCGTAATAAAGGCTTTTGTGTGTGAGTGTATTGTTTGTTAGACAAGATGTAGGATATGATGGAACGGATCTAAAGTTTCAACTCTCCTACTGATGTTGTTCCTCGACATAAGGGATTGGAGAATCAAACTTTCTGATTTAATAGTTGTATGCTACTGTAATGAAAGGTACGTTTATCCTGATTGGATTTATAGCCGGTGTCTTCAATATCTATATATAAAAAAATCAATGTTTGTATGTTTGTTTGTTTGTATGTCCGGTATACAAATTCGCAGTAGTTCACTAATTCAAACCAAAATTTCCATACATAGGTAAAAAATACGGGGAAGACGATAGGCTATTTTAAAAAATATATAAATCACTTATTAAAACTATATATTCAAATTATTCTACTTAACTCACGAACAGCACCCTCTATCAAAGGTTAGATTAAATTATGCTGATGCAAACAAATAGATAATGCTAATAACAAACAGTTATATTTAAAAAATCTTATCTAAATATATATCACTCGGGTAGATATGCACACGGGTCAATCCCGGGGCGAAGCCCGGGTCACCCGTCTAGTGTAATATATATGTGATCTGGGTTCCTTGTTTTTTTATATTGTATTTAGGAGAAAGCCATATCCTGACAACTAAAAGGTTGCTAATGACTTGCGCCAAATATCGGAATAAATATCACAAAAATCGTTGATTTTTAATTATTCCAGAATTAGCCCCCCTAATAACATTTCTTGATTAATAGAGAATCAAATTCAACGTTTAGTTGATATTTATTCCGATAGATGGCGCATGCTATCAACAACATAATTGCACGTTCAGGAAATACCTTTCTCGTAATTTATCAACCTCATCCTAGTATATTTTCACTTTTGTATTGTTTTTCATATTGTATTTAGCTTCTTTTATTCTGGTGTTTCTATTTCTTCCAGCAGAAGTTTAACCATGTGTTTTATACACACACACAACCAAAAACCTTTATTAGGGAACAAGCTCCATCATATGTTTTATTATATATATGATAAACTACTATGCTTCCGCAGTACTAGAATATCCAAATATTTACAGATTTCCGAAATTAAGCCATGGTATCCATCTAAGAACTCGAAGCAGTAAATGGAATGCTACACAAGACTAGATTATGGTCGCACCATGGGTTCCAATGATGTTTCCACTTGATAAATCACTCCAGACAGGGATTGAGACCAATCTTAGGGATTCCATCTCTCGCCCATAAAGTGTTTAATTGGCGCACTAAACATGCCGCAGGGCTGTAAACTGGAGCCATAAACTCTCCATGTGGCAGTGCGGCCACAGAAGCACTTGTCCACAGCCTGCTGTGAGCAAAGTTCATAACCCATTAGTTTGTTGTTGTCGTGTCCAATGAACAGCCTCAGATGTCTCCATACATCTCTATCACAGCAGTCGCAATGTCCTCTATCTTGGGTATGTAAAGCTGCTGTTCTGGATCCATGTCAATTTTCTGTTGTTGTTGTCGTGTCCAATGAAGAGCCTCAGATGTCTCCATACATCTCTATCACAGCAGTCGCAATGTCCACTATCTTGGGTGTGTAAAACTGCTGCTCTGGGTCCATGTCAATTTTCTGTTGTTGTCGTGTCCAAAGAAGAGCATCAGATGTTTCCATGCATCCCTATCACAGCATTCACAATGTTCTCTATCTTGGGTGTGTAAAGCTGCTGCTCTGGATCCATGTCAATTTTCTGTTGTTGTCGTGTCCAATGAAGAGCCTCAGATGTCCCCGTACATCTCTATCACAGCAGTCACAATGTTCTCTATCTTGGGTGTGTGAAGCTGCTGCTCTGGATCCATGTCAATTTTCTGTTGTTGTCGTGTCCAATGAAGAGCCTCAGATGTCTGCATACATCTCTATCACAGCATTCACAATGTCCACTATCTTGGGTTTGTAAAGCTGCTGCTCTGGGTCCATGTTAATTTTCTGTTGTTGTTGTCGTGTCCAATGAAGAGCCTCAGATGTCTCCATACATCTCTCTATCACAGCAGTCACAATGTTCTCTATCTTGGGTGTGTAAAGCTGCTGCTCTGGATCCATGTCAATTTTCTGTTGTTGCTGTGTCCAAAGAAGAGCCTCAGATGTCTCCATACATCTCTATCACAGCAATGTTCTCTATCTTGGGTGTGTAAAGCTGCTGCTCTGGATCCATGTCAATTTTCTGTTGTTGTCGTGTCTAATGAAGAGCCTCAGATGTCTCCATACATCTCTCTATCACAGCAGTCGCAATGTCCACTATCTTGAGTGTGTAAAGCTGCTGCTCTGAGTCCATGTCAATTTTATTACCTTAGTTTAAGGAAATCATATAAAGGACACCAAAGTCCTGTGGAAGTTTTACCGGGAGGATATTGATCTATAAAAATAAACCGTCACCACAAACTAACGGACTCAGGACGGTGAGACAAAGCCACAACACCAGCTTTGGCAAACTGAGAAGCTTTCACCTGGAGACCATGGTTTCAGATTGATGGCCCTCGTCAGTCTAGGGCGGACTTTATTGTAGCTTTGTCATCAACCTGAATCCGCTAGTTTGAAGAGACGGTCAATAGATGGCGCTTAGTTTTAATGTCTATTTTGACTGGAGAGGCTATCTTTATTTTTATAGAAAATAGAATATTTTCTCACAGAGAAGTTATTTATTTACAGTAATATTATAAGACGCCGAGAGATATCTTAAAATCGGTTAATGCCTGGTTCAAAATCACATTAATAGGTACCGCTCAACAAGAGCAACCTAGTTCATTATAATTGAAACAGTGAATAATATGTGAAGGTTATTCATATATTAAACAAAATTTAACGCGAGATTCAATCCCGGTTCATGACTGTCGGGAATCGAGCGTGTTACCCACTCGTCCACCGACTTATGTTTATAATCGGTTAATGAAATCTACAAGGGATCTAATAGAATCTTCACAATCCGACAAAAAGGTGTTTAGCTGGCAAAGTGGCTAGACAAAATCTATGTCTAAAATATAGATGGATTTTAATGCCGGGAGGACATTGATTTATACATATAAAGGTCACCGCACCCGTCAAAATAGACGTCAAAGCTAGATGTCTAGTCCTGTAGTAATTTTCCAGTGTGGATTCGAATAGTTGCTATACTCACACATACAGAAAGACGCGGACGCGCGTGCATCAGACTGTTTACAGCTAAAATAATAGTAGTAAAATAGGATGAGAGAAATATATATATTGCTAATATAAGTACAATTTCGATTATATCTTTACCATTTTTTTTTTTTTTTTTTTTTAGAAACGATTAAATTTCGAGAAAATTAAGTTCAATCTTTCGCCAGACAAGTATTCACATTTTAAAGCATTATATTCGATCCTACTAGAACACTATAGAGAAAAAGAGTATAAGGAAATCGTTAAATCGAGCTTCACATTTAAATCGAAGTTTTAACCGTATGTGTATATAATTTAGTTTCTATAAATTTCAAGGCTAATTGCACTGATCTTTAAAGAAAAAAAAAACGTAATCTGTTCTTTGTGCTGGGGAGCGTTTAAATGGCTTTTTAAAGAAGGTTTAAAAAAAAAAGGAAGGAAGGCAGGTGAAGGAGAGGAAGATGGAGGAACAAGCTCCTGTCAAAACATCTCCCTCACTCCCGTGACAGTTGGAAGTGGGATTATCCTGAGGGATTTCATGGGATACCAGTTCCCTTTCATCCCTGTCCTGTCTTCGTGGAACCCGGGGGTATCCCTGTGGGACACATCCTCTACAACAGCTTCCTACCTTCTTCATCAAATACATAAAGTCATGCAAATATTAATCAGAATTCCTCAAACAATAGCGTTATCTATTTACTCTGTAGAAAAACGGGCCTGGAGATGCAGGAGTCTAAGAAGATCCCCTCCTCGTCTGAAGGAGAACTCTATCAATTTGACAATTTAAACAAAAAATATGATTCTTCTAATTAATTGTTACAAAGGTGGAAAAATATATAATAGTAAATAAAGGGTAGATAAAATGTAGGGGAATATATGTTATATTAAAATATTTTATTTAAAATGTTATATGGAAATATTATTTGATTTTAAATTATAATTTCATAGATTCATATATTCTGTTAAATCGACCGCCAGAGGTCACGCTCTGCATATAAAAACTCATTGTTGTTTTTCCCCAATGGCCGGCTCAAAACTTTTGTACATTATGTAAATAATATTTTGTTTTCCTTATTCTACTCGCCTTAAGCCAGGCATCACTTTTATCAAATTATGTTTTTCATATATATTCCTTAGCTCAAATAAAGAAATCTCTGATTAAGACTTTATATTTTCAAGATTATTATTTCAACCACGACTGCATTACCATTACCATAATCCTCAACATGATCTCTATTCTCTTTTTTTATTTATAACATATATATATTTAGACCTTCACTGGGACTGAGGTTTGATAACCTTAATAACAAGTTATCCCCAATTAAGAAGTCATTTTTTAATTACTAGAAGTCGAACCACTTCCCACTGGTACAGAGCAGGAGGGACAAGCACCGGTTCTGTCCTCTCAAGAGAACAGCAGTCTTTGATTTCCAAACTTAAGTCTGGTCATCTACGGATAATGATTTGTATACATAGTTGTATAAGGAAGCATAGGGCGCCTCTCCCGTCAAAATAAACGTCAATTTTCCATCTATATAGTTGTATATGTGTACAAATTTCTTCGGCAAGGAAGACTTCCCCACCTTGAGAGAGTCCTCCTCCAGACAAGGTCTTCACTCCTCAGTTCCACACCGAGGAAGTACCTATAGATGTGTGTCTTGGCAAACACCAGTATGACCAGGACGTCATCGTCTAGGCCATGCCCTGCAGGACAGGGGGCCGCCCGATTATGGTAAGAAGGACCTTATCAAGGTGGCAGAGCCTCCTTAGCTTCTAAAATCATTGTACATTCCCATCATTTATTACTTTTTGTCATCATTATTTTTGTAAAAATTGACTAAATGTTAATAAAAATATTTCAAATGTCAATTTCGGTAAAAAAAAAAAAAGTTTTATTAAGACCTTATGGTCTTATACAGATTCTCCGAGTAGAAGCCACAGGTCTTATACAGATTCACCACAGGAAGAAAGGAATCATAGATAGAGCTGCTATACTCCAGGCAGCGCAGCACCCAACAACAGCCTCCTGGTCCGACGCATGTCCAATGGCCACACGCTCCTTCGTGCATTAGATACAGAAATAAGAGTAATATTGTGGCGAAGAAGATTTAATTATTCAATGAAAATATTTGGAAACAGATTTATTATTTTATATTTGTAAAATCATCATTTAGTTACCTAGCTTGCTTGCTCGATATTCTCTAGCTGTAGATAGTTTGGTTAATTTGTTAATAATTGTCGACTGGTCGTGGCGACGTCATCAATAAATACTTTCACATCTCCAGATAAACAAAGACTTGATTTCTACGCTACAATAATCAGCAATGTGTTATTTACAATGTATCAAATAAGGGAAGAGAAGAATGAAAGGACTTGGTATAAGAGCACCATCTATATCATACTGTAATATCAACACCAGACATTTTTCTCTATTTTTTACTTACTTTTTCATAATAATAATAATTTATTTTTTTGCTTATCTCTAGTACACTTGGTACAGGCCATTATAATCATGGTGGGTAGAAATAGGCGACTGCTTTTACTGTAAGCGCACCACATGTCTACACTTTTGAAAAGCAGTTCGACTTTTGCACTTACAAATGTACCAGAGTCCGGTTTGATTACTTGCACTCGCTGGTGGGGATGGAATTTTGCAAGAATCGGGGGCCATTGGAACATTTTTTTTTTTTTAATCAGAAAAAAGTGCCCAATGCGGGATTTGATCCCAGGTTGTAGCGGTCGAAACCCAACGGTTTAGACCATCCTTCCACCGACCCCCAATAATGAAATATATAAAGTATCCAGAGATAAGTTTCTTGAACAAACCCTTTATTTCAAAAACTTTCGAACTTATCAGCTTTTCGAAAGGAGTATCCAACTAACTGGAAATTTAATGTAATACTCCCGTCGAAGGACTGATAAGATTGATATATAGAGAAATACATGTTCGTACAAGAAACTTAGACCTGGATACTTTATTGATTTTATTAAATTATAAGTCAGGGGAGAAGACCGTTTACAATGGTAATTTTTAACTATCAGACAAACATCCCAATAATATAAAGATATTATATAAAGAAGTGGAGGTGTAACACGGATAGCTGTTTCCGCAGGCTTGCAGAAAATTGACATGGACGCAGCGGCTTTACACACCCAAGATAGAGGACATTGCGAATACTGTGATAGAGATGTATGGAGACATCTTAGGCTCTTTATTGGACACGACAACAACAGAAAATTGACATGGACCCAGAACAGCAGCTTTACACACCCAAGATAGAGGACATTGTAACTGCTGTGATAGAGATGTAAGGAGACATCTGAGACTCTTCTTTGGACACAACAACAGAAAATTGACATGGACCCAGCAGCTTTACACACCCAAGATAGTGGACATTGCTGTGATAGAGATGCATGGAGACATCTGAGGCTCTTCTTTGGACACAACAACAGAAAATTGACATAGACCCAGAACAGCAGCTTTACACACCCAAGATAGAGGACATTGTGACTGCTATGATAGAGATGTATGGGGACATCTTAGGCTCTTCATTGGACACAACAACAACAACAGAAAATTGACATGGACCCAGTGCAGCAGCTTTACACACCCAAGATAGAGGGTATTGTGACTGCTGTGATAGAGATGTACGGAGACATCTGAGGCTCTTCATTGGACACGACAACAACAAAAACAGAAAATTAACATGGACCCAGAACAGCAGCTTTACACCACCCAAGATAGTTGACATTGCGACTGCTGTGATAGAGATGCATGAAGACATCTGAGGCTCTTCATTGGACACGACAACAACAACAACCTTTTGATCCAAACCAGTAAGTTTTTAATATATCAAATTGCTATAAAAATAGCAGATTTTGACATAACAAATGATACTAAGTATCTATATTCACTCCATACACATTTTTATTACTCCAATACTAGGTCAAAGTCATAAAAATTTGCTGCAACGCTTTTCATAACACCTCAAAATTTTGAGTAAAAAAAAAAAAAAATTCACTTCACCCCCGCTGTGGGTGGGCATGTCTCCGTTATCTGAGGATAGACAGTTGAGGCAGCTGGGGAAAACAATATGGTCCTTGGTCAAAAAAACACAAGTCGTAAAATATCTCACAGAGGCGCGTGGGACAAAGACTTGTTGAGGAATATGGGTTAGCTGACGGGGTGCGTTGACCTACTTCCTAACTTTTTATCGCCTCATTTTTTGTCACCCACTCTCCCATACACGTGACATTTTTTGTCACACGTTTTGGTGTAAAATCTGTAAAAGCTGCTTATAGTACGAGTGGTTGTAATCAGGATTGAAATCCTGAATGTTGTTTCCATAAATCGGCGTGTAGCACATGTGTAAGCCTGGGATTGGTGAGGACCTGTCAGGGAAACTAAGCACTCACTGGAAACTGCGTTTTTTTTTTTTTTTTTAACCACCGGACGATTTCCCGGGCTTCTGTCCCAATTAATATTGTACTTTGTTGACAATGTTGTCTTTAATATCGTTTTTGACACTTATTTAAACACAAAACAATAACGCTGTATCTATGGTCGGTGGAAGGATGGTCTAAACCCTTGGTTTTCGACCGCTACGACCCGGGTTCGATTCCCGCATTGGGTACTTTTTTTCTGATAAAAAAATGCTCCAATGGCCCCCGATTCTTGCAAAAGTCCAACAGCCAGTGCAAGTAACCAAACGGGGCTCTGGCAATTTGTAAATGCAAAGTCGAACTGCTTTTCACATGTGTAGACATGTGGTGCACTTACAGTAAAAGCAGTCGCCAACCACTACCCACCATGATTATCATGGTCTGTACCAATGTACTAGGGATAAGCAAAAAAAAAAAAAAACTTTTTTTTTTTTTTAAAGAGAGAGCGTAGGGTCTTTTTCTTCTTTAAATAAAACCTTTACTACTGTTCTTACTGCAGTGTAAAATATTGGGAGGACCCCTAGCTCATCAGTGGGGAACCTTCCCAGTGGTTTCGCGAGTTTAACTAACCATACCGCAATGAGAATGCATGCATGCATTTAATATGGATATATATATATTCACTCATGAACAAAACTTAAGGAAGTTGTACCTTTCAGCATGTATATCGGGACAATAACACTGGAAGATATTACAGTGACTTTTACTGTAGAGACTCGAGTCACCAATTGTGAACAAAATTGTCTCTGTCTCCTTAAAAAAAAAAAAAAAACAACCGGAGATATCAAAGACTTTCAAAGTTTTGTCCATGAGTGTATATAAGTATAATCGCCCAATACAATATTATATGCATAGATACAATCTCAGAGCAGTATGGTTGATTGAGTTGCAAAACCCCTGGGAGGGTTCCTCACTGAAAAGACAAACCCTCCCAATATTTTTCACAACAGTATGGACGGGTATAAACATTTTACTTATTTTTACGATGTACTAGAGCGCCATCTGTTATCAAATTATAAAACTATTTAAGAGGCGTAATATTCTTTTTAAAATAAAACAATTTCTACATATATTTAATTCTGCTGTCCTAAAAGCTTATGTCCATAGTTCTTCTAAAATACCCATTCCAAGAGTCTTACAACAGTCACCTATAAAAGGAAGTTCCAAAAATGCAATATAACAGCGGTATGGTAGATTAAACTGGCGAAACCGCTGGGAGGGTTCACCACTGATGAGCCAGGCCCTCCCTTTAATTTTTCCAAGGCAGTAAGGACAGTAGAAATTGTTTTATTTTAAAAAGAATATTACGCCTCTTAAATAGTTTTATAATTTTACTTATTGTTATTAAGAGGAGGGCGATGGTATCACAGGATTGATAGTTTCATTATTTTCACCTCCGTCACTTCATCCCTCTTGTAGGATGTTATGGAAGCAAAGCCGTCCCTGTACTGATGAGGGCCATAGCCTGATACCATGGTATACTGGTTGTTGCCTTTTTTTTCATAATTTGCCAGATCTGGTGTTGAGGCTTATTCTTTATCATCACTAGTAAAAAATTTTACTGGGGTGACGTACAGTGTATTGTTCTGATGTATAATTAAAGGGAGAGATGCCTCTTTTGATTAGATGGTGATGGCGGTGTCTTGTCGATGGAACAGATCAGATCGGTCCGTGTACCCTGATCACAATACCTGCCAACTGAGGTGGTGGTGGTGTCTTGTCCATGGAGCAGATCAGATCGGTCCGTGCACCCTGATCACAATACTGGCCAACTGAGGTGGTGGTGGTGTCTTGTCCATGGAGCAGATCAGATCGGTCCATGCACCCTGATCACAATACTGGCCAACTGAGGTGGTGGTGGTGTCTTGTCCATGGAACAGATATATTGCGTATGATATTGTTTTTTACAGCACAATACAACAATGTTGGCAAGTTTCTCTAGAGTGGAATGTCGAGGTGACGAATCCACTCCAGGGCCTCCTCTGTGCACCGGTGGATATCCCCAAGTGTTCCCTGGAAGAATCTTATGGAACAGATCAGATCGGTCCATGCACCCTGATCACAATACAGGCCAACTGAGGTGGTGGTGGTGTCTTGTCCATGGAGCAGATCAGATTGGTCCGTGCACCCTGATCACAATACTGGCCAACTGAGGTGGTGGTGGTGTCTTGTCCATGGAGCAGATCAGATCGGTCCATGCACCCTGATCACAATACCGGCCAACTGAGGTGGTGGTGGTGTCTTGTCCATGTAGCAGATCAGATCGGTCAATGCACCTTGATCACAATACCGGCCAACTGAGGTGGTGGTGGTGTCTTGTCCATGGAGCAGATCAGATTGGTCCGTGTACCCTGATCACAATACCGGCCAACTGAGGTGGTGGTGGTATCTTGTCCATGGAGCAGATCAGATCGGTCAATGCACCTTGATCACAATACCGGCCAACTGAGGTGGTGGTGGTGTCTTGTCCATGGAGCAGATCAGATCGGTCAATGCACCTTGATCACAATACCGGCCAACTGAGGTGGTGGTGGTGTCTTGTCCATGGAGCAGATCAGATCGGTCAATGCACCTTGATCACAATACCGGCCAACTGAGGTGGTGGTGGTGTCTTGTCCATGGAGCAGATCAGATAGGTCAATGCACCTTGATCACAATACCGGCCAACTGAGGTGGTGGTGGTGTCTTGTCCATGGAGCAGATAAGATCGGTCCGTGCACCCTGATCACAATACCGGCCAACTGAGGTGGTGGTGGTGTCTTGTCCATGGAGCAGATAAGATCGGTCCGTGCACCCTGATCACAATAACGGCCAACAAAGGTGCCTTGATCGTATGGATGTCCTCTTCTGGATTGATGTCTGCCATATAGAGGGCTGTAAGGATGACCGGGCATTGTATATGTGGGTGTTGTAACAGTTATTGCAGTTCCTGTAGGATCTAGCTAGTTATGTCTGGGTTAATCTTCATTCCTTTAAAATGTCCTGCTCTGTTTCTTGAAATTGTTGTTAATTCTCTGCTAATGTTGAGGTTGCATATGGGCTCGGGTATTTTGGTTTTTGTAATGAGTTTTGCTTTTGCTATTGTATTTGCGTCTTTCAGTGTTATTGAACTGGTTTCCAGTGCCTGTTTTCATCCTTCCTTCGCTAGGCCATCAGCCTGTTCATTGCCCTCTATTCCAACATGGGCTGGTATTAATTTCATGGTACATATTTTGCCCAATTGGTCAAGTCGGCTTAGGGTTTGATGTATTTGTTGGGTTAGGTACATTTTTCCCTTCTCTATTGCCTGTAGGGATGATTTAGAGTCTGTTAAGATGATAATTCCTCGGGTTTTATTTTCTTCTGAAGAATAATAGAATTTCAGACTTTCTTTGATGGCCATTAATTCAGCTGTATATGTATATATATGCCAATTGCGCGATTTGCATAACCCTCATTTACATAATTCCCAACACCATTTATCGACCATAAAAGTAACCATTCAAACCTGATGGTATTAAGACCCTGTAGCTACCGCTGCATTGGAAGAACCTGTTCGACTGACAATGCCAATCTCTTTTTCAGGACCCGCGGTATTTGGCCATGATGTGAACACAGCTTATCTCTTCATTTGCATAAGCTTATCTCCAAGATCGACGAACTTAGCATCCTTCTCACGGATAAGTCTTCTCCTATCTACCGACCACAGTGTACAGGAGTGGAAGTAATTGAGCCTTTTTACGACATTTCAAGTTTTATAATTGTGACACTATAAATACAGGGAAATCCTACAGCACACCATCCGGGATCTCTATCAGTCCATGATACACTGAGTGGCAGCCTACATCCAGGCACGTGGGGTCCAACGACATCTTGACTTTCTCAATTTGTGACAATCAAACTCTGAAACAAAAACAATTAATTAAAAATAAAGAAATCATATCCTGACCAGGAGCACATATGCTTTACAGAAGGCAGAGCGCCATCTGGTGGGACAGAAATTAACTAAGCATTGGTTTAGCCTGTTCCCTGATTAATTTTTCTGGAATTTTAACATATTTTTCACACTGTTTCACATGTTTTACACCAATTTTTGACCCAATCGGACAATTCCTACTTGGTGCGTTGATTTTATTTTTTTGTAATAGAGTGTATGTTAATTGGTACATTGCTAACTTGTGAAGTGATTTATATTAATGAACTAAAAAAACAAAATTCCCTTTAAAAAATACAACCAAACATTTGTAATTGCTGAGTCCAGTGTTTTTTTTTTTCTTTCCTTCTTCCATAACTTACGGGAATCTATTTACAAAATGGAGAACAGGAGAAAATGCATATAACCTATATGTATATATTATTATGTGGCGAAGAAATAATTTATTATTTAATTCAATTATTCAATGAAAATATTTGAAACAGATTTAACTTTATATTTGTAAAATCATCATTTAGTTACCTAGCTTGCTTGCTTGATATTCTCTATCTGTAGATTACAATTATTTTATTTCCAAAGCCCTATATCCCGCAGTTATTTTCAAAAAAGGATCTTACGCCTTTAAAATAATCTCGAAATCTGATATTGTAATATATACTTTCATCATATTGTTTTGTTAGAAATTTGTCGTTTCAAATCACAACAAAAATAACGATATTGATGATTAATTTTATCATTTCATATTTTCATAGATTCATTTGGGTATTTGGCTTGTCGTATATTTATTGTTTTTATCTGTATTTATCTTTACAAGCTTGATACCCTAATATCATTGAGTGGAGATAAGAAAGAATATCTGTATTTATACGTATATACATTTATTGTAGAACTAAATTTGACAATTATACCACAAATGTTTCTTTTAAACGAAAAATCGAAATTTTTTTAAATGATAAATAACGATTATTTCTAACCTTAGGAATGAAGTATGTCCAGGGACACTTTATTTTTCCGTTTTAATCTTCACAATTTATCTTATCATACTTCATCCCTAAGGTTAAAACGCTTGTACACGCTTGTTCGGCGGTACATATACTAAAATAGGAAGGATACAGAGAAGATTAGCATGGTGCCTGTGATACCAGTTCGGCGGTACAACTACTACAATAGGAAGGATACAGAGAAGATTAGCATGGCCCCTGTGATACCAGTTCGGCGGTACAACTACTACAATTGGAACGATACAGAGAAGATTAGCATGGCCCCTGTGATACCAGTTCGGCGGTACAACTACTACAATTGGAACGATACAGAGAAGATTAGCATGGCCCCTGAGCAAGGATGACACGCAAAATCGTGAAGCGTTCCCTAAGGTTAAAATTATCGTTATTTATTCTTAAAATAAATTTTGATTTTTCGTTCAAAAGAAACATTTGCGTTATAATTGTCAAATTTTGTTCTACAATCATAAGCCGTATTGTAATATACAGTTATTATCAGTTCTTAAAAACAAAAGACACACATCTTCTAAAAGAGTTTTGAATATTTAAGTGTAGTTATTTTTAAGAACTATGAATACAGGCCAAGCTACCTCAATCTCCAAGATAGTTCTAATCAGTTCTTCAAATTAAAGACAATTCGGCCAGTAAATAAAAAATATTTGCTGGCAGAAGTGTCTTTAATATGAAGAACTATGAATACAGGCCAAGCTACCTCAATCTCCAAGATAGTTCTAATCAGTTCTTCAAATTAAAGACAATTCGGCCAGTAAATAAAAAATATTTGTTGGCAGAAGTGTCTTTAATATGAAGAACTATGAATACAGGCCAAGCAACCTCAATCTCCAAGATAGTTCTAATCAGTTCTTCAAATTAAAGACAATTCGGCCAGTAAATAAAAAATATTTGCTGGCAGAAGTGTCTTTAATTTGAAGAACTATGAATACAGGCCAAGCAACCTTAATCTCCAAGATAGTTCTAATCAGTTCTTCAAATTAAAGACAATTCGGCCAGTAAATATTTTTTATTTAATGGCCGAAGTGTCTTTAATATGCAGAACTATGAATGCCATAGGCCAAGCAACCTTAATCTCCAAGATAGTTCTAATCAGTTCTTCAAATTAAAGACAATTCGGCCAATAAATAAAAAAGATTTACTGACAGAAGTGTCTTTAATTTGAAGAACTATGAATACAGGCCAAGCAACCTTAATTACAAAGATAGTTCAGTATTGAATTACCCCATTTTTCAATCTCCAGAGCCGAAGGTGTAAGGAAAGAAGACTGTTGTATAAAAGAGGTGCCAGGGCCAAGTCCAGATACAAATACCTTCCCACCCGACCCCAGGGGCCAATCCGTCACTTACACCAGCTCTGCTAATGTACCATCATCATAGATGGATTGGTTTGCCACAAACTTTCTCCTGATCAACATAATGGAGCATATATTCTGACCATGTGGATTGTGAACATGGCTGTTTACATGGTATTCAAGTGGTTATGAACCGCCTTTGTGAACAAAATCAAGACTATACAAGTATTTTTCTGATCATATTCTCTTTTCGAAAAATGAAATTTCATAAACCTTACCCTATTATATCAATTGTGTTGATATTTTTTTTCTCTTTTTCATCTAACTAACATGCATACTAATTCTGTACATATTTCAAATATCTTTCTTTCTTTTATTTCAAAATTTTGTTTATTTTTAAAGTGCAAGTGTCCCTAGGCGGACATAGCGCTCGAAACAAAGAATAAAGAATATTACATATAAAATTTCCAAAATAAACCCTCTTTCAAAAAAAAATATTTCAATACAGTTAAACCTGTATATAGCGCCCCTCTAAATAGCGCCTCCATCTCTATAGCGCCCGATTTTAAATACGTAGTACGATGCAATTTACATTAAAAGTGACCTGTCTATAGCACCCCCTCTCTGTAGCACCCTATTTTGGTGAGTCCCAAGAGGAGGCGCTATAGACAAGTTTAGCTGTACATCTATTATCATATTATTTATTAATATATATCATTCTAAATAAAATTTAAAAAACTATCCTATTCTTCAGATATTGTAGACAGGAAACTCTTAATTTTTAGACGCTTCTTCAAATGAGACGGTATCCTTTCATTAATTACTTTTCATACAAACGTCGTTTTCTATTGGTTTGGTACATGCCATATTGATTGAACCGCTGCGTGCCATCCGCTCCAGGATAGCATTCTGAAAAACGCTCATATTGCTGGCTAATCGGCGAAAAAACTATCCAATGTGACTGCACCGGATGATTGGATCAACAAAAGGAGGCGGAGCCTCGTGTTTATTGGCCAATAAAAAGTCGGAATAACTGTCGTTTTTATTTATTTAGCGGGGGTTATCGCCAGGGCAGGTCTAATTGGGCTGCAGTCTGTGGTGGGACAAATTGGCCGCAAATTACTCCGAGGTTTTTGTCACCTTAGTGAACATCTTGCCAAATCCCATGGAGCCTAGGACACATCTTGTCGACTCTCAGTAGTCTAATGTACATCTTATTAACTTCCATGGAACCTAGAATACATCTTGGTAAATTCCAATGATTCCAGAATACATCTTGTCAACTCCCAATGATCCCAGAATACATCTTGTCAACTCCCAATGATCCCAGAATACAACTTGTCAACGCCCAATGATCCCAGAATACAACTTGTCAACGCCCAATGATCCCAGAATACATCTTGTCAACTCCCAATGATCGCAGAATACATCTTGTCAACTCCCAATGATCCCAGAATACAACATATCAACTCCCAATGATCCCAAAATACATCTTGGCAACTCCCAATGATCCCAGAATATATCTTGTCAACTCCCAATGATCCCAGAATACATCTTGTCAACTCCCAATGATCCCAGAATACATCTTGTCAACTCCCAATGATCCCAGAATACAACATATCAACTCCCAATGATCCCAAAATACATCTTGGCAACTCCCAATGATCGCAGAATACATCTTGGCAACTCCCAATGATCGCAGAATACATCTTGTCAACTCCCAATGATCCCAGAATACAACATATCAACTCCCAATGATCCCAAAATACATCTTGGCAACTCCCAATGATCCCAGAATACATCTTGTCAACTCCCAATGATCCCAGAATACAACATATCAACTCCCAATGATCCCAAAATACATCTTGGCAACTCCCAATGATCGCAGAATACATCTTATCAACTCCCATGGAGCTTAGAATACATCTTGTTCACTATCACCTATCCTAGAGTACATCTTGTCAACTCCCAAATATCCTATACTACAACATGTGATCCTAGGATATATCTTGTAAACTACAAAGCAACCTCTATTGTAGTATGTGAATAAATAATACGCGGGAATATAAATATCACCTTACTATATTTCGAGGAAAGTGCCTTATCGAGTTCGTTCCATCAGATATCAAAGTAAGTGTACGAAGCTCCATCTTGATGACATTGGAGAACTAAAATTACAGTGAACCATAGGTCTGTTTACTTTTCTTTTCTAATTGTTACCCGAAATATTATCAGAAAAAAACAGTTACCAGAAATGAAGCCAGCAGTGACCACAACAGTCAGCAGAAATGAAGCCAGCAGTGACCACAACAGTCACCAGAAATGACAGTGACCACCACAGCCAGCAAGAGCTGCCATGACGCATCTGTTACCCGATAGCGGTCAGCGATAGTCAAATATTTGCCAGCCCCTTTGGTCCCCTGCTCAGCGGTAAAAAACGGACAAAGCAAAAGATGGATGGGTCCACCTGCCCCGTGAAGCTATTTCCGGCCTAGGGGACAATGTCCCTACCCCTCACGTTCCCCCAGGGTAAAAAAAGACCTCTGAATATGTTGTCAGGAGGGCGAACTCTTTCGCAGGGGCATTTTTTTGTGTGCCCCTCCCACGCTTTTGTAGAGCCCGGCCCCTCGGTCCGAGGAAGCTGCCCATTTCCGCTGGCTACCTCCCTTCCTTTAATTGTCTGAAGCCATTGTAACCGCCCGTTGCTGGAATGGTATTGTAATGAAGATGAAAGAATTGTACCTTCCGATCCTCTCTTCACTGGAGTGTTTCATTGTTTGTTGGGCTCTTTTTAAATCTATCTTCTTTTAAAGTTTGTTTTTAATAAATCAAAATTGTGGAAGCTCTTTCAATTTAGGGAGGTGAAGTTAACTGTCCACTTTACAGTATCTAACTGTATTTATATACACAGCTCTTTCCTGTTGGGAGCTAAGACTTCCCTATTCTAACATCGAGCAGATTAATCACCAACACCTCTAAGAAATTAATACTTTTAATTTCCTTTCATAACTAACTAACTTACATTTTATTTATTTCGTCTCAATTTACAGGTGTTACATTCGAGTACAGCTCGCGAGTCACCTTTTCCTGGCTATTTACACATGGCGAGTTGGTGGAGTAGAGGTGGTCCCCCGGACCTTGCAGGAGGGCAGCTGTTGGGCGAAGAGCTCTTGACTAAGTGTCAGGGCAGGGTCGTCGGAATCGGGGATTGATATCTCCTTTATTTTGTAAAATATCTTGTATGGTTGGATTATATTTGAATTTTGCATTTGAAGGTATAATTTCTTAACGGGGGGAAGTTTGGTACATATCTTCTAGATCGGGTTGGTTCAAGTCCTCCTTCAGTATCTTGTTTGATAGGTTGAATGGAGCTCCTATACTTGTCCGAAGGCAGATTCTCATACTAACTTACATCATTTCTAAAACCAAATATCTACATGCAAAGTACCCCGGTCATCTGGTCAAAAATATTAATATATTAATCTATGAAAAACAACTTATAAAAATGTTAACAAACTATTAATCAATTTCTTCTATAATTCTCTCTTTTCATTACCCTCTCTGCCATTTAACTCTTTCTTTGATCCCAAATATAGCAATGTCATATACCTATCACAGTAAAAAATCAGAGATTTACAAGTTTTTTTTTTTTTTTTTTATCAATTAGACGATGGTACATTTTGCGTACTTGTGCTAACAGTTCAAAAGAAGAGCTAAGAATCTAAAATCTATATATATATAAATGAATGTATGTGTGTCTGTCTGTCCTTTATGCCTGACCAAACCACTCATTGGAACGCCATGAAACTTTGGGAAGTTATTTAATATAGTACTGGGAAGGTTTCTAGCAAAAATAATTTTGAAATAACTTTTCGCCTGAAAATAATCAAGATAAATATTCTAATTTATCTGTTATAATTCAACAATCTGCTCTAAATATTATCATGATGATGCGATGATTTTATAAGGTAGAAAATTAGGAAAGACAAAATTCAGGATGACACGGCAATTTATTTGAGACAAGAATAATGATACAATTCCAAGGCAAGATACTATTCCTTTAACTTCCAATTACCGAGGGAACCAATTAATATTGATTTTATTCAACTTATCGAGTATTTTTAAAGGGACCGGGAAAAATGTTCACTTTATCGAGAGATTCGTTAGACAAACCTTTACTCGGGGAAAACCCGGGCGAAGCCGGGTACGTCCGCTAGTACTAAATAAAAAAGATGAGTAGAGAACACTAAGTGATTCTTATGTTCTCACCATTAGGACTGTACATCGCTGTTTACCTGGTTGTTATTTATTAACACTTATCCCATTAAATTTATAAATTTAATTGCCATCTATCGATATAATTTGTAACAAATAAATTTACTGGGAATGTATACAGCCCTCTCATTCAATAACTTATATCATTGCAGTTATAATGTGTCCAAGATACTAGAGGTGACAACCACTCATTGTCTGACTGAAAATAATTTTATTTTACAGCAAGGAGAATTTACATACTGGAAGGTTGCCATGGCATAGCGTTAAAAGATAAAGCAAAATTACACTCGGATTTTCCTGGAAAATCTCTTAAAGATTTCTTGGAAAAAGCCATGGTCCACCTGTGCTCCAAATTCATATTCTTACTTTCCATAGGATCATTCAAATAATAATCTGTATATATATTTATCATGTGTATATAATCTTTCTCCATTTTTACCCCTTTGTATATTTCCGACTTTCATAGGCTTCTCCGTCTTGTAACCCCAAGGAGAATCCTCTGTAAGACCTGTGTGTCTTAATAAAAGTTTTTGTATGTGTGTGTGTGTGTGATAAAGCAAAATTTATATATGAATGAAAATAGTTAATCATATCAAACGGACAAAATGTATAGTATATGATAATTTACCACATATCACAACAATTGCAGTAAGGTCTGTTGTTATTGTCGTGTCCAAGCAGTGAGGTCTATAGATATGATATTTGATGATATTATTGAAAAGAAATACATTTCCAGTAAATTTATCTGTTACAAACTCATCCCATTGTGACTTGGAACAATAATCTTGTTGATCACACAACTCTGACGAAGACCAATATATGCCATGTTCCAATGGCCCCCGATTCTTGCAAAAGTCCAACCCCACCAGCGAGTGCAAGTAACCAAAACGGGGCTCTGGCACATTTGTAAGTGCAAAGTCAAACTGCTTTTCACATGTGTAGACATGTGGTGCACTTACAGTAAAAGCAGTCGTTAACTACCCACCATGATTATCATGGCTTGTACCACGTGTACTAGGGATAAGCAAAAAAAAAAAACATTCTGGAGGATTTTGTCTCAAGATGGGGTAGCCTCACTCACTGAAACAAATTTACATATATAACAGCCGGCTCCACGCTGACGAGCGCCAACAGCGCGAAACACGTTCGTGGATAGCTTTTCTTGATTTATC
>CP092875.1:87475906-87526368 GCA_030710605.1 Cordylochernes scorpioides | reverse complement strand
AATTGTGAAGATTAAAACGGAAAAATAAAGTGTCCCTGGACATACTTCATTCCTAAGGTTAGAAATAATCGTTATTTATCATTTAAAAAAATTTCGATTTTTCGTTTAAAAGAAACATTTGCGGTATAATTGTAAAATTTCGTTCTACAATAACTCTATATATAAATACAGATCTTCTTCTTTCTTATCTCCACTCAATGATATTAGGGTATCAAGCTTGTAAAGATAAATACTGTCCTATAAGCTAGAAAACCATTTCTAAGATTCCATCCTTCAGTGTAGCATATAAAAGCAGAATGATCCAATACAGTATTAGAGCTCTGAGAAGCGGTCTGGTGGATTAAATTGGCGAAACCGCTGGGAGGGTTCACCACTGATGAGCCAAGCCCTCCCAATATATTTTTTCATCGCAGTAAGGACAGTAGAAGTTCGTATTATGTATAAAATAAACATTCGCGCTTTAAATCCTTTTATTTTATAAATACAGATAAAAACAATAAAAACTACGACAAGCCAAATACACAAATGAATCTATGAAAATATGAAATGATAATTAATCATCATTAGCGTTATTTTTTGTTGTTGTGATTTGAAACGATAAATTTCTACAAAACAATATGATGAAAGTATATAATACAATATAATGCGGCTTGTGATTGTAAAACGACATTTGAAAATTAAACCGCATGTGTTTCTTTTCAACGAAAAATTTATTTTAAGGAGAAATCATTACTATTCACAATTCATACCTCATCCCTAAGGCTAGAAATAATCGTTATTTCTCCTTAAAATAAATTTTGATTTATCGTTGAAAAGAAACACATGCGGGATAATTTTCAAATATCGTTTTACAATCACAAGCCATATTATATTATATTGTATTATAAATTACTTTATGTATTATTTACGAACGGAAAAATACAGGGTCCATTATGAAAGTAATGAGCATAATGTTATTGTGACGCGGCGATAGATGGTAACGCGGTAAAACTGTGGGAAATGTGGTGGAGGGATATGCCCTTTCAATCCATCTGGTCGTCAGTTGAGTTCGAGCAGTGTGAGGGGAGATACATGCCTCCGATTGAAGTGTGTTTTCAACTTTTGTAACATAGCGCGATGGAGCGTTCGCTTGAACAACGATACGCCATAAAGTTTTGCGTGAGGCTTGGAAAAAATGCAACCGAAACATTCCAGATGCTGCAAAAACCCTTCAAGGACGATTGCATTTCAAGATCACAGTCTGGGAAGTGGCACAAGGCGTTCAAGGAGGGCCGGGAGGAGGTCGCCGACGAACCCCGTTCAGGACGCCCAACAACGGCCAGAACTGACGAGAACGTAGATCGTGTGCTCGAAGTTTTGCGTACCGACCGTCGATTAAGTATCCAGCAAATTACTGACACATTACACATGTCCACATTTGTGGTACATGTGACCGAGGATATGCAAATGCGTAAGGTCTGTGCGAAGCTTGTGCCGAAAGTGTTGACGCAAGACCAGAAAGAACTTAGAGTTTTGCGCTGTCAAGAATTGTTGGATTTGATTCAAAATGAACCGGACTTTCTGAACTCTGTAGTAACCGGAGACGAATCCTGGATGTTTGGATACGACCCAGAGTCGAAAAGGCAGAGCTGTGCATGGCACACAAAATCATCCCCACGCCCCAAGAGAGCGCGAATGAGCAAGTCGCGCATCAAAACGATGATCATTGTCTTCTTTGACATCCGAGGAATAGTCCATTGTGAGTTTGTACCGCAGGGACAAACTGTAAACTCAGCCTTTTACCTGGAGGTGCTCAGGAGATTGAAACGCCGGATCCCACGCGTGAGGACTGACATTAAAGACACGGTCAAGCTCCACCATGACAATACCACCAGCCACACAGCCTTCATCATTACCAACTTCCTGGCCCGGAGCAACACCCCGGTGATCCCTCACCCCCCTTACAGTCCCGACTTAGCTCCATGTGACTTCTATTTGTTTCCTAGACTCAAGAGAGAGATGAAAGGACAACATTGGGAAACCGTGGTAAACATCCAACACCATGTTACAACGTTCCTGAGAAGCATTCCTGTCGAGGAGTTTCAGGGTGCCTTTCAGGCGTGGCAAACGCGTCTCCGCAAGTGTATTGATGCAGGAGGAATGTATTTTGAAGAATATTGAACATTTACACAAATTACGATCAATAAATGTATTTTGCCAGTAAATGCTCATTACTTTCATAATGGACCCTGTATGTCAAGGGTAGCCTAGTGAACATGGCATCTGCCCGATAGGCGGAACACTGTGGGTTCGATTCCCATCTCTGGACACTTTTATTTTTCCGTTTATCATTACTCTTCACAATTCATCCTTTCATATCTCATCCCTAAGGTTAGAAATAATCGTTATTTTTCCTTAAAATAAATTTTGATTTTTCGTTGAAAAGAAACACATGCGGTATAATTTTCAAATGTCGTTTTACAAAGTATATATTGTTTTGAAAATAGAGCAATCCATATTTAATTCATTAGATAATAAAAAGGCATATATTGAATTTAATAAAATATTGGCAAAATAAATATTTTATTAAATCCAATACACCTATCCCCCGATTTACACGGTAGATACGTTCCTGAGAAAAACGTGTAAATCGAGGGATATATTAAACTGTCAAATCTGAATAGGTGTTCGTCCCCTCATGAATCAGAGCCTCCCAATATTCTTTTCAACATAGGTAGTATAGAGTAGAATATCGCATTTTAGTATAGTGCGATAAAAACAAAAAAAAAAATTGGAAAACCGTGTAAAAGCGATAACGTGTAAAACAAGTACCGTGTAAATCGGGGGATAGGTGTATATGCCTTTTTATTATCTAATAAAGTATATATTGTACATAGATTGGTACCTCTCCTTTTAATTATACATTAGAACACTACATTATGTTTTATCACTAGTAAATAACTTCATTAGTAGTGATAAGGAATAAGCCACAACACCATTTTTGACAAATTCAGACAAAAGCCAACAACCTGTATATCATGGTATCAGGCTATGGACCTCATCAGTACAGGGACGGCTTCGATTTCATGACTTCCTACGAGAGGATTATGAGATCGGTCAAATTTACCAAACAGATGTTTAAGTATATATGTATATTAGAATGGTTAGACTTATGCCACGTGGAGGGAAGACAAAAACTTCAGGAGGAGACAACAATTTATTTCAGGGAAGGACAAAACTATGAATGGTAAACAAAAGATAAGCAACGAGGAAAATTTACAGAGTTGCAAGATATAAACATAAAAATGACCACTATGTTAATAAAAAATAATTAAATTAATAAATACTTTGTTACTATGTATATCAGGATGGTTAAACTCATCAGTAGTAAATCCTCCCAACAACATCCGTCCCTAAATGTGGACGGGTTACACTTACATCGCCCGCTCAAGTCCTTCTGGGGATTTTTCCATCTGAAGAAGGTTCAGTGGTGGATCTGGTCAGGAGAACAAGTCAAGAGTTGAGTCCCGGATATGTACAGAGATACTGTAGTGAGCAAATAGTTAAAGAAAGGTTATGAAAGTATAAATTGGACATTAGTGTTATAATACAGTTACAAGGGCAGCCAGGGGAATGATGGGAGGGTTTAATTATTCATTTTCATTGGTTTTTTTTTTCGTTTTTTATAATATCTTTATGGTTAAAATTATGACCATATTGCTTCTAGAGTTTTTTTTTCAATTTATTTTATTTCAGGATATTTTCCTGATATCCTCCCAGCCGTTTCGTCAATTTTTTTTTTGTCAAATAAAAAAAAAATTATAGAAGAAAACATTGTGGAACACTTGGTTAAGATTTATAGAATACTTAAGTAGAAGGGGCCATGAAATCTGTCAAATCTTCATTGTTTTATTGTATTATCACCACTCATTGTATGACTACCTTTATTGAGACCTTTAGTCTTATACATACACACACACACAAAGCCTTTATTAGGGACATGCCCCATACAGATTCTCCCAATTGGGTAAGGTAATAATCATCTTATGTTATTTACATAGGTAGTAAGATAGAACTGGCTTTACTCTTCGTCTCAAAGTCATTCACTTGTTGACTGGTCCTTACATAATGATGATCTAAAAAAATTATAGTAAGCTATTGCCTTAGATTTGTTTGCTGATATTTTGGAAAGCAATACGTAGGGTGAAATGTTGGTACATTTAATTTGTTGATATAGGGCCTTCCTTTCTGCATCAAGGGCTGTACAATTAATAGTCGTATACACAGATTCTCCAGAGAGAAACAGCAAATGACAGGGAAAAGAAAGGAGAGAAAGAAATTCTAATTTACAAAGTTATTTGGAATATATGCAAAAAAATAGAACTATATATATATTTTTAAGAAACTCATCTACAGAAACCTGTATCATTTGTTAAACTAATATGTAACCTGGTTAAAACAGCACAATTCGGTTTGATTTTTCGTTGAAAAGAAACTCATGCGGGATAGTTTTCAAATGTCGTTTTACAATCACAAGCCGTATTATATTATATTGTATAAATTACTTTATGTATTATTTACAAACGGAAAAATATGTCCAGGGTAGCCTAGTGGACATGGCATCTGCCCGGTAAGCGGAACACTGTGGGTTCAATTCCCATCCCTGGACACTTTTATTTTTCCGTTTATCATTACCCTTCACAATTCAACCTTTCATATCTCATCCCTAAGGTTAGAAATAATCGTTATTTCTCCTTGGAATAAATTTTGATTTTTCGTTGAAAAGAAACTCATGCGGGATAGTTTTCAAATGTCGTTTTACAATTTGGTTATAACACATCATAATTCTAATGGCCTAAGAGTTTTAAAAGTCCTATAATTATTTTAACCATGGTTACAACTCTATAACAAACAAAATCTTGATGAAATAAAAACAGTACAAAAGTGAAATTGTACTGGGATCAGGTAAATAAATTAAGAAAAAGGAATCTCTTGATGGTGTAACTGAAAGTTGTTGATGGCTTGTGCCATTTGTCAGAATAAATACCAAGTGATTGTTGATTTTCTAATTATTCCAGAATTGGCCAAATACCCTTTCTTGATTAATCAACAACTGCTTTATTAGGACATTTACGTCCTTTAGAGCTATAAATATTATATATGATATTGTAGCGTAGAAATCAAGTATTTGTTTATCTTAAGATGTCAAAGTATTTGAAACGAAGGCGATAAAAACGTGGTGATTTTCTTTTATTGGTAAAATACAAGCTTTCAGGCAAGAAGGGCATTCTTGCCTGAAAGCTTGTGTTTTACCAATAAAAGAAAATCACCACGTTTTTATCGCCTTCGTTTCAAATATTATTGCGTGGCTACGTCATGTCTGATCCTAACTTTCTCAAAGTATTTATTGATGACATTACTACAACCAGTCGACAATTATCAACAACCAAACTATACTTTATAATACTCAATTTGTTACAAAACACGGAAATTTCAAAAGTTTTTTAAATAGAATAAAGGCAGTGAAGGATTCAAGTTGCTTTTGTGGTATTGAGGAACAAACCTCAAGACATCTACTGATCGATTGCCCAGCATTTCAATATTATAGAATGAAGAATGAACTAGTTGTTTGTGAACTTAACGATTTATTTCCGATAAAAAATCATATTTAAAGTTCAATTCATTTTGTGAATACATTCTAAACTTTCTACAAAATCTGGATCTCTAATGTTTTCATGCGTTGAATAATGTAAATAACTTATGTAAATAAACTTTTATATTTGTTTGGCGCAAGTATCCCTTGCGGGATATAGCGCTTTGGAAATAAAATAATTGTAATTGTAATCTACAGCTAGAGAAAATATCGAGCAAGCAAGCTAGGTAACTAAATGATGGTTTTACAAATATAATGTAATAAAAATCTGTTTTAAATATTTTCATTGAATAATTAAATTAAATAATAAAATATATTTCTTCGCCACAATATTATATACAATATAGGTTATAGGCATTTTCTCCTGTTCTCCATTTTTTAAATTGATTCCCGTAAGTTATGGAAGAAGGAAAGAAAAAAAAAAAAAAAAAAAACACTGGACTCAGCAATTACAAATGTTTGGTTGTATTTTTTAAAGGGAATTTTGTTTTTTTAGTTCATTAATATAAATCACTTCACAAGTTAGCAATGTACCAATTAACCTTGACTCTATTACAACAACAAAAAATCGACGCACCAAGAAGTACTTGTCCGATTGGAGCAAAAATGGATGTAAAACATGTGAAGCAGTGTGAATAACATGTTAAAATTCTAGAAAAATTAATCAGGGAACAGGCTAAACCAATGTTTAGTTGATTTCTGTCCCACCAGATGGCGCTCTGCCTTCTGTAAAGCACATGTGCTTCTGGTCAGGATATGATTTCTTTATTTTTAATTAATTGTTTTTGTTTCAGAGTTTGACCGTCACAAATTGAGAAAGTCAAGATGTCGTTGGACCCCCACATGCCTGGATGTAGGCTGCCACCCGGCGTGTCATAGACTGATCCCGGATGGTGTGCTGTAGGATTTCCCTGTATTTATAGTGTCACAATTATAAAAATTGAAATGTCGTAAAAAGACTCAATTACTTCCACTCCTGTACACTGTGGTCTGTAGATAGGAGAAGACTTATCCGTGAGAAGGATGCTAAGTTCGTCGATCTTGGAGATAAGCTTATGCAAATGAAGAGATAAGCTGTGTTCACATCATGGCCAAATACCGCGGGTCCTGAAAAAGAGATTGGCATTGTCAGTCGAACAGGTTCTTACAATGCAGCGGTAGCTACAGGATCTTAATACCATCAGGTTTGAATGGTTACTTTTCTGGTCGATAGATGGTGTTGGGAATTATGCAAATGGGGGTTATGTAAATCGCGCAATTAGCATATATATACATATACTGCTGAATTAATGGCCATTAAAGAAAGTCTGAAATTCTATTATTCTTCGGAAGAAAATAAAACCCCAGGAATTATCATCTTAACAGACTCTAAATCATCCCTACAGGCAATAGAGAAGGGGAAAATAGACCTAACCTACCAAATACATTAAACCCTAAGCCGACTTGACCAAATGGGCAAAAGATGTACCATGAAATTAATACCAGCCCATGTTGGAATAGAGGGCAATGAACAGGCTGATGGCCTAGCGAAGGAAGGATGAAAACAGGTACTGGAAACCAGTTCAATAACATTGAAAGACGCAAATACAAAAGCAAAACTCATTACAAAAACCAAAATACCCTAGCCCATATGTAACCTCAACATTAACAGAGAATTAACGACAACAATTTCAAGAATCAGAACAGGACATTTTAAAGGAATGAAGATTAACCCAGACATGACTAGATCCTACAGGAACTGTAATAACTGTTACAACACCCACATATACAATTGACCGGCCATCCTTACAGCCCTCTATATGGCAGACATCAATCCAGAAGAGGACAACCATACGAAAAAGGCGCCTTTGTTGGTCGGTATTGTGATCAGGGTGCACGGACCGATCTGATCTGCTCCATGGACAAGACACCACCACCACCTCAGTTGGCCGGTATTGTTATCAGGGTACATGGACCAATCTGATCTGCTCCATGGACAAGACACCACCACCACCTCAGTTGGCCGGTATTGTGATCAGGGTGCACGGACCGATCTTATCTGCTCCATGGACAAGACACCACCACCACCTCAGTTGGCCAGTATTGTGATCAGGGTGCATGGACCGATCTGATCTGCTCCATGGACAAGACACCACCACTACCTCAGTTGGCCGGTATTGTGATCAGGGTACATGGAACGATCTGATCTGCTCCATGGACAAGACACCACCACCACCTCAGTTGGCCAGTATTGTGATCAGGGTGCACGGACCAATCTGATCTGTTCCATGGACAAGACATCACCACCACCTCAGTTGGCCGGTATTGTGATCAGGGTGCACGGACCGATCTGATCTGCTCCATGGACAAGACACCACCACCACCTCAGTTGGCCGGTATTGTGATCAGGGTACACGGACCGATCTGATCTGTTCCATGGACAAGACACCACCACCACCTCAGTTGGCAGGTATTGTGATCAGGGTACATGGACCGATCTGATCTGCTCCATGGACAAGACACCACCACCACCTCAGTTGGCCAGTATTGTGATCAGGGTGCACGGACCAATCTGATCTGTTCCATGGACAAGACATCACCACCACCTCAGTTGGCCGGTATTGTGATCAGGGTGCACGAACCAATCTGATCTGCTCCATGGACAAGACACCACCACCACCTCAGTTGGCCGGTATTGTGATCAGGGTGCACGGACCAATTTGATCTGCTCCATGGACAAGACACCACCACTACCTCAGTTGGCCAGTATTGTGATCAGGGTGCACGGACCAATCTGATCTGCTCCATGGACAAGACACCACCACCACCTCAGTTGGCCGGTATTGTGATCAGGGTACACCGACCGATCTGATCTGCTCCATGGACAAGACACCACCACCACCTCAGTTGGCCGGTATTGTGATCAGGGTGCATGGACCAATCTGATCTGTTCCATGGACAAGACACCACCACCACCTCAGTTGGCCGGTATTGTGATCAGGGTGCACGGACCAATCTGATCTGCTCCATGGACAAGACACCACCACCACCTCAGTTGGCCAGTATTGTGATCAGGGTGCACGGACCGATCTGATCTGCTCCATGGACAAGACACCACCACCACCATTTCAGTTGGCCAGTATTGTGATCAGGGTACATGGACCGATCTGATCTGTTCCATGGACAAGACACCACCACCACCTCAGTTGGCCGGTATTGTGATCAGGGTGCACGGACCGATCTGATCTGCTCCATGGACAAGACACCACCACCACCTCAGTTGGCCGGTATTGTGATCAGGGTGCACGGACCAATCTGATCTGTTCCATGGACAAGACATCACCACCACCTCAGTTGGCCGGTATTGTGATCAGGGTGCACGGACCAATCTGATCTGTTCCATGGACAAGACATCACCACCACCTCAGTTGGCCAGTATTGTGATCAGGGTGCACGGACCAATCTGATCTGTTCCATGGACAAGACACCACCACCACCTCAGTTGGCCGGTATTGTGATCAGGGTGCACGGACCGATCTGATCTGCTCCATGGACAAGACATCACCACCACCTCAGTTGGCCGGTATTGTGATCAGGGTGCACGGACCGATCTGATCTGCTCCATGGACAAGACACCACCACCACCTCAGTTGGCCGGTATTGTGATCAGGGTGCACGGACCGATCTGATCTGCTCCATGGACAAGACACTACCACCACCTCAGTTGGCCGGTATTGTGATCAGGGTGCACGGACCGATCTGATCTGCTCCATGGACAAGACACCACCACCACCTCAGTTGGCCGGTATTGTGATCAGGGTGCACGGACCGATCTGATCTGCTCCATGGACAAGACACCACCACCACCTCAGTTGGCCGGTATTGTTATCAGGGTACATGGACCGATCTGATCTGCTCCATGGACAAGACACCACCACTACCTCAGTTGGCCGGTATTGTGATCAGGGGGCATGGACCAATCAGATTCGTTCCATGGACAAGACACCACCACCACCACCTCAGTTGGCCAGTATTGTGATCAGGGTGCATGGACCGATCTGATCTGCTCCATGGACAAGACACCACCACCACCTCAGTTGGCCAGTATTGTGATCAGGGTGCACGGACCAATCTGATCTGCTCCATGGACAAGACACCACCACCACCTCAGTTGGCCGGTATTGTGATCAAGGTGCACGGACCAATCTGATCTGTTCCATCGACAAGACACCACCACCTCAGTTGGCCGGTATTGTGATCAAGGTGCACGGACCAATCTGATCTGTTCCATCGACAAGACACCGCTATCACCATCTAATCAAAAGAGGCATCTCTCCCTTTAATTATACATCAGAACAATACACTGTACATCACCCCAGTAAAATTTTTTACCAGTAATGATAACGAATGAGCTACAACACCAGTTTAGACAAATTCAGACAACAGCCAACCACCTGTATACCATGGTATCAGGCTATGGCCCTCATCAGTACAGGGACGGCTTCGATTTCATGACGTCCGACAAGAGGGATGAAGTGACGAAGGTGAAAATAATGAAACTATCAATCCTGTGATACCATCGCCCTTCTCTTAATAACAATAAGTAAAATTATAAAACTATTTAAGAGGCGTAATATTCTTTTTAAAATAAAACAATTTCTACTGTCCTTACTGCGATGGAAAAATTAAAGGGAGGGCCTGGCTCATCAGTGGTGAACCCTCCCAGCGGTTTCGCCAGTTTAATCTACCATACCGCTGTTATATTGCATTTTTGGAACTTCCTTTTATAGGTGACTGTTGTAAGACTCTTGGAATGGGTATTTTAGAAGAACTATGGACATAAGCTTTTAGGACAGCAGAATTAAATATATGTAGAAATTGTTTTATTTTAAAAAGAATATTACGCCTCTTAAATAGTTTTATAATTTGATAACAGATGGCGCTCTAGTACATCGTAAAAATAAGTAAAATGTTTATACCCGTCCATACTGTTGTGAAAAATATTGGGAGGGTTTGTCTTATCAGTGAGGAACCCTCCCAGGGGTTTCGCAACTCAATCAACCATACTGCTCTGAGATTGTATCTATACATATAATATTGTATTGGGCGATTCTGCTTATATACACTCATGGACAAAACTTTGAAAGTCTTTGATATCTCCGGTTTTTTTTTTTTTTTTTTTAAGGAGACAGAGACAATTTTGTTCACAATTGGTGACTCGAGTCTCTACAGTAAAAGTCACTGTAATATCTTCCAGTGTTATTGTCCCGATATACATGCTGAAAGGTACAACTTCCTTAAGTTTTGTCCATGAGTGAATATATATATATCCATATTAAATGCATGCATGCATTCTCATTGCGGTGTGGTTAGTTAAACTGGCACAACCGCTGGGAAGGTTCCCCACTGATGAGCTAGGGGTCCTCCCAATATTTTACACTGCAGTAAGGACAGTAGTAAAGGCTTTATTTGTAGAAGAAAAAGAGCCTGCCCTATCTCTTCTCTCTCTTAAAAAAAAAATGGTTCTTTTTTTTGCTTATCCCTAGTACATGTGGTACAGACCATGATAATCATGGTGTGTAGAAGTAAGCGACTGCTTTTACTGTAAGTGCACCATATGTCTACACATGTGAAAAGCAGTTCGACTTTGCATTTACAAATTGCCAGAGCCCCGTTTGGTTACTTGCACTGGCTGTTGGACTTTTGCAAGAATCGGGGGCCATTGGAGCATTTTTTTTATCAGAAAAAAAGTACCCAATGCGGGAATCGAACGCGGGTCGTAGCGGTCGAAAACCAACGGTTTAGACCATCCTTACACCGATCCCCAAAAATAGTTCTTGACTATAGATACGGCGTTATGTGTTTAAATAAGTATCAAAAACGATATTAAAGACAACATTGTCAACAAAGTACAATATTAATTGAGACAGAAGCCCGGGAAATCGTCCAGTGGTAAAAAAAAAAAAAAAACGCAGTTTCCAGCGAGTGCTTAGTTTCCCTGACAGGTCCTCACCAATCCCAGGCTTACACATGTGTTACACGCCGATTTATGGAAACAACATTCAGGATTTCAATCCTGATTACAACCACTCGTACTTTAAGCAGCTTTTACAGATTTTACACCAAAACGTGTGACAAAAAAATGTCACGTGTATGGGAGAGTGGGTGACAAAAAATGAGGCGATAAAAAGTTAGGAAGTAGGTCAACGCACCCCGTCAGCTAACCCATATTCCTCAACAAGTCTTTGTCCCACGCGCCTCTGTGAGATATTTTACGACTTGTGTTTTTTTGACCAAGGACCATATTGTTTTCCCCAGCTGCCTCAACTGTCTATCCTCAGATAACAGAGACATGCCCACCCACAGCGGGGGTGAAGTGAATTTTTTTTTTTTTTACTCAAAATTTTGAGGTGTTATGAAAAGCGTTGCAGCAAATTTTTATGACTTTGACCTAGTATTGGAGTAATAAAAATGTGTATGGAGTGAATATATATACTTAGTATCATTTGTTATGTCAAAATCTGCTATTTTTATAGCAATTTGGTGCATTATAAACTTACTGGTTTGAGACAAAAGGTTGTTGTTGTTGTTGTCGTGTCCAATGAAGAGCCTCAGATGTATCCATGCATCTCTATCACAGCAGTCGCAATGTTCTCTATCTTGGGTGTGTAAAGCTGCTGCTATGGGTCCATGTCAATTTTCTGTTGTTGTTGTTGTTGTCGTGTCCAATGAAGAGCCTCAGATGTCTCCATACATCTCTATCACAGCAGTTGCAATGTCCTCTAACTTGGATGTGTAAAGCTGCTGTTCTGGGCCCATGTCAATTTTCTGTTGTTATTGTTGTTGTGTCCAAAGAAGAACCTCATATGTCTCCATACATCTCTATTACAGCAGTCACAATGACCTCTATCTTGGGTGTGTAAAGCTGCTGCTCTGAGTCCATGTCAATTTTCTGTTGTTGTTGTCGTGTCCAATGAAGAGCCTCAGATGTCTCCATGCATCGCTATCACAGCAGTTGCAATGTCCTCTATCTTGGATGTGTAAAGCTGCTGTTCTGGGTCCATGTCAATTTTCTGTTGTTGTCGTGTCCAAAGAAGAGCCTCAGATGTCCCCATGCATCTTTATCACAGCAGTCGCAATGTCTTCTATCTTGGATGTGTAAAGCTGCTGTTCTGGGTCCATGTCAATTTTTTGTTGTTGTCGTGTCCAAAGAAGAACCTCAGATGTCTCCGTGTATCTCTATCACAGCAGTTGCAATGTCCTCTATCTTGGGTGTGTAAAGCTGCTGTTCTGGGTCCATGTCAATTTTCTGTTGTTGTTGTTGTCATGTCCAATGAAGAACCTCAGATGTCCCCATACATCTCTATCACAGCAATGTCCTCTATCTTGGGTGTGTAAAGCCGCTGCGTCCATGTCAATTTTCTGCAAGACTGCGGAAACACCTATCCGTGTTACACCTCCACTTCTTTATATAATATCTTTATATTATTGGGATGTTTGTCTGATAGTTAAAATTACCATTGTAAACGGTCTTCTCCTCTGACTTATAATTTAATAGAATCAATAAAGTATCCAGGTCTAAGTTTCTTGTACGAACATGTATTTCGCTAGATATCAATCTTATCAGTCCTTCGACGGGAGTATTACATTAAATTTCCAGTTAGTTGGATACTCCTTTCGAAAAGCTGATAAGTCTGAAAGTTTGTGAAATAGAGAATTTGTTCAAGAAACTTATCTCTGAATACTTTATATATTTCATTATTGGGGGATCGGTGAAAGGGTGGTCTAAACCGTTGGGTTTCGACCGCTACAACCTGGGATCAAATCCCGCATTGGGCACTTTTTTCTGATAAAAAAAAAAATGTTCCAATGGCCCACGATTTTTGCAAAAGTTCATCTCCACCAGCGAGTGCAAGTAATCAAACGGGGCTCTGGAACATTTGTAAGTGCAAAAGTCGAACTACTTTTCAAATGTGTAGACATGTGGGGCACTTACAGTAAAAGCAGTTGCCTACTTCTACCCACCATGATTATCATGTACTAGGGATAAACAAAAAAATAAATTATTATTATTATGAAAAAGTAAGCAAAAAAATAGAGAAAAATGTGTGGTGTTGATATTACTGTATGATATAAATGCCAAGTCCTTTTTTTCTTCTTTTCCCTTATTTGATACATTGTAAATAACACATTGCTGATTATTGTTAATATTGTAGCGTAGAAATCAAGTCTTTGTATATCTGAAGGTGTGTAAGTATTTATTGATGACGTCACCACGACCAGTCGACAATTATTAAAAAACTAGCGGATGTATCCGGCTTCGCCCGGGGTTTTACCCGAGTAAAGGTTTGTCTAACGAACATTTGTTAAAACAATTCTCTATAAACTTATATATAAAAAAAAGATATATTTTGATAATTTGAAACTCGTAAATTTGAATGTCTCGATATAAAGTGAACATTTTTTCCCGGTCCCTGTGTGCCGTGTCATCCTAAATTTTGTCTTTCCTAATTTTCTACATTACAAAATCATCGTTTTATCTAGTGAACATTTTTTCCCGGTCCCTTGAAAAATACTCGATAAGTTGAATAAAATCAATATTAATTGGTTCCCTCGGTAATTGGAAGTTAAAGGGATAGTATCTTCGCCTAGGAGCTCCATCTATGCTTCTTTCTTCCTGTGGTGAATCTGTATAAGACCGGTGGTCTTAATAAAGCTGTGTGTTATTTCTATATATACCTTCTTCTACTCGGAGAATCTGTATAAGACCATAAGGTCTTAATAAAACTTTTTGTTGTACCGAAATTGACATTTGAAATATTTTTATTAACATTTAGTCAATTTTTACAAAAATAATGATGACAAAAAGGAATAAATGATGGGAATGTACAATGATTTTAGGAGCTAAGGAGGCTCCACCACCTTGATAAGGTCCTTCTTACCATAATCGGGCGGCCCCCTGTCCTGCAGGGCATGGCCTAGACCAGTGATTCTCAACCTTTTTTTTGTTGCGGCATTATTTTAAAGATTTGAAAATTTGGCGGCACAATTTTAGAATTTCGCGGCACACTTTTGCTAACTTGAATGCAAGAAAATTCAAATTATGTATCAATATTTCTATGCAAAATATAAGTAATATACATCTCTAACATTCAATTTGCTAATTTCGTTATTTTAAAAAGTAAAAAAATGAAAAAGAAAAAAAGAAAAACCAATACAAACGTGAACATAATCATATGACTAAAATTCGGCGGCACATTTTTTAGAATTTCGCGGCACACAAAATTACCGCGGCACATTGGTTGAGAATCACTGGCCTAGACGATGACGTCCTGGTCATCCTGGCGTCTACCAAGACACACGTCTATAAGTACTTTCTCGGTGTGGAACTGAGGAGTGAAGACCTTGTCTGGAGGAGGACTCTCTCAAGGTAGGGAAGCCTTCCTTGCTGAAGAAATTTGTACACAACTATATATATTCCCCTACATTTTATCTACCCTTTATTTACTATTATATATTTTTCCACCTTTGTAACAATTAATTAGAAGAATCATAATTATTGTTTAAATTGTCAAATTGATAGAGTTCTCCTTCAGACGAGGAGGGGATCTTCTTAGACTCCCTGCATCTCCAGGCCCGTTTTTCTACAGACTAAATAGATGACGCTATTGTTTGAGGAATTCTGATTAATGTTTGCATGACTTTGTGTATTTGATGAAGAAGGTAGGAAGCTGTTATAGAGGATGTGTCCCACAGGGATACCCCCGGGTTCCACGAAGACAGGACAGGGATGAAAGGGAACTGGTATCCCATGAAATCCCTCAGGATAATCCCACTTCCAACTGTCACGGGAGTGAGGGAGATGTTTTGACAGGAGCTTGTTCCTCCATCTTCCTCTCCTTCACCTGCCTTCCTTCCTTTTTTTTTAAACCTTCTTTTAAAAGCCATTTAAACGCTCCCCAGCACAAAGAACAGATTAAGTTTTTTTTTTTTAAAAGATCAGAGCAATTAGCCTTGAAATTTATAGAAAATAAAATTATATACACATACGGTTAAAACTTCGATTTAAATGTGAACCTCGATTTAACGATTTCCTTATACTTTTTTTCTCTATAGTGTTCTAGTAGGATCGAATATAATGCTTTAAAATGTGAATACTTGTCTGGCGAAAGATTGAACTTAATTTTCTCGAAATATTTAAGCGTTTCTAAAAAATATTAATTGGTTAAGATATATTCGAAATTGTACTTATATTAGCAATATATTTTACACATATAAATTTACTGGCAATGCGTTTCTTTTAAATATCATCAAATATTATCTCTACAGACTTTACTGCAATGATATGAGTTATTGAATGAGAGGGCTTGGCTCATCAGTAGTGAACCCTCTCAGCGGTTTCTCCAAATTAATCTCTAGACCGCTCTACTATTGTATTGGATTGATTTGGAGTATACCCTATTTGATGATATTTAAAAGAAACGCTTTGCCAGTATATTTATTTGTGTAAAATTTTAACGATAGATGGCAATTAAATTTAATTTATTAACAATATGTGTATTCTCTCATCCTATTTTACTATCTAATATTTTATCTGTAAACAGTCTGATGCACGCGCATCCGTGTCTTTCTGTATGTGTGAGTATAGCAACTCTTCGAATCCACACTGGAAAATTACTACAGGACTAGACATTTAACTTTGACGTCTATTTTGACGGGTGAGGTGACCTTTATCTTTATAAATCAATGTCCTCCCGGCATAAAATCCATCTATATTTTGGACATAGATTTTGTCTAGCCACTTTGCCAGCTAAACACCTTTTTTGTCGGATTGTGAAGATTCCATTATATCCCTTGTAGATTTCATTAACCGATTATAAACATAAGTCGGTGGATGAGAGGGTAACACGCTCGATTCCCGACAGTCATGAACCGGGATTGAATCCCACGTTAACATTTTGTTTAATATGTGAATAACCTTCACTTATTATTCACTGTTTCAATTATAATGAACTAGGTTGCTCTTGCTGAGCGGTACCTATTAATGTGATTTTGAACCAGGCATTAACCGATTTTAAGATATCTCTCGGCGTCTTATAATATTACTGTAAATAAATAACTTCTCTGTGAGAAAATATTCTATTTTCTATAAAAAATAAAGATAGCCTCTCCAGTCAAAATAGACGTTAAAAGTAAGCGTCATCTATTGACCGTATCTTCAAACTAGCGGATTCAGGTTGATGACAAAGCTACAATAAAGTCCGTCCTAGACTGACGAGGGCCATTAACCCGAAACCATGGTCTCTAGGTGGAAGCTTCTCAGTTTGCCAAAGCTGGTGTTGTGGCTTTGTCACCGACCTGAGGACACTAGTTTGTGGTGACGGTTTATTTTTATAGATCAATATCCTCCCATAAAAAAACTTCCACAGGACTTTGATGTCTTTTATATAATTTCTTTAAACTAAGGTAAGAAAATTGACATGGATCCAGAACAGCAGCTTTACACACTCAAGATAGTGGACATTGTGACTGCTGTGATAGAGAGATGTATGGAGACATCTGAGGCTCTTCATTGGACACGACAACAACAACAGAAAATTAACATGGACCCAGAATAGCAGCTTCACACACCCAAGATAGAGAACATTGTGACTGCTGTGATAGAGATGTATGGAGACATCTGAGGCTCTTCTTTGGACACAGCAACAACAGAAAATTGACATAGACCCAGAATAGCAGCTTTACACACTCAAGATAGTGGACATTGCTACTGCTGTGATAGAGATGCATGGAGACATCTGAGGCTCTTCATTGGACACAGCAACAACATAAAATTGACATGGATCCAGAGCAGCAGTTTTACACACCCAAGATAGTGGACATTGCGACTGCTGTGATAGAGATGTATGGAGACATCTGAGGCTCTTCATTGGACACGACAACAACAGAAAATTGACATGGATCCAGAGCAGCAGCTTTACACACCCAAGATAGAGAACATTGTGACTGCTGTGATAGAGATGTACGGAGACATCTGAGGCTCTTCATTGGACACGACAACAACAGAAAATTGACATGGATCCAGAGCAGCAGCTTTACACACCCAAGATAGAGAACATTGTGACTGCTGTGATAGAGATGTATGGAGACATCTGAGGCTCTTCATTGGACACGACAACAACAGAAAATTGACATGGATCCAGAGCAGCAGCTTTACACACCCAAGATAGAGAACATTGTGACTGCTGTGATAGAGATGTACGGAGACATCTGAGGCTCTTCATTGGACACGACAACAACAGAAAATTGACATGGATCCAGAGCAGCAGCTTTACACACCCAAGATAGAGGACATTGCGACTGCTGTGATAGAGATGTATGGAGACATCTGAGGCTCTTCATTGGACACAGCAACAACATAAAATTGACATGGATCCAGAGCAGCAGCTTTACACACCCAAGATAGAGAACATTGTGACTGCTGTGATAGAGATGTATGGAGACATCTGAGTCTCTTCATTGGACACAGCAACAACATAAAATTGACATGGACCCAGAGCAGCAGCTTTACACACCCAAGATAGATAACATTGTGACTGCTGTGATAGAGATGTACGAGGACATCTGAGACTCTTCATTGGACACGACAACAACAACAAAAAATTGACATGGACCCAGAACAGCAGCTTTACACCCAAGATAGAGGACATTGTGACTGCTGTGATAGAGATGTATGGAGACATCTGAGGCTCTTCATTGGACACGATAACAACAGAAAATTGACATGGACCCAGAACAGCAGCTTTACACACCCAAGATAGTGGACATTGTGACTGCTGTGATAGAGATGTATGGAGACATCTGAGGCTGTTCATTGGACACGACAACAACAGAAAATTGACATGGATCCAGAGCAGCAGCTTTACATACCCAAGATAGAGGACATTGCGACTGCTGTGATAGAGATGTATGGAGACATATGAGGCTCTTCATTGGAAACGACAACAACAGAAAATTGACATGGATCCAAAACAGCAGCTTTATACACCCAAGATAGAGGACATTACAACTGATGTGATAGAGATGTATGGGGACATCTGAGGCTCTTCATTGGACACGACAACAACAACAAAAAATTGACATGGATCCAAAGCAGCAGCTTTATACACTCAAGATAGAGGACATTGCGACTGCTGTGATAAAGATGTATGGAGACATCTGAGGCTGTTCATTGGACATGACAACAACAAACTAATGGGTTATGAACTTTGCTCACAGCAGGCTGTGGACAAGTGCTTCTGTGGCCGCACTGCCACATGGAGAGTTTATGGCTCCGGTTTACAGCCCTGCGGCATGTTTAGTGCGCCAATTAAACACTTTATGGGCGAGAGATGGAATCCCTAAGATTGGTCTCAATCCCTGTCTGGAGTGATTTATCAAGTGGAAACATCATTGAAACCCATGGTGCGACCATAATCTAGTCTTGTGTAGCATTCCATTTACTGCTTCGAGTTCTTAGATGGATACCATGGCTTAATTTCGGAAATCTGTAAATATTTGGATATTCTAGTACTGCGGAAGCATAGTAGTTTATCATATATATAATAAAACATATGATGGGGCTTGTTCCCTAATAAAGGTTTTTGGTGTATGTGTGACAATTGACAGTTAAAAACAGCTTATGTCCATGGTTTTCTTGAGAACCATTTCTGGGATTCCATCCTTCGGTTCTGCGTATATGGGCAGAATCGCCCAATACAGTATTGGAGCAATGAGGGGCGGTTTGGTGGATTAAATTGGCGAAACCGCTGGGAGGGTTCACCACTGATGAGCCAAGCCCTCCCAATATATATTTTTTCATCGCAGTAAGGATAGTAGAAGTTTGTATTATGTATAAAAGAAACATTCGTGCTTTTAAATCCTTTCATTTTATATGTATAGATGGCGCGTTATTGATTTGTGTTAAAAACAGTTTATTGAAATCTAGTCAACAACAGGGAGAGAGGTTACAGTTTAAAATAGGGAGAAATGTTTATAACAGATGGATCCCTCTCCGAAGGTACGTCTGGATCCTATCAGGAGCCGAGAGCGGTCCTAAGTTTGGACAGGCCTTTGACAATTCTGGGATCCATGTCTCCAACATGCTCGGTGACAGTGTTGAGGAATTTGGCGAGAATAGTCTTGTGTTCAGGCTAGAGTACCTCGAGGACATAATTCCTATCATCGCTGTATAGAATCGCGATATTAAACCTGATTACCACATCCTGACATGTACTGTACTCTGTGTCCAGGACGCCAACATTGTAATTGGAGCGCCCGGCCCCTATACGTGGCGAGGAACCGTCTTCACCAATAAACCTGATTACCACATCCTCATATAGGGGGGGCTCAGGATGGTTTCATCATTCAATCGTTCAAGTAAATCCACTACGTGTGTGTTTGTGTGTGTAAAACATACGGTGAACCTTTTGCTGGAAGAAATAGAAACACCAGAATAAAAGAAACTAAATACAATATGAAAAAGAGTAAAAAAGTGAAAATATACTGGTATCAGGTTGATAAATTACGAGAAAGGTATTTCCTGAATGTGCAATTATGTTGTTGATAGCTTGCGCCATCTATCGGAATAAATATCAACTAAACGTTGAATTTTATTATTGATTAAATCAAGAAATGTTATTAGGGGGGGGCTAATTCTGGAATAATTAAAATTCAACGATTTTTGTGATATTTATTCCGATATTTGGCGCAATTCATTAGCAACCTTTTAGTTGTCAGGAGATGTCTTTCTCCTAAATATAATATCAAAAAACAAGGAACCCAGATTTACATATATATTACATATTGCAGATACCGGCTATAAATCCAATCTGGATAAACGTACCTGTCATTACAGTAACATACAGCTATTAAATAAGAATTTATTGAAAATAAAGACTGACTCCTCACTTTCTTACTGCTACTCTTTTTGTGTTGATTTCTTGCTTCCCTCATTCTTATTATTATTATTTTTTTTTCCTTTTCTTGTTTTTTTTTCTTTCTCTTTTTACTCTGTATATATCGTTATTTCCTTTGTCTCACTGCTTTGTTCTTATGCATACCTCTGGTGAATCCTGTATAGGGTCAGTGACCCTAAATAAAGGCTTTTTTGTTGTTGTTGTTTGAAAATAAAGATACTTCGGTCAGTAAATCTTTTTATTACCTCGACGTTTTGACGAAAATCTTTTGTCCTCGTCAGGAGCAAACAAAAATTAAACATTAAATGTTTAATTTTTGTTTGCTCCTGACGAGAACAAAATATTTTTGTCAAAACGTCGAGGTAATAAAAATATTTACTGGCCAAAGTATCTTTATTTTCAAGAAATATGAATGCCGGCCAGGCAGCCTCAATATTTACGATATTAAATCAGAAAGTTTGATTCTCCAATCCCTTATATCGAGGAACAACATCAGCAGGAGAGTTGAAACTTTAGATCAGTTCCATCATATCCTACATCTTGTCTAACAAACAATACACTTACATACGAAAGCCTTTATTACGACATATATAGTGTCAAATATGGATTTACCACGGAGTATCTGCAAATAAAAATAATAAAAAGTAAAAGCTAATCATGTTTAATGATAATAATGAAATTTATTTTTGAAAATATAGAGCAATCCCCACACACTTAAATCTTTAGGTAATAAAAAGGCATCTGGATTGAAAAAAAAAAATTCTTTGCCAATTTTTTTCGTAAAATTATTTCAAGTGTAATTTAATGACGCTATGTGGCGTTGAGTTTGTTTATACAAAACAATACGTTGTAATGTCTTGACAAAGGTTGGCGTTCAGCCAACCGAAATATTGGCAAAAATATATTTTTTTATTCAATCCAGTGTATATGTCTTTTTATTACGTAAATGAAATTTATATAGAGGAAAACTTAAGTAAGACACTCAAGCTCATAAATAAATTGGTTTGGGTAAATACGATGAAAATAAATTTCTCTTACACATGGATTTACCACGGGGTCTATTCTGGTTCGTTTCCAAGGTGACTAACGTGGCACCGGCACCCATTTTCCAATGAAGAGCAAAACCGATATCTCCAGCAGATAGTGGACATTGCTGCTGCTGTGATGGAGATGCATGGAGACATCTGAGACTCTTCTTTGGACACGACAACAACAACAACCACGGGGTCTGCAAATGAGAGAAAAAACAGTAAAATCTAATCGCATTAAATGTCTAAAAATACAGAAACACACACAGATCTCGCCTACCTACTCGTGTGTCACTCTTAGTGTAATTCTGCCTTTTGAAGAGATAGTGCTCTTAAGCTCGCTGTTTTGTTCAATAAACAAAGTTATTGTGCGAAAGGTTTTAGCATGAGACTGCGTTTTATTCATTATATATTGTTACATCAATTTTAATGCGCCTTACATTTATTCAAAATATTCTATGATATTTAATATTTATTTAAAACAGAATATTTAGATTATCATCATTACTTTTATAGTTTCATTCCTTTTGTAATATTTAGTGTACATATATCTTGATTGGTTATTGGAGCGAGAGAGGACCTAGACGAAGACTGCGGATCATCGCGACCTACGAGGAAGACAACGAATAAATAAACACAATAACTTTAAAAGGTAATTTATTTTTATTTAATTTTATTTATTTGCTTTGAATATGGAAACCCGCTCGGTGTATAACACCAAGAAGGAAGAAACCAAGGTCGACGACCCTGCAAAGCTACAACTAGGTGCAACAATAGGTTCTCCTGTAGAAGGACAAAGATTCCCGAAACCTTGAGACGGTTTGAATATAAAAAGAAACTCATATCCGGAAACCTTTTTTTAATTGTTTAAGAAAGATTTTATTACTTTTTAAAATAAAATTTTATATCGCAACATAACACACACACATAATTTATCATATTTTAAATACCATTTTTTATACAAGAAAGACACTTCTTTCTTTAAAAAGGCATTTACACCAATACCTCGCTTTGCATCCTTTCCTTTTGCGTTTTTTTCGAAGTTGCGTCGCTGGTTAATTTTTACTGATTTTTCACTGTGCGTCGTTAGATTTTCGAAGTTGCGTTGTTTTGGATTCGAGTCTTTAATTTTTTTGAAAATTTTTTTCTAAAATATGGCAACACCTTTGTTTTTGATTGTGCCAATTTATTTTCACTTTGTGTCGTTTCAATTTGCGTCGTGTTTTTTTTTTTGGAACGTAACCAGGACACAAAGCGAGGTATGGGTGTATTTGATCTTCTTTTGTGCAAATCGGACCAATTCAGACAAAATAAAAAGTCAATTAATACCAGATCTCTTTTAGGATGTTATATAATCTCAGTTCCCCTGTATTGATGAGGGTCATAGCACGAAACCATGGTATACATCTTGTTGGTTTATGTTAAAAATTCTAAAGTTGGAGCTCATTATTTTGTATAAGCCTGCACCATGTTACATTGGGTTCTGTCAACAATGTTGAAGTAACGTCAATAAAAAAAAATGTAAATATTCATTGATAAACTATATATCCCATACACTTTATGAATTAATAAAAAAAAAGAATAATTAATTAATATAATAATTATTATTAGATAATAAAAAGGCACATATTGGATTTAATAAAATATTTATTTTGCTAATATTTCGTCTGGTTGAACGCCAACCTTTATCGAGGCATTACATTTTTGTATACACAAACTCAGCGCCACATAGTGTTATAATATCACAGTTGAAATCATTTAAAATACAAAGTAGGTGGGGTAAATTTGTGCATGAAAAAATTACAATCAGAATAAGTTGAATATCTTAAAATATTAAAGGCAAAACAATGAGGTCTATCTTATATTTTAAAAAATTGTAATAAGTACATAAAATATAATTCATTAATTATTATATTATGTTCTTTTATATATTAAAAAAAAACATCTGTATTAAAAAATGTTATATGAGAAATAATATGTATATAAATGTGTATATAAGTTTATTTTTATATGAATATATTTTTTAGCAAATTGATTATTGTTCTTTAATTTTGAAAGTATATATGATAAAAAACTGTTGATTTTTTATCACAAAAAAAAAAAATTAAAAAAATCGGTATATGGTAATTTTGTGTACAGGTCGTGGTGCTAAATATATATTTATAACATATAATTCAATAGCTTTTAGAACGAACAAATATATTTTGAATATCTTTTCAAAAATATTTTTGATATAAATTTCAATAACATTTATTTATTTATTTTTTTCAAAATTATTATTAAATATTTCGATTTATCCTATTTCTTTGTGTGTACCTTATGTTTGGGACTAAATATATATATCCTAAAGTCTAATAAACAATTTAAACAAATCATATTCTTAATTATCAAAATATAAACATCAAACACCTTATATTTATTGCATTTATATGAAAAACGTTTTATATTATATAGCTAACTGATAAGTATTTTTACAAACATTATATTTTTATATTTTATTTATATAAAAAAACTACAATTGTAGTTATTACATCTAATTTTTTGTAGTGTGTTAGAACAATATATATTTTATAAATACTATAAATATTTAAATATTATAAAATACTTTATCAAAGCATTATAATGTTGATCGGTTATTCGACACAACTATCGCAATATCGTCAGGTAAGACATTTCATAAGAACCTACCTGTGCCATCATCATGATAAGTATAAATCAGTGATGGTAAATAATCTTCACCTTTCTTTAGTGAGATAACCTATCTACACTCAGCCAATGAATGGCAGGTTAGTTCCTCAATTTGATGAACCTCTGATTTCAGCAACTTATCGTTTGATAAAAATGAAAGCTAAAAATGTACATAATATTTTAAAATTAAAATTAGCTTTTAAAGTTCAATATATATTTGATTATATATATATTTTCCTTAAAAATATTCATTTTTATAAATCGCTTAATCAAATCAAAAGATAAAAATACTGTGGTGAGAAATTAATTAACTAATAGACTTTTCTATTTTAAAAAAATGATTAAAATATCGGACATTTCAAAGTAAATATAGATTAGTTTTATAATTTATATATGCACATATTATAAATGAAAAGTAATTTCAAAATATTGAAATATTATATTAATTTTTATATTTTTAAATATTTTACTCAGGCATTCATTTTAATCATAGATAAATTTAATATAAAAATTACATACTCAATTTTTTTTTGTTTTCGTGCGATGCTTCTTCCATTAAAAAATTAAATGAAATTAGGAACAAAATATTCATAAAAATAACTATATAAAATTTAAAAATGAATTCGATCGGCACTATTTTGATAGATGAGCGAATAAATCTAACAAGTGTGCGAAAAAAGGAAACAAAAGAAGCTTTCGTCTGTTAAGGAAAAGTACCAATCAATACAATTGTTATTGGGCTAAGTAATGGGTTGTTTGGCGAAATTTACAACGCTTGTTTACACAGATTGTCAATAAAACGTCCATTTTTAATTTAGAGAACGATTGGAGGGCCGTCTATTGGATAAATGAGGCAAACATTTTAAATATTTTTATTTCTTAAAAACTTAAGAAGACTGATAGCTATAAAATAATGAATTTATAATAGTAAAATCAATTCTCTTATCATTCAAAATTGCATAGACTATTCAACTTTTGTAATAGCTTACAGAACAGTGTAGTTAATTTTCTGCAAAATCAGTTTTGAAAATTACGAAAGATGAATCACTTTTGAGACTCTTTTTTTTATTACAGCAGAAATAGAAATTTAAAGCTTTTTATTTTAAATCATAGACGATTATGCTGATTTAACATAGGTCATTACCAAAATATTCAGTGAATATTAGTAAGATTTGGGGATAATTTTCTCCTTTGAACAATAAATTAATCCTTTTCTCTATGAATTCGAGAAAGCCCTTTGTCTGAAACTGAAAATTACATTTGTTCACAGAATCAATTCTCTCTTTTTATCATAAATTCAACCAATAAGATTTCACAGTGCTCTTACAAGCATTCTATACATTAATGCATAATTGCATATGAACAAGGTTTATTCCCCTGTAAATAAGTGAAACATAGATGACTGTTTAAGAGAGGGAAAAAAGTCCAATAAATGCGAACGAGCAATAAATAGACTATGTAAAAAGGTGAAAAAGTATGTAAATAAAAGTGGAAACGTGCGAAAAAACGGCAGTTCGCGGGCGGGCGGGAGTCTCAATTAATCCACCCGTCGGAGGAGAGATTAAAGGGACTTAATTTATTTGGATAGAAAATCCTGCTTTAGGGAAACTATGAGCCCAAACGCTCTTTTTTTTTTTTTTTTTTGTCGAATCCCCGCTCAATGGCAGACAAAATACGTGAAGTGACAGCTGGAAAGATTTTTTTAAAATGACATTTTATTTCGAGGATTTTCCCCCTGGTATAAAAAAAGAATGGGGAGGGCGTCGGGGTCTTGACAGGGTCAATGTCATCTAGACCTATGTGATGATGGCTCGCTTAGTCTTCTCGAATGTCTTTTAGAAGTTCTGGGTGGATTCAGTGTGTTCTAGTTATGTAGGTAGGGTGTCGTTCTGGTTGTTGTTTTGTTGTTCTCGTCATAATTGCACAATTCCGGGTGTAATTTACAGCTCGTTTATAGTTTCGGCTGTAGTTTCATTGTTTAATTATTCGTTTTTACTTCCGATTGTAGTTTTGTTGTTTAATTATTCGTTTTTACTTCCGATTGTAGTTTTGTTGTTTAATTATTCGGTTTTAGTTCTGATTCTAGTTTTAGTCTTGTAGTTATAAATTCGCTTTTAGTTCTAGTTGAGGTATTAGGTAGGGTGTAGTTCTGGTTGTTATTTTACTATTCTCGTTATAATTGCACATTTCCGGGTGTAATTTACAGTTCCGGTTGTAGTTTTATTCTTTAATTATTCGTTTTTAGTTCTGATTGTAGTTTAAGTCCTGTAGTTACAAATTCATTTTTAGTTCTAGTTAATGTATTAGATAGGGTTTATAGTTTTCTTTTTTTCTTTGTAGTTCTCATCTTAAGTTGCAATTCCAGGAGTAGTTTTTAGTCCGTTTGTAGTTCTGGCTGTAGTTTTAGTCATGATTACAAATTCGTTTTTATCTCTATTTGTAGTTTTGGTGTCAAGGTTACAAATTATTTTTCAGTTCAGGTTATAGGTATATTGGGTAAGATTTCTGATTCCAGTTGTAGTTATGGAAGTTTGTTTGGAAAAATACATCAACCACGAAGTTTCAGTGATTCGCTGTCACTCAGGGGAATGTTAAAAAATGGATGTTTGGTTATACACTGTATAACAAAAAAATCGACACACCAAGAAGGAGTTGTCAGATTAGGACAAAAATTGGTGTATGTCAAGAGCATGTATAGGGTAAAAAAACGATTAAAATTTCAGAACAATTAATTGTTTTATTTCAGAGTTTGATCGTCACAAATTGAGAATGTCATTATGTCGTTGGACCCCCACTGGCCTGGATGCAGGCTGCCACCCGGCGTGTCATGGACTGATAAAGATTCCGGATGGTGTGCTGCGGGATTTCTTGCCAAATTGTCTCCAACTGTCGGGCTAAATAGTCAACATTCCGGGATGGTTGCAATCGCCTTCCCATCACGTCCCAGATGTGCTCTATGGGCGAGAGATCAGGCGACCTTGCTGGCCACGGAAGAGTTCGGCAAGATTGAAGACAATCCATAGTAACACGTGTCGTGTGTGGCCGGGCATTATCTTGTTGAAAAGTAAGTGGTTATAGTTGCGAGTGTCTATTTAAATTCCTGGTTGTAGACATTGGGTACAATGGACAGTTCTGGCTGTAGTTTCAGAGTTATGCTGATATATACATAGAGAGAGAGAACGTTTCCATTATATAAAGTATGCAATTTTGATTTTCACAATAATAATTAGCTCTGTTCTGTACACTTTTAGATTGGTGCACTATGTTGTTGGTTCGTTTGGATTAAAATGGTCTCAAGCAAAGGTGACAATATATATATTTAAAGAGGATCAACGTTGTATACAAAAGCAAACTAAAATCGAATAAAAAACAACTGTTTTCTTTTTCCCACAGATTACATTAGGCCTAGCGAAGAAGTACGTTTATCTCATCAAGCAAGCTGTGCGCTCTACTCTACAAGCCTCACTACCCTACCACGACAACTGCCGGCACAGACAACATCGCCTTTTATATAGGCAAATATAAAACAATAGAAAAATGCAAAATAGCTATTTACATAAATATAAAATACAAATTATCTATGTTCCTAACAAGCTCGTATGGTACAGTTATAAGACCTCTGTGAGTGGTTGGTTTCGTGGATGCAGTCATCTCTACACCATTCTTTGAGATCATTAACCCATATTTACAAGGCCTACCTCTCTCTATCACCGCACGAGCTCCCGTTTTCCCATGATGGAGAGTCGTGTGCTTCCAAACTTTAATCCCTTCCAGGTATTGGAGTATGCCACTGGGGCAGTAGATGGTATGATTCATGATGGGAATGAACACTCGGTAATCGAGTTATCAGGGAATAATGTAATTCCAATGGAAATATCAAATTTACAAGAGAAACAATCGATGCAAATTTGATTACGTCAAAAGATGAAATTAATGTAAATTGGGAAGATCAAGTCGAGGCTATCGAGAAGGAATCGACATCTTAAGGTTAGCAAAAGCCTAAAATTCCGAAAAGAAAAGTTTAAGAGTCTTCAATCCAACTGGCAAAATTTGCGAAAGCTGAATCCATCGCAGCAAGGTCACTTTAATAAATGAACAGGGGGGAAAGAGATCCTGTAAAGGCGATTAAAAACAGCAGACAGAAGCAAGACCTCGTCAGGGCTAGGTCGACAGCTGCGACATTCGAGCGAGTGGAGTCGAGTGGAGCGCGGACTTCCATCCATTCCAATATACGAAGACGCTGGAACAGATGTTGGGTAAGACATCAGTGTACCAGCTGATGTCCGGCCAGGTATTGGTCGGGCTGGCTAGCGTCGACTTGGCTGAGCCTCTGGTTGAGGAAGGCCTCATCATCGGAACTACCCTCCTGAAAGCCTTCCTATATAGGACAAAAGCAGAAAAGATAGTAGTTGGGAATCTACCAATTGCTATCAAAGACAAAGACGTCTTCGCGATGCTGCGACTCTCTCGCAGGGTTGTCTCCCTGACACCTTGTGTCCAGCGGCGGCTACACCGGCAACAGGGAGGCTTTCGTTCTTCTGAATGAAGAACTCAACTAGCTTCTTGCCAAGCTGGTGAGAATTTCCAAAGGAAAGTCTACACCTGCCTACATCATCTACGAAGTCAGGTGTAGCAGATGCCACCGACAGGGATATCGGCGAACCACCTGCCCCTTGGGAACCCATGGGAATCATCCTGCTCATCTTCAAGGCACCCTGAGTAGACCGGTGTCTCCACCCTCCCTGACCACGCCCTCCCACAAATCCTCTGCGGGGAGGTTCTGACACCATTAAGCAGACCCCTTTGACACCTTCAAATTCTTCCGCTTTTCCGCCTGCGGCGAACTGTTTTGTTTCTCCCCAGGGGACTCAAACCACCAAGCCTTCTTGTACACGCTTGTTCGGCGGTACATATACTAAAATTGTAACGATACAGAGAAGATTAGCATGGCCCCTGCGCAAGGATGACACGAAAAAATTGTGAAGCGTTCCACCAAGCCTTCTCACTTTTAAGCTCCGACGTCGAGCACCAGCCCGTTGCCATCACTTCCAGTCCCCTCCTCGACCATTACTGTGCCAACAGTGGCAATGAGATTCAAAACAAAACTGTACCATGAAGTCCTCTACTCCCAAGGTCCAAAACAGACAGTTTCCTCAGACCGCTGGAACAAATAATATAAAGAGTTTAAATTTACCATAAAATTCGCCTTATTTACTCTTTACAAACCCACGGATGGACCCTCTCTATGGAAATTTCCTCCAGATATTTAAAAGAAAAAGGACAGAAATCTGAGGTTATAAAAAGACCTACTCAAGCTTTCATTGAATCCAGATGACCATGTCTGACATACGGATGATTTACGTCTACCAAACCTGTAGTTCTGGGTGTAGATTCCTGATCACCACCAGACACACAAACTATATTTCTCAACTGTAATTCCATCTTTTAACCAATTGACCTTTTATAATCAAGAATTGGTAGAGAATCAGAGATGGAAATTCTTGAAATTAAAGATAGAAAAGAGACAAAAGGCCATACTAGATTTGTAATAAAATACAACACGAGACAAAAATATTTTTAAAATTTTTAATTTCCATCTTATTCTAAAAATAGAATTTTCATTAATAAAGAATATTAAAGAAATAACAATTAGAGAAGGAAGATAAAAAATGTGTTAAAGAAAGAGGAAGTTACAAGTGAGTTAGGATGATTACTACATGCTGTTTTGAAAGGTACAGAAGCGAGGGTTGTGTTTGAGGATTGTATAGAGGCATCCCTTGGGAGCTCTAATTCTTGACAACTGCAACAATAAAGTATGTTCTGAAAATAGAGCAATTTATACTTAAATCAATAAATATTAAAAAGGTATATATTGGATTGAATAAAAGATTTATTTTCCAATATTTGGGCTGGCTGAACGCCAACTTTTATCAAGGCATTACATTTTTGTATATACTGTATATGTAATGCCTCGATAAAGGTTGGCGTTCAGCCAACCGAAATATTGGCAATTAAATATGTTATTCAATCCAATATATGCATTTTTTACTTTCTAATAAAGTATGTGTGCATACAATCATTATTGCTCTCAACGATCCCTGATCTGGATCTGACAACCAAAGACTTACTCAATTCTGCTGGACTCTGAGGTCTTATCTAGGATGCACGAAAAATTGACTCATTAAAAAATACACTCATTACTTACCCAACTGGAAACATTGGAGAAGAACTGCATTCTACAATGGATTCCTGCTCATGTTGGGATCGAGGGTAATGAAATGGCAGATGAATTGGCAAAGGAAGCCAGAAAGCTGAGCCGAAGGAAAGAACAAATGTCAGTATTTGACGCTGATGCTTTGGCAAAATACAAGATAATCAAACAAAAAATAAGAAAAGATCAAATATGTGAAATAAACTCTGAGAGAAAACTGACAAAAACTATAACAAGACTTAGAACAAAACACTATAAAGGAATGACAATACATCCAGATGGCACAATAACCTATAGAGCATGCAACAACTGTCCTGGTGTGGAACTAACACCTACCTACATATTCTCATGCCCAGCAATGGCCGCAGCCTTGCAGAAAATTGACTTAGACCCAGAGCAGCAGCTTTACACACCCAAGATAGTGGATATTGCTGCTGCTGTGATGGAGATGCATGGAGACATCTGAGACTATTCTTTGGACACGACAACAACAACAACAACGAAAAATTGATCTTAACACCTAGGACTTCCTGATACTGAAGATCTGCAGTATTGCTTTTCATTCCACACCACTGGACAACCATGGACCTGTATAGATGGAACTGTCGGACCTTCCTTTATATGGACAAGGTAAGTAACAACGTCAACATCTCACCCACGTCACACCAGACACATGGCTTCAACCACAGTTTTACATTCGATCATTCAATGTAAACACATAGTGAACACACTAGATAGATGTACTAACCAAACATCTAACCTTATTTGACCTGATTAAATCCTACTTGTAGGTAATTTAACAAGTTTCAATTTGATCGAATTATCTCCCTCTACAACATTTACAGTAGGCTCTCCTATAACGCGAGTTTTTACAACGCGATTTCGTACAACGCGATAAAAAAAAATCATGACAAATTTATTTATAAAACGCAAATTTTCGTATATCGCGTTATAAAATAAAATACATGATATTTGTCACTAACAATTTACCCTAATAACATTCGCGTTATACAAGTTTTATTTCGTACAACGCGAATTCCTATAACCCGATTTCATACAACACGAACACATTAATCGCGTTATAGGAGAGTTTACTGTACATCTTTTAGAATTGGAATCCCTACTATATGAAATTCTATGTTTACTTTTTATATTTCTTCAAATTAAAGACACTTCGGCCAGTTAATATTTTTTACTGGAAAGTGTCTAGTTTGAAGAACTATGAATGCTGGCCAGACAGCCTCTATCTTTACGATGCTTTTTATATCTACATAATCTCACTCTATCACAGTTCTGTAAAATCTATATACTTCCTGTTTTTCAAATTGTTTCTTTTATATACATATCCACTCATGGACAAAACTTAAGGAAGTTGTACCTTTTAACGAATATATCGAGATTCAGACAATAACTCTAAAAGATATTTGATACACAGTGATCTTTATTGAATACACACGAGATAACCAAGTGTGAACAAAATTACCTCTTTAGAAATAGGAGATCATATATCGCCGCAACTCTTTTTATTAACGCGATTAAAGGAAGCTTTCGGGCAAGCCCTTCTTAAGCTAACTATAGTGTACAAACAAGACAAGCGAGAGAGAGAATCTATGTAAATATAGTACAAAATATCTTAAAGAAATTTACATAATTGAATAAATATAAAAAATCAACTATAGACAGTTTAGTGGAGAGAAAAATGAAAAGGCTATTGTTTTATATAGCTTTTGAAGATTTTTTTTTTTTAGGATAGAAGGGGAACGTATTGTGATGGCAACTGTATACTTTTGTTTAATGGTTTAGGGTGCTTCATGGTTTCTATTGCTTCAAGAATGAGTCTTTGGGTTTTAGTTTTGGCATTTTTATGGAGGATTCTGGTATTATTGAAGTCTGGGGTATTCTCTGACGTGGTCGACTATTAAAGAGTTTGGGTTAAGTTTGGAAACGTTTCTTTGGTGTTCTTTGATTCTGATTGAAAGATCTCTTGATGTTTCGCCGATGTAGACACTATTGCAGTTGAGGCAGGGAATTTGGTAAACTAAATCTTTTTTTTGTTTCTGGTCGGTGCTTTTGGTGATTGGGTTTCTTAGAATCGAGGCTATGGAAGGGGAACTTCTAAAGATGGTTTTTATGCCAAAACTTTTAAGTTTGCGGGCTATTGTTATTGTGGATTCTGTATATGGTAAGTAACAGGTGGAGATGTAATGATTGGAGTTATTTCTGGGGGTCCCTGGTTTATATCTATTTCTTTTAATGAAAGGAAGCGGATATCCAGATTTAAGAAGCTGGTTTTCGATAAAATTAAGTTCTTTATTGTATTCTATTTTTGATGAACAGTGGGTGAAGGCTCTGTCTCCTTCAAAAAATAGACGACTATCGACATAAAAATATGAAACTTCCCTAAGTTTTTTCCAAGAATATGTTTTCTTTACTTAAAAAGGAGATTTAATATAGTATTAATATCTTTAATAAAACTGATAACAGCAATGATATATCTAGCAATGCTTATAACTTGAAACACCTCAATACACAGTACGATCTAATGGTAAAGCTTTCAAATGAGATGAAGATATTCTCTCAAACGATAAGTTTACTTGAGCGTAGTTTTTTTCCCCTTTAACAAAATATTATTACAACATATCCCCCACCTCCTTCAATAAACTTGAATCATCACACCAATCATATATGTTTTATATTATTATTATTTATAATATTTTGAAAAAATATATAAAATATCTTTAATTAAAAGCCTATGCCTTTTTAATTAAAGATTTATGGATTGCTCTATTTTCAAAACGATATAAAATATCATATTATCAAAAATTATTTTGTGAGCCATCTTAAGAAGGTAAATGTATAAATGGTAGAATATATTCAAGGTAAAGATATTCTTTTGATATATTTTAAAACAAAATAAAAATTTTAAATGATATTTTTATTATGAATTGTTTTATTTTAAATAAAAATTTTATCTTTTGGGTATATAACAATAAAGTAAACTAATTATTATTTTACAAAAATTATTAAATATACATCATATATTAATATGAAGCCCCATCTATAATTATATTTCTATAAATATTTGTTTTAAATTCATGTAATCGAAATTACAATGAAAACTAATATATATATATATTTTAAAAATCATTACTTAATAAATTAAACATAATTTATTCTAAAATATTCTATAATATCTATATAAAATATTAATTTGAAAAAAAAATATTCATTGAAATATCGTGATATATTTATTGAAATTTGACCATGAAAAGGTCTGATTGGCAATAACAACATATAAAACAAAAACAATTAATTCTATCTATCTCTTTTGATATAATTCATTATTTAATGATAACAAGAAAAAACTGGCGAAAATTTAGAAGGAAGAAAGAAGTAATACAAAAATATATTGAGAAAAAATTACAAACTTTATTGTGAATTTATATTCCAATATGTTGAAGAATTGCAGGTAAGAATTCACCCTGACAATCATACTGAAGACATTAAACCAGATGAATGCAACTCTTGTATCAATCTCAGATGTCAACTCTGGTGTCTACTGATGAGGGCCACAATGTCAGCTGGACAGTTTCTTGATCACCAAATCTTGATACACCATCAGCCAATCAAAAGTTGGATAAATATCACGTGATGTGAACTGGCCCAACTGGTTGGTTGGATTGATAGAAATCAACATGACGCCAGTTGAGCTTCTTGTAGCCCAATCTTAATATACTTTAAGAAATCTGTTCTACATATTTCTTCAGTAAACTTATCTAACTTTGACCATCACATATGCTGAGATAGCAACAATTATCAAGATAGTAGAATCTCTAACTCAGCTCTGTTATATTTAAAGAAGGAAAAGCTCCATATCTTAGTCAGGTGGATTTAAATTAAAACGGAGTACCATTCTGATGACACAACAAAAGGAATTAATATTTTAAAAATAAATTTGAAAAGTGTGATTAGAAATCTAAGCTATAAATGAGCATAGCCAATAGAGATTTATGGCTGAAATATTTGTTCATAAATATTAAACACTCGGATATTTAAAAAGATCAAAGAAAGGATTAAATGATAATCATTTATATTCAGTTACTTTTTAAAAAAGAAAATATAGTGACTTCATTCACAAGTATTTTAAACCGTTTTACAATTTTTGTAAACATATATACTTGGCGTAGTTTATTACATAACTTGAAAAAATACGAATTGAATCTAGAGTTTGTAGGTTTTCCTGAGGTTCTTTGAGGAATCTGGTGTCTTGGTTTTCTGATTGGAGCTGCTCCATGAATTGGCTGGTTGCAACGGAATTTTAACAATCTTCTTTGTCATAGTTGGAAGATCTTGTAAATTTTAAACTTTTCCAATTCAAATCACTAAAAATAAGGTAGAATTAAAAAAAAACTTACAAACCGCGTGAATGCCAAGGATAAAAAAGGGACTCGGTGACAATAGCAATCTGTTAACCATAAAGTCTGAATTCTAGGCTGCTGTGTGTAACAGATGTTCCAGATGCCGTGACTTCTCTGTGTTCCAGCTCTACTAACGACGTTGTTGCAGGATCTAGCTAGTGTTAGACAGTAGCTATTGACAGCGGGGCGGGTTTTAGCGCTTACATTCCTGTGATGATCATAGCAGGGGCTGTGGTCATTTACCATTCCACGTTGGGCGGGAGGATCCACTACTTTAACCCTGTGTCACATAACGTGGATTGGTACTCAACTTCTCCTCCGGCAGCTTGGCTCGCTCCACAGACCCAGGACTAGGTACTGATTACTAGTCTGCTGGTTCTGGTGCAAAACTCCGATGGGAGGCCTCGCGTGTGACGTTAAGTCCGGCTTTCAGCGTTGGCAGTGTCAGCAGTTCTGTCTTCGGTCTCTAGTCCGCTCCATTCCACTTTGTTGTCCAATAGTGAACTCAACGAGTTCATCGAGTTGTCGGAATTGGGAAGTTGGGTTCAGGGGTGTGTAGCAATACATGACGGTGTGAGATAGTATAGTCTACCTCTACCCCCCTCTGTGTTATGTATCTAGATATCACGTGGAGCCCTCACCGTGTCTAGTTAACATTTAGGTAAATGTCTTTCTTTAAGCTCTCTTCTTAGGTCACCGAGTCCCTTTTTTATAACTTGGTCTTCACGCGGTGTCAACTATATTTTGGAGTTAAATAAACCAATAATTCTTCCCTTTATATATATTTAGGCATCTCTCGCAACTTGAAAAAAAAATATTATTTTTGTGGTGACTAAAATCTAACTGGTATAAACAGATTAAAGTTTCCAGCTCTGTCTTTGATGTTTAAAGTGTAGTTCAGGTAGGAAGGTATCTCCATGTTAGATGGGCGGAGCTCGGACTCTCGCCCAGCTGATGGACCAATGGAACCTGAAGTTGGCGGTGGGACCAGCGAAGGTTGAAACTTCTGTAACCTATACCTAAAATTCCTCGATGTAGCATGTAAGTGGTGTGGCCACAATAATGTCAAATCTGTATAGACCACAACAAAATGATCTTTAAGGTAATTTACACGGGGTAAAAATGTCTGAAACAAGGAAAACCAAACTGGGTGTTGAAGGTAAATTTTGCAATATGTATAGATCAAGTATAAAATGGTATCAATAAAATCTGTAGTGCAATTCTCAACCTGCAACCCCAAAATACATTATTGACTGTATTGACTCATCCATTGATGAACTTTATTCATCCCCAGCAGACACCATCAACAAGCTTTACAAGCTTGATACCCTAATATTATTGAGTGGAGATAAGGAAAGATGAAGAAGAATGTGTGTTCTATACTATAATTAAAAATAGATAAAGTTTAACAAAAATGATTTATGAAAGATTATCCTCTTTCGCAAAAATTTCTTTTATTAACTTTACCCGACCGACAAAAGTTGTTTCTTTAATTAGTTCGTTTTCTGTTTTGGCATCTTATGTTCGCATCTTTGATGAATACTTGGGTTTTCTGAATCTTTTTCTTTAATGATATAAAATGTCTTGTGTGATTTCCAAGCTCGAAAGCTCGTGATTAAAGTTAATAAAAAAAACTAATTGAGAAAGGATTTTAAATATATTTTCTATATATATAATGTTTTATTTTGAAAATAGAGAGCTATCCACATAAATGCATCTTTAATTAAAAAAGACATATTTTGGATAAAAAAATAATTTATTCATTAATATTTCAGATAACTAAATGCTAACCTTTTTAAAGGTATAACAACGTATTTATGTCAACAACAAACTGAGCACGCGCCACATAACCTCAATAGAATTAAAGCTACAAGAAAATAAGACCAAATCCAAATGAATTAATAGTATGTGAAGTTTCGATAACAGCGTTGTTACCATCATCAGACAAAAGAATAAAATTTATTCTCTGTTACCGAAATGTCACATACTATTAATTTATCTGGATTAGGTCTTATTTTCTTGTAGCTATAATCTATAATCCAAATTGTGCTTTATCGTCAATAGATTATCTGTATATAATTTATTCAGAAGAGTTAGGGCGGATCTGATAAATTAGTCTTTCTATTATAATAATGATAATTACTTCAAACTTTTTTCTTTATTTCTTCTTTTGTTAGACCATGCTTTTTCCTGCATTTCATGTAATATTGTACATATAAAACCCCACTCATCCTGATCATTGTTGTCTAGACTCTGGAGAATCTGTGTAAGACCAATGGGGTCTTAATAAAGGCTTTGTGTGTGAGTGTGTGTGTTATCGTTAATATAATTAAGTTTAAAAAATGTATATATAGTTTTTTTGTGTAAATTCATTGAGAAGGGGAAATTATCTTTCATGTGCAATGTAGAAGTCGGTACCTCGGTTTGTGAACATAAGGCTTTCCAGAGACATGCTTGTAATTCAAAATTCTCGTAGTGCGAATCGAAATTTACCATTTTAAGCTTTTATTTGACTTCTTTCTGATTAAATTCTGGGTTACTGTATCACTGTTGCTTCTCGTTTATCATTACAAGAATAGATTTTTATACTTTTTCTAGAAGAAGTGGGCATTACTTTGATAGTCTAGCGACTCCTCTTTTGCTATATCTTATGCTCTTAATTCTTTTTTTATTCTTTGATATTCTACATATTGCTGATGTTGACTTCTTATAAAATCTCGCTATATATCTGCCAATCGCATGCCTCGCTTTTCAATCATTTCCCTCTTAACCTTCACATCGCAATAATATCCTTCTTTGTAAAGCTTTTATTTAATTTGTATCCATGTCTGTCCGTCTGTCTGTCTGGTCACAAAATTTTTTGATCAATTTTCAACATACATACCACATAGAAGTTTGAAATTTGATAAACTTGTCAAACCTAATAGCAATGAAAGTTGACAATTTTCAGACTTCTTGGTGATCAGCAATATACTATTTTCTATATTTTGCCTTTACAATTTTGTGATCATTTTTAAATATACTTCCTGCTTACCTAGAAGTATGTTATTTTATAGACAATTTCAATCCTAAAAACATCATAAGTGTACAAAATTTCAGATTTCTAGGTGGCCGTAATAGTATGGAAAATACGATAAGAGAATTTTCGTATTCACCCCTTAAACGAAGAAAATAGGGGCAACCGTTTCTCTGGCGTAATGAGTATATATCATTTCATAAAAATGTGGTCGGGAATAGATTAATTTCTATATTTCCTTTCAATTTTTGAGATCAATTTTTAATATACTTCTAGACAACTTAGATGTCCGAAATTTTTTAGACCCACATCTCCCTGCGGTCCCCTCTGGACCCTTGGAATATTCGACCAAATTCTGGTCCAAGGTGACTAACGTGGCAACGGCACCCATTTTCCAACGAAGGACACGAAAACATCACCTATTTGACCGTCTCCGCAAACTAGGGGACTCAAGTCGATGACAAAGCCACAACAACAGCTTTGGAAAACTGTCGACAAATTAATTTGTTGTTATTTGCTTCAATTTTGGAAGTAAGCAATGAAATAGACGAAGAATAGAATGCAGGACACAAATAAGGATTTTAAAACGACATTTGAAATACTAACCCGCATGTGTTTCTTTTCAACGAAAATTCAAAATTTATTTCAAGGAGAAATAACGATTATTTCTAACCTTTTGGGTGAGATATGAAAGGGTGAATTGTGAAGAGTAATAATAAACGGAAAAATAAAAGTAACTAGGGATTGGAATCGAACCCACAGTGTTCCGCTTACCGGGCAGATGCCATGTCCACTAGGCTACCCTGGACATATTTTTCCGTTCGTAAATAATACATAAAGTAATTTATATTGTATTGTATATCCGCCGTAATGTCTGTAGTTTTGTTTACTCTGCGTACAGTTTGTGTTGGTGGGAAGCCCTCATTAAGGCGTTGCTGGTTTCACATCTAAAGACAATCTCCCGAATGGCGACTTCTTCAAGAATTCAAATCTACAAGATCATCAATTACAATCTAGTTGACAATAATTTATAATGTTATTATGGTTAATTATAAGGTTGTTCTAAAAGTACTTAAACATATTATGATTTATATTTTGCAAGTGTTTACGAACTTTTGGAACAACCTTGGAAATATTGGTAACCTTGGTAAAATTATAACAGAATTCTTATAGAAGAATGATTTAATCTCTGATGTTCTATATCAAGGGTGGCCAATCAGTGGTAGGCCAAGTTTCATAATTACAAGGTTGTCCCAAAAGTTCGTAAACACTTGTAAAATATAAAACATAATATGTTTACGAACCTTTGGGATAACCTTGTATCGCAAGTATCAAATATTTGGAAAGATGTGCAAATAAGTGTAATTTGCATAAGTATATGCAACCTAAACGCAAAACCTACCAGGAAGGTTTTTAAACAATCCATATCACTATCATAGCAACAAAACAGCACAAATATACCTATCAAATAGATACAGACATCTCATATTACAAACATCAGGCATTAGAGAGATGTGCAAATAAGTACAATTCTCATAAGCAGCCTCATCAGGAACAACCAACCAAGGAGATCTTAAAAATCAACCCTCCACAATAGCATAACAATCAATAATCACAGATCTACCTGTTATATAAATACAGACATCTCGTATCGCAAGCATCAGACATTGGAGAGATGTGCAAATAGGTAAAATTTGCATAGGCAGCAGCAGGATCAATCTACCAGGGAGTATTTACATCAATCCTCCACAATAGTATAACAACTAATCACCACAGATCTACCTGTAAATAGATACAGACATCTATAGCAAGCATCAGACATTGGAGAAATGTGCAATTAGGGTACAATTTGCATAAGCAGTCACAGGACCAACCTACCAGGGAGATCCGGAGCGAGAAGTCCAGGAGCGGAGCCGTCCTCCCTACAACCTCACTCCGCCAGGATCCATAGGAGAGACTGGCGAGCAGGGGGAGATAAAAAGCCATAAAAAAGATTTATGTCGGCCATATTTCTGAACAGCGCACGTGGCCGGACATACATTTTAATAACAGAGTGCGGGGTTCAGGGAGGCAAAAAACAAATGGTCATCTCGCCTGCTCCACCGCTCTTAAAAAACGAGGGGAGAATGGGGGGTGGAGGAAATATGGCCCCCACCCCAGGGCGCTCCCCATAAAAGGGCTTCTGCAAATTATTATATATTTCTTTATCTCAGGGCTCCCCGGGGGCACCCACAAGTGGGGATGCCTACATGGTCAGCGCTGGTCTCTCCTTCTCACTTCTTGCTAGGGATTGTTGGAGAAACTTTATTGTTTCCATATGCTAATTCTTTGGTTGAAGTACGTACAATTTGGTGATACCTTCAGAGAGTCTGCTAGAATCGATAGTGATCTTTTTAGCTTTCTCTTTTTTTATCTATCGTCTTATTTCTTTCTTGTAGTATCTAGGAAATTGCACCATTGTTGGCTCGTGGGTAACTTTAGTGATGTACCGATTTTTGAAATGAAGTTTTTACTAATCGATGATGTCTTTATGTCATATGGCTGCGTCCTTTTTTTCTCATTTTCTCTATAAATTCTATGGAATGTTCCATGTTAGAGTCTCTGCATCCAAGATGTCTGTTCTACATGTTAGGAGAGATCCCATCTGAAGCCGAAGTTTGCCTGCCACATTAAGTGTATGTGATAAAAGTAAAATGATGAATGTGTTTGCTTATTGAAATGTGACTTTGGGAGGATAACTGCTCTGAGGAAGAGTTACCACTCGAAATCTTTCCATATTTTAATAAAGAAAAACATTGCACATACAATTAATCGCTTGTATAACTAACTTGTAAGTGGATTTCTATTAACAGTAAGTAAGTGTTTGAGAGGCTTTGACTCTACGTCAAACGTATAACTAAAGAACTTCTTGAAAATCCTTCTATCTAGTGTGGTGTACACTCATGGACAGGACTTAAGGAAGTTGTACCTTTTACCATGTATATCGGGATTCAGACAATAACTCTGAAAGATACACTCATAGACAAAAGTAAGGAAGTTTTACCTTTTAGCATGTAAATCGGGATTCAGACAATAACTCTGAAAGATACACTCATGGACAAAACTTAAGGAAGTTGTACCTTTTAGCATGTATATCGGGATTCAGACAATAACACTGAAAGATACACTCATGGACAAAACTTAAGGAAGCTGTACCTTTCAGCATGTATATCGGGATTCTATTAGCTTAAATAAATTTTAAAAAAGGATATAAAAAATAGTATAAAAAGGAAATTGTACTGGGGAATCAGGTGGATAAATCAAGAAAAAAAGGCATCTACTGGTCGTGCAACTAAATGTTACTGATGGCTTGAGCCATCTGTCGGAATAAATATCAACTATTTGTTGATTTTTTAATTAATCCACAGAATAATAAGTTAGAAAAATTGCAGGGACTCTTACTAGTAAATTATAAAGCTGGACAACACGTGAAGTAAGATAAGTTTCTTTTAATAAACGAAATGCAAGCTTTCGGGCAAAAATTCATCCACCAACACATAGCATCTACAGGACACACATTCGATGTTAACCATCCAGTAATCCACTATAGACATATCCACAACCAACACCAACGATTGGTGTTGGAATCCATAGTCTCACACAAACACAATAGCATAAATAGAAAGATAGAAATTCCTGATATATATGGTGTTTTCTTGGCTGAAACACCTGTAACATCTTAGTTTATTTCAATAGCCCAAACCACGCGCCGTCTCGTAGTTTCAGACTGCAGATTTATTATTTATTTTTCAAAAAATGGTCTTCTTTTAAGATTAACATATATAAATTGTTATTTTTCTTAATATAGTTATATTTTTGCTTGTCGAAGGGCTTTTGCCCGAAAGCTTGCATTTCGTTTATTAAAAGAAACTTATCTTACTTCACGTGTTGTCCAGCTTTAGAATAATAAGTGTAAATTTCTCAAATCTACCCATCACACAGATAATGCCTTTGTTATATACGAGTATATATTGGCCAATTCTGTGTTTGTCACATTGAAGCAGAAAGTTGGGATGATGCATTAGAATATATTCCAAGAAATTTCTTTATAAAATTTGCCTTTGCGATTTTTCTCTAGTTCTACAAAATCTTTTAATTTTATATGTACTGAGTATTTTGAATCCCTCTCTAAACCGTCATACACCCACAGAGAGATTGAAATTGAATAAAATGTTACATAGAATTAAAAAAAAAGCAAATTATAAAATAGAATGTTTTATAACGTTCTAGAACAATGTAGAAAAATCGGAGAACAACTGATTGGCCAATTTAAAGCGATTGCGCAAGGCTTAGAGCTGGCGGCTTTCTGATTGGCTGACCAACCTTAACCGTTCTGAAAAGATCTACTCCGGGATATATATGAATGAGGAGCTCACGCCAGAGGAGAGAAGAAGAACGAAGCTACGTGGTGGACTCCAAGCAAGCTGCTGTGTCAAGAGGTCGGACTGCTGCTTACCGCCGAAGTCGGTGTACTTCTTGGAAGATTCTAGAAGATTCTACCAACTTCTGTATTCTGTTCTGCTCCTGTTTTCCTTCATTGTGCTGCAGTTGGTAAGTTTGTAACTGCTGTTTTCTTTGTTGTTGCTGTTTTATCTTGCACTCTTCTGTAATTCTTTAATTGATTAAGCTTAAATAAAGTCCTAAAGATCCTTTGTACACACGGAAGTTATTCTTTGTAAAGCACACACAACAACTCAACAATATTTGTATTAATCGCTCATATAAGATTATATATACAACAAACGAGAGAGAGAGAGAGAGATAACAACAACAACAAAATGCTTTCTTAAGACATTTTAGTCTTATACAGATTCTCTAAGCACAGAAACACACACTTGTTCGGCGGTACAACTACTACAATAGGAACGATACAGAGAAGATTAGCATGGCCCTACGCAAGGATGACACGCAAAATCGTGAAGCGTTTTAAGCACAGAAATGTAGGGTGTACATGCAGGAATAACAGTAATAATACCAGTAATAAGCAATGTTGTTATTATTCTAAAAGCTAATCGCATTTAATGGTGATATGATATTTATTTACAGAGAAAAGTTAAATTAAGACAATCAACCTTAAATATATTAGTCTGAGTAAATTGGAGGAAAAGAAATTTATTATATATGGATTTACCACGGAAGAAGAGTGCATGGGCCGATCTGCTCAATGGACAAGACACCACCACCACGGAAGAAGGGTGCATGGGCCGATCTGATCTGTCACATGGACAAGACACCACCACCACCACGGAAGAAGGGTGCATGGGCCGATCTGATCTGTCACATGGACAAGACACCACCACCACCACGGAAGAAGGGTGCATGGGCCGATCTGATCAATGGACAAGACACCACCACCACGGAAGAAGGGTGCATGGGCCGATCTGCTCAATGGACAAGACACCACCACCACGGAAGAAGGGTGCATGGGCCGATCTGATCTGTCACATGGACAAGACACCACCACCACCACGGAAGAAGGGTGCATGGGCCGATCTGATCTGTCACATGGACAAGACACCACCACGGAAGAAGGGTGCATGGACCGATCTGATCTGCTCCATGGACAAGACACCACCACCACGGAAGAAGGGTGCATGGGCCTATCTGCTCAATGGACAAGACACCACCACGGAAAAAGGGTGCATGGACCGATCTGATCTGCTCCATGGACAAGACACCACCACGGAAAAAGGGTGTATGGACCGATCTGATCTGCTCCATGGACAAGACACCACCACCACGGAAGAAGGGTGCATGGACCGATCTGATCTGCTCCATGGACAAGACACCACCACGGAAAAAGGGTGCATGGACCGATCTGATCTGCTCCATGGACAAGACACCACCACGGAAGAAGGGTGCATGGACCGATCTGATCTGCTCCATGGACAAGACACCACCACGGAAAAAGGGTGCATGGACGATCTGATCTGCTCCATGGACAAGACACCACCACGGAAAAAGGGTGCATGGACCGATCTGATCTGCTCCGTGGACAAGACACCACCACGGGGGAAGAGAAAGAGAGTCTCTGCAAATATAAGATTATATGAAAAAACGAAAGAAAAAAATAAAAGATAAAAAGATCAGGTGTTGAAATCAAAAATAAAAATGGCATATCCTGACCAGGAGCACATGTGCTTTACAGAAGGCAGAGCTCCATCTGGTGGAACAGAAATCAACTGAACATTGATTTAGCCTGTTCCCTGATATTTGGCCAACCCAATTTCTTGATAAATCAAGAAAAGCCATCCACGAACGCGTTTCGCGCTTTTTGGCGCTCGTCAGCGTGGAGTAGGCTGTACCACTGCGACCAAAAAGATTTTTTTGGTCCCAGTAGCTTCCTGAAAAAAAAATGTAGAATAAAAATATTGTAGAAAATATATATTATTTACATATACACGCATCAGACGAATCCCACTGAGGGTCGTCTGGTTCGATATTACATTCCGTCCTGGACAGATAGGACTTCTGTTGACTCTGCTTAGAATTTTTAATGAAACTGATTCCAAGAATTATAATCAAACATTATACAGTTAAACCTGTCTTTACGCCCCCTTTTGGGACTCACCAACGTAAATCGCATCGTACTACGTATTTAAAATCGGGCGCTATAGAGAGACAAATTAAACAATTTTATTGATTCTTACAATCAAATTTTACAAAGGAGAAAATATAAAAGAGTAAATGGGCATATAAAGTGTAGGGGAATATATATACAAATATCTTCAGCAAGGAGGGCTTCCCCACCTTGAGGGCGCTATAGAGAAGGAGGCGCTATTTAGAGGGGGCGCTATAGACAGGTTTAAATGTATTTATTATTTACAAGAGAGAGGGAGAGAGAGAACAAAATATAAAAGGGAAACCAATATCAAAACAAATAAACTTTTTTTCCTTTTGGTTAGCGCCTATTGTGATCTTACACATATACTCTGTGGGAATAATTAAACAATTAAAATATATATTACAACTTCTACCCGACTATTGCCATGTCGAGGAATTCCTTCAGACTTCTGTCCAGGCGACAGAGAGAGAGAGTTGACCCGAGGCGTCAATAAAACCAACCCACCCAATATTACTGAATGATTCAGGGCAATCAAACCGCAATTAGGCCAGAGGTCGATTACATTCGCCCCCTGGTCACACCTGGGCGACGGTGGCTGAGGCCCTTGGCAGGGACTGTACTAGACGTATTGTTTTAAAAGTCGTTAGTGTTGCGTAACCCTGGGTTGTACAGGCTGACACATGTTAGGGCTGGTTATAGTCGGTGATCTGTGATGAGAGTATACCAGATATTGTGATGGTGCTTTGAAATCGGTTGGAAGGTTTGCCGAAGAGTATTCTCCATTCAAATACACCTATCCCCCGATTTACACGGTAGATACGTTCCTGAGAAAAACGTGTAAATCGGGGGATAGGTGTACACAGAAATAAAAATAAAATGCATTGACAGGTTAAAATATGTAGTCAGCACATAAGCTCGGGATTCCTCGTGAGATGTGTACACAGCGCATGTGTTCAATCACAGTAGCATTTAGTATAGTGCGATAAAAACAAAAAAAAAACTTATTTGGAAAACCGTTGTAAAAGCGAAAACGTGTAAAAAAAGTACCGTGTAAATCGGGGGATAGGTGTATTTACATAGAATCCCCATTGATAAAGCACAATATGGATTATAGATTATAGCTACAAGAAAAAAGACCTAATCCAAATTAATAGTGTGTGACTTTCCGGTTAACAGCGTTGTTACTTAAACAAAAGAAAATTTTGTCTGATGATGGTAACAACACTATTACAGAAACGTCACACATTATTAATTTATTTGGATTAGGTCTTATTTTCTTGTAGCTATAGAATCTCATTGTGATAAAAGCATATCAGTGGTGAACCCTCTCAGCGGTTTCACCAAATTAATCTCCAGACAGTTCTCTGATCATAGCACAACTCCCCCACACACATAGTTTGATCATAAATACCATAACCAATCTTCAACTTACAATGTCAGATATAAATTAACACAAAGCAATAACGGCGCCATCTATACATATAAAATAAAAGGATTTAAAAGCGCGAATGTTTTATGTATAAAAGAAACATTCGCGCTTTTAAATCCTTTTATTTTAAATGTCAGATATATAAGCGGAATCCTCCAATACAATTGTAGAGCTCTAAGAAGCAGTATGGATGATTATATTGACAAATTCTTTGGGAGAGTTCATCACTGATGAGGCAAGCCCTCTCCCAATACATTTTCATCTCAGTAAAGAAAGTTGGAAGTTTTTTTTAATCTGAAGAAGAACAATCCGTGCTTAATGATTTCATTTCATCTATATATATATGGCCCGATATTGCGTATAGATGTACAAATATATGTTGTTGGTATATTTGAGATGATGTGGGCTGATTGGTGCAAAATTACAGCAGGACATGTTGTCGCTGTCTAATGCTGCCAAAGAAGATCGTTTGATCAAACTTTCTAAAACAAAAAAGCCGTCATTTACAATAAAGTCAATTTTACAAAACCCAATAAATCAAATTGAAGACTTAGCTAGAGTTAGGTGAGTTCCAGAGATGGACATATGACGGACGGGCCAATACCAGCCACCTGCTGCTAATGTTGATGTTTTTTGACGGCGGCGGTAGCTCTGTAACCATTACAGTCGCCATTAAAACCTCCGATTAGAGCGGTCGTTTGTCCACTACTGATCGATTGAATGACTGACCACTGCGGATTTTTTAACCAACTGCGGCGATCTGCTCACCACAACATGTACTGGACATAGAAGCATGCCTTGAATTGTGAATTATATAGAAGCATGTCTTCAATTACAAACACATATCAACATGCATTGAATTGTAGTGGGCATGTCTTGAATTGTGAAAATGTGAGCATGTCTTGAATTGTGAATTACATAGAAGCATGTCTTCAATTACCCAACACATATCAACATGCATTGAATTTCGTGGGCATGTCTTGAATTGTGAAAATGTGAGCATGTCTTGAATTGTGAATTATATAGAAGCATGTCTTCTATTACCAACACATATCAACATGCATTGAATTTCGTGGGCATGTCTTGAATTGTGAAAATGTGAGCATGTCTTGAATTGTGAATTACATAGAAGCATGTCTTAAATTACCAACACATATCAACATGCATTGAATTGCGTGGGCATGTCTTGAATTGTGAAAATGTGAGCATGTCTTGAATTGTGAATTACATAGAAGCATGTCTTCAATTACCAACACATATCAACATGCATTGAATTGCGTGGGCATGTCTTGAATTGTGAAAATGTGAGCATGTCTTGAATTGTGAATTACATAGAAGCATGTCTTCAATTACCAACACATATCAACATGCATTGAATTGTGTAGACATGTCTTGAATTGTGAATTATATAGAAGCATGTCTTCAATTACCAACTCATATCAACATTTATTGAATTGTGTAGACATGTCTTGAATTGGGAAAATGTGAGCATGTCTTGAATTGTGAATTATATAGAAGAATGTCTTAAATTACCAACACATATCAACGTGCATTGAATTGCGTGGGCATGTCTTGAATTGGGAAAATGTGAGCATGTCTTGAATTGTGAATTATATAGAAGCATGTCTTTCAATTACCAACACATATCAACATGCATTGAATTTCGTGGGCATGTCTTGAATTGTGAATTATATAGAAGAATGTCTTAAATTACCAACACATATCAACATGTATTGAATTGTGTGAGCATGTCTTGAATTGTGAAAATGTGAGCATGTCTTGAATTGTGAATTATATAGAAGCATGTCTTCAATTACCAACACATATCAACATGCATTGAATTGTGTGGGCATGTCTTGAATTGGGAAAATGTGAGCATGTCTTGAATTACGTACATGGGATCATTTTAATTTTTTTTATCGGCCAGTTTTTTTTTATTATTATCCTTAGTACATGTAGCCATGATAATCATGTTGGATAAAAGTTGGCGACTGCTTTTACGCTAAATGCACCACATGTCTACACATGTGAAAAGCAGTTAGACTTTTGCCTGAATACCATTTCTAAGATTCCACCCTTCAGTGTAGTATAAACGAAAAGCAGAATCGTCCAATACAGTATTAGAGCTCTAAGAAGCGGTCTGATTGATTAAATTGACGTAACTGCTGGTAGGGTTTATCACTGATGAACCAAGCCCTCACAATATTTTTTCATCGCAATAACGAGAGTAGAAGTTTGTTTTATGTGTAAAAGAGGAATTCGTGCTTTAATCCTTTCATTACTTACAAGTGTGCCAGAGCCCCGTTTGACTACTCTCCCTCGCTTGTTGGGTTGGACTTTTGCAAAATTCAAGGATCATTGAAGCATTTTTTTTAATTAGAAAAAAAAAAAGTCCAATGTGGGATTCAATCCCGGGTCGTTTCGGTCAAAAACCAACGGTTTAGATCCCACTTCCACCGACCCCCCTATCGGCCAGTAGGTGTTCATGGAGCATAAAAGTCGGTGGATGAGAGGGTAACACGCTCGATTCCCGACAGTCATGAACCGGGATTGAATCCCGCGTTAAAAATTCTTTAATATGTGAATAAACCTTCACATATTATTCATTGTTCAATTATCATGAACCAGGTTGCTCTTGCTGAGCGGTACCTATTAATGTGATTTGAACCAGTGTTCATGGAGCTTCCAAAGAGACGACAATATTTCACTGAAGAACATGTTTCCATGCTAACTTATGGACGATACCTTTTTAAAAATGATTGTTATATTCAAGATTGACATAAAAATATATATATTTCTAATTGTTTTCATCGTTGTTTTATATTCATGTGTTTTTTCGAAGTTGGGAAGTATTAACTTTTAAAATGCAATGCGCAAATTTATTTGCTTTTACTGTTGTTTTGGTGCTTATTTTCAGAGAATAATTTTATGGACATATACATTCATGGACAAAACTATAGAAAGTTTTACCTTATAGAATGTATATCAGAATTCAGACAATAACTCTGAAAAATATTACAGTGACCTTTATTGGAGACATACGAGATAACCAAGTGTGAACAAAATTTCCTCCGTCTCCTTAAGAAAAAAAAAAAAAGACGAATGCAGACATAAAAGACTTTCCACTTTCTTAAGTTTTATCCATGAGTTTATTCTGATATAAAAAATAAAAATAACTCAACGATTATTGATATTTGTTCCGATAGATGGAGTGAGCTCTCAGAACTATTCAGTTGAACGATCAGGAGGTATGTAAATACGTTAGGAACACGCAGCCGTTTGTCACGGTAAAGTGTTTATGACCAACAGTACTTGTCCCTCCGCAAGTAAACAAGGGTACTTACAAGGGGCTAAATACAAGACGAGCAATAATTCACAGGGAGGCCCCATCTGGAGGGGCCCCAGATGGACTTGATTAGCTCTCGTCCAGTCGGCACCCTTTGGGGCCCCATTATTTATGACCAAACCACGACAACAAGGCCATAAACTAACGGGTTGCTCGCCCGCCAACGGTTACTGGCTGAGGCCAATATGGAAATATGATGGGGCTATATGCAAAATTGGACGGTACCTCTAAGCTCTTGTAACTCGACCGCTACTGTACACGAGTTTGTATACCTCACGGAACATCCTTTCTCACTCTTTTGACTTCCTTTAAATATCATAAATATGGATCATGAATTAATGCAACAGGCTTCTGGAGATGGGTTTATTTTTATTGATGTTATCTCAAGATTTCAGGCATCTCTGCCCTTCCACAGGAGTACATAGAACTAATGATGAGCATTCTTATTTGTTCTATATACACCAATACCTCGCTTTGCGTCGTTTCGCTTTGCATTTTTTTTTTCGAAGTTGCGTCGCTGCTTAATTTTTACTGATTTTCACTGTGCATCGTTAGATTTTCGAAGTTGCGTTGTTTTGGATTCGAGTCTTTAATTTTTTAATTATTTTTTTTCCCTAAAATATGGCAACACCTTTGTTTTTTATTGCGCCTTCACATATTTTCACTTTGCGTCGTTTCAATTTGCGCCGTGTTATTTTTTTTGGAACGTAACCCCGATGCAAAGCGAGGTATGGGTGTACTCCTGAAGGACTGAGATACCTGTTTTAATGTTTCAATTTACTATAAAGATGAATGTTGATACAGAGCGAGAAAATAATAGGTTTCTGGGGATGGGTTTTCTATTTATTAATGTAATCTCAAGACATCTCTGCCCTTTTAAAGGAGTACATATAAAGGATAATAATAATGATTATTTGTTCATGTACTCCTGAAGGACAGAGATGTCCGTTTTAATGTTTGTTGTTGTTGTCGTGTCCAAAGAAGAGTCTCAGATGTCTCCATGCATCTCCATCACAGCAGCAGCAATATCCACTATATTTGCTCTTCAGTAGAAAATGGGTGCCGTTGCCACGTTAGTCACCTTGGAAACGAACCAGAATTTGGTCGAATATTCCAAGGGTCCAGGGGGGACCGCAGGGAGGTGTGGTCGGACT
>CP092875.1:87361925-87475806 GCA_030710605.1 Cordylochernes scorpioides | reverse complement strand
CACAATGCCCAATCTGGCACGTACCCTCACCGAGCTGGGAGAACACGGCAAGGATGGATTCTTTAAGGGCAGGGTTGCAGAGGCGATTGTCGCAGCTGTGAAAGAGGCTGGAGGCTGTCTGGGCCTGTTGACCTGCGCCACAGCTGACGATCCCCACTTCACCGACATGGAGCCTGTCAGCGCCAAGTTCGATGGCCTCACCGTGTGGGAGTCTTCTGCCAACTCTCAGGGTGTTGTGGCTCTCCTGGCCCTGAGACTGCTGGAACACACCTGCCTAGACTCTCTGGTAAGTCTAAACACACCTGCCTAGACTCTCTGGAGTGTCTTCTCACGGAGTATGTTCTACTTTAGAGAGGTGTCTTCTAGTGAGAGTGTCCACTAGTGAGTATGTTCTACTGTAGAGAGGTGCCTCTAGTGAGAGTGTCCACTAGTGAGTATGTTTTACTGTAGAGAGGTGTCCTCTAGCGAGAGTTGCTTCTCACAGAGTATGTTCTATTTTAGAGAGGTGTCCTCTAGTGAGAGTGTCCACTAGCCAGTATGTTCTACTATGCTTGACATTTTGTCTGCAGATTTTCCTCAACTTAAGAATGTTGTTGCTAGGTCTGGAACACAATTCCCCAGAGTACGTGGCCATTCTCACCCGATGTTTCCATCTGGCATTCCAGCAAGGTCTGTCCCATGTCACCTCAGACACAAGCACCCACTCTCTGCTCGCACTCCTTCAAGCTGACTCTGTGGAACACCTTCTTCACCAGGCCATCACTCCCTTCCTGCCATCCAACTAGCTCAGACACCACCTATATCACTGCATTAGACGCACAAGGCAATGCCTGTTCCTTTATCAACAGTATCTTTACACCTTTTGGCTCCAAGATTGTGCCAAGAGATTGTGGCTTTGCACTTCATGTAAGTTTTCCTTCACTCTTAGTATCATCTAGTGATAAAGCCCAATTTGGATTATAGATAAAAGAAAATAATACCTAATCCTCTTACTGGATAGGTACTAAATAGTAAAAATGATAATTTTGCAAATGAAAACTGTTCTTTGTAGAGAAGTGTCCTCTAGAGCGAGTGTCCTCTTATGGAGTATGTTCTATTATAGAGAGGTGTCCTCTAGAGCGAGTGTCCTCTCATGGAGGTTCTAGTGATAAAGCACAATTTGGATTATATAGATACAAGAATATAATCCAATATGGATTAGGTTTTATTTCCTTGTATGTAGCATCATCTAGTGTTAGCTTTGTTTTGAAGGTCAGAATCTGTTGTCACCAAGTATCTCAATGATCTCCAGCAAGTCTCTTGCTTGGGGATGATTGGGCTCATATTGGACCAACAGGGTCAATCCTTGTTGTTCTTCCCTCCTGCAGTGATCCTCCAGTAGACTCTTCTTGACAGAAAATATTCTAAAGACATGTTCCTTGAAACTCCCAATTTATTTTTTGATTGTAATCGAGATGAGTAATCAAGATGGGAATTTCACACCTGGCGGAAGTTACAGTAGAACTACCTCCCTGTAAAGGACCATACTTAATTGCAGAGCCAAAGTGTCCTTTAGGGAGAGATGTCCTCTTACTGGAGAGTTGCTAAATAGTAAAAATGGTAATTTTGCAAATGGAAACTGTCCTCTAGCTGGAGTGTCCTCTCATGGAGTATGTTCTACTGTATAAAAAAAAACTACCTTTCCTGTCAAAAGAAAATTAATAAATTTGCATGTACGCTATCTATTGACTGGGAACAACACCAACTATGATAAATTCAGGACATCCACCTGGGGACCTTAGTTTCAGACAATGGTCCATATCAGTCTAATTATATTAAAGAGTTTGTAGTTTGAATTCATATGTTCCAGATTGTCCTTGTGTTCATCATATCCATATTAAGAGCTTCACTTTAAGACTTCCATGAGAGGCTGCTGTAAAACATCACTAAATATGGCCTCTCTTGGAGGTAGTGGTCTCTCAGAGACTTTGTTTGGGTTATAGATGTAACAAAGTCTCTGATGTAAACACAAGGTAATAAGACCAAATCCAAATAAATAAATAGTGTGTAATAACTTCTTAGGTCCATTGTAGTCTATAAAAATGATAAAGCACAAGTTGGATTATAGATTATAAACACAAGGTAATAAGACCAAATAAATAAATACTGTACTAGTCTTATTAACTTGTGTTTATATCTATAATCCAAATTGTGCTTTATCAAAGTCTCTGATAAGAGGCTACCTCCAGAAGGTTTATCTATGATTTTAGTCTATGGTCTCTCATGGGAGGATGACTCTACTATACACCCATGGACAAAACTTAAGGAAGTGGAAAGTCTTTGATGTCACCAAAGACAGGGGCAATCTTGTTCACACTTGGTTATCTTGTGTGTTTTCAAATAAAGGTCACTGTAATATCTTTCAGAGTTATTGTCTCAATCCCGATATACATGGTAAAAGGTACAACTTCCTTATGTTTTGTCCATGAGTGTATCTTTCAGAGTTATTGTCTGAATCCCAATATACATGGTGAAAGGTACAACTTCCTTATGTTTTGTCCATGAGTGTATATTTCAGAGTTATTGTCTGAATCCGATATACATGCTGAAAGGTACAACTTCCTTATGTTTTGTCCATGAGTGTATCTTTCAGAGTTATTGTCTGAATACTGATATACATGCTAAAAGGTACAACTTCCTTAAGTTTTGTCCATGAGTGTATCTTTCAGAGTTATTATCTGAATCCCAATATACATGCTGAAAGGTACAACTTTCTTAAGTTTTGTCCATGAGTGCATCTTTCAGAGTTATTATCTAAATCCCAATATACATGGTGAAAGGTACAACTTCCTTAAGTTTTGTCCATGAGTATATCTTTCAGAGTTATTGTCTCAATCCCGATATATATGCTGAAAGGTACAACTTCCTTAAGTTTTGTCCATGAGTGTATCTTTCAGAGTTATTGTCTGAATCCCGATATACATGCTGAAAAGTACAACTTTCTTAAGTTTTGTCCATGAGTGTATCTTTCAGAGTTATTTTCTGAATCCCGATATACATGCTGAAAGGTACAACTTTCTTAAGTTTTGTCCATGAGTGTATACTCATAATCATTACCATTTGTTAAAACAATTTATCGTTGGTTTAGCATCCACTCTGGCTGAAGCTGTGTCATCCAGCTATTTTTTTTTTTTCTTGTAAAAAATAAGTTTGTCTTCTCCCAGATAGAGGTGTCATCAGCATGTCTTTGTAACAGCTCACAGGGTATTGGCACCACTGGAGACCACTGTTTTGTAACTTGGCGAGAGTACAGTAAAGTTTATGGTTTTCTTTATGTTACAGAATCGTGGACTCTTCTTCAGCCTGGACCCTCGGTGGTCCCCAAACACCTATAGTCCGAGGTCCAGACCCTACCACACCCTCACCCCCGGATTGGTGACTCAGGGAGATGGTCAGCTGGTGGCCAGTCTGGGGACCATGGGAGGGTTTATGCAGCCTCAGGCTCATGTCCAGGTAGGTCCTTCTGGCTTGTACCAGGGATGGGTAATATGCAAATAAGTTGTTGTTGTTTCTTATCCCCTTGTGTAAAAATTACACCAATTCCATGAGTCCATGCTCCTCAAGCTACAGTCCCAAGTTGTTGTTGTTTCTTATCCCCTTGTTCAAAAATTACACGGATTCTATGAGTTCATGCTCCTCGAACTACAGCCCAAGTTGTTGTTGTTTCTTAATCCCTTGTGTAAAGATTACACGAATTCCATGAGTCCATGCTCCTCGAGCTACAGTCCCAAGTTGTTGTCATTGTTTCTTATCCCCTTGTTTAACCCTTAATTACTCGCGCCTATATTTGTTACGTAAGTACTCGCGTTGAGATCCAGGTCTCACTTTTAAAAAACCGAAATATATGTTAAATTTTAATATTTGGATTGAAAATTAAGCTGCATTATATTCGTAATTGTGTGTAGTTTATGACACATGTGAATTAAGGCAAAAAATTATATTTATTTATTTTTATTGAAACAATGACTATAGTAAAAACAATGAATGTTTGACATAGTTTTACAAATAGGCTACTATTAAAAGTTGCAGACGGATATTATTCGCAATCTTTGCAATAATTCGAAGAATGACGTTGACAGATGTGTCTCCTGCATTTGTAGCAAATAATTTGTGTCATACTACCTTTGGTACTTGGGCAAACATAGCACCCGTTTTCGCTTCTTAGGTTCTGACTCTACACTCATTTCGATCTGTGGTAAACAAAAGATTGTTATGTTTATCATTTTAAATAATTTTATGAAAAATATATAACTTACCTCTGGACTTTCAGCTTTCTTGCAATGCAATATTATCAGGTCACGGAGACTTCTTGGCAAGTTTTTCATTTGGGATCGAATTTTTAAATGATCCTGGAATAATTGTAGGGAAATATTTTTCAAAAAGATTCTTCTTGGAACTCGAGGTGAATTTATATTTAAAGACTTGAATATTATTTCTGAATTTATGCCTGCAACATTTAGTAGGTCGAAAAATAGGCATAGAGGCCATCTGTTGGTTCCACGGCCAACAGAATAAGTTCCACACATTTGGTTCACCATGTCAACCCCGCCTTTAGTCAAATTATAAAATGTTACAATTTCAGGTTTTAATTTGAATCCACTTTCTTCGTCAATTGTGGGAGTTGAGTGCATTGTTGAGAGCAATAGAACAGCCTTGCTCTTTTTTGGGACATAAGATACAAGGATGGTATTCTGAGTGAAGCCAAATATACTATTATATTTTGGTCTATTCCTATTGGGCAGAAATATTTTAGGGATTTCCTTTTTTTTTTTTTCAAAGTGCCAACTAACGTGAGTTTATGTTCTGTAAGAAGATCTTGGGATAATTTATAACTAGTGTACCAATTGTCTGTTGTTATGTTTCGGCTTGTCCCAGATATTGGAGTGATCAATCTTTTTATGATATCATCGGGTGAATTACTTTTTTTTATATGGACCATCGGGTTGTTTTCCACAATATATTTCAAATTTAAGGGATAAAATGTTCTTGCATCACTAATGGTATAAATTTTGAGCCCATATTTTGCAGGTTTGTTGGGCATATACTGTCTAAAGCCACACCTGCCACGAAATGGAATGAGCTTCTCATCAATTGTATTATATTCACCTGGAGTATAGAGATTTTTACAGTTATATACAAAGGTTTCTACAAATTATCTAATTGGAGCAAGTTTGTCCAGATTTTTTTGTTCTTTCCTTGTTGTAATATCATCAAATCTCAGGCAACGTAGAAGAAATAAAAAACGTTCTTGTGACATAATTGCTCTCACAATTTCTACTCCTGAGCCATCCACCGCCCATAGCTCTTTATAAGTTAAATGAGCAGCTCTTTTGACACCTGACATTATCAAAAGTCCAAATAAAGCTAGGATTTCTGTTACAGTAGTTAATTTGGCATCTCTTTCTCTAGAGAAATGTTCTTTGATATTGCTTATATAAGCATTCGTACAATTTACAATTTTTTGTACCATATCATTATCAATTATTTTTGTAAATGCATCCGATTCAGATTCTATCGATTTTGCTTCAGATTTAGGCCCTGGCAATTGAATAATTATATTTTCACTTCTTGTACGATTCTGGGTTTTCTGCCACATTGTCTTTTTCCATTTTGTGACACCATCCTTTCCAAAATAAAATTCCGAATCATCATTTGGTAATTCTTCATCCGCCTCTGATTTATGTTCAGAGTCTGTGTCATGATAACTATAAATTTGGGTATCAGAAGTATCGGATAAATCACAAATTATTTCATCGCAATCCATGTCGGATTCACTCTGATTCCTCTCAGAAGTACTAGCCATTTTTTATAATATAATATATTTTAGGAAATATTTAGTATTAAAATATTGAATAAAAATAAATAAATTCTAAATACCTAATAGAGACAGAGAGAGAGAATTTAGGTTATTTAGGAACAAAAAATATACTTAAAAGAAGAACAATAACTTACTGTTTTACGAAGATAGAGCCAGCCGGAAAATGAAACCTAAACCAAAATTATTACGCAAGTACTCGCGTCGAGACGTTTGTCTCGGCGGTGGCTTTTTTGTTTTATTTTTCTTCCTTCTAGGGGCCAAGCGATAGAACAAATGGTCTAAAATATTTATTTCGATGCTATCTTAAGCTACAAAAACTTACAAATTATTTGGACTCGAAAATCGTATTTATTTTTTCGATTAAAATTTTAGGTGAGACCTGTGTCTCGACGCGAGTAATTAAGGGTTAAAGAGATTACACGAATTCATGCTCCTCAAGCTACAATCCCAAGTTGTTGTTTCTTATTCCCTTGTGTAAAGATTACAAATTCCATGAGTTCAGGCTCCTCGAGCTGTTTTATGATAAGCAGCGGCCTCTCCCAAAGGTCCTGTTTAGTATATCTAATACAAGCCAAAATGTGTTCTGGAGCTGCAGGTGCCAAACTACATTTTGGGCAAGTGGGGTAGATTTGTTATTATTATGTATTTACTTATGTAAATATGTAAATAATACATATAGCGCCCTCTGTATGATGAGAATGGAACTATTCAATCAATCAATCAATCAATACCTAAGGTAATAAGACCAAATCCAAATAAATAAATAGTGTGTGATGTTTTGGTAACAGCGTTGTTAATTTTTTCTGAAGATGGTAACAATGCTGTTACTGAAACGTCACACAATATTTATTTATTTGTATTTGGTCTATTACCTTGTTGAAAATACAAGGTATGGAGTATTTGGGTGTGTTCCCTGTTGATGGCAACATCTGAGGCCCACAAAGGTAGGAATACGACTTTGTCCAAGCCTCACATCCATGTAGGATATTGATGAGACATGTTGGCTATCTACAGACCACCACAGACCTCCCTGCAGTCTACCTGGAACACCCCAACCCACAATCCTTGTTAGTGTTACAACAGTGACGTTACACCGTGTGTCCAGTACCTCCTCAACATGAAGTTATTCGGCATGGACCCCCATCAGGCCCTAGCTGCTCCCAGAATCTGCCTTGAACCTGCCTCCACCCGGCATCTCAGGTACATTATCTCTCTGTGGCACAACTCTTCAGTACAGTTCCTCTCTGTGTTGAATTAATTTCCTGTTTTTAATTATCCCTAGTACACATGGTACAGCCCATGATAATCATGTTGTTGTTTCTTATCCCCTTGTGTAAAGATGACACGAATTCCATGAGTTCATGCTCCTCGAGCTGTTTTATGATAAGCAGTGGCTCTCCCAAAGGTCCTGTTTAGTACATCTAATGCAAGCCAAAATGTGTTCTGGAGCTGCAGGTGCCATTTTGGGCAAGTGGGATAGATTTTGTATGATAATCATGGTGGGTAGAAGTTGCCGACTGCTTTTACTGTAAGTGTACCACATTGGGTGGATAGAAGACCAGATTTGTTGGCCAATTATCCCTAAACAAATACAATCCACATGTCTACACATGTGAAGAATTGTCTGTTAAAAATTAAAGCAGGTAACTTAGCTGGGATTTTATTATAGTGGTTGTGTTGGTGCTTATCTTCTTAGACCATGTCTGGAAGTCTTTTCTAGCTTTGATATGGGAGTTCTTATCTCCACTCAATCATATTAGGGCATCAAAATCTGTAGAGTGTGATAGCTATCATGACTGGATGACATGGAATGCATCTACTTTTGTCATTAAGACTGGGAGCATCACTCAGTAGCAGGCGAACTTAGCTCCAAAATGAAATGATCGCCTCTGACATGAGGAACAGATGCCATGTGCATCTACTCCTAACATGGAGTACAGACTCATCCTGTATCCCTCGATCAGGAACCTTTACAGGGTACTATCAGCTGTTCCCAGGTTTTTAGTGAGCTTGTTACTGCTCACCTTCCTCCTTTTTCATCAGGGCTTGGGACTGGCATAGGCAGAGTTCAGATATGGAAGTTATGCAGCATTAGTGAGAAGATTTTTTTTTTGCTTATTCCTAGTACACATTGGTACAGACCATGATAATCATGGTGGGTAGAGGTTGGCGACTACTTTTACTGTAAGTGCACCACATGTCTACATATGTGAAAAGTAGTTCAACAGTGAGAAGAGTAGAATTGCTATTAGGTAATTGGGTGTGCTTTCTGTTGATGGGAACATCTGAGACACACAAAGGTAGGAATACAATGTCCAAGACTCCCATCCATACAGAACATTGCCGCAGCCTTGCAGAAAATTGACATGGACCCAGAGCAGCAGCTTTATACACCCTAGATAGAGGATATTGCTGCTGCTGTGATAGAGATGTATGGAGACATCTGAGACTCTTCATTGGACACAACAACAACAGAAAATTGACATGGACCCAGAACAACAGCTTTACACATCCAAGATAGAGGACATTGTGACTGCTGTGATTAGAGATGCATGGAGATATTCTGAGGCTCTTCTTTGGACATGACAACAACAACAGATTGAGATGAAAGAATAAACTACAACATCAGATTAAGAAAATTAGGGAAAAAGCCAACCCGTTTAACGATGAATTTTGTAGCAATGGCCTTCATCAATACCGGAATGGATTTTAATATGTAACATCCTATAGATGTAGTTATGAACTCTGTCTAATAATTTTCAAATAATAATTGGCTGTCTACAGGCCAATGGACCTCCCTGCAGTCTACCTGGAACACCCCAACCCCCAAGTTGCACACCACCTCACCACACAATTGGGATACCGGATCAAGGAAGATGTTCCAGATGGAGAGAGATTTGGCCGTGGACATCTGATAGCCAGGACAGACCCTATGGGACTCTAGTAGTCCTGAGGAGACTCCAGTGGTGGGCTGCAGCTGATCCCAGGAGTGACGGACACTCTCTAGCAGTCCGGATAAAACACTGTCCATAACTTAGTTACATATGTGTCATTGTTGTGTAAATAACTGGTTGATTATCATTGTTGCTCTCTCTCATGTGAAATTATGTATCTAATGTTGCTTATGTAAATTTATGCTTGTTGTTTAAATTAATAAATCTATTTTTACATACATGAACAATTGTTGTGCCTTCTACATGCTATAAGACTTAGCATTTAAGCCACAACTCATCGTTAAGTGACACATTGCGCCCGCTGCGGGGGAATTTTTACATACAGTAAATTGTTCTTTTGATTAGGTACAATATGGGTTATAGATTAGATACACAAGTATTTCTGCCTCTTCTACACGAGTACATAAAATGGAGTAATAACTATTCATTTATGTACTCCTGTAGAAGGGCAGGATGCTCAAAGGGTTAAAATTTTTTTTTTGCTTATCCCTATTACACGTAGTACAGGCCATGATAATCATGATGGGTAGTTAGCGACTGCTTTTATTGTAAGTGTACCACAATGTCTACACATGTGAAAAGCAGTTTGACTTTGCACTTACAAATGTGCCAGAGCCCCCCGTTGGTTACTTGCACTCGCTGGTGGGGGTTGGACTTTTGCACAGAATCCGGGGGCCATTGGAGCATTTTTTTTTTTTTTAACAGAAAAAAGTGCCCAATCTGGGAATCGAACCCGGGTCGTAGCAGTCAAAAACCAACGGTTTAGACCATCCTTCCACTGAACCCCTATCAATTGATAAGGTATAATTTGGATTATATATTGATTAGAAACACACCTCAGAAGAAGGCCAAGTGACATTCACTCCTCACTTTCTTACTGCTACTCTTTTTGTGTTGTTTTTCTTGCTTCCCTCTTTCTCTTTGTGGTTTTTTTTTTCTTTTCTTCTGTATATATCGTTATTTCCTTTGTCTCACTGCTTTGTTCTTATGCATACCTCTGGAGAATCCTGTATAGGGTCAGTGGACCCTAAATAAAGGCTTTTTGTTGTTGTTGTTGATTAGAATACACACAAGGTAATAAGACCAAATCTAAATAAATAGTGTGTGACATTTTGGTAACAGTGTTGTTACCATTCAGTATTTTTGTCTGATGATTGTAACACAATGTGCTGTTACACTATTTATTTATTTAGTCGTATTACCTTGTGTTTCAACTGTGTGACAGAGCCCAAGCTTGAGATTACATTAATCTCTTCTCCAGAGAATTCTGTGTTGTATTATTTTAATAAATCAAACAGTACAGCATCAATAAATAAAAATTTATTTTTTAAAATATCTAAAACTCTTCAAAAAAAATAATGCTACAACAACAAAACATCAAAATAATTTAAAGAGGGTTAAAAAAAAACAATTAACAAGGATGAAAACATATTTGAAATGTCAACAAAAAATCAAAATGACAAACATAGGTGACAGTCAGAGTTATCGTATGGCAGTGTGACAGCAGGACTTGTTATAGCACCTGTAATGGCAGATACAGTAGAACAACCTCCATGAGAGGACACTCCAGCTAGAGTACATCTCTCTACAGTAGAACAACCTCCATGAGAGGGACACTCCCGCTAGAGGACACCTCTCTACAGTAGAATATACTCCATGAGAGGACACTCCAGCTAGAGTACATCTCTCTACAGTAGAACATACTCCATGAGAGGACACTCACACTAGAGGACACCTCTCTACAGTAGAACATACTCCATGAGAGGGACACTCCAGCTAGAGGACATCTCTCTACAGTAGAACATACTCCATGAGAGGACACTCCCGCTAGAGGACACCTCTCTACAGTAGAACATACTCCATGAGAGGACACTCCCGCTAGAGGACATCTCTCTACAGTAGAACATACTCCATGAGAGGACACTCCCGCTAGAGGACATCTCTCTACAGTAGAACATACTCCATGAGAGGACACTCCCGCTAGAGGACATCTCTCTACAGTAGAACATACTCCATGAGAGGACACTCCAGCTAGAGGACATCTCTCTACAGTAGAACATACTCCATGAGAGGACACTCCCGCTAGAGGACACCTCTCTACAGTAGAACATACTCCATGAGAGGACACTCCAGCTAGAGGACATCTCTCTACAGTAGAACATACTCCATGAGAGGACACTCCCGCTAGAGGACACCTCTCTACAGTAGAACATACTCCATGAGAGGACACTCCTGCTAGAGGACACCTCTCTACAATAGAACATACTCCATGAGAGGACACTCCCGCTAGAGGACACCTCTCTACAGTAGAACATACTCCATGAGAGGACACTCCAGCTAGAGGACACCTCTCTACAGTAGAACATACTCCATGAGAGGACACTCCAGCTAGAGGACACCTCTCTACAGTAGAACATACTCCATGAGAGGACACTCCTGCTAGAGTACATCTCTCTACAGTAGAACATACTCCATGAGAGGACACTCCCGCTAGAGGACACCTCTCTACAGTAGAACATACTCCATGAGAGGACACTCCTGCTAGAGGACACCTCTCTACAATAGAAACATACTCCATGAGAGGACACTCCCGCTAGAGGACACCTCTCTACAGTAGAACATACTCCATGAGAGGACACTCATGCTAGAGGACACCTCTCTCTACAGTAGAACATACTCCATGAGAGGACACTCCAGCTAGAGGACACCTCTCTACAGTAGAACATACTCCATGAGAGGACACTCCAGCTAGAGGACACCTCTCTACAGTAGAACATACTCCATGAGAGGTCACTCCAGCTAGAGGACACCTCTCTACAGTAGAACATACTCCATGAGAGGACACTCCCGCTAGAGGACATCTCTCTACAGTAGAACATACTCCATGAGAGGACACTCCAGCTAGAGGACACCTCTCTACAGTAGAACATACTCCATGAAAGGACACTCCAGCTAGAGGACACCTCTCTACAGTAGAACATACTCCATGAGAGGGACACCTTTCTGCAGTAGAACATACTCCATGTGAGGACAACTCCAGCTAGAGGACCCCACTCTACAGTAGAACAATCTCCATGATAGGACACCTCTCTACAAAGGACAGTTTTCATTGGCAAAATACAATTTTAAACTATTTTGCAACTCTCTGATATGACATAATTCGGTTTAAAGATTAGACAGACAAGTTAATAAGATCAAATACAAATAAATGAATGGTGTGTGAAATTTCGTTAACGGCATTTTTACCATCATCAAACAAAAGTACTGAACCTAAAAAAAGTACAGTTTTAGCATCCACTAGGTCCACAAAATATTTGGAGGTGTTGGGAAAGTTTGTTTGGGCAGAACCATTTAGCTATCATTGAGACAAAAGTTGCTTAATTAGTATGTGAGAATTAAAAAGTATCAAGCAACCCTTTTCAAATAAATGAAAAACCTTTTAACCCATTTAAAAAAAGCATGATATAAATATTTAAGAACAATGCCTTTAAAAAGGGGAAATGAGTATTTCAACTCTCATCATTAAACAATCCAATTTATATTGCTAAAAAATAGAGCTGCAGGAAACAATATCAAGAAATTTGGAATTTTAAGCGATGTGAAGCAATGTATGTATCACAATGTTTTACCTCTTCATTCAATACATGCTGAACGTCCCTATCTGCTATTTCACTCATATACATCTAAGTAGTCAACAGAGGCTGAAATAATAGCTTTTACCTTTTTGTGTTAATTTAAATGTATTCCTTCTCTAAACAATTCCAGACCACCTAAAAGCTTGAAAAGATTTTTAAAAGTGAATAAAAGAGAGGAGAACAGAGAATTCTTAAATAATTTACATATTTATCAAGCTTGTTATAATACTTTTTTGCTTATCCCTAGTACATGTGGTACAGGTCATGATAAATCATGGTGGGTAGAAGTATGCGACTGCTTTTACTGTAAGTGCACCACATGTATGTCTACACATGTGAAAAGCAGTTCGACTTTGCACTTACAAATGTGCCAGAGCCCCATTTGGTTACTTGCCCGCGCTGATGGGGGTTGGACTTTTGCAAGAATCGGGGGCCACTGGAGCATTTTTTTTTTAATGAGGAAAAAGTGCACAATGCGGGAATATAACCCGGGTCGTAGCGGTCAAAAACCAATTGGTTTATACCATCCTTCCACCGACCCCCCTGTTATAATACTTTTTTTTTTTTTTTTACTTATCCTTTTAGTCTAAATTAGACAAGATCTTGGAGGTCGTGCTCGTAGAGAAGCTCAAGAACTCTTCTTGGTTCTCTGTACAGGGATCTTTTGTCCTTTCCAATGCAATTTAGTAAATGTTGGGGAGTGGCCTCTTCGGTTTTGCACCTAGTGCACATGGGAAGCTTTTGGCTCCCTCTTTATAGATTAGAGGGCGCAGGTGACCAGATTTCCATCTGGCCAACTGTGTCGATTCCCTTCTGTTTAGTTGGAGGGTCTGTTTTTTTGGGGTTTTCTGCCTGGTACCAAGAATGGATACATAAATATATAAACTGATATATAACTTCCAAATTTTTGGGTATAGAAAAGACAATGATGTGTTGGGTAAAATTGAAGGAAGACCTGCAATGAGTTGACTAGAAGAGGTCAAGAAACTACAGGAAGGTCACTAGAAGAGCTGAGAGTGATTGTCACCAACAGACAAATTGGAGAACATGTATCTACATTGTCACCAAAAAGACAAATTGTTGACAGACGCTAAACGAAATTTTCTAAAATCAATTTTTTAATTGCACTCCAAGAACCTGGGTCAGTCAAATAAAGAATATTCTATTCTATCTTTTAACAAACTTTTTTTTTTATTTTGTCAAGATAATTATTTTCTTCTTTACAAGAAAATAAGACCTAATCCAAATAATTTGATAGTGTGTGACGTTTTGGCAACAGCATCGTCACCATCATCAGACAAAAGAATAAAAAAATAAAAAATGATTTTGATAAAGCACAATTTGGATTATAGATTATAATAGAAGAAAATAAGACCTACAAACTAATAAATTATTTGGATTAGGTCTTATTTTCTTCTAAAAAATGATTTTTTTTTTATTCTTTTGTCTGATGATGGTAACAATGCTGTTGTCGAAAAGTCACATACTATTAAATTATTTGGATTAAGTCTTATTTTCTTGAATCTATAATCCAGAAATTGTGCTTTATTATTTTCTTCTCTCTCTCTCTCTCTCTTTATTGGAGATCTCTTTCTGAAAATATATTTCTACTTAACATATACTTTCTGACTACTTTTATACGTTTGCATTGTCATCGGGATTGAGCAAGTATTCAATGCTTCTATGTGGTCTGGATGTAATGGCTATTAAGGAACCATGGCTATAGTGAACCAAAGATTCAGTCCCATTGGGGTTCGCTATAGAGAGGTTCTACTGTATATTAAAAATAGATTTGTAACTAATAAATTTACTGGCAATGTGTTTCTTTTTAATAATGTTGTCGCAATTTCAAATTAGAGTTTTATTAATCAATTGATAAACTTCGTGAGTGATGTTTTCCTCACAACAAAACTAGAAACAAGAAAATGAAAACTCAGTAACAGAATTTACATACCTTCCTTATATTTTTATTTGATCTTCAATATATATATATAAGAGAAAATCTCTAAATGTTATTACATCACCGGGAAGATGAACTCAGAAGTCATCAATATATATATACTAGAAGAATGTACCTGGCTTCGCCCGAGAAATCCCCCGAGTGAAGTATCCTTCATACTGAAAGTACATCAATAATAAATAGTAGAAGTGCCATAGAATAGCAATACAGAAGAAACACATAAACTACAGGAATAAAAGTGTGTAATGGCAAAAATTGTATTATATTAGTGTTTAGGTATTTGATTTAATTATTTTTTTTGCAATCCATTTAGTTGTTTCAAATTAATATAGTTTAAATAAATGAGTTTTAAAAATTGTAAAAAAAAAAAAAAATGCATCGGCCGGGAATCGAACCCGGGCCGCCCACGTGGCAGGCTAGCATTCTCGCCATTGAACTACCGATGCTTATAAGAAATGGCCATATTTGGGTATTTATTCCATTCACAAAAGCAAACGGTGACAGAATTGATTGATGACTCTGATACTTGTATATTTTAATACGTGCCTTTAAGACCTTACTTGAGTGAATCCTGTAAAAGAACGTCCAGTCCCACATTGGAATGTAAGTATGCAAGTAGGAGAATGATCATGTTTTACTTTGCAATTAAAGAGAGCAACAAGCCTCATCTTCCAACTAGACCCATGCCCCCTGTTTGAAGCATGATGGTGGAAAAGCTTTATAATCAATAATTTTGTTAACTGCATCCAATGATGCCCAATTTTAAAATTCTAATTTTGATTGCTATAAATTCTAGACCTTCCTTATGTAACATTAAACTTAAATGTATTTGCATATTTACTAATAGAGACATTTTATTTACATAAACTAATTTCGTGATAATATCATCAAATATTATCTCTACAGACTAATGATATTATTGAAAAGAAACACATTGCCAGTAAATTTATTTGTCACAAATTTTATCGATAGATTGGAAATTAAAATTATAAAAATAGATTATACAAAATTTGTGGCCAGACATGATAGTAAGTTATATCAAAAATATGTTTAAAAACAATGAAAAGGGAACCTTAATTTGTATAGGAATATATCCTCCTAATGAGAATAAGTGAAAACAAATAAATTCTGAGTATTTATATATATGAGGCACTAGCACGCCATCTGTTATCAAAATTCAAAACTATTTTAAATGCCTAAGATTCTTTTTGAAATTAAACGATTTCTACTGCCCTTACTGCAATGAGCACTGACCGCCTTTGCCGGTCCCAAGCCCGAATGAAAAAGGAGGAGGGGGAGCAGTAACAAACTTGCTAAAAAACCTGGGTTCAGCTGGCCCGGCTGATAGTACCCTGTAAGGGCTCCTAATCCAAGGATACAGGATGAGCAGCGTTTGTACTCCATGTTAGGAGCAGTTGCACATGGCGTCTGTTCCTCATGTCAGAGGCGGGCCATTTCTTTTGGAGCTAAGTCGGCCTGCCACTGAGTAGTGCTCCCAGTCTTAATGACAAAGGCAAACGCATTCTACTTCACCCAGTCATGATGGTTGTCAACAGACACCATCAAGAGTCACAACCTGACACCCTAATATGAATGAGTGGAGATAAGAAAGAAGAAGAAGGCCCTCCCTATAATTTTTCCATTGCAGTAAGGGCAGTAGATATCATTTAATTTCAAAAAGAATCTTACGCCTTTAAAATAGTTTCGAATTTATATATATAGCGCGTTACCAGATATGCTGATCATAGGTGACTCATATATTTGGATTGGGTGGCTTTGATTGGTTAATATAGACAGGAGAACAGCCAATAGGGAAGATATAAAAGTAAAAATGACAATTCACAATGCGTTTCTCTCTTTTGAAATAAATAATTATAGTACAGTAGAACAACCTCCCTGTAAAGGACAACGCCTAATTGTAGAGCCAAAGTGTCCTTTAGGGAGAGGTGTCCTCTTACTGGAGAGTTACTCTTCTTCTTCTTTCTTATCTCCACTCAATCACACTAAGGTATCAAGCTTGTAAAGCTTGAGACTTTTGATGGTGTCTGTCGGGGAAGAGTAGAGCACATCAATGTATGAGTCAATACAGTCAATAATGTGTCCTTGGGGTTGCAGGTTGAGAATTGTACTTAGTACATTGTGGGAAAACCTTGCAACAATTCTGGAAAGTCATTGTCCGTAGATGACCAGACTTAAGTCTGGAAATCAAAGACTGTTGTTCTCTTGGGAGGACAGAACCGGTGCTTGTCCCTCCTGCTCGCAGTCATGTGCAGCATTAGAGTTCAATTCCTGCAGGCATTGGGTTTTGATGGTACGGAGATCTCTTTTGTCTAGTTAAGTGGTAGATTCTCTGGATTCAGTTAGGCCAAGAGCTCCAGCCTTTGCCAGAGAGTCTGCTAGCTCATTACCAGGAATTCCGTGAGCTGGAAGCCATTGCACTGTGACAGAGCTGTTGGCTGGGAGTCGGTTTACAGACTTATCAATGCTCTTGAGGATAGGTTCTTGACTGGAGGTTTGAAGAGTATAAATGGCTGCTCTTGAGTCGGAAGTAGATTATTATTTTGCTTGGCTCACCCAGGAGAGTTGCTAAATAGTAAAAGATGGAAATTTTTCAAATGAAAACTGTCCTTTGTAGAGAAGTGTCCTCTCATGGAGGTTCTACTGTAATAAAGAAAAGAAACACACATTCCCATTCATCATTTTCACTTCTATAAATTTAAAAATACATTTATATATGGATAGGGTATTAGGTCTCTTATATGGGATGGACAGGACAACAATTGGACATAGCAAGAACCAATAGGAAAGGTGGACTATTGGCGAAGAACAATGTGGAAGTCTGGGGAGTCCGTGTCACATGGCTCCAGGGCAGTATGCCAGTCCAGCCAGCGGTGGTGGGACACAACGAGGTCCATGGGAAGTCCAATCAGTGTAGAGAGCTTGTTGGCATGCATGACCTTGTTGCAGTGGACTTCCACCAACCGGCCGCCTGCCACCTTGAGTCGGAGATCTTTCCTGGTGACAGTGAAAGGTGGAGTCCGGCCGTGGATCCACTCCCAGTCTCTGAATATCTTCTCCTGGGCGTCCAGTCCGGGAAACAGGAAATCTATGGGGTCCAGCTCCAAGATGGGAATTTCAGCCTGACACTATAAAGCAGTCCGTTTTATTTTGTTAATATTATAATCTCTTCTGTATAAAATTAAAAATAAAAGAAAATTCACTGAGGGAAGAGATTTTTTTTTTCTAATCATTACAAGCTTCCAGGTGTAACTGACCTTCAATACAAATTATGATACAAAAACTTACAAATTAAAACGAATTCATATATAACTACAAAGTAAAACAAGACCAAATTCAAATAAATTAATAGTGTATGATGTTTCGGCAACAGTGTTTTTACCATCATCAGATAAAAGAACAAATTGTACCCTTTCCAAATCTCTGCTTGGTCACCCCTTTTCTTTATATTTGGGTAATTATTTTGAGAGAGAGAAAGAAAAGAAGTTAAGATGTCCACCAGAGAATCAAGACCTGGAAACAAACCCCAAGTCAAGCTGGACCTGACCTTACCGCACATGAGGACCTAATAAACCCCGCGCTAAATAAAATCTTCATTTTGATTCCTCCAGATGTCTTCCTACCTCAACAATATGTAAATAAAGAGAGTTGCATACCCCCTGCTTCATCTCCTCCATCAGGCTGCTGCGGACATCTTTTAGAGTCAGCCTGGGGTGGGCATCGCGGAGATTGGCCACACTGGTGGGCTTGCTCTGAGTGGCCTTAGACTCAACGCCCACCTAGATGGTATCTCAGGGTTAACAGGTGAAGGACTACAGAGTGGTGGGACCTACGTTGTTGGTGGCTAGGGTCTTCCTCAGCAGTCCCGTGTCGGAATCCACCAGCAAGGTGCAGTGGTGGTACGCCACATTCCTCCCCAGCTTGGCCGCTGTTCCGGACACCTGCCAACACCATGGCTCGCTACTGAGGCCAGATAGAGGATCATACTTTTATATTGTTGCATTGTCCTGGCTTCATGTCAATATTTCATTAGTCCATAGCTAGATTATTGGTGAGACCAGAATATAACAAAAGAAATCATTTTAACAAGTCAAGTATTTTATTAAAGTACAAAATGGAGAGTAGTTTCTTTCTTTCTCCTCGTTCAGTACTTTTGTCTGAAGATGGTAACAACGCTGTTACCGAAACGTCACACACTATTTATTTATTTGGATTTGGTCTTATTACCTTGTGTTTATAATCTATAATCCAAATTGTGCCTTATCAATCTTTGCTTCACAACTTTGTACTTTTTATTAAATACTGTGCTTCAGGTGGTTAACCAACTTAAACTCTGTCTTTGCCAGTCCCAAGCCCGGATCAAAAAGGAGGAGGGGGAGTAGTAACAAGTTCATTAAAAAACCTGGGTTCAGCTGGCCCGGCTGATAGTACCCTGTTAGGGCTCCTAATCCAGGTATACAGGATGAGCAGTGTTGTACTCCATGTTAGGAGCGGCTGCACATGGCGTCTGTTCCTCATGTCAGAGGGGGCCATTTTTTTTGGAGCTAAGTCGGCCTGCCACTGAGTAGTGCTCCCAGTCTTAATGACAAAGGCATTCTACTTCACCCAGTGTGGAGATAAGAAAGAAGAAGAGGGCAGTTATAAAAAAAAAACTATTTACAAATCAAAATGCTGATGTTAGGTGACTGATTATAATTCACTGAGTAGACCACCACAGATTATTCTGTCACAATATGGTACAGTCCCCTGTAAGAAACCATAATCTAAAAACATGCCTAGACCTCGTCCCTCCCCTGAAGGTGGTGTCAGAGACGAAGTTGAAAGACTTCCCATGACCAGAGGACCTGACAGTTGGTACATCCTTGGAGCAGTGGCCACCCAGACCTTTCGGTCCATAAACCGGCATGCGATAGCATACCCATTGCTGTATCTAGGTCACCTAACCAAATGGAATGATGCATTCTCCATGCACCGAGCGGCCATTGTTTGGCCCCTTGCGCCCGCCATTATGGTCTGACTCCATGGGGTCGACCAATCAAACCCACAGGCGTCTCCGAGAGTTCATGGCAAGGTTGCTGACCGAGCCCTCCAGTCCGGACTTAGTTAAACCCGTCCTATGCTCCAATAGGACTCCTGACAGTTGGTACAGTGGAGTGAATTCAGGAGGAGCTCTGAACCTCTGAAATAGACAGCATCAAACAACACTAACAAGATTTAGAACAGGCCATCTCAAGCCATTGAAGATAGAAAATAATAACAAAATCTACCCCACTTGCCCAAAATGTTGCTTGGCACCTGCAGCTCCAGAACACATTTTGGCTTGCATTAGATGCACTAAACAGGACCTTTGGGAGAGGCCACTGCTTATCATAAAACAGCTCGAGGAGCATGAACTCATGGAATTCGTGTAATCTTTACACAAGGGGATAAGAAACAACAACAGAGGACCTGACAGAACAGAATATATCTCAGACCATTTCCAGGAAAGACCAGGTTGTGCCATGTTTTTAGACAATCTCTCATTGAAGACTATTTGTTAAAAATACAAAATACCCATTTCTTGATTTCTCAGGAAGCTTCAAGAACCAGCTTTTTGACAATTGAAGTACAACCTGAACTACGCTGACGAGGGCAAACAGCCCTATAATCTAAATTGTGCTTTATCATTGTTGTCAAATGAAATGGACGAATTATCAATGGTGGCAAATTGCTGTTGTGGTCGAATTAAACATTGGTTATTTGATAGGTTTGGACAAGAAAAGTAATTTAATTATCGCAAGTGTAAAATTAACATTAGCTGAATTAATGAGGTTATAATGACAAAGTCTGACTTTAACCAAAGTGTGCCATGGTGCCATGATCAACAAAAGCTGCACCTCTGCACCTCATTCCATGAGATCATGGACTCATGGAATTCGTGTAACCTTTACACAAGGGGATAAGAAACAACAACATGAAGTTATACTGTAGGATCTATGCATTCAATCTCCTATCTATTGACTACAGAACTTCCAAGATCTTCAGAGACTCCAAACAGCCACCTTCCTAGAAATAAGCAAATTTACCCCTCTGTGTGTGAGTGTGTGTATCAATGACATTTACAGATATATGAAAAAACAGTACAAATGTGATATTGTACTGGGATAAGGTACATAAATTATGAAAAAAGACATCTCCTTATCGTGCAACTGAAAGTTGCTAATGGCTTGCGCCATCTATCGGAATAAATATCAACTATTCTCGTTGATTTTTAATTATTCCAGAATTGGCCAATTACCCATCCTTGATTAATCAAGAAAAGCTATCCACAGACGCGTTTCGGGCTGTTGGCCCTCATCAGCGTGGTGCAAGCTCGATTGTACCTCAAGCTGTACCTTAATCAAGAATGGGTATTTGACCAATTCTGGAATAATTAAAAATCAATGAGAATAGTTGATGTTTATTCTGATAGATGGCGCAAGCCATCAGCAACTTTCAGTTGCATGATAAGGAGATGCCTTTTTTCATAATTTACAGATATGCTTTTTAAATTTATCTAAAAAAAAGGAGTTTCTTCCACTTCTAATTTTATGAATTCATATTTTTTTAATGATAAGACACAATTTGGATTATAGATTATAAACACAAGGTAACTCCGCCTTTGCCGGTCCTAAGTCCGGATGAAAAAGGTGGAGGGGGAGTAGTAACAAGCTCACTAAAAAACCTGGGCTCAGCTGGTCCTGCTGGCCCTGTAAGGACTCCAGGGATACAGGATGAGCAGCGTTTGTACCTATGTTAGGAGTGGCTGCACATTGCATCTGTTTCTTATGTCAGAGGTGGCCATTTCTTTGGAGCTAAGTCTGCCTGCCACTGAGTAGTGTTCCCAGTCTTAATGACAAAGGTAGACACATTGTACTTCACCCAGTCATGGTGGTTGTCAAGTCTCAAGTTTTACAAGTCTGATACCCTAATATGATTGAGTGGAGATAAGAAAGAAAAACACAAGGTAATAAGACCAAATCCAAATAAATAAATAGTGTGTGACGTTTAGGTAACAGCATTGTTACAATCTTCAGAAAATTCATTCAGTTAATGTAACATTAAGCTTGATACCCTAATATGATTGAGTGGAGATAAGAAAGAAGAAGAACACAAGGTAATAAGACCAAATCCAAATAAATAAATAGTGTGTGACATTTAGGTAACAGCGTTGTTGCCATCTTCAGAAAATTCATTCAGTTAATGTAACATGGAAAACGTACACCAATAAAGGATAGTGAGAAGGAACTTTAGGTAGTATGGGCAAAGTGTACAGTACTTACTTTCTTTGTTTTATTCAGAATGATATCATCTCTTGGTGATACTTCAACATCCAAACTCAATTTTTCTTTAATGCTCTGCAGATAAGTTCAAGATTCTTCTTTCTATTGTATGCTTCTCGATTGGTAATAAAAGAGATGTTTAAATTTCCTAGATCATGGAAAACTGTTCCACCACCACTATTTCTTCTGGCAAGTTTTACTTGATTTTTATTTAGACATCTCAGTGAACATTCAATTAGTGGATTTTGGTGTCTTCCGACTACAACTGACGGTGTATTTGACCAGATTAAATATATTGAAGTTTTAGTATCTGCAAAATTACAATTTTTGTAGAGCCAATCTTCAAATGCTAAATTTTTAAATATATCGTCTGATTTACTATGAATTATTAAGCCATTCTTGAATAGGCTTCTTAAATTGCATATTTGTTTACCTAGACTTTCACGTAATATACTCATATTACAAATAAATAGGTTTATAAAGTTGTTGTTTATTGCGAAAGTTTAAAAATATATATTAATTTTATTTTTTAAAATTGACTTCTATGATGTCAACCTAAAACAAAATAAACTACTTCAAATACAATACTAGATGTAAACAAAAGCACATTGCTGATGATAAAATAAATATAATTTTAATTGACTTTTAAATTGTTCACATTTTTAATATTTTTTATTTTAAATTAGAAATTATTTCATTTTGAAAGCATTCAGCTTTTTAAAATTGTAAATAATAAAAATAAATGTAATAAATTTTTCTCCTCGCAATATGCAACCTTTAAACAGCTATCTATAATTATAATTATATATTCTTCACCGCTAGACAACAGACAATAAATAATGTTGTATATCTATATCAATTTGTAAATAACAGAGAGAATTATCATGGATTTAAATATTTTTGTAAATATTGCAGCATCTTAGTACACTTTTATTTTGTAGCAAATCTTTATTGTCTTAGTAAAGTCTGATACAGCATTTTTGTTGTTTTGCGAAACGCCAAAAAGTGACAACAACAAAACAAAGATGATGATAACCTGCGTCTTGCAGATTAACATTTTCATAGAAACATATATATATATACATATTTATTGCTAGCTATATATCACCATCTTCTCTCTTCAAATCTCACAGGAAGTCTCCTCGCTCGAGGTGGGTTCCGCCTTAGGACAGGACCCTCCTCTTTCAAGGCCTCGGGGTCCAGCGAGGGAAGAGGCTCCAATGACTTTCCATCGTCTGTATCACTCTGAACCTCTGAATCTTGATCCGACCGCTGGCTAGTTAGTCCTGGCGACATCGACTCCACATAACCTCTGTCTCGTACAACCTCCGAGATTATGGCATTGGGACCTGCTCCTCTTGAGTGCTCGGGTTGACGCTCTCCATCTCCACTCTCATCTTCCTCACCATTCCTCCACCTTTTTCTAATTTGATCCCTGTGATAGGCCTTTACCTGTCCGTGGATCAAAATGGTGTAGACTCTAGTTCCCTTCTTGCCCACAATTTTTTCCTGGGATCCATTTATCACCACCTCTAAAGTTTTTACACCACACTAAATCATCTATCTGGAATTCTTCCAAATGGGTTCGCCGATCATACTTCATTTGCCTGGCTTGCTGGTCCCTAACTCTAGATGCCAAGCTGGGATGTATCAACGACACTCTGGTTCGAAGCGCACGCCCAATAAAGAGCTCTGATGGAGTCTTTCCCGTTGTCACATGCGGGGTGCTTCGATATGCCAGAAGAACTTTTGACAAGGTGTCTTGAATGGTGTCCCCAATTTTCCTTTTATTTTTATCCAGGGCAGTCTTAATTGTTCTAACCGCTCTTTCAGCCAAGCCATTACTTTGCGGGTGGTACGCCGGGATCAATGTTTGTTTAATTCCATTTCCTTCCAGAAAACCTTTCATTTCACTCCCAGTAAACTGAGGTCCATTATCAGATACAAGTTCCTCCGGTAACCCATAGGAAGAAAAAAGTCGCCGTAGTTGCTCAATGGTTTTGCGTGTGGTGGTCTCTCTCATTGGGATGGCTTCGATCCACTTTGAATGACTATCTACTACTATTAATAAATTAATGTTTTCCTTATTTGCAAAATCAATGTGAATTCTTTGCCAAGGTCTGGTTGACCATTTCCAGGGTTGCCATTTTCCTTTATTTGGCCCATCCTGGGATTGCTGACAGCTTCTGCACTTATTTACCAAAAACTCGATTTGGGTATCTAGATTAGGCCACCAAAAATGTGATCTTGCTACAGCCTTCATTTTGTTCATACCGGAATGAGTCTCATGAAGACAGTTCAACATTTTTATTCTGAGAGATGGTGGAATGACAACTCTCATTCCCCAAACCAAACACTCCCCATCTACAGTTAGCTCAAGTTTCCTTTGAAAATAAGGTCTGAGGTGATCAGCCACCTTTTCAGGCCAGCCTTGCTGAGTATAAAATTTGGCCAATGAGAGCACTTCGTCTTTTTCAGTTTCCGTGGCAATTTCCTCTGCTGTGATCGGCAATTCTTCCACAAAGGATAAAGCATAGACATTATTCAATCTTGGAATTTCTTCACAGCCCACAGGAAAACGTGACAGAAGATCTGCATTCCCATGGTCTTGAGTTCTTCGAAATTTAATATCGTAAGTATAAGCTGACAAAATAAGCGCCCAACGCTGCAATCTTGAAGTAGATAAGGTGGGGATTCCTGATCTTGGGCCCAAAATGGTCACCAATGGCTTATGGTCTGTAATAAGAATAAATTTTCTTCCATAAATAAATTGATGAAACTTGGTAACTCCATATATAATGGCTAGAGCCTCCTTCTCAATCTGAGAATAATTTTGTTCTGCTTCCGATAAAGTCCGTGAGGCAAACATAATCGGTCTCTCCTGGCCTTCTATAATATGTGACAACACAGCGCCCACTCCAATCTGCGATGCATCAGTGGCCAAACACAATGGCAAAGTCGTATCATATGGGACTAGCACCCTCTCAGAGGTAATGCTGTTCTTGCACTTGTCAATGGCCTCTCCACAATCCTTTGTCCAAACCCAAGGACGTTTTTTGTGAAGAAGCTCATGAAGAGGCTTCAAAAGCTCTGGCAAATTGGGTATAAACTTCCCATAAAAGTTAACTAAACCCAGAAATGACCTTAATTCAGAGATATTCGTAGGCATTTTGGCCTTCTGTATTGCTTGTACCTTATGATCTAAAGGTCTGATGCCCTCTCCCGTGACAAGATGTCCTAAATATTCAATTTCTTTTTGCAAAAATAGGCATTTTTCTTTCTTTAGTTTGATATTATACTTCGCCAAGCGAGCAAATATAGTCTTCAACAACGCCAGATGTTCTTCAATTGATGCTGTGGCTATAAGGACATCATCAATATAACAAATTACGCCTCCTATACCCGACAAAACCCTATCCATTACAGATTGAAAATAACTGGGCGCATTTGCCAATCCAAATGGCATTCTCTTAAACCTGAACAGCCCTTTATGAGTATTTATCGTTAGTAACGGTCGGGTGCCTGGGTCCACCTCTAATTGCAGATAAGCGTTCCTCAAGTCCAATTTAGAAAAGTATTTTCCCTTGGCCAATGTGGAGAATAAATCTTGCTGTGTGGGAAGGGGATAGGCCGCAGTGTCCAAATATTTATTTAGAGTTACCTTGAAGTCGCAGCAAATTCTGATCTCTTTATTTTTCTTCGGCACTACAACCACTGGAGTGGCCCATTTACTGCTCGCCACCTCACATAGATAACCCTTAGCCACCATTTTGTCTAATGCTTCAGTAACTGCTGGCCTAATGGCGAAAGGCACCGGACGAGCCTTATGGAAAATTGGATTCACATCACACATGTTTACTGAAAATGTGAAACCTTTTATTGGTTCAGTTGTCTCCACAAATAAGGCTTGATTTTCCTTCAAAATTTCCTCAATGGTAATTTCCACAGGCATATGTTTTACCGCGAAACAGCCCAATTTCAATCTATTTATCCATTCTCTTCCCATCAACGCCCTCTTTTCTCCTTTCACCACCAACGCTCTAAGTTTGTAAGTAATATCTTGACACTCCACTTTGACATTGATTTTACCCAGAATGGGTACCACGGTACCATCATAAGTTCTTACAATAATACTCGCTTTTTCCTATTTCAAGTGTTGAAGACTATTTTTAAAATCCTTTTCTGATATCAGTGTTAGACCACTACCCGTATCCATTTCAAATTTAATAAAGTTTCCTTCTACTTTTAACTCCATCAGATAGGGAGGGTCACTTGAGGCAAAATTAATTTTATACTCAGGTATCGTCACGCTTATAATTTTCTGGACATACTCTTCCTCCTCTTCTTGGTCTCCTATCTGATGTATATTTCCCGGCTGATTCTGATGTTGCCTTAGATTTCTTCTACTGCTCCAACATATTGAGGCAATGTGTCCTTTTTTATTACACTTAAAGCATATCGCCTCCTTAAATCTACATGGTTCTTTGTGCGGTTTACCACAATGTTTACATTTGCCATTCTGGAAATTTGATTCAACCTTGCGTTCAATCCTCAACTTATCTACACAATCTTCACCCTGCTCCAAATGGAATAATTTTGTATTTTTCTCAGCCGCTTCCATAGATAATGCTATCTCAATTACTTTAGCTAAAGAAATGTCACCCTCCGACAAAATTCTATTTTGTATTTTGGCATTATATAACCCACAAACCATTTTATCACGTAAAGAATCCTCCAGAAAATTTCCAAAGTTGCATGAGGAAGCCAAACGCTTAATTTCCACCAAGTAGTCCGAGATGCTTTCTTCCTTTAATTGCATTCTTTTAAAAAAAATGAACCTCTCTACTACAATTGAGCGCTTTGGAGAGAAGTGCCTTTTCAAGATATCTATTAGGTCATCAAAAGTTTTATTTTTAGGTAGAATAGGACTGCACAAATTCTTCAAAACACCATAGGTTTTACTTCCCATGAGGGTTAGGAGATAAGCCTTTTTCTTCTCATCCCCTGCCTCCTCCAATATGAGAAACTGTTCCAATCGTTCATAAAACGTTTCAAAAGTTTCAGTTTCTTCATTATATTCCTTAAATTGGTAACTAGCCATTTTATTCCACTTTTTTTTTTAAATTTGCATCCTAAAACTTTGCAATTTTAGTCTTTTAAAAATAACTTTCAATTATATGCAAAATCAAAGATAATTTCTAAAAATATTTACTTCAAAATTCGAGGGTACTTACTCTTATATCCTCGTCGCCAAATGCAGCATCTTAGTACACTTTTATTTTGTAGCAAATCTTTATTGTCTTAGTAAAGTCTGATACAGCATTTTTGTTGTTTTGCGAAACGCCAAAAAGTGACAACAACAAAACAAAGATGATGATAACCTGCGTCTTGCAGATTAACATTTTCATAGAAACATATATATATATACATATTTATTGCTAGCTATATATCAAATATATCTATGATTTTCTTTCAAACCTGAAAGGTTCAGGTTCCTAATATATATTGTTCTATTTTTATTTCGATTTTACTTTTTCTTGCATAATATGTTTATAACTGTTTCTGTTTTTAAAAAATGTAAATCGACGCAATTATCCCTAGCCGGGATATCGTGTTTTGTGTGTTGAAATAAAATAAAATAGTCTGCGTTGCTCAGGTCATTTATAATAATAATAAAACCCACTATAATATAATAAATGTATTTATTTAATACATAGCTTAGGCATTACATAGGTATATTTCTAAACAAGTAATAGTGGCACATCTTTTATAAACAACAGAAAGAATGAACATCCATAGTTATAAGCTGTACATAAAATTATTATTATTGGTTCAAGTTATCCCATCCTTTCGCTTCTTCATTTGGAAGGATCTGATTAATTTTCCTTGGCCTTTTCCTTTTCCTTTTCTTCGCCTTCCATATTACTCTTCTACTTCTGTATATTTGGTTCTGATACTTGGAGATGGGTCAATCGAAGGAATAGAATCTTACCAGACCTTGTCTCCATTCTTTGCCTGGCAGGAGATGCCAAGGAATGATCCTCCCCACTCTATTTATGGGACCTAAGGGATCCTGGTTCTGATTTTAACTAGGCAAGTCTTGTTGATGTGAGGTTTGTCTGCCCAGTCCTTAAATTCCCTGAGATGCAGGTAGATGCATCATTTTCGTCTTGTTAGCATTAATGTCTGGCAGAATCATTATATCCTCATTAGTTTTTGTTTCTGGACCTGCTTCCCACATCTGATCAACGTGTCAATTCTATTGGCATCCATCAATTGACTTAACAACAAATCTGTGATTTCCCAGTTGCGCTGTAACGACTCGCTACAGACTTGAAATTTACACGATGGGAAGAAAATGTTGTGATGTATAAATTAATATATTTTCAACACAATTCTGCAAAATAGGCTTCGGTAGAGATACCTATAATGTATTGAAAATAAGAAAATTTACAGAAGGTTTCTCATGCAGAAATTGCATTTGAAAAATTTGATTCTTTGTGAAAAGTTGTGATGCCACGTTTAAGAAAGAGTTTATTTATCGCAGTATTGCTGCTCGTGTTGGTAAATATCTCATGACTGTTAGCAGAATATGGAATCAATGGGTTCAGGACGGTCATATGAAACGTTGTAATGGTTCTCAGCAGCCCGCTGTCACGAACAGCCGAGAATAACAACATTCTATACACATGACATTGATGGATCGTATAGCCGCGTAAAAGCCCTGAGACAAAAAAAGGGGGGTCGGCTGCAAGTCAAAAAGTGTCTGCATGACCATTCAATTATGTTTGCAGCAGCATGGACTGTCGGCTCGGTGACCATGGCTTCGGCCTTTACGTTACATCATAGACAGGAGCGCCATCATTGGTATGATCAATGGCGAACTGGACGCAGAAATGGCGTTAAGTCGTGTTTTTGGGACGAATCTAGTTTCTTTCGCGACGAATCTAGTTTCTTTCGCAGCAGCATGATGGCCGTATCCATGTTTGGCGCCATCGCGGAGAAGTCACATTGCCATCGTGCATTCGACATCGTCATATTGGCCCATCACTGAGAGTGATGGTATGAGGTGTCATTGGATATACGTCTACATCACCTCTTGTTCGAATTCCGGCACTTTGAACAGTCCCCGTTACATTTCTGATGTATTAAGGCTCGTAGCAATAGCCTTTATTCGAGGTCTGGGAAACGCTACTTTCGGCAGGATAGTGCAAGACTGCATATATTGTACAGACCTTCCTACATACAGAAAGGGTTCAGATGCTGCTTGGATGTTTTAGCTATATGGATCATTAAAAAGCATTTATATTTGTAATAAGGACAATGAAAAAACACGCAGCACACCAAACGATGGTACAAATTATACGTAATGGGCAGGCTTTAACGCTTCTCCAAGGTAACAGTCCTGAACTGGTTTCATCCATTCTTTTACCTTTTTCATTAATTAAAAATTATCTACGTGGGTGAGCATTTGAAAACAACGAACAGAGAGAAAGAGAGTCACTCCAAGAGGTATAGCATGGTTCTGCTTGTTCTTAACTGCTTATATATAAATTTATGCTAAGCCCTTCCTTTTTTTCTCCTTAATTGATAGATTGTAAATAACATTGCTGTTTACTGGTACTATTACTGTTATTCCTGTATGTACCCTACATTTATGTGCTTGGAGAATCTGTGTAAGACTAAAAGGCCTTAATAAAACTTTTTGTTGTTGTTGATATAATGTGTTTTGTAATAATGATGCTGCATTTTATCAAAGTGCTATTGTGTGTTGGAAAGATTGCTAGGCAAAAGATATACAGATGATGATTAATATTGTTGTATATATATATATTAATTAATTGTTCCACAGTGAGTGTGTGTAAGCTCACAGATAAATAGGCGCTAACCGAAACAGAAAAAGAGTTCCTTTGTTTAATATTAGTTTCCCTTTATATTTTGTTCTCTCTCTTGTAAATCAATAAATATAATGTTTAATTAATAATTAATGGAAACGGTTTCATTAATAATTCTAAGCAAAGTCAACAGATATATTGAATAAAATTACTGTAAATGCAATAATTAGACGTTATATAATACCTATTAATTTTTATTTCTGGGAAATCTCTCTCTCAATTAAAAAAATAGGAAATTTTATACGAAATTAACGCTATTTATGCTAATCTTTAAAAATAGTTTGAATTTCTTATACCAGATGGCGCCCTAATACATCATGTTAAATCTTATGCATTAGATATTAATCGCCCATTGTTTATAAACTATACATAATTTTTCTAACAAACACACGATTACTAAATAGATATTTCAAATAAGAAACATTAGTTAGTGTTGAAATTGGTAAACAAATCAATTTAAAATAATCTGTGATGTAAAATATGTTCCTTTTTGACTAAGTTTGTTTTGTTTATGTTCGAGTAATAGCTTAGAATATTGAAGCTCAACTTTTCTTCATTTGTTAAGTTAATTAGTTTGTTTAACCTCTCCTTGTATTTGAATAATAAATTTGTTTAAATTAATAAGCTGCAGTTATGCTAAATAAAAATTCAAAATACAACAACTGGTAGCAGAAGCCTGGTTAATTGTTATTGCGTCAGAAGAAAACGCCGATTTTTGAAAGAAAGGTTGAGTACGATTATATATATATTTTTAAAATGGCAGAATATTTTTCGATGAATAGAATTGAGCCACTGACATCTTCGAATTACCACATATGGGCGCTTAAAATATCAGCAATTTTGAGAAGCAAAAAATTGTTCAAAAAGTGATCGAATCGCCTAAGCCTAACCATGGAATGGCAGATTCAAAGGAAGAAGAATTTTTCAAAGAATGGGAGGATAAAAATGATGAGGCCTTTGGAATAATAATAGTAAATTTGTCACCTGAGCAGGCTGGCATATTTATAGGAGAAACAAATGCTAAAACTGTGTGGGATGAACTGAAGCGTATCCATACTGGAAATATTGAAGATAAAATAATCGACATTGGACTTGAATTGAAAAATATTCAAATGAGAAATAATGAAGGCATTGAAGCCTACATAACTGTTAGAAATGTGAAATTTATAGAGTCGCTGTTTCATCCCAAGTCGACCTTTGGTACATGTACACTGCGGCGGCGCCACCTGCTACCATGTGTGACGTCACTACTTAACCCTCCTTCCTTCCTGCCTGCTGCTGACTGATTACAACTGTCATTCTCTCCCTCTTTTGATTTTCTCTAAACTTGTATAACCAATAAATCAATTGGCACTCTGCTTTAACGAATCATTCGTTAATATTTCCAATAGGTTATGGGTCCTGACTACCCTCCAAATTTGAAGAAGCAAACCTAAAGTGAAACTGCTAAGCCTAACTCGTGCTAAATATGACGCACCTTGAGAATCAAGTCCGCCAGTTCAAAGGCGAAAACTTCTCCCTTTGGAAATTTCAGTTCCGACTACTATTAGAGCAAAATCAACTTTTGGATATCGTGGACGGCAAAGAAATCAAACCAGAGGTAAGTGACGCTACCTCTGCTATACAGGATGCATGGCACGCCAAAGATATCAAAGCCCGAATGCTTATATCACAGGCACTTGAATTAAGATTTCTAGAACCTTTGATGTCCTGTAAAACTGCCGCTCAAATGTGGACAAGGCTCATGTCCATCCACGAACAGAGATCAGAGATCGCAATTGGCATGTTGTGGCAACAATTTTTTGACGCCCGAATGTCGTCATCAGAGGATGTCAGCAGCTATATCGCCAAGATTGGAAATCTTAGTGCAAGAATTCAGGATGTAGGAGGAACGATTACAGATGACCAGAAAGTGGCAAAGATAATAAACTCTCTTCCTTCGAGCATGCGGTATTTCATCCCAGCATGGGAGTCTCAAGCGCCGATTAAGCAGACTTTAGAGAACTTATCAGCACGTCTTCTGATTGAAGAATGTAGAAACCAGCAGGCCGATTCCTCGCAAGGTACAGCATTCTACCAACAGACTAAACCAAGAATCAAAGAAGATAACATAAAGAAGACTGATTCAGGAAAGATATCAGAACTAAAGAAAAAGACTGAATGCCATTATTGTCACAAGATTGGTCATTGGTCACGGGAATGTCGGAAACGGATTGCCGACCAGCAGAAGAAAAACGAGAAGCGGAAGAACCAAGCAGGAGATTGTGATCATAAAGGTTTCAACGCTGAAACCATCCTAAGTGGAATGATTGCGACATATGGTGGGCAGATAGCGGAGCTAGCTGCAGCATGACCTTCCGACGTGAATGGTTCAAGTCCTTCACTCCGATCCACAACGATCATAGAATATACCTTGGAGACAACACTTCCGTCCTTGCAGAAGGTACAGGTGACATTGAAATCCTTGCCATGGTGAATGGAGAATGGATTACAACATCAATCAGGAATGTGCTCTACTCTTCGAAGCTCAAGAAAAATTTGTTCAGCCTGGGAGTGTGCACTGAAAAGGGATACCGAGTAGACATCGACAAGGATGTGCTGCGCATCTACTCAAGAAAAGATCTGAAAGCAGTTGGACAACGCCAAGATGGGCTCTACAAGATGATGTTCCGAGTTACTTCATCTTCACAAGGATTTTCTGCAAAGATCAACAACCTCCAACTGTGGCACGAAAGACTAGCACACATCTCACTCCACTATTCGAGAAATGGCCAAGAAAGGATTGATCAACGGTTTGCAACCCGAGGACATAAAAGAAGACGATTTCTTCTGTCAAGGCTGCCAAGAAGGAAAAGCTCACAGAAAGCCTAGTCATTTGTCTGAAACAAAGGAGTACAATCCTGGTGAGTTCATTCTAAGTGATATCTGCGGCCCTATGCCAACACAATCAATAGGAGGATCACTTTATTTCATCTTATTCAAAGATTATTCCAGTGGCTTTCGCCATATAGATTTCATTAGACACAAATCCGATATTTTACACAAATTTGAAAACTTTGCTAGATTCAGTTATAATCAAACAGGCAATAAAATTAAAGTGATTAGAACCGATAATGCGCTAGAATATACCAGTAAAGATTTCACAAATACTTGCAGAAAGTTCGGAATAGTGCATGAATTGTCAGCTCCATATGTTCACGAACAGATAGGGCGCGTAGAACGAGACAATAGAACTATTGTCGAAGCAGCTCGATCGATGCTGTGCGCACGAAATCTTCCCGAAGAACTTTGGGCAGAAGCTTGCAATACTGCAACCTTCATTCTAAACCGAACATTCACTAAACAAGCTCCCAATACCACACCCTATGAACTCTTTTTCGGAAGAAAAGTTAGTTTATATAATCTAAAGATTTTCGGCTGTGAAGCATGGTTGCATACACTTAAAGAACGTAGAAGGAAATGGGATAAGAAATCACAAAAGATGATTTTCTTAGGGTACGATAAAACATGCACTAACTTTCGACTCTGGAACCCTTCTACTAGAAAGATTTCTATCTCTAAAGATGTTACTTTTAACGAGACAAAACTCCAACATTACGAACTAGAGGGAGAAAACCTCATCCCAATAAACATTGACTTTAACCCGCCGGCACCAGCGACCGAGGATGAATCACCTACAACGCTACATTTTCCCACGCCGCCCGCATTCCACCCGATGATAACTCGATCTAAAAAGAAAGCAGATTCTTGTAACTACCATTTTGTCGATGAGCCTTCAACTTATAAAGATGCTATGGAAAGTCCAAATGCCGAAAAATGGTTGGATGCAATGAAAGAAGAAATAAAAGCGTTAGAATCTAATAACACATGGTCACTCGAAACCCTACCAGACGGATATAAGCCAATAGGAAGTAAATGGGTTTATAAGCTAAAATCCCATCCCAACTCTACGGCACCTAAATTTAAGGCTAGACTTGTAGCTAAGGGTTACACACAAAGGAAGAACGTAGACTATTTCGACACCTTCAGTCCTGTTGTCAGATATGATTCACTTCGAGTGTTACTAGCAAACGCGGCATCAGAAAGAATGTTCTTAAAACAATTTGACGTAAAGACTGCATTTTTATATGGTGACCTAGACGAAGTCATATACTTAGAACAACCAGAAGGTTTCTCTCAAGAAGACAATTTTGTTTGTAAACTACAAAAGAGTCTATATGGACTGAAACAATCGTCCAGAAATTGGAATAGGAAGTTTAAATCCTTCTTAGAGAAACACAATTTTTTCCAATCTAATGCAGATCAATGTGTTTTTACCGGAACTATTAACGACCCTCAAATGATCCTTGCTCTTTACGTCGATGATGGACTTCTCATGTCTCGGAACAAGGACGATATCGATTCTATCGTCCAGGAACTATCTCACGAGTTCAATATAACGTCTAGAGATGCAGATTATTTCGTAGGACTTCAGATTGAACAATCAGAGGATAGATCGAAGATCTATATCCACCAATCTTCATACATAAACAAGATTTTAGATAAATTCAACATGATTGATTGCAAACCCGCAGCAGTACCCATGGACCCGAGTACAGTCCTAACTAAAGCTGATTGCCCAGACTTAGATAAAAATGGAAATTCACCAAAATTTCCTTACAGAGAAGCCGTAGGCTCACTAATGTTTGCCTCTTCTGTTTCTAGACCGGACATAGCTTTTGCAACATCACAGTTAAGTAAATACCTTGACAACCCAGGACAGACACACTGGACAGCAATTAAAAATGTATTTCGCTACTTGAAAGCAACACCACAATTAGGAATATTGTACGCTAGCCATCAAGAGTTAACAGGTTACTCAGATAGCGATTATGCTAGGGACATTGATTCAAGGAAAAGTACTACAGGTTACATCTTCATGTTAAACCATGGTGCTGTTTCATGGTCAAGCCAAAAGCAATCGACAGTTGCCCTCTCGACAACAGAAAGTGAATATATTGCTGCCTGTGCTGCTACTAAAGAAATGGTCTGGCTACGCAGACTTCTTAAGGATATCGGGATTAAGATGGACAGACCCACAATACTCAACATGGATAATCAAGCAGCCATAAAGCTAGTGCATAATCCCGAGTTCCATAAGAGAACGAAGCACATTGATGTACGATATCACTACATTCGTACTAAACAGGAAGATGGTGAGCTGATCACAAGATATGTCAGCACTCTTCAGCAGACGGCTGACCTCCTGACGAAACCTTTGGGACCGAAACACTTCAGGCGGCTCCTAGAAAACTTGAACGTTATAAATTTCAAGAGGGAGTGTTAGAAATGTGAAATTTATAGAGTCGCTGTTTCATCCCAAGTCGACCTTTGGTACATGTACTCTGCGGCGGCGCCACCTGCTACCATGTGTGACGTCACTACTTAACCCTCCTTCCTTCCTGCCTGCTGCTGACTGATTACAACTGTCATTCTATCCCTCTTTTGATTTTCTCTAAACTTGTATAACCAATAAATCAATTGACACTCTGCTTTAACGAATCATTCGTTAATATTTCCAATAATAACAAGTGCCAGAAATATTGCATCTAGAAGTGCTAACTTGGGACAGCCTATTTCACCAAGGGAAATGGTGTATCATGTAGTGAGAGGTTTGTTGCCAAAGTTTGAAAATATAGCAGCGGTTTTACGACCACAACGATCTGCGAGTCTCGAGGAAGTTTTCCAGGCACTTCAAGAGGAAGAAATGAGGCTAAACTCAATGGGATTTCCTAAAGAAGGTCAATATGAAAAAGCTTTTAAAGCTCGAAATGACCTAGGGATACAAAGAACATGCAAATTTGAAGGGAAATGTCATACATGCGGAAAATTTGGGCACATGTCAAGAAACTGTTGGCATCGTCAAGATAAAGCGAACTTCAATAAACCAAAATGCAAATATCCACAAAATAATATGCAAACTAAGTCTTCATCAACTTGTAAAAATAACTCAAAGGAACATGCTAATGTAGCGAATGGTTCTGCTAACACTGAACATGCGTTTACTTCAGCGGAAATGATCTACTCTTCTTCACATCTACCTGAGGAGGATGCACACATTTGGAACCTTGATTCAGGATGCACTTCACACATGTCTCCTAGAGAAGATTGGCTTATCAACAAGATTCCTATTGACAGTGAAATTAACCTTGCAGAAGAAGAAAGGTTCATAAAAGCTGAAGCACAAGGTGATATGAAATTGTCTACATACACAAGTGAAGGTAAGCAAGATATTTGTATTAAGGATGTATGTACTCTATGTGCCTAGACTTAAATCTAATCTTCTTTCTGTCAGATGTCTGGTTAATAATGGAAATAAAGTATATTTTTAGAAAGGAATAGCTAAAATTTATAACTTCAAAGGAGATTTGATAGCTGAGGCTAATGAAGAAGATAGAATGTTTATAATTAAAACTTTACCTAGAAATTTGTTAAGCAATAAAGATAATTGTTTAAAAGCAGAAGATAAATGTTCAGCCAAGACAATGTGGCATAGAAGACTAGGACACTTGAACGAAGAATATTTGGATAAAATGATGAAGAATAATATGGTAAAAGGACTTAATTTTGATTATCAACATCTCAAAAAATGTGAACCATGTATCCTTGGTAAACTAACCCAAAACCCTTTCAAAGCTATAGAGAATAATCATTCTGAAAGGCCATTAGAACTTATACACATGGATCTCTGTGGTCCTATGCCAACCAAATCACTGGGTGGTGCAAACTATCTGTACGTTATTGTGGATTCGTATAGTAGACGTATCTTTGTATACTTCTTGAAATCAAAGGAGGATGCATTTGATTTTTTTGTAGAATTTAAAAATCATCGAGAAAATGAAACTAATGTTAAAATCAAAAATGTTAGATCGGACAACGGAACCGAATTTGCAAATAAAAAATTTCAAGAGTTTTTCAGAAATGAAGGAATACACCATCAAAGAACAGTTCCATATTCGCCACAAAGCAACGGAATTGCAGAACGAACCAATCGCACCCTTCTAGATTGGGCTAGAACTATGTTATTTTATGCTAAGTTACCAACTGAGTTTTGGGCGGAAGCCATTGTAACAGCCGCTTATTTGAAGAATTGCACACCGACCAAGAATGATAACATGAAAACTCCCATAGAGAAATGGACTGGACACAAACCATCAGTAGCACATTTAAAAATCTTTGGAAGTCTTGCCTACTATTACATTCCTAAAAATCAAAGAAATAAATTTGACTCTAGAGCAAGAAAAGGAATATTCACCGGTTACTCCAGACAAAGAAAAGCTTATAGAATATATGATCCACAAGATGGAAAAATACACGAAGTTCAAAGTGTCAAATTTGATGAAAATTCAAAAGGCTCTGATCTCTTGACTTCTAATGTTTTTGACCAACATGTCCAAGATCATATTATCTATAGAAATGAACAACATGAATCAGATTTCTTTCAAATTACACATACCATGGGCTCTACTCCAGAAGAACTAAATGCTCCAGACAACCCTGAAACAATACCTGAATCATCAGGATTACCCCGAAAACCCGGACGTATTGCAGGAAGAACTAATGAAGATATTCAGGCAAAGCATCTCATCAATCTACAAGAGCAGGAAGAGAGGCTGAGAGCAAGTGGTGTAAGACGATCTGAAAGAATAAAAGAAAGAAACACAGCCAATGTAACCGAACTATCTTCAACTTCCATGAACATACCTAAAACATATCGAGAAGCCATGAACACCCCATTTTCAGACCAATGGAAAGAAGCAATGGAAGAGGAATTCCATTCCCTAACATCACATAATGTTTGGACCCTTGTACCCAAACCAGAAAATGAAAACCTGATAAAAGGAAAATGGATTTTTAATATAAAAATGAATCCAGATGGAAGCATTGACAAAAGAAAGGCTAGATTTGTTGCAATGGGGCATAATCAAAAACCTGGCGTTGACTATGAAGAATCTTTTGCTCCTGTGATGAAGCTGGACTCTTTAAGAACATTGATTGCCATTGCATCACAACAAAACATGAAAATTGAACAATATGATGTTAAAACTGCCTATCTCAATGCGGAACTAAAAGACGATGTGTACCTGGAACAACCTGAAGGATTTGTTCAAGCAGGACAGGAAAATAAAGTGTGTAAACTAAACAGAAGTCTATATGGTTTACCACAATCCGGAAGATGCTGGAATGAAAAAATTAACCAAATTTTTAATGATATTGGACTCAGACGTTTAGAAAGTGAACCATGTGCATACATCCTTCAAGAGAAGAGGAGAAAATTCTAATAATTGGGATTTATGTAGATGATTTTCTCATTATTGGATCGGATAGTACCATAATTAACAGAATAGTTAAGCAATTGGATAAGCAAATTGTCATTGTTCGAAAAGAAAAGCCTATATATTTTCTTGGAATCAAAATTGAGGAAAAAGAAAATTGTTTCGAACTTTCACAAGAAGCCTATGTAGAAAAGATTTTGAAGAAATTTAACCTTGAAGAATGTAATCCAGTAAAATCCCCTGGTGATCTTAAATCAAGATCTGGATAATCATCCAGATTCTTCTCCTGTGGACCCTAAACTTTACCAAGAAATGATAGGTTCCTTGATGTATTTATCAGTGGGAACAAGGCCCGATATAACATTTTATGTTAGTCAACTCTCCCAATACAACAAGGATCCCAAAGTCATTCACCTTACTGCACTTAAAAGAATATATAGATACTTGAAGGGAACAAAAAGCTACAAGTTATGCTTTGACAGAATAAGAGGGAAAATTGAAGTCTTTACAGATGCTAGTTGGTCCTCAACTAAAGACTCAAAATCTTTTTCAGGATATTTAACTAAATTAGGATCTTCACTACTTTGTTGGAAATCTCAAAAACAACCAATGGTAGCCCTGTCAACATGCGAAGCGGAATTAATGGCTATCTGTGAGGGCACTAAAGAGTTAAAATGGTTTATGAACTTTCTTTCTGAAATAGGTCATCAATCATGTGTTGAAATACCACTTGTTCTGAAGACAGACAGTAAATCAGCAATAGACTGGATTAAAGGAACATCTCATCATTGTAGAACCAAGCACATTAACAGAAAATATTTCTTCGTGAAAGATGAAGTCTCAAAGGGAAATTTAAGGATCTCCTTCGTGAACTCAGAAGCTCAAGAAGCGGATCTTCTCACCAAGAGGCTGCCGGGAGACAGAATTCAGAGACTGCTTGTAAATATGGGACTTCTTTTCGGACCTAATTTTGATTTGCTCACCAAAGAGGGGAGTTGTTGAAATTGGTAAACAAATCAATTTAAAATAATCTGTGATGTAAAATATGTTCCTTTTTGACTAAGTTTGTTTTGTTTATGTTCGAGTAATAGCTTAGAATATTGAAGCTCAACTTTTTCTTCATTTGTTAAGTTAATTAGTTTGTTTAACCTCTCCTTGTATTTGAATAATAAATTTGTTTAAATTAATAAGCTGCAGTTATGCTAAATTAAAATTCAAAATACAACAGTTAGCAATATTTATAAATAGTTATATTTTAGTGTGTGTTTGATTTTATATATATTTTTTTCAATTATAGCAATTTCTAGTGCGCTCGTCTGTAATGAAATGATAAAATATCATCACAATAATTTTTATTATTTCAGTGTGTATATAGATGACGCGTTATTGCTTTATTTTAAAGATGAATTCTAAATATAAAGCAAAATATTTAACTTTAATTAGAGACATCCCGTTTAGAATTCCAACATTTTTCCGCTCCAATTTTTATAATACCCAGTTTATAACGAACCATGGAAATTTTAAGGGATTTTTATCAAAAATTGGAGCGGTTGAAGACTCTAGCTGTCATTGTGGCAACGAATTCCAGGACTCAAGGCACCTACTGCTGGAATGCCCACTCTTCTTCACCGCTAGACAACAGACAATATATAATGTTGTAGATCTATATCAATTTGTAAATAGCAGAGAGAATTATCATAGATTTAACTTAATGCGCTGTTGGCGCTTGTCAGCGTGGAGTAGGCTGTACCACTGCGACCAAAAAATATTTGGTCCCAGAGGCTTCTTGCTCTTTTTATTTTTAATATAAACATATATACAAGAAAAATTACATTAGCCGAAGAGAAGAAGTTCTCTTAATAAGCATATTAATTTAAATTTAAATCAAAATAGTGAAACACAAATAAAGCGTATATTATATAAATAATTGATAAAGAAATTTCACGCCATATATTTATATTACGAAATAGATATATTTATTATTTGTGTTATGAAAAGATATTTAAAAATATTTATATAAGGGTATATATATATAAGGTGATAAACATGATGCAGTAGCGCCATCTGTCATATGAAATTGTAACTATTTTAGATGCGCAAAATTATTTTTTAAATTAAACAATTTTCTATTTGCCCTCCCATTAATTTATCATGGCAGTAAGGGAAGTATAAAATTGTTTAATTTTAAAAAAGAATCATACGCGTATAAAATAGTCTCATTTTATTATAAGATAATAAATTTTACAAAAAAAATAATCTTTTATTAACTTATTTATTCTTAAATAGTATTAGATAGAAAGTTATTTGTTCTTTATTCAGTTAACTGCTACTACGTTTGACGCCCCAGGTTCCCTCAGCCAATACTAATTTAATCAAACGATTTCTTTAGGCGGGAAAAACAAGAACATTACTTGTTGCTCTCTGTGATAAAAAGTGAATAAATTTTAAGTGGATATTTTGACAGGAGAGGCGACCTTTGTCCCTTTAAATATATTCTATTTTAAGGCTGTTTTCCTCAATATACAGATTTTAATAATGTACAGTAAATAAAAAAATTATGACGAGAATATTTCTTTCAAGCATCAATCAAACTTCTACTGTCCTTACTGCAATGAAAAAAATATTGGAAAGGCGGTGAATGGTGAATACTACCAGAGGTTTCGTCAATTTAATCTACCAGACCGCTTCTTTAGTTCTCTAATACTATATTGGATTATTCTGCTTATATATGCTACACTGAAGAGTGGAATCTTATGAAGGGTGAAAAGAAACATTCGCGTCTTAATGTTTTAATTTTTGTGTATATATATGACGCGTTATTGCTTTATTTTAAAGATGAATTCTAAATATCAAGCAAAATATTTAACTTTAATTATAGACATCCCGTTTGGAATTCCAACATTTTTCCGCCCCAATTTTTATAATACCCAGTTTATAACGAACCATGGAAATTTTAAGGGATTTTTATCAAAAATTGGAGCGGTTGAAGACTCTAGCTGTCATTGTGGCAACGAATTCCAGGACTCAAGGCACCTACTGCTGGAATGCCCACTCTTCTTCACCGCTAGACAACAGACAATATATAATGTTGTAGATCTATATCAATTTGTAAATAGCAGAGAGAATTATCATAGATTTAACTATTTTTGTAGATATATTTATGATTATCTTTCTAACCTGAAAGGTTAAGGTTCCTAATATATATTATTGTTTCTCTTTTTTATTACTTTTTCTTGTATAATCTACTTATATAATTGCCTTATTCTGTCTGTGTGAAGTTCACTGTGTGAAGTTCACGGATAGATTTTGGTCAGAATGGATAAAATAAAAAAAGTGTCAAGGGATGGGAATCGAACCCACGACCTTCCGCTTACCGGGCAGATGCCATGACCACTAGGCTATATATTATATATAAATTAAATATTAAAACTATATATTCAAATTATTCTACTTAGCTCACGAACAGCGCCCTCTATCAAGGTTATAAATACGTTTAAAATCGAAATCTTTTTAAAATTTTATTAATAATAGTTCGCTTACTAATTAGAATACTTAATCTAAATCGAAATATTTATAGACGCTCGCACGATTTGAAGATTTATATCGTAACTAATCTGACTGTAAAGTTTGGAGCGGGACGTTTCACAAGAGTGACATCCACGGCGCCAATTTATAATTGTAACGAATAGTGTTTGAATAAAACATTTAATCGGGTAAACCCGGGCGTTGCCCGGGTCATTCGTCTAGTATGTTTATAACTGTTTCTGTTAAAAAAAAAATGTAAATCGACGTAATTATCCCTAGCCGGGATATCGCGTTTTGTGTGTTGAAATAAATTAAATGATGCATTAGCGTGCCATCTGTTTTAAGAAATATAAACTATTTTTGACGCGTATGATTCTTTTTTAATTAAAACAATTTTCTACTGCCCTTACTTCAATGTCCCATTGATAGGCTTAGCAAAAATACGATGTTTCTATTTAAAGATTCCAAGTTGTTTTGTACTCACTTATTTTGTAGTTACGAGGACATCCCATTTGATATAAACTAATATATATATTTATTTAAGGAACAACTTGTTCCAATACAAATGTTGTAAAAAACAAGCGAGCGAAAAATCAAAACAGAAAAGTCTGAAGCGTAGTGTGTGAAGTCAGCCCCGATGAGGATAAAGTCAAAGCCTGCGTAACACCCATTATTTTACCTTGCAGTAAGGGAAGTAGAAAATTGTTTAAATTCAAAAAGGAATCATAGCGTCAAATATTATATATTTAGTATATTTAACTTTATTCAACTATAACAACATAACACGATGTCCCGGTAAGGACACTGGCGTCCACAAAGACAAAAAAGAAAAAAAAAAAAGATAATAAAATAAAACGAAAATATTTATATTTCTAATTAATATTTATAAATATAAACATATGAAAAAATAGAAAAAATTAAAAATAAGTAGGTCAGGTGTTGATATCTTCTATATATATAAAAATGAATGTTTGTATGTTTGTTTGTTTGTATGTCCGGTATACAAATTCGCAGTAGTTCACTAATTCAAACCAAAATTTCCATACATAGGTAAATAAATACGGGGAAGACGATAGGCTATTTTAAAAAATATATAAATCAATTTTTAAAACTATATATTCAAATTATTCTACTTAGCTCACGAACAGCGCCCTCTATCAAAGATTAGAATAAATTATGCTGATGCAAACAAATAGATAATGCTAATAACAAACAATTATAAATAAAAATCTTATCTAAATATATATCACTCGGGTAGATATGCACACGGGTCAATCCCGGGGCGAAGCCCGGGTCACCCATCTAGTTAAAAATAAAGAAGGCATATCCTGACCACGAGCACATGTGCTTTTTAGATGGCAGAGCGCCATCTAGTGCAGCAAAAATAAACTAAATGTTTATTTAGCTTGCTCCGTGATATTTGGCCAACCCAATTTCTTGATAAATCCAGCCATCCACGAACGCGTTTCGCGCTGTTGGCGCTCGTCAGCGTGGAGCAGGCTGTACCACTGCGACCAAAAAGATTTTTGGTCCCAGAGGCTTCTTGCTCTTTTTATTTTTAATATAAACATATATACAAGAAAAATTACATTAGGCATGAAATAGGTTTCTCAATAAGCATATTAATTTTAATTTAAATAAAAATAGTGGAAACAAATAAAGCATATATTATACAATAATACCCTGATTTCGGCTCCAGTTTAATATACCATACCATTCATTGATGAGATAACAAGGTCCAAAAATTCAACAGAATCTCACAACATCAGAACTTGTTCCAACCAATGAAGACCTTAGCTTAAATCTATAATTAATATCCATATATTCGTAATTTACCAAACCAGGCATTACGACGAACTTTGTCCCTTTTTTTCTGTTTCTTTTTTAGATATATTAAATGTTTTTATTTCTATTTTCGATGGACACATTTGTACTCCTGTTTATAATTTACACTTATGGACAAAACTTAAGGAAGTTGTACCTTTTATCATGTATATCGGGATTCAGACAATAACTCTGAAAGATACACTCATAGACAAAACATAAGGAAGTTGTACCTTTTATCATGTATATCGGGATTCAGACAATAACTCTGAAAGATACACTCATGGACAAAACTTAAGGAAGTTGTACCTTTTATCATGTATATCGGGATTCAGACAATAACTCTGAAAGATACACTCATAGACAAAACATAAGGAAGTTGTACCTTTTATCATGTATATCGGGATTCAGACAATAACTCTGAAAGATACACTCATGGACAAAACTTAAGGAAGTTGTACCTTTTATCATGTATATCGGGATTCAGACAATAACTCTGAAAGATACACTCATGGACAAAACTTAAGGAAGTTGTACCTTTTATCATGTATATCGGGATTCAGACAATAACTCTGAAAGATATACTCATGGACAAAACATAAGGAAGTTGTACCTTTTATCATGTATATCGGGATTCAGACAATAACTCTGAAAGATACACTCATGGACAAGACTTAATGAAGTTGTACCTTTTATCATGTATATCGGGATTCAGACAATAACTCTGAAAGATACACTCATGGACAAAACATAAGGAAGTTGTACCTTTTATCATGTATATCGGGATTCAGACAATAACTCTGAAAGATATACTCATGGACAAAACATAAGGAAGTTGTACCTTTTATCATGTATATCGGGATTCAGACAATAACTCTGAAAGATACACTCATGGACAAAACATAAGGAAGTTGTACCTTTTATCATGTATATCGGGATTCAGACAATAACTCTGAAAGATACACTCATGGACAAGACTTAATGAAGTTGTACCTTTTATCATGTACTAGCCGAATGACCCGGGCAACGCCCGGGTTTTACCCGATTAAATGTTTTTATTCAAATACTATTCGTTACAATTATAAATTGGCACCGTGGATGTCACTCTTGTGAAACGTCCCGCTCCAAACTTTGTGTGTTTTTAAAATATATGTAAATTTTCACAACGATATTTGAAAATTATATTATTTTGATTTTCAAATACTATTCGTTACAATTATAAATTGGCGCCGTGGATGTCGCTCTTGTGAAACGTCCCGCTCCAAACTTTGTGTCTGAGAAGCGATATTTTTTATAAAGAGATGATCTGGCTTTGTGTCTTCTGCTCGAATGAATGTTTTTCTGTTAGAATTTTGTTCCTGCGTACAAAATAATGAACTGGTTTCACCCATGGTCTCTGCTTTTTGGAATTTTTCCCGATATAATTTTGTATCTGATAATCAAACATGATACCGCAATATCGTCATCATCATTTTCTGACTAAAAATATATAGTTTTAATAATTGATTTATATATATTTTTAAAATAGCCCGTCTTCCCCGTATTTTTTTACCTATGTATGGACATTTTGGTTTGAATTAGTGAACTACTGCGAATTTGTATACCGGACATACAAACAAACATTCATTTTTATATATATATATAGAGAGATATCGGGATTCAGACAATAATTCTGAAAGATATTACAGTGACCTTTATTGAAGACACACGATATAACCAAATGTGTATACACTCATGGACAAAACTTAAGCTGGAACAACCTCTGTCTCCTTAAAAAATGATTACCGACGACATCAAAAAATAAAACTTCCTTAAGTTATGTCCATAAGTGTAAACCTCATACATACATAGAGGTATAATTCATAGCTTACACAAGGTGTTCTGAACTTGTAAATATAAACAAACAAGCAAAAAATCAATAAAAGTTTTGTATTTATTTATTCATTTTTGCAATAAATTTGACAGCAACTTTCCGTGTAAAAAGAAAAAGACAAAAAAATCCACATTCAGGATTTTTTTAAAAAGGCACTCCTCGCCAACAAGTATTGTATTTATAATATACAAGAATTTAAAAATGTGTAGTTTATATGGGTTTTGGAGCTTTTGTATGATATTTATGAGTCATATTTACATATAATATCCATCTATGTAAATTCTTCATTATAATTACCGAACTGATTCCTTCTATGATACAATAATAAAGTCAAATTATATATTTTTTGATTTCATAGAAATATTTACATTATTTTGATGTGAAAAATATTTGGACACATTTTTTTTTAAATATAGGAACCTTTTTGTTTTTATAATGGAAGATATATAAAATCTCTTTCAGTTGTTAATTGTTTTTTAAAATTATATTTGCATATATAAGCACGATTTAATTATGGAATTATGGTAGCAAATAAACATTTTTGACTTTGGAAAATATTGATGAAATAAATCAAAAGATATTTGGCATGTATTATCACAGAGCTTTCACCAATATCTTTTGGAAAGTTTGTCAATTAAACGATTTAAAACTAATTTATTTTTTTAAAAATTGGAAATGCATATTAACGCGTTTTTGAAATAAATATTTTGTCTGTGATTATAGAGTAAAAATTGGAATATTTATGTGAAAAAAATGAAGTGATTATTTTCTTTGGCATAATATATTACGTTATGAAAGACACCTTGTCAATGGTCAAAAATATAGTTTTTTAAATCATTGACTTTTCAACGAAAAAAAAATGCAAATTATAAAATATATGGTTAGAAAATAAAGGGAAACAAGTAATGTTTTTATGAATACAGATTTTTTAATACTGAAATCAAAATAAACATGGGATTGAAAAAGTCAGACTCATTATTGGGGATGAATAGGCAGAAACTTTCATTGAAAATAGCGAAATGAATAAATTGATCCATTATCTTTGGGAAAAATAGTCGACTAATGTTTAAAAATCATGTTAACACTTAATTAGTATAAATGCAAATTGTAACCTAATTATTTTATAGTTAAACGAGATTATTTCTATTATGGAAACAATAATTAACCGTAAAAAAATATATTTTTAAAAATCCCTACTTATGTTTTAACTAATAGATAGCAATTGCATAACTTTGAGTGTTATGCAATTGTCTTTCTCATGATAATTTTTCTCTTAAATTATATTCCATTCTTTCTAATATTTCACACTTTAATTCTAAGAAATACACTGTAAAAGAGAGAGACAGAGAGAGAGAGAGAGATACAATAACATTTACTATTATAATCTTAATTATGACAAATTTGCATATAACGTTTAATTTGCATAATCATTTGCTGATTGATTGAATACATATTAATTAACGAAAAAGATGGGTAGCAACATCATATTTCAATTATTAACACTAATTATTAGCTATTATATTTAAAAAAAAAAATCGGCACCCTTGCATCATATTTTTTATCTTTAAAAAAAAAAAGGGGTTCTCTTTGGTGTCGATCTAATACATATATCTGGAAAAAAAAGTTAAAAATTGAAAAAAAAATCAACTTTTTTAGAGTGCTCTCTATTAGATTAATTTCAAGGAAAATTTTGAAGTGACTATTATACAAGGTATGATACTTTTAAAATGACAAAAATGTTTCTTATAGCAATCAATACGTTCTAAAGTGGAAAAATACTACAGATCAAACTTAATTAAAATGTTTGTTTTTTTATTATAGAGAAGAATAATTATCTTTGATATGACCTCTTTTTTTTTAGGAACTTTGATATGTGTATCACAACGCCATCAAAGGCAATCAAAGCAATGGACAATTTGATCATATCCATGGATGTAACAAACCTCATAGATGCATATGTTCAGGATATATGTAATTGTGTCATTCAGGAAGCGAGAGATAGAGATAGAGAGAGGGGATGCTAGGAGTGTCAAACAATTTTGTTTCAAAAAATCCCTGAGAAACCACGTTGTGCGTGGCGCGACAAAAAAATCGACTCTCCTTAGAAACCCCTCGTGAAAAAAGAGATTTTGATTTATTGAATAAATGGCAATAGGGGGAGTGAATGTGGAAGATTTGTGGGGTTGGGAAAGTTGGCATATAAAATATAAATTAAAACTATAACATGACCAATATTTTGATTTGTTGTTTGGCTGTCTAGCCCGTCTTGATGAAGGGTATTGCAAAATGAAGTTGTGACTAGGATTGGTTGAGACTATATACTATATTACTGTACACTTTGGTGAGACTAGAGGACTGGTTCTGCTGGTATCGCTAGCTAGCAGTGAGGCGTCTGCAGGAAGTGCATGTAGAACTCCACGGGGTCCTGGTACTTCTTGCCGCAGAAGTTGCAGGTGAACGGGTCCTGGAAGCCGTGGTACTTCATGTGGAGCTTGAACATCATCCTGTCCTTGAATGCCATCTTGCAGTAAGGGCAGCAGTTAGCGTCGTCCCAGGTTTTGTTCTCGCCATTGCGACGTATAGGCTCGGCTTGGTCGCGGTTGTGGTCGTCGTAGTAGCCGTTGGTGATGTGGTGGTTAATAAGCAGATCGCCTTTCTCGTGCTGCTCGAGTGAGGAGTACATCTCGGAGTAGGTCTGGAGGCCGGGCTTGGGCTCCTCCTCCTCCTCTTCGTCCTCCCCGCTGCCCTGGTACCACTCGATGTAGGCCCTGCTGAGTTTGAAGGCCTTGCCTTTACGGCGAGATGACCCTGTGACTTCGGGTTTGCGGTAGGCCTTGCTGAGATCGAGGGGGCCTTCATCGCACGGCGTGCTAGAGCGGGTCATGTCCAGGGGGCTCGGCGAGGGAGAATGTCGTTCTTCTTCCTCCTCCTCGAATTTGATTCTGGGGCTGCTGCTCTCCGCCCGGGCGTGCTGTTCGAAGTGCCGGGTGAGTTCGTCCCTCTCGGGCGTTTTGTACTCGCACCTCGGGCAGCTGAATTCTTGGCGTCCCTCGTGGGGGAAGATCATGTCCCTCTGAGGTAGCAGGGACTGGAAGCCCTGGTAGAAGAGCGGCAGCAATGGCGGTGGGTAGGTGAGAGGGAAGGGGAAGGGGGGCCGAGGTGTCAGTGCAAGGTTCTGTGGGGAGTGCTGATCGGATTTGTCTTCGGACTTCTTCTTCTTGGAACGTGGACCTCTCCGCGTGCCGTAGACGTCGATGATGGAGTCGAAGTTCTGTGTGCCGTCCTCATTCAGCACCAGGGCGGGCATGTGGTTGTTGCGGCGGAGGTGGAGTTTGAGGCTGTGGCAGTACTTGGTGGCGTACTCGCAGTCGGCGCACCGGTACTGGTAGACGTTGGAGTGGGACTTCATGTGACTGTTGAGCATCGACTTGTTGACGCAGTTGTAGTTGCACTTGTCGCATTTGAAGGGTTTGCAGTTGAAGTGGTTGCGGACATGGTATTCCAAGTGGTGCTTGTACTCCGTGACAAAGGGGCAGTGGTTGCACTTGAGCATCTTCTCGGCCTTGATATGGGTGGCCGCGTGCTCCCAGTGCTCGGTCTTGGTGAAGGCCACGAAGCCGCAGGTCTTACAGCGGTGTTTGCGCGGCTTGCCCCCGCTGCTGTCGGGGAGCACGGGCGGCGTGGGGGCAGGGGGACTCTGGACCGGGACACTCAGGATGCCGTTTCGCTCCAGCACACCCTGGAGTTGCTCCAGCGGCCCCTTGCCAGATGACTCCATCCCTGGATCCATGGCTGTGGCCTGCTGCAGGTTGAATGTCATCGCCTGCAAGTACACAACCCCGTGGTTAGAGGCGTAGAAAGATACCTATAGTTAGAGGTCTACAATCACTATACATATACCGTACTAGCATTCTAGCTCGAATCATCACGTTATTTTGCTGTAGGTACCGGTTATGGGGCTGTATCCTTATTGTAAATGGCCTACATGCGGGGGAAAAAGAACAAAGTTCGACCATCTACCGTACGTACATGTCTATATAACAGGTAGGGACAGTAAAATATTCACAAACTAATACACATTAGATATATTTATAGTTAATATACTCTCTCGACACAAACATCACAAGAGCAACATTTTAACAAAAGAAGTATAATTAATCAAATACAATGTTCCAATTTTCACAGTAGAGAAATTGAAATTTCCTGTCCGTCAGAAGAGAGGTCTACAATTTAAAAGAAAACTTTGTTTTTATCTGAAGCACAACTATACACTTTATATATATGAACCCACATCATACAGTTGAAGACTTGTGGAATAAATTTGGACATGGTCACAGATAATCTTCAAGTAAACCATCACTGCCATTTATGTAAATTGAAATATACAAAATGTCCTCCAAAATCATTTTTAAGTCGTATAAAGTGTCTTTAAGAAAAATATGAAAGTAAATCTGTCTCTTTATTATATATTAGTAAATTAAATTTAATTGCCATCTATCGTTAAAATTTTACACAAATAAATTTACTGGCAATGCGCTTCTTTTTTAAATATCATCAAATATTATCTCTATAGACAAATTAATTTGGCGAAAACGCTGAGAGGGTTCACTACTGATGAGCCAAGCCCTCTCATTCATTAACTCATATCATTACAGTAAGGTCTATAGAGATAATTATTTGATGATATTTAAAAAAGAAGCGCATTGCCAGTAAATTCATTTGTGTAAAATATTAACGATAGATGGCAATTTAATTTAATTTATATATATATGTATTCAATCAATAAATATAAAAATTCGAATTGTTTTAATAATTAGTTTTAAAAGTGTAACGTAAATTGAAATCATATCTATCAAGTTGTAAGGGGACACATATATGTAAATCTATTGTGTAAATATGCACAATGTATTTTCTCAGATTTTAAATTGACAAAAGAACATTTAGTTCTGTGTGTGTCGAAGCGTGAAATTCCCAGGTGTCTGTGAATTGCTAATGATACCCAACACAAATCATCATCATCTATTGATAACGGAGCTATGAAATCATCCGTAACAATCGTTCATAGAAACATCCCCTCCTCCACAGAAATACATAAACACACCGGAAAGATACAATTGGCGGTCAAAATTTGATTTATCCTAACGGTGATGCGCAGGCTTTCTTTCCGTCAACACCTCGGTCAAATTAGCAGATGGGGCAGAAGATTTATGCGGTCATAAAGCTCGCAGCTGACCGTCCGGAGGGACGTAAACACGCTTGGGCACACTGCAAACCACGCGCTAACTTTTGCTTTTTCAAAAATTACAAATGACAAATTCAATTACGATGGATACACATTTTTCTAAGCGAAATAATATTTCCTCTCACAAACCATTCGGAAATTTTATCTCAAGATTTTTCTGTTCACATTTGTCTTTTGATTAACTTAGTGTTGGTTTTTGAAAGATGTTTTTATTTTTTTTTTCATTTGAAATTGTTTATTTAATCGTAGATTATTTCTAAGTATTCGTAACTAAAACATCTTTATTTTTTTACCAGAAGTATCGCTTAATAATAAATATTTTTCCAACTTACAGAAAATTATGAATGGCGTAAAAAAATATTAAAATATTTAAATTATTTTATTTGATTAGAAATATTTATATAGAAAAACTAAAACGAATATATAAATACATATATACATTATAAAATATTCCATAATATAAATTAATTTCTAAAAGAAAAATTATACCATCATTAAATATATTTCAAATATAGTCTTATATTTTAATAAAATAATATATCTTAAATTTTAAAAATGAGGCCTATTTTGGATTTAAATACGATTATTTATTAATCCGATATTTCGATGGATCAATCTTCCATCTTTTACGAGGTGTTTTTGCTGTGAAGCACGCATTTAAAATATAAATGTATTATGGATTGCTCTATATTCAGAATATATCTTAAAATACATATAAAAATATGAAACAATCAATTAATTTAAATATTAATATTACGTGTGTGTTAAATTTATATTATAAATAATAAACAATTGAAATATATATTAGGCTTAAATTAAAATAACTAAAACTCAACTAATAAAATGAAAATTTAATATTAATATTTTATATCATTATGCGCATTCAACATTTTTAAAAATATTTGTGATAATTTTTCCCTAAATGTGAAAAAAAAAAACAACAGCAGCGTTGTTACTATCTATAAAAACTACATAAAATATATTTCGGACATATTTATTCAAACTTTTAAACCATATGCATAAAATTTATATATAAAATTATTTTGACATCTTTAAAAAAAAAAAAAGGAAACAAATAAATTATTTAAGTCAGTCCAAATTTTTCGAGCGGATAAATTTACTTTTATTTATATATAAGCACAACTTAACTGATATAATAAACGAAACAATTAATAAAAAAATATTTCTTCAGTTTGGCAGGTGTTGTGCGTAAAACTTATAATCAAAAATCATACGTTACCATATAACCCTGGAAACACAATTAAAACTAAATAGATAATTACCACATTTTTTTTTACTAAACGATAAAAGAGCTAATCATTTTAAAAAGCTAATTAGTGCTTTTGAGGCCATATAATAGTTATATTACGATTATTATTGATATATTTTATTTATTATATATAATTTATATATGTGCAAAAAATATAATTTATATTTATATGATATATTTTATAATAACACTTCGCGTTTTTATTTAAAATAAAATGATTAATAAAATATGATGATTGTTTGAATTATTTTAATAGTAATTTTTAAAAACATGCGCATAAAATAGGTGTTTTTAAATTTTCAGGTGTATTAGGTTTATATAAAAATATTCAGTAATTTAAAAAATCACTTTTGATATTTAGATAGAATGTAAATAAAATCGAATATCGAATCATTTTATTATTGTTAACATTCTTAAAAGAGAGAACTGTTTGGGTAAGCAAATGAAGTGTGTTAGGTTATTCAGTGATTGAATATATCATCATCACAAGTTAATGTTTTGGTTCATGTAGGATATGTAAAATAACATATTACAACAGAGGCCAGTCAATAAAGTTACGTCTTCATGATAGGTTAGTGATTCGTTGTTTTGTACAAGACACTAACAAATCAAACAAAGTGGATTTTAAAATATCTGTGAACCGAAAAGGCCGACTCTATATAATTTTTTTACGCATACCTCTTTTAAAATAAAAATGAATCAAATTATTTTATAAAGGAATTTTATACAAGATGCAGCAATCACATTAGGAGGATCCACCCAAAATATTTGGATAATTACAATTTTAAGGCATGCGCTGATTAATACTTTTTTTTTTTTTTTAGAAAAATATTTTATAATTTTTTATTTAAAAAAATCGAAAGCTACATATATAATATGTAATATATAATATGTAATATATAATATCAAAATATTGATTTCAAATTATTTTAATGCAACGAATATTCCACAAATTTTATTAAGATTCACAGGTATTTTTTCAAGAAATAAAGGTAATGTTGGCATTTTGACGAAATTAATTTAACATTTTATAAAACTTGAAATTTTCAAATATTCTAAATCGATCATGCTATTTGTGCTGCAAAACATTTTTTTAATGCATATATGTTAGCTTCAGTGATTTCAATATGACTTCACATATGTATGAGCGCTCCAGGAACCTGGGTTAATAAAAGAGAATCTGTGACACTTTTGGTTACGAGTTTTTTCTCTGATCTTAAAACAAAATTACGATTAATGCCGAAAGTTTCCATTCCAATAAAAAAAAAAGAAAATTGGTAATTTTATGTGAACCGTATGTAATTTAAAATAGATAACATGTATTTAAAAATATCCTTATAGTTTTGTTATTTTTCTAAGAGAAATAAATAAAGGAGGATTTTATATTGTTTTGTACAGGTGTATATATCGAACGGACACGAATTTTTTTTTGCCTCTTTTATTCTTCAAAAATTAAATAAATAAATAAATAAATAAGGGAAAAGCGTTTAAGGAAGAATAATATATAGGCAAACGCACGCGACGCGAAAAAAAGCAATCGATCAATATAGTTTGTTTAAAACTTTAGGATAGTTACAATTATGCTCACTAGATGGCGCGAGGAGACGGCTTTTAGAGCCCCCAAGTTGTAAGGTGTAAAAAAAAAAAAAGCATTAAGCGAGAAAAATAAGTACCAAAATTTCCTTAATCAATCGTAGGTCTTTTTATATTATAAAATCCTCTAAATTATCATATAAATGTTGTCAAGTTTTTTTCAACACATATATTTTTATATCAAACGTAATAAAATTAAAATTGGCAAAAAAAAAATCGCAAAAATTTGACGTTATTAACATTTATTTATTTTTTATATCTCGCCCAAATAATTTTACAAATAAATATAATCCACACAAACGCTTGAATATTACATTAAACTTTTTAGAAAATATTTTAAAATAATAAATATATTTTAAAAATAGAAATAAATGAGCAAAAGAATAGCTTAATAATTAAAAGAAGTAATATATAGGTCTGTACCGCGTAGATTTTTCTTTCGCTCTCTGATTATAAAAAATAAATAAAAATTAGTAAAAAATAATTTTCATTAACCATTTTCGATAAATTAAATTTAATCAAGAATTTATGAAAATTTTGTCAGCCTACAGAAAAAAAAAAGTTCTGTTTATGTCATTTTATTACCATAAAAAAAAAAGTTAACCAAAAAAGATGATAAAGCCAGTAGTATATTGAAAATATCTCAAGAAATTATTTAAGAATTTTCAAAAGAATGATCAATTACATTTATTAAAATATATAAATCTATTATAAACCATATCACTAAATATTAGAATTCTTAAACCAAATTATATTCATTGTTATTCCTAATTTTAAGGAAAATATACAAAAAGATAATTTACCCGAAAATCAAAACTTGTCTCTTTTTATATTGTTCTAGATAAAAATAACTGTTTTTAAATAAATCTGTTACAAAAAGGGCTGAATTCAAGAACAGTTTAAATTGTAACTCACACAAAATTATAGAAATTAAACGTGATTTTTTAATAAATTCTTTTCCTGCTTTTTTTCCAATGTAATTACTATTTCGTATCCATATTCTTATTTTCCATAGGATCATTCAAATAATAATCTGTATATATTTACCATGTGTATATAATCTTTCTCCATTTATACCCCTTTGTATATTTTCCACTTTCATAGGTTTCTCCGTCTTGTAACCCCAAGGAGAATCCTCTGTAAGACCAGTGTGTCTTAATAAAGGTTTTTGTGTGAGTGTGTGTGTATTACTGTTTCGACTTCGTGTCTTGTACAGAATGGCTTACCTAGTGTTAGCTGTATTTTGATGTCCACTTAGTACTTTCTACTTAGTACACATGTACAAGTATATCCATTGTATATCCATTGCAGGAATCCTCCTTCAAATACCTAGAAATTTCTACACAACTTCTAGAAACATCCAAGAAACAGCAACGAACTCGGTGAGTTTCTGTAGTAATGGTGTACAGAATGCAAGACATCTTCTATTCGAATTGTTTATGTTTAGAGAAAACAGTAAAAGCTAGGATTTTTTAAAGGAAAATGAAAAGGTTTTTAGGCTCAAAAGAGCAAGTATAGTACTTGTATGTCTATTGTAGATATTGTGCTTCAAACTTATAAACCGATATTATCATCTGGTACTTTTCCTTATGATGTTCAATCAATACCTTTAGTAAGACCTTTATTCTAGAAAATATTTCTTTAGAAATAGTATCATATTTCATACAATACCTTTATTTTGAAATAAAATTATACTATTTTATAACTATTTATATAATTTATAATTGTGTGTGTATTTACACTAATGGACAAAACATAAGTTTCATATTTTGATGTTGCTGGGTGTCTATTTTTTTATGGAGACAGAGGCTGTTCGCAATTTGTTATCTCGTGTGTCTTCATTCAATAAAGATCACTGTAATATATTTCAGATTTATTGTCTGAATCCCAATATACATGCTAAAAGGTATAACTTCCTTAAGTTTGGTCCATGAGTGTATCTTTCAGATTTATTGTCTGAATCCCGATATACATGGTAAAAGGTACAACTTCCTTAAGTTTTCTCCATGAGTGTATATTTCAGAGTTATTGTCTGAATCCCAATATACATGCTAAAAGGTACAACTTCCTTAAGTTTTGTCCATGAGTGTATCTTTCAGATTTATTGTCTGAATCCCGATATACATGGTAAAAGGTACAACTTCCTTAAGTTTTCTCCATGAGTGTATATTTCAGAGTTATTGTCTGAATCCCAATATACATGCTAAAAGGTACAACTTCCTTAAGTTTTGTCCATGAGTGTATCTTTCAGAGTTATTGTCTGAATCCCGATATACATGCTAAAAGGTACAACTTCCTTAAGTTTTGTCCATGAGTGTATCTTTCATAGTTATTGTCTGAATCCCGATATACAAATTGAAAGATACAACTTCCTTAAGTTTTGTCAATAAATGTAATTGGCGCAAATTTCTCTTGCGGGATACCGCACTGTTGTAAATGATAAGCTTTGTTTATATATGCATACATTGAAGAAAAAAAAAAAAAAGAAACACACACGTATCTTTCGTCCATATAGGTGCAAAAATAACTATACACCGCATTATTTGTTTATTTTTCGGGAATTTTGCATGGATTACACTTCCCTATATTGTTTTAAATTGTAAGGAAGTTGTGTGTGAGATGATCTTATCTAGCATTAGCGGAAGACGAACAATAGGATCCTGATGGCTGTACGCAGCTATGGAAACAGCCAGTGTTTATCTCATTTTCTAAGACATGAGGCGTTTGTGAATAGAAGTTAGAGTTAAAATGTCATATGGTTTGTTCACCTCAGTATTGCGCGAACTACCTCTATAATAATAATAAAATGCTAACCACATTATCAGAATTATTATTGGGAAGGTGTTTGATGAAAAAAGATTGGGAGGACTTGGTCACATAAAGTTTTACTGATAAATTAATAATGTAACAGTAAAAAGCGCACTTTTAGGTTGGTATTTGCTATAATGATGGTCGTAACATGAAATCCCATTACATACAATTGACGAGAGAGTGTTATATCTATCAATAAAGTATGTCAAGTATGGGAAATAAAAGTTAAATTATTTGATGTGAATGCAGTTATAATATATCCATATGTAAAGTTGAAAGTAATACAAGGTTGTGCCAAAAGTTCGTAAACACTTGCCAAAAATTGAAATACCAATATTATTTGCCGTTATGTAAAATGTCTTTGTATTAAGTAATTGTATTATGTATTCGCCGTGATAATATTATTCGCCAAGTAATAAGGAAAACAACGTTTTAATAAAAATACGAACTTTTGGGATAACCTTATACACACATTGTTAAGGTAACCAGTTATTTAAATCCTGATTTCTCTTAATGAAAATCTTTATTTTATCGTATATATGTAAAGTTTCAATGTGCATATAATACAATATGACGAATATGGAAGTCGGAAGAGTATGCAAATATGGAATTCGGAAGGGTATGTAAATATGAATTGCGGATTTAGCGTGGTGTAGTAATTCATATTAATTATATAAAATTGAGAAATTAAAAGTTGAAATCTAAAAATTATAAAGTGATAACTCTCCCAACAACATCTAAGTTCCATATTTTGACAGTATATAACAAATGAAAACATTAAGACGCTAGTGTTTCTTTCACAAATAAATCAAACTCTACTGTCCTTACTGCCTTGAGACAACCTTATAAACCGATAGAGGAAACAGACAGAGATAGACGTGGTAACACAATTAGAGAAACAATATACAACATAACAAAAATATGGCTAAAATAAACCGCAGGATCCAATCACGAGATCTTAAAACAGAAATTTCTTTAATCGATATAATCAGGAAAGCTTTCAAGTTCTAACTAACTCTTTATCATGACCCTACGTACGATTTAACTCTCTTTAGACTGTTATTATATAGCATGGAAGGACATGATGATCTTTCTGGATAGCCTGAAAGCTTGTAAGCCAGTTTTATCGTTATATTGAACCCTAGAGCTGTGTGTTTATAATCTCGTGAATTTGGACAAATTATGGAGAATATATTATTAGTGTTGATTGGTTAGGTTTGATTAGAATTTCGTTAACTTTCAAAATAGTTATTGTTTAACATTTTGGAGAACCCTCACTGTCGCTTTAAACAAGGCGGAGAAAACGATAAAAGTCAAATTTCGTTTTGAAGTTCCACATTGAAAAAGGATGATAATGGATTGCCGAGAGAAAGAGACATCGGATATATATATTTTTTTCAATATAAAGCAATAACGCGTCATTTCTATATAAGAAATGGAAGTATATTTAAGTATGATGTTTCTTTTATACATAAATAAAACTTCTACTGTCCTTACTGAGAAGATTTCATGAAAAACTCCAATCTTCTTCTTTCTTATCTCCACTCAATCATATTAGGGTGTCAAGCTTGTAAAGTTCTATCTCTAATTAATATGGATAATTTGTTTTTCAGAGAGAAAGAGTGTGTTTACAAAAGGATAAATCGCAAGTATACCATTGTTAAAAAGAATTTCTTTAAACTTTTCATTGTTATGAAATTTCGAAACTATTAATAAACGCGTATGATTTCATTTTAAAAAAATAAACAATTTCTACTGAAACTCATTTTGGTAAAATATTTTTAAACGTTTTCAAAATTTTATCACGAATAGAAATTTCTACTGTCCTTACTGCAATGGAAAAAATAATGTGAGAGCTTGGTTCGTTATTGTTATCTTTTATCTCATCTTAGAGAGAGGGAAAGTTTGTGTCGTTCTAGTGAGTATTTACAGTTATAGCGAGAATCACAGCATGCTAAACAGAGACGTAAAAAAAAAGAACTTAACGGAATTCTCAGGCAGGGTAGGGGTTGTCCCGGTAAGGGAGGGGGGTCTTACCTGCGTGAGGGAAAGTGTTGCTGCGCGTGCCGTGAGTTGTGTTCTACGCTCCGGGGGATAATCGGCTAGGGAAAGAGAGGGGAGGGGGGGGTAGGTCACGTGGTCCCATTTTTCAAAACTGGGCCGTTTTTAAAGGAGGTTGTCATAAATAGCTGGGGGAAAGAGATCTGTGGGGGTGGTCAATGGTCATGATGGATGATGAATGACCAGAAGTTCGCTTGGAAGAAAAAAAATATATAGAAACGATATGGCAACACTGGAATATTGGTGATCATTGAATAGTTAGTTACCTGTTGTGATTTATTATGTTTTTTTTTTTCTGTGTTAATATACTGAGAAATATAATTAAAATTGTTATAATAGTATTTGTATTTTGATAAATTTTCCTTAAAGTTCTTTATTTTCGTCTGATAGAATTTATTTTGGAGGGAATTTCTTTGAAAGATATAAGAATGAAAAATTGTAAATTTGAAATAGGAAAGTATCGCTGAAGGAAAAAATAATAATTTCTTTTGGAGTTTGTTATTTGGCATCTTTCTTGAATGTATGAATCTTTTGATGGCTAGAACATATTGGAATATGTTTCTTTAGCATATATGTATATAAGAATATAAATAAAACGTTTATATTTTTTATTTGAATAATCACTTATTCATAATTTGAATAGTGCTTCATATAAAAACAATAATAACAACAACAAAAAGTTTTATTAAGACTTTTCAGTCTCATACAGATTCTCCGATTAGAAATGTAGGTTACATTAGGAGTAACAGTAAAAAATACCAATAATAAGCATTGTTATTATTATTTCTAAAGCTAATCACATAAAGGTAATAATGAAATTTATATACAGAAAAACACTTAATAAAGACAATCAAGCTAATACAACAGAGGTGTTTTGATATCTGGAAAAAAAGATGGAACAAGTGTATAGATAGTGACGGTCATCATTTTGAGAAATTTAAAATAAAACTTTATTATACTTTTGTATTTCTTTAAATATTTAACATTCCTGGAAATTATTGATCACACTATGTAGATAAATCTGGGCAAATTGGAGGAAAAGGAATCATATAAAAACGTAAGAAAGTGATAAACAAAGAACGATGTAGAAGAAATGGCTTAGAATGTATTGAAACACAAATAACTCGGAAACGACATATCGTTTTTATGCTCCTGAAGGAGAGCTAAAAAGCCCGAAAGCTAGTAAAAAGTATAAATAGTTTTTTTCTCTCTCTCTTTCTATAATATGCCGCGTTATAGGTAAAAATACTCCTGGAGAAGGGTGAAGGCTAGAGATGGTAAAATTATTTTAAGGAAATTTATCCCAAAACAATTTTTTGTCATATGTTATAGCGCAAGGGATTATAATTTTCTAATTTAAATATTGCTTTAAAAATAGTAAAATCAACCAAGATATCAGAAAGATACACCTATTTTTTTCTTCTTTTCGCTCTCCACTTCTTCCATCTATATTTCCAAATCCATATTCTTATTTTCCATAGGATCATTCAAATAATAATCTGTATATATTTATCATGTGTATATAATCTTTCTCCATGTTTACCCCTTTGTATATTTCCCACTTTCATAGGTTTCTCCGTCTTGTAACCCCAAGGATAATCCTCTGTAAGACCAGTGTGTCTTAATAAAGGTTTTAGTGTGTGTTGTGTGTGTGTGTGATTATTATTTAAGCAGACGATTTTTTATATATATAAATTGGCGCCAAAAGTATACTAGGCAGACGACGAAAGCTTCTCTCAGCCATAAAAAAGGAAAGAAGAAAGAGACTGATGAAGTCCGTTATGTTGCACTGAGGGAAGGCTATTTTGGGAAAAATCCATAAAAAGTGCGAACAAAAGAACTGCCCCCACCCTTTTTTTCGTGCGCAGATGTGGGGGAGGAGGATTGACCAGCAGCCGACGAGCTAAGTGACCCTTGAAAGAGGAAACGGCGCCCCTTGGGCCCCTGCCTGCCCGATTCTTAGCAGCTGTCGTCCCACACGTGGCAGGTCTTCAGCATATGGCACTGTCACTTCTCGACCTAGCGGTATAGCCCTAGTCTTAATTATACCGTAATTACTACTTTTATCTATTCCAAATTATAGCTATTAATGATGATAAATTCTAATTTTAGATCAAATATTTATTACTATATATCCACCGATATTTTGAAGAAGATGATCTCTCATCTTCTAGGATAACTTCTTCAGCTATATCAAAATAACGGAAGGCAGTGATAAATACTTGACAATTTTAACAATTTTATTGATTCTTTTAATCAAATTTTACAAAGGTGGAAAAATAACGTAAAATGGCATATAAAGTGTAGGGGAATATATATATAGTTGTGTACAAATGTCTTCAGCAAGGAAGGTTTCCCCACCTTGAGAGAGTCCTCCTCCAGACAAGGTCTTGACTCCTCAGTTACATACCGAGGAAGTACTTTAGATGTGTGTCTAGGCAGACGCCAGGATGGCCAGGGCGTCATCGTGATAAATACTTGACCCGAGAGAGGTTTATCATCATTAATGATTTGCATATGGATAGTACTCTATATAGTTCACAGTTATAATTGCATATAAGTATTTTTTTTTTTCAATATTATGATATAAGATCGATAGTTCTAAAATATTTATACGGGATTTTCAAGTTTTGTGTGTGTGACAATTTACATTGTAATATATTTACATATAAGGGTGGTTATACGCAAAATGGTATACAATGTTGGTTTTTTGATAGACACTACCCGGGTATTGAATCCCGCATTGGACACTTAAAAAATTCTCAAATCCTTTGCAAGAGTTCAACCCCATCAGTGAATACAAGTAACCAAACAAAGCCCTGACATCTTGAAATTTAAAAGTCGAATTGCTACATGTGTAAACATGCGGTGCACTTACAGCAAAAGTAGTTCACAAACCCATGTCTACCATCCTTTTAAACGCCTATAAATGTGTATTGTCATAAGCAAAGATTTTTTCCACTTACTAGATTTGCTGATAAGTGTTGACTTTGCTTAGACTTTTTTTTTTAAGATACTGACTCCAAGAAGATTGATCAAGTATTATTTTTATTGATTTATATAAGAGTGAGAACAAACAATAGAATAACTTATAACAATAATAAACAAAGAAAAACTCATCTTCTTACGGTTAGCGCCTATTTTCTTGTGATCTTACACACATTCTCTGTGAGAAAAAATAATTAATTAAACTTTAAAATATATAAATATAACAATAAGTCATATTCTCATACCCAGCAATGGCCGCAGCCTTGCAGAAAATTGACATGGACCCAGAACAGCAGCTTTACACACCCAAGATAGAGAAAATTGCAACTGCTGTGATAGAGATGCATGGAGACATCTGAGGCTCTTCATTGGACACGACAACAACAACAATAAGTCAATGGTATAACGATGTGCAAATCTAAAAAAATGACAAAATGACAATATAAGCAGGCGAAAAATAAGATAATCAAATTGAAGAGTTTCCGCATATTTAAATGGAATCTAAAAACTAAGGTAAAAACCCCGCTGAACAATCTGAGAAAGAATCTAAACCGACAAGTTGACGACAAGTTGAGCTTTGATCCCCCGCCAAGATAGTAGGAAAAAAAAGAAGCCTATATCAAACGACAAGTATCAAATCCCAATGGACCAATCCATTACAAGTTCAGAAGACGTGAGAAAAAATCATAAAGTATCATACTTTGTACTTTTGATGTCCAGGGTAAAGCATATTAATGACATGTATTCTGGTCCCAGTAGGCCATTTGTTTAGTTGAAACTCGGCATGAGAACCATAACGAGATGACATTTGTCGAGTGTCACATCTCATACGCCTGCCATATTCCCACCAATCTCAACTCCACCTGCCCTCAGTTCACTTGGGTGGTCTTCTCACAGACCGCAGCCCACCCATTTATCTTCCCTGATATGCTAATTACACTCCTTCAACTCTCTTCTTCCCTGTCAGCCGAACTTTCTATGATGTCCGTCTTTAAAAATATTTTGTTTAACTTCTCTCGGATTACACTTTTAATATTTTATTTAAATATAAACTATATTTGTTTTCTATATTATATTATTTTTATTGATTTTTTTATTAAATATAACATGGCGCATGGGTATTTTAAGAATTTTATAAAATTGTATTTTGCTAGAAATTATTTTAGCGAATGATTATATATTTTTCTTTATTAAATTTTTAAATATTACTTTTCTGTTTTATATGATTTTTTAACCCTTTCTGATATAATATTTTTTTATGTCCAAATATTGAATTGTATTTCTTCTATATTTTAAAATTAAATATAGACACAAATTTAAAAAGTTATTTAATAATTATAAAATTTAAACGAAAAACAAATAAATATCACATAGAGACATTTTTAAAAATCATATTTTCAAAGATATATAACGGAATATATATATATAAATTTATTTCATAGATTTTCATTGAAAGTAAAAAAAAAAAACGAAGTTTTAATGACAATTTGAATGAATCTTTGACAATTTTTCAAAATAATAAATACAAAAGGTAAATTATATATTGTAAGTTGGAGGAAAATAGAAAATGCATATGTGAAAAAAAAAAACTCTGTCACGACTATTTGTTTAAATTCTAGCGAGCGCTTTCTATAAAAAGCCCATGTGTCTAAATTAAAATGAAAAATGTCTAAATTAAAGTGAAAAATGTCTAAATTAAAATTGAAAATGTCTAAATAAAAAAGAAAGTGTCTAAATTAAAATGTAAAAAGACTAAATATAAATTAAAATTGTCTAATTAAAAGTTAAAAACCTATATATCGGAATATTTTTTTTTTATCATTTTCGCACAAAAACGTAATCTGTTATTTAGATAACACATCTTGGAGAATATAAAATTTATAAACTCAAATATTTTACTAAAGATTTCAAAATTTACTAAAGCTCTGGGGATGTTGTGGCTTTTCACTGCTCTGAATGTGTTTAGATACAAATGCTTGTATGCTGTTTGTATCAAATGCTTTGTTTAAAATGCATTTTTTAAAACGTATTATTTAAAGGTGAGGCCTACTTTTTCTACGCATGTTTAGATTTGTTCACGGAAGAAGTACTACTTTCCTTTTAAATGCAAATAACATTTTTTAAAAAGAAGAAAAATCTTTAGCAATTCTGAATAAATATCGCAGAAAGGATAGAGATACGTCTCCAATAAAATTTCTTTGTCACGTATAAAATGATCATTTTAGCTTCGTTAACTAAACCCTCATTGGTAATTTATCCTTCAGATAATGACAATTAGCAATTAATTATTGAATCCAATTAAATATAGAAGCTTATAGAGTATGCTAAGTGATGTTTAGCGTGAGAAGAAACAGTTTGGCACCTTATCATTCACTATACCTTAATGTAATGTATAGGCTCCTTAGTAAAATACATAACGTAAATACACATTTGCATATACGATCCCAGTCGACACTACAAGGTAGGTGGGAGAATGACTTAAATCAATTTCGTGTAATTTTGGATAAACTATGCGCAGTTTTGAAGAAATGTAGAACAATACAATCTTAGATGGCTATTTTGGAAAAACTACGGGAATCTGTGTACTCACACATAAAAAAGTCTTTACTAAGAAAGATACATATAGTCTTTTACATTAATTTTTACCACGGAGTCTGCAAAAAAAATAATAAAAAGTAAAATCTGATTTTAATGTTAATAAACGTTTTATTGTCCGGTACTGTAGGAGGAGAGAGAATTCTCCGTCAAAAGAGATTGGTTATAAAAACAAGTCATCATATGTTCTAATGGGAAAAGTAGTAAAATGCAAACCCAATGCCTTAGCTTTTCACAGATTCTGGAAAACAGTAAAGACAATAGGCGCAATACACATGATGGATCCAACTTGAAGAAAGGTCGATGTTAATACTGATGAGCCAAGCCCTCTCAACATTTTTGCATGCAGTAAGGATAGTAGAAGTTTGTTTTATGTGTAAAGAAGATTTCGTACCTGAATGCCTTCATTTTCTATATAATAAATAGCACGTTATTGTCTGTAGATATCGTTTTTTTTCTTCATTGGAAAATGATAGAGGACATTGTAAATGTGATAGAGAAGCATGGAGACATCTGAGGCTCTTCATTGGACACGACAACAACATAAAATTGACATGGACCCAGAACAGCAGCTTTACACATCCAAGATAGAGGACATTGGAACTGCTGTGATAGAGATGTATGGAGACATCTGAGTCTCTTCATTTCTTCATTGGACACGACAACAACATAAAATTGCCATGGACCCAGAACAGCAGCTTTACACATCCAATATAGAGGACATTGGAACTGCTGTGATAGAGATGTATGGAGACATCTGAGTCTCTTCATTTCTTCATTGGACACGACAACAACATAAAATTGACATGGACCCAGAACAGCAGCTTTATACATCCAAGATAGTGAACATTGCAACTGCTGTGATAGAGAAGCTTAGAGACATCTGAGGCTCTTCATTGGACACGACAACAACATAAAATTGACATGGACCCAGAACAGCAGCTTTACACATCCAAGATAAAGGACATTACAACTGCTGTGATAGAGAAGCATAGAGACATCTGAGGCTCTTCATTGGACACAACAACAGCAACATAAAATTGCCATGGACCCAGAACAACAGCTTTACACACCCAAGATAGAGAACATTGCGACTGCTGTGATAGAGATGTATGGAGACATCTGAGGCTCTTCATTGGACACGCCAACAACAGAAAACTGACATGGACCCAGAACAGCAGCTTTACACACCCAAGATAGAGGACATTGCGACTGCGGTGATAGAGATGTATGGAGACATCTGAGGCTCTTCATTGGACACGACAACAACATAAAATTGACATGGACCCAAACAGCAGCTTTACACACCCAAGATAAAGGACATTACAACTTCTGTGATAGAGAAGCATAGAGACATCTGAGGCTCTTCATTGGACACCACAAAAACAACATTATTGTCTTACATTTAATGGATTGTTTGGTCCATCGGATTAGCCTGTGAGGCCCATCAGTCTTAAGATTACTAACTGAATGGTTAGTGAACAAGGCTAACTAACTAGCTGAATGGTTAGTGAAGAAGGTTAGTTGACTACGTCTAGAGAGGGTGAAGAAGTAAGTCATCAGGTGAGACGTCCGTGTGGCAATAACGGCCATCTTACCGTACAACCTGAGGTGACCATAACCAATATAGGGTATCCCGGTGGGTAATTTGGGTGTTTTATCGTGGGTGGCGCTTTTTTATGTGCACCCATAAAACTGGCGGCTTTACGAGACGTCCTAATCTTGTTAAGTAGCCGGGCAGAGCACCTGGCGTCAGGTGGCGCTCAGGTCCCGGCCCACACCTTCATACTCCCCTGACACTACCCCAGGAACACACACCATAACTGTTGTGGTTATCCCTAGCAGCTAGGTCATAGTTTAAAAAAAAATCCTCGCAGGAAGGACAGTAGAGAAAAGTTTCTTTTTTATGTGTAAGAGAAACATCCGTGTGTTTGAATGCTTTCATTTCCTACATATATATATGGCACTTTTTATTGTCTTATAATTAAGTTATGCCTAACTGGCCTTTTCCATATTGTTTTCGGAAGAGCATTGCTCAATATTAATATGTAATTCTACTGTCTTATAAGCTTATGTCCATAGTTTGCTTGAATACCATTTCTGATATCCCACTCTTCGGTGTAGCATTTATAAGCAGAATCGTCCAATACAGTATTATAGCTCTAAAAAGCGGTCTATTAGATTCAATTGGAGAAACCGCTGGGAGAGTTTACCACTGATGAGCCAAGCCCTCCCAATATTTTTTTATCGTAAAGATGAAGGCTGCCTGGCCGGCATTCATAGTTCTTTACAATTAAAGATATTTCGGCCAGTAATATTTTTTATTGTCTCGACGTTTCGACAAAAATCTTTTGTCCTCGTCAGGAGCGAACAAAAAAGAATAATTTGTAACTCTTTGCCAAATATTTTAATTTTTGTTCGCTCCTGACGAGGACAAAATATTTTTGTCGAAACGTCGAGACAATAAAAAAAAATTACTGGCCGAAGTATCTTTAATTTGAAGAATCTTTTTATCGATTATTTGTCTTAATTATGACAAGTGGTATAAAAGTCCATTTCCGACAGACACGACCCGGGTTCGAATCTCGCATTAGACACTTTTTCTGAATAAAAAATATCTCCAATAGCGTTCCCGATTCTTGAAAAAGTCCAACCCCACTTCTGAGTACAAGTAACCTAACGTGGTTGAAGCACATTTCTAAATACAAAAGTCAAACTCTCTGCTATCTATATATGTAAACATGTGGTGCACTTACAGTAAAAGCAGTCGCTAACTACCCACCATGATTATAATGGCTTGTACCACATGTATACTAGGAATAAGAATTATATGTTCAAATCAATAAGCTTGAGGGATAAGTCTCTTTCAAATACATTTATTTCAAGCTTTCGGGCACAACCGCCCTTCGACAGGAAAAATTATATTAGCTACTAAAGTTTTCGGATCTAATCTGTATAAACATTTGTGAGACGCCCGTGTCTCAAGTGTAATGCGAGGCTTGCCGCGGGAGGGGGCGAGATCTTTGAAAAAGATGGCCGTTTAGCCCATTGAAATATCGGAAGTAAAAGATTATTAATTGAATCGCAGAGTTCATGATACCGAGGGGGGTTTGGTGGCTGCAGGGAATATTACATTGTAAATGGTACAGGTAATTAGTAGCTAATATAATTTTTCCTGTCGAAGGGCGGTTGTGCCCGAAAGCTTGAAATAAATGTATTTGAAAGAGACTTATCCCTCAAGCTTATTGATTTGAACATAATATTAGGGGATTGCCTATTAATAATAAGAATTATAACAGTAAAATATTTTTTAGTCTATATATGACATCATAATAATTATTATTAGATATGACATCTCTCTGAACACTCGAATTTTCCTGGAAAAGCTCTTAAAGATTTCTTGAAAAAAGCCATGGTCCACCCGTTCTGTGTGAGCAGAAGAGCTTAAATTGACTTGTTCCATTATATGTATGTTCCATATGTAAATACCTGTTTTCATCCCTCTTTTCGCTCTCCACTTTTCCCACCCATATTTCCAAGAAATTTTTTTTTTTCCAAATCCATATTCTTATTTTCCATAGGATTATTCAAATAATAATCTGTATATATTTACCATATGTATATAATCTTTCTCAATTTTTACCCCTTTGTATATTTCCCACTTTCATGGGTTTCTCCGTCTTGTAACCCCAAGGAGAATCCTCTGTAAGACCTGTGTGTCTTAATAAAGGTTTTTGCGTTTTATTATTATTAAATATAAATTTTACTTTTAAAAACGTTTTCTTTACAGTGTACGAGATGAACCCATGTATAAGACTGTATGTATTCATAATTATAGGATTGTAGATTTCAACAATTTACAAAAGCATAAGATGCCGAATCTCTTTTTATTTAATTAATTAAGTGAAGCTTTCGACAAAGCCCTTCTTCAGCTAATATTTTAGTTAGCTGAAGAAGGGCTTCCCGAAAGCTTCCTTTAATAAAGAAAATAAAAAAGCGTTGCGGCGTCCAATTATATATATATTTTTGTAATATGTCTTAATAACAAAAATTGTGCGTGATATGTTTGAATTATTTATTACAATTTTAACATATATCTCTCTGAGGAAAATAGTATTTAAGTTGGGAAATAACTTTTTTTAAAAACTTTTTTGGAATAGAGATTAAACAATATTTATAACTTTTCAGAGATTCCACGCCGTTATATTTTAATCATATTTATTTACTTTCATTTTATTTTATTTCAACATACAAAACGCGATATCCCGGCTAGGGATAATTGCGTCGATTTACATTTTTAAACAGAAGCAATTATAAACATATTATACAAAAAAAAATAACTAAAGCTATATAGAGACAGCTCTCCCATTAAAAAAAGAATGTAAATTATTGTCTATTTACATAGATCTCTACAAAGGTAGAATCTTTTGTAAAACGACATTTGAAATATTATCCCGCATGTGTTTCTTTTCAGCGAAAATTCAAAATTTATTTCAAGAAGAAATAACAATTATTTCTAACCTTTTTTGGATGAGGTATGAAAGGGTGAATTGTGAAGAGTAATGATAAGCGGAAAAATAAAAGTGTCCAGGGATGGGAATCGAACCCACAGTGTTCCGCTTACCGGGCAGATGCCATGTCCACTAGGCTACCCTGGACATATTTTCCCGTTCGTAAATAATACATAAAGTAATTTATAATACAATATAATATAATGCGGCTTATGATTGTAAAACGACATTTGAAATACTATCCCGCATGTGTTTCTTTTCAGAATCTTTTATTAGATAATTTGATAGAAAGACATCTCCTGATCGTGTAACTAAAAGTCACTGATGACAGCGCCATCTATCGGAATAAAAATAAACTAATCGCCGATTTTTCTTTTTATTATTCCAGAATTTACCAAATGTACTTTTTTGATTAATCAAGAAAAGCTAACCACTGTTTCAGGCTGTTAGCCCTCGTCAGAGAGATCTAAACGGTACCAATGTATTTTATTAGAGAGAGAGACAATTAACATATTTAACACAGTCCACACTAATTATGAGAAATTTACAATAATGAAAATGATTATGAAAACGAAAAATAAAAAAATAAACTATGTACAATGTACATGCCACCTCAGCCACCGCTGCAGAGTTTGGTGGAAGATCGGGTCTCCAGCGATACCACGTATTTCGCGATCTACGAAGAAAACGTGGATCGCATGCTTCGCCGCTGAGAGAGAAAGAAGATATAAATAAATAACATATTTTGAATCATTGATTTTTTAAACCTCTAAAGCTTTATTTAGAAAAAAATCTATATAACAAGTTAACCTTCCAAAGAAATTCACAGAGTTAGTCAGTGAATATTATGAAATCGGTTTAAAAATCAAATTTGACCAACGATTCTAAAATGCTAGCATATTCACACAGTTAAACAGTGAATATAATGAAATAGGTTTAAATATCAAATTTGACCTAAGATGCTAGAAAATTCAAACAGTTAATCACAATGAATATAATGAAATCGGTTTAAAAATCAAATTTGACCAACGATTATTAAATGCTAGAAAATTCAAACTGTTAATCAGTGAATATAATGTAATCGTTTTTTTTTTTTAATATAAAATTTGACCAAATTTTAAAATGCTAGCAAGTTCACACAGTTAATTAAAAAATATAAAGAAATTATATTAAATATTATATAATTATAATCAGATATAATTATATAATAATTATATGTGTTTATTTATTTCCAAAATAAACTCATCTACAGAAAAAAACTGCTTTATTATTTTAATTTATATCCAAAAGAGAGAGATTTTGAATTAAGTAAAGTATTAATAGATATTTTTATTTAAAAACTATAAACATATAAAATACTAGCGGATGTGTACCCGGCTTCGCCCGGGTTTTATCCGAGTGAAAGTTTGCCTACCGAATATTATATATTATGAAGTATAATAAACAATGTTAAAGATTAGTTTTAATTATTAATCAAGATTGTGTGTGAATATGTGAGAAAGATGTAATATCGTTGTTGTTTTCTTGGCCGACTGTTTTACATATGGTGTTATCTTAAAATTGCTTGTTTTGAATATTTTTTTAGATTGAGTTGAATGAATTGCTGAATTTTTTTTTTGTATTTATATATAAATAAAATTAACTCTGTTGATTTTTTTTTTGTATTTAATCGATAACAGCGAAGTTACGCATGTTAAAGTTAGGAAAAATATTTTGATGTTAAGCAAAACCTGCTCCATCTCGTTTTACATAAATGTTGAAAATTTGGTCGAAATTGATGCATTGTAACGAAAATATTTAGCGAACACCACTTATGAAATTTGCATTTTATTAATATAGATACTATATATATATTTATAATCTAAAATGCAAATATTTTATTTTTTTAAAACATGTATTTTATTTTCATTCATTGACTGTTCTACCATTTTGACCATAGATTTAGAAGATTCCACTTTGAATATTGATGTAAAGATGTATAGTTAACCTACCTTTTTTTAAATCACGAATATAGAATTCATTTTATAAATTATATATTACTGTGATAAATATTATTATTTATAATTTGCTTCAAGTAATTCAAAATAAAAACTACTTGATAAGTAAATAATTTATTTCCTATTTTTCACGACTGCACTTCCAATTCTATCTTTTTCAACAACAAAACAAAATATTCATAACATAAATATAACACTATAAAATATCGACAGCCGATGTTTTTAATTAAGTCTGTTGAAAAACGATTATCATTTGAAATCTTGTATTTTAAAATAAAAAGAAACTCATTGTAAGAATTTTTTTGTAATTTTTAAACGCTTTTCACAATTTTATCTAGAAACATGATTTCAGATATAGGAAAATTGCGATTTACTATCATAAAATATCAAAAAACATTGCGCAATACGTTTTTTTAATTATGAATAGAGATTTATTTATTAATATTTTCGTACAAATTATAGAATTTTCTAAAATATATTTAAAGCGAATATGTTTCATTTTAATTAAAACAATTTTCTACAATTATTGCAATGATAAAAATAATTGTAGGGTCTGAAATAAAATATTAAATTTGACCAACAACTACAAAGCTAGAAAATGTCCTCAGAATATCAATATCAAAAGCTAATAATAAATCAGTGAAAATATGAAATTTGACCGAAAAGTTTTGACTAAAGAATGCTTGTAGTGAAAGAATAAGAAGAAATATCATTCTCTGTTTTTGATTAATGGATTTTTTTGTTAAACGTATTTTTTTATTGTGAGGATATGGTGCTTCAGACATCTCGAACCTTCTACCTCTGTATCGAGGCCAGCTTTTCATCCCCACATCATTTTTTATTCTTAAAAAGAATTCTTCAGGAATCATCGTCTGTGTCAATACCGCTTGATTTGGTGTCGTTTGATTGTGATACAAGGTCTTGAGAATTTCTCTTGACTTTCTCTACGTATCTCTTTTTTTTTTTACTTGGCCCCACCCTTATGTTTTTTAAAAAGAATTCTTGCAATTCTTTCTTCAGAAGTTTGAGTTGTCTGATTTGTTGTTTCGACTAGCAATGTCTTTTCCCCTATCTTCTTTTGATAATTCAAACGAATTCGAAAATATGGAAAGGAGTGTTATTAATACCCATGCAATTATTGCAATTCTTTCTCAGAAGTTTGAAGTTGTCTAATTTGTCGTTACGACTAAGCTAAGTCTTTTCCACTACCTTCTTTTGATATTTCAAACGAATTCGGATATATGGAAAGGAGTGTTATTAATATCCATGTAATTCTTGCAATTCTTCCTCAGAAGTTTGAAGTTACAGTTGTTTAATTTGTCGTTACGACTGGAGGAATGTCTTTTCCACTATCTTCTTTTGATATTTCAAACGAATTCGAATATATGGAAAAGAGTGTCATGAATATCCAATACCATTATTGTGATTCTTGCTCAGAAGTTTGATGTTGCAGTTGTGTCTAACATGTGGTTTCGATTAGCCATGTCTTTTCCTCTATCTTCTTTTGATATTTCAAACGAATTCGGATATATGGAAAGGAGTGTTATGAATATTTCTGCTTATCCGCCGATTTGGATCTTATTGATTGATTCCTGGTATTTGACTCATTTCTGGAATCTCAACAAATAAACCCTTTAGGCTGATCGCTAGACTAGAAGCATGGGTTTCTTTCTTTTTTTTTTTTTTACTTGTACCAATTCCGAATGCTATTTATGGTTGTTTCTGGATTCTGTAATGAATTCTGTAGTTCCGCGAGAGTTTATTGATGTTATTTCTGTGGTATGTGGGTGGGTGGTCAGTAACTTCTAGTTGTCCGGTGTTCATTCTCTTGAGACAATGTACTGCTGTGATGTCTTGAGGACCTTGTCCCCCAGGTGTCGCTGCTCGGGGATGTTCTGGCGGGGTTCGATCCGGAGCTGGAGGGAATTATGTCTTCCTGCCGCGTCAATTTGGGGATTTATCGACGAGAGGGTGGTCAGTATCGATCGCTGGGGGGGGAGGAGATCAAAGGGTGGCTGCTTCACCCTAGCTCTTCCTCCAGTCACACGGCTTGGCCTTGTTTTACCCTAGCTCTTCCTCCAGTCACACGACTTGGCCTTGTTTTACCCCAGCTCTTCCTCCAGTCACACGACTTGGCCTTGTTTCACCCTTGCTCTTCCTCCAGTCACACGACTTGGCCTTGTTTTACCCTAGTTCTTCCTCCAGTCACACGACTTGGCCTTGTTTTACCCCAGCTATTCCTCCAGTCACACGGCTTGGCCTTGTTTTACCCCAGCTCTTCCTCCTGTCACACGACTTGGCCTTGTTTTACCCTAGCTCTTCCTCCAGTCACACGGCTTGGCCTTGTTTTACCCCAGCTCTTCCTCCAGTCACACGGCTTGGCCTTGTTTTACCCCAGCTCTTCCTCCAGTCACACGACTTGGCCTTGTTTCACCCTAGCTCTTCCTCAAGTCACACGGCTTGGCCTTGTTTTACCCCAGCTCTTCCTCCAGTCACACGGCTTGGCCTTGTTTTACCCCAGCTCTTCCTCCAGTCACACGACTTGGCCTTGTTTCACCCTAGCTCTTCCTCAAGTCACACGGCTTGGCCTTGTTTTACCCCAGCTCTTCCTCAAGTCACACGGCTTGGCCTTGTTTTACCCTAGCTCTTCCTCCAGTCACGTGGATCTGCATTGATTCATTCTTACACTTCCTCCAGACATAGGCTTCTTGGCTTTTATCGCAGTAACACTTCCTGCACGTGACACTGCCTTGCTTTACCCTAGCATCCTTCTTCCAGTCACACGAGCTCTGCCTTACTACATTCAAATAGTCAGTTCCTCACCATACATGTACAAGTCACTCCACAACTTTTCGACCAGATTTTTCTAACACTCTTTTCCAACTCTTGCTTTCAACCAACCTACCCTCCCTCTTTCTTGACCGATATTTCGATTTCCTCCCCATGCAAAGACAATGCCAGGTATATTGAATTAAGGAATCCTTTCTAGATAATTTACTTTTGATTTGCACATTACCTTAATACCCTACTTAACTAATTCTGTCAAAATTTCTCAGTATACACATCCTACTTGCTAGCATGCTCATCGCCAATTGTTTACCACTACTCATCTTTCAGATCCTACCTGAACTGGTGACATTAAAGATTTTCCACTTTCTTAAGTTTTGTCCCCATGAGTGTATATTATTCTCTATATATTCGACAAAGGAGAAGGTTATTATAGTGTATAAAGAGACAAGGGTCGCCTCTCCCGTCAAAATGTCTCTTTAGATCCTCCCGGCAAAATTTCCATCGTTTTTATAGCGATTTTGAGTAAAATTCGTGTAGGTTATTTGTTAGCATACCACAACAACCAATCATATCACTGAGTGACAGTGTGATCAGATCCCGTGTTTAAAGAATCACAGAGTTTTCCCTCCACGCCGAGAACTTTCTACATGCAACAGGCCGCCAAGGAACTTTTCTCACAACTTGGAGGAAAGTTGAGAGAGGGATCGATCCGTCTAGACTACCGCGTTGCCGAACCCACTTTTTAAACTTATTCTGTGATTGAAAATTGCATAAATTTGTATAATATTTCAACTTATCTGTAATTTATTGTATGTGTGTGATAATATGTACTTTTATGAAGAGAATGAATCGAACAATATATACTTTTCTCTTTTTTTAAATATTGTAATTCTCTAAAAATTATTTGAAATAGACCACCCCCCCCTCCCCCCCCCCCCCCGATCAAGGTTCAAAGAAAACAGAGTTATCGGATATTCTAATGTATAGTATCAAATTTTCTGGAAATTTATTTTAAAAATATTTTCTTCTTCAAACACTACATGTGGAACAATACAGAAATAGGGAGAAGGTTTTCAATCTAGAATCGGTTTTCATCGTAATAATATTCTACAATAGTTCAATTAACAAAGTCCATACTTTTATACAATTTGTTCAAATCAGTTAACGGAAAGAAGGAACTTCTGAATACCACAATAATGTAGTGTAAATGTAATATATAATTATAAATATATGTATATTCAATTGGGAATATCCAATGAGGGGTGTTGGTTCTAATAAAGGATTTTCATTGTTGTATATTTACTTCACAATTTTGTTAAATGGATAATTTATAGAAATTTTGTAAATTAAACATTTCAGTTTGATAATATTTCAATTTTAAAAACGTAGTTGTGCCGAAAATAAGCATTATTCGTCCATTCAAATCTGAAAGCATTGTATATGCAAATATATCAAAATTCCCTTGATTTAATAAGTATTGGAATTAGAAATTTTGAGAATTAAAAAATCATTGAAATTGAGTCAATTAGTTGTTTCTGCAATGAAAAAGTTGTAAGAGAAGTAAACGTTATTGTAGTCAAACGATATGAAACATGAAGGAGATATGCAAATATATGAAAAGTCCCTTTATTTAATAAGTATTGGTATTAACAATTTTTGAATAACAAATTCATTAAAATTGAGTCAATCAGTTGTTTCTGCAATGAAAAAGTTGTAAGAGAAGTAAAGGTTATTGTTACCCTGATGTGTAACATGAGGGAGATATGCAAATATATCAAAAGTCCCTTGATTTAATAAGTATTGGTATTAATATTTTGATAATTAAAATATTTTTGAAATTGATTCAACTAATCGTTTCTGCAATGAAGAAGTTGTAAGAGAAGATATTGTTACCAAACGATGTGTAACATGAGGGAGATATGCAAATAAGTAGAGATATGTAAATGACGAGGGAATGTTTCTGACGTATGGAAGAAGAATGTGTGTATTCCCTCCTCCCCAGATCTGGTATTGGCCAATAGGAAGTGGCTATTTGTAATGTTCAGAATTGAGGACGCACCACAGCAGTTATGATTATCATATTTCCCCAGAGAATTCTCCCGTTCGGTCACAATCTGTCACCCAAGTACCTCCTCCTCCAATGACAAACTGGAATGAGGAAAATTGTTCAAACTATTGTGTTGACATTTTTATTTCAGTTTTGACCGATGAACAACTTATGCTAAAAACTATATTTAGATTTTTTTTCTTTCGAAGCTTATTTTTTTTATAACGATTTGTCAAAAATGAAGAGAATAGAACGATTCAATGTCGACAGAGAAAAAAAAGCAAAAATTAATAGAGGCGATGGCCTTGTCACATATCAATATTTTATTCTCCCACCGTTTTACGTATGCCATTTGTTATCTCAAATATTTGGATTGCGAGATTTAAACCAAAAAATGTGATCTAGAGATTAGCCTTTGCATATTTATTATCTGCATAGTATCTAATTGCAAGTAGATAATTCATATAGAAAGGCTATTCTATGATCTGAATCATACACGCGTTATAAACGGGACATCGATTATCTATAGCAAATAAAAAAAATACCATTTCGAAAATCGGCATATGGTAAAACTCAACAGACTTGATGAAAGGTTGCAAATAAGAGATTTATATCCCAGAGGTTCTCCCTGGACCCTTGGAATATTTGACCAAATTCTGGTCCAAGGTGACTAACGTGGAAACGGCGCCCATTTTCCAATGAAAGATAGAGAACATTGCGACTGTGCTCTGTGATAGAGATGTACGGAGACATCTGAGACTCTTCATTGGACACAACAACCACAGAAAATTGACATGAACCAAGAACAGCAGCTCAACACACCCAAGATAGAGAACATTGCGACTGCTGTGATAGAGATGTATGGAGACATCTGAGGCTCTTCATTGGACACGACAACAGCTCCGAACGTTTTACTGCATTTTCATTTTTCGTCTTATGATTTTACCTTTTCAGCCTACAATATAAAAATGTATTATTTCGATATGTTCTCCTTTCATTTAATTTGTCGTAGAGAGCCTGTGTCATACAGAATGTTCCACTGATTGAATCGTGTCCCTTTGTTCCAAGGATGGCATTCAGCCAGATAGGACATCGACGGTGTTCAATAAAGTTCTTGTAAAATATCGTAAATACATCCTATTTGGTCTATTTTCCCCTCAAATTCAAGAAAAAAGATTGCATACGTATTATTCCTCCTTTAAAGAAACAAGTTTACAAAAAGGTTCTACATAGGAAGCGTGAAAAAGCAAGTATTCAACATTTAAAAATGATATGACGGAGTATTATAATCTCTCATATGATATATGCTGTTACATCTATACCTACTAAAGAGAGAAATGCGCTTTTCTTTCCAAAAACTACCGTTTTTAACATTTAGATATAAAATGACAGAGTCAAAACTGTGAAACCAGAGCTAAAATGGTTTTCAGAAAGACAGAAACTGAAGAGCTACGACTACAAACGTTTTTCTAGAGATTCAGAACTGATTTACTAAGCCTAAAAAGTCTTTTAGAAATACATAAACTAAAGTACTGAACCTAAGACGGCTCTAAGTAAGATAGAAATTAATGGAACAAGCCTAAAACGTCCCAAATAAGAGATAAACTGGGGGACTGAACCTAAAAACGTCCTAAGTAAGACGGAAAGTTAATGAACTAAGCCCAAAAACGTTTCAAGTTAGAAATGAACTGAGGGACTGAACCTAAAAACGTCCCAAATAAGAGATAAACTGAGGGACTGAATCTAAAAACGTCCCAAGTAAGAAGGAAAGTTAATGGACTAAGCAGAAAAAACGTCCCAAATAAGACAGAAACTGAGGGACTGAACCTAAAAACGTCCCAAATAAGAGATAAACTGAGGGACTGAACCTAAAAACGTCCTAAGTAAGACGGAAAGTTAATGAACTAAGCCCTAAAACGTTTCAAGTTAGAAATAAACTGAGGGACTGAACCTAAAAACGTCCCAAGTAAGAAGGAAAGCTAATGGACTCAGCAGAAAAACGTCCCAAATAAAACAGAAACTGAGGGACTGAACCTAAAAACACGTCCCAAATAAGAGATAAACTGAGGGACTGAACCTAAAAACGTCCCAAGTAAGAAGGAAAGTTAATGGACTAAGCAGAAAAACGTCCCAAATAAGAGATAAACTGAGGGACTGAACCTAAAAACGTCCCAAGTAAGAAGGAAAGTTAATGGACTCAGCAGAAAAACGTCCCAAATAAGACAGAAACTGAGGGACTGAACCTAAAAACACGTCCCAAATAAGAGATAAACTGAGGGACTGAACCTAAAAACGTCCCAAGTAAGAAGGAAAGTTAATGGACTAAGCAGAAAAACGTCCCAAGTAAGAGATAAACTGAGGGACTGAACCTAAAAACGTCCCAAGTAAGAGATAAACTGAGGGACTAAGCCTAAAAACGTCCCGCTGGGGAGAGTGAGAGGACCCACCCACCCTCGAATCACGGCCCTATTTAACATCTATTAATATGAAACCTAAAAATAAAAGAACCCTCGAGGGGTCGTGACAAAAAATATCTTGTTTTGTGGGTCTTCTTTGGGGACCAGGAAATCATCCCACTTCCGCCTTCTTGGGGATTCACTCTCGATATGCTCACTGCAGCCATGGGTCATTCTGTTGTGATTAAATTGTTTGTTTATTCTTTTGTAGGTCGGGATTTGGCACACGCGAGTGTTGCGCAGAGAAAATATAAAACCAGAGAGAAAGTCTTAGTCTCGAAGATTTTTGAATTTAAAAAAATTTGCATAACCACCAGGTAGTAGTTAGCCACTGCTTTTTAGATGGTAGATCTAGTCTCTTACTGGGACGTTTTTAGGCTTAGTCCATTAACTTTCCTTGGGACGTTTTTAGGCTTAGTCCCTCAGTTTCTCTCTTACTTGGGACGTTTTTAGGCTTAGTCCCTCAGTTTCTCTCTTACTTGGGACGTTTTTAGGCTTAGTCCCTCAGTTTCTCTCTTACTTGGGACGTTTTTAGGCTTAGTCCCTCAGTTTCTCTCTTACTTGGGACGTTTTTAGGCTAAGTCCCTCAGTTTCTCTCTTACTTGGGACGTTTTTAGGCTTAGTCCCTCAGTTTCTCTCTTACTTGGGACGTTTTTAGGCTTAGTCCCTCAGTTTCTCTCTTACTTGGGACGTTTTTAGGCTTAGTCCCTGAGTTTCTCTCTTACTTGGGACGTTTTTAGGCTTAGTCCCTCAGTTTCTCTCTTACTTGGGACGTTTTTAGGCTAAGTCCCTCAGTTTCTCTCTTACTTGGGACGTTTTTAGGCTTAGTCCCTCAGTTTCTCTCTTACTTGGGACGTTTTTAGGCTTAGTCCCTCAGTTTCTCTCTTACTTGGGACGTTTTTAGGCTTAGTCCCTCAGTTTCTCTCTTACTTGGGACGTTTTTAGGCTTAGTCCCTCAGTTTCTCTCTTACTTGGGACGTTTTTAGGCTTAGTCCCTCAGTTTCTCTCTTACTTGGGACGTTTTTAGGCTTAGTCCCTCAGTTTCTCTCTTACTTGGGACGTTTTTAGGCTTAGTCCCTCAGTTTCTCTCTTACTTGGGACGTTTTTAGGCTTAGTCCCTCAGTTTCTCTCTTACTTGGGACGTTTTTTAGGCTTAGTCCCTCAGTTTCTCTCTTACTTGGGACGTTTTTAGGCTTAGTCCCTCAGTTTCTCTCTTACTTGGGACGTTTTTAGGCTTAGTCCCTCAGTTTCTCTCTTACTTGGGACGTTTTTAGGCTTAGTCCCTCAGTTTCTCTCTTACTTGGGACGTTTTTAGGCTTAGTCCCTCAGTTTCTCTCTTACTTGGGACGTTTTTAGGCTTAGTCCCTCAGTTTATATCACACATCTCTACACATGTGGTAAGCATTTCGACTTATGCACTTCTAAGTATACCAAAGCCCAGATTAGTTACTTGCATTCACAGGTGGGTTGGTTGGACTTTTACAAGTAAACAGCGGCTATTGAAACAATTTTTTTATTTAAAAAAAAAAAAGCGTCCGATGAAGGATTCAATCCCGGATCGTTGCTGTTAAAAATCGACGGATTATATTCCACCAAACGCCAACAAGTATGTAAATATAGGACTCTGCACATGACGCACAGACACAAGACTTGCCCCACCATCAGCCAGTATGTAAGTGGGGTGACAAGTTCTTGAGGGGCTGGCGGTCCTGCACCCTACGACACCTGACACCCCAGCTGTCTCGCTAGCTGCCGTGTTTTGACACCACAGCACCCATTTACTCAACGTCTGTGGACACCCTTCAAGCTGCAAACCCATTCTCAATCGATATTTAAATGTACTTTCTGATTAATATGGTCGAAAAATGAACAAAACACTCTCTCACAACCCAAGTACATCATTTGAGAAATTAACATTTCCCGGATTTCACGCTTTTATGAATATGTTAATATGTTTATAAAAATAATTTCAATAACTTACCCTCTCAACTAATTCAAGTTGAAGACTTTTCTCAACTTTTATATAAAATTTTATTGTCCTTGACGTTTAGCGACCCACTGTCACACTTTTAAAACAAGATGGAAAGTAGTTCTGGTCTTGCTAGCTCTCTATCGAAGCTATACGACTCGTAGTACTGGTCGTGCTATAACTCTATCGAAGCTATACGACTCGTAGTTCTGATCTTGCTAGCTCTCTATCGAAGCTATACGACTCGTAGTTCTGATCTTGCTAGCTCTCTATCGAAGCTATACGACTCGTAGTTTTGATCTTGCTAGCTCTCTATCGAAGCTATACGACTCGTAGTTCTGGTCTTGTTATAACTCTATCGAAGCTATACGACTCGTAGTTCTGGTCTTGTTATAACTCTATCGAAGCTATACGACTCGTAGTTCTGGTCTTGTTATAACTCTATCGAAGCTATACGACTCGTAGTTCTGGTCTTGTTATAACTCTATCGAAGCTATACGACTCGTAGTTCTGGTCTTGTTATAACTCTATCGAAGCTATACGACTCATAATTCTGGTCGTGTTATAACTCTATCGAAGCTATACGACTCGTAGTTCTGGTCTTGTTATAACTCTATCGAAGCTATACGACTCGTAGTTCTGGTCTTGTTATAACTCTATCGAAGCTATACGACCCGTAGTTCTGGTCTTGTTATAACTCTATCGAAGCTATACGACTCGTAGTTCTGGTCTTGTTATAACTCTATCGAAGCTATACGACTCGTAGTTCTGGTCTTGTTATAACTCTATCGAAGCTATACGACTCTTAGTTCTGGTCTTGTTATAACTCTATCGAAGCTATACGACTCGTAGTTCTGGTCGTGTTATAACTCTATCGAAGCTATACGACTCGTAGTTCTGGTCATGTTATAACTCTATCGAAGCTATACGACTCGTAGTTCTGGTCATGTTATAACTCTATCGAAGCTATACGACTCGTAGTTCTGGTCGTGTTATAAATCTATCGAAGCTATACGACTCGTAGTTCTGGTCTTGTTATAACTCTATCGAAGCTATACGACTCGTAGTTCTGGTCTTGTTATAACTCTATCGAAGCTATACGACTCGTAGTTCTGGTCTTGTTATAACTCTATCGAAGCTATACGACTCGTAGTTCTGGTCTTGTTATACCTCTATCGAAGCTATACGACTCGTAGTTCTGGATCGAAGCTATACGACTCGTAGTTCTGGTCTTGTTATAACTCTATCGAAGCTATACGACTCGTAGTTCTGGTCATGTTATAACTCTATCGAAGCTATACGACTCGTAGTTCTGGTCTTGTTATAACTCTATCGAAGCTATACGACTCGTAGTTCTGGTCTTGTTATAACTCTATCGAAGCTATACGACTCGTAGTTCTGGTCTTGTTATAAATCTATCGAAGCTATACGACTCGTAGTTCTGGTCTTGTTATAACTCTATCGAAGCTATACGACTCGTAGTTCTGGTCTTGTTATAACTCTATCGAAGCTATACGACTCGTAGTTCTGGTCTTGTTATAACTCTATCGAAGCTATACGACTCGTAGTTCTGGTCTTGTTATAACTCTATCGAAGCTATACGACTCGTAGTTCTGGTCGTGCTAGCTCTGCTTAGAAATCCATAAAAATTATGGAGATATAAAGACCTCACATTTTGATATTTTCCATTTTCCAAATTACTTCCAATTATATCTTAAATTCAGACTTCAATACATAATAAAACCAATTATTACAAGGGTCATTATCTCTTGTTCTACATACATTTCATCTTACAGTATATATAATACCATATTGAAACAACAGATGCAGATCCTGACACCCTCACATCAACATTTCAGATGGCAGAGCGCTATCCTTGTCTGGAGGAGAACTCTCTCAAGGTGGGGAAACCTTCCTTGCTGAAGAAATGTGTACACACATACAACTATATATATCCCCCTACATTTTATATACCCTTTATTTACTATTTTATTATATATTATCCTTTATTTTATCGCACATAATTTTTTTCTGTAAAAATTGATTAGAAGAATCCATGAAATTATTTAAATTACCAAATTGTCTAGTGGAACAAAAAATCAATGCCTCATTTGTTAATATATCATAACCTGATCTTTTCTATTTTTTTCATAATATATTTTATAAATAAATACATTTTGTGTTCTTGAGTAGCGTATATCAGTAGAAGTTGTTGCAATATTTAGGTGTAATTTCTCTATAATTACATGGAGAGAGATTTATCAAGGTTCCTAGGCCAAAGTTCCACTTTGATTATAAATAACAGAGTAGGAAGTCGTTAATGATACAATTACTTGACTGGTGATAATATAATTGCCATATGTTATTTTGGGAAGTTTCTTCTAACTCTGAAATATTGTGTGATTTCAGTTCGAGATAGAGAAACCCGGGTTTTTTGGAGCATCGAATAATACAGCATAGGACTCTGATATCCACCGCAAGACCAATTGTACTGAAAATTTAAAATATAGACCACATAAATAAGTGAATAAAATAGACAAAAGTGAAACTGTAATAGGATCAGATTGATAAGAGAAAGACATATACATCTCCTGATAGTGGTATTATTAAGTAATATAACGGGATAAACCATGGACAAAAGGAAGTTGTACCTTTTACTATGTATATCGGGATTCAGACAATAACTCTGAAAGATACACTCATGGACAAAACTTAAGGAAGTTGTACCTTTTACCATGTATATCGAGATTCAGACAATAACTCTGAAAGATACACTCATGGACAAAACTTAAGGAAGCTGTACCTTTAACTATGTATATCGGGATTCAGACAATAACTCTGAAAGATACACTCATGGACAAAACTTAAGGAAGTTGTACCTTTTACTATGTATATCAGGATTCAGACAATAACTCTGAAAGATACACTCATGGACAAAACTTAAGGAAGTTGTACCTTTTACCATGTATATCGGGATTCAGACAATAACTCTGAAAGATACACTCATGGACAAAACTTAAGGAAGTTGTACCTTTTACTATGTATATCGGGATTCAGACAATAACTCTGAAAGATACACTCATGGACAAAACTTAAGGAAGTTGTACCTTTTACTATGTATATCGGGATTCAGACAATAACTCTGAAAGATACACTCATGGACAAAACTTAAGGAAGTTGTACCTTTTAGCATGTATTTCGGGATTCAGACAATAACTCTGAAAGATACACTCATGGACAAAACTTAAGGAAGTTGTACCTTATACCGTATATATCGGGATTCAGACAATAACTCTGAAAGATATTACAGTAACCTTTATTGAAGACACAGGAGATAACCAATATCCACTCATGGACAAAATTTAAGGAAGTTGTACCTTTTACCATATATATCGGGATTCAGACAATAACTATGAAAGATATTACAGTGACCTTTATTGAAGACACAGGAGATAACCAATATACACTCATGGACAAAATTTAAGGAAGTTGTACCTTTTACCATATATATCGGGATTCAGACAATAACTCTGAAAGATATTACAGTGACCTTTATTGAAGACACACGAGATAACCAAGTGTGAAAAAAATTGTCTCTATCTCCTTCAAAAAAAAAAAAAAAATAATAATAATAAATTAGACGACAAGCGACATTAGATTTTTCACTTCCTTAATTTTTGTTCATGAGTGTACATTCACTCAGGTCGAACCCGGGCGAAGCCGGGTCAAGCCTATAATATTTATAAAGGTGCCCACATCTACAGCTTAAATGGAAGGTTTTCGAGCAATATCTCAACACACGCCAATTTAGACAATTTCGCCAAAACACGTACAATATAGAGAGGAATAAAAAAGCCAATTTACATAGGTAAAAATTCACTGATATTCTTAAAGGTAATTCATATATATATATATAGTCAAAAAAATTATATAAAAAAAATAAAATTTGGCGAATATATTAAAGTTTTTTTAAATATGTATTTATTAATTAATTAAGGAGTCTTTTCTGCGGTGGGCGACACCAATGAAGACCTTGTATATATATTATATATTTACATATATGTATATTTATCAATTATATTTTATATATTTATCATTATTTTATCCATATATTTAATCTTATTTATTCAATATTGTATTTAACCTCAAATAATCTTATATAAAATATAAAAAGTTTCAATCTCTCTCACTCCATTACCTTATTTATACGTTTTAGTTAGCTGAAGAAGAACTTCTCCTAAAGCTTCCTTTAATTATCTAAATAAAAAGAGTTGTGGAGAGTCTTATAATTTTTTATAATTTGTCGAAATCCTGGAATAAAGGATTCTTTTCTTTCCTTAGCGATAGTTCCATACTGAAACGTTCGGTTATAAAGTTGATCAAAATTATGTTCAATTTTATACATATAGAATAAATATGACTTTGTCGATGAGATAAAGTTAGTCAGGAATCAAAAATTTCATTCGTTGATTGATGATAAATTATTAAAATGTTTATTTGAAGGTGTTTACTATATTGACGATTTTTTTTAAATTTTTACTTTCATGGACAAAAATTAAGGAAGTTTCACATTTTAATTTAGCCGGTCGTCTGTTTTTTTTTTAAAGGAGACAGCGTGAATTTTGTTCACACTTGGTTATCTCGTGTGTCTTCAATAAAGGTCACTGTAATATATTTCAGAGTTATTGTCTGAATCCCGATATACATGCTAAAAGGTACAACTTCCTTAAGTCTTATCCATGAGTGTATCTTTCAGAATTATTGTCTGAATCCCGATATACATGCTTAAAGGTACAACTTCCTTAAGTTTTGTCCATGAGTGTATCTTTCAGAGTTATTATCTGAATCCCGATATACATGCTAAAAGGTACAACTTCCGTAAGTTTTGTCCATGAGTGTATTTGAGTTATTGTCTGAATCCCGATATACATGCTGAAAGGTACAACTTCCTTAAGTTTTGTCCTTGAGTGTATTTGGAAAGATTGATAAAATAACTTCTAAAATTGAAGCTATATTCTGGTTTTCTGAATTCTAGAGAAATGGCAGGACGCGTATTTTAATAATCTTTACATTGAAAACCTTTTATGCTAGTTCTAAATATTGAATGCGCGTTCTAACTTTCTTTTTAATAAATTATACTTTTAAGCTATCATGCAGTGCTATTCTTAACTTTTTCATTCATGTTTTCTTATTATATCATCTATTCACTTATAAAAGTTTAAAACTGTATCTACCAAAAGTCTAATTTATCCTGCCTACAAACAGTTTATACAAACAAAGCCCCTTTATTAAGACACCAGTCTTATACAGATTCTCCTCTCTCATTGCAGGCTTTCAATGGAAGAGAAAAAGATGACTCTAAGTTATTTTCCCTACTTACTGCTTTGTAAAAGTTCTATAGGGACAGAGCAACCATTCAACTTGATATGGCGCTGGTTAAAATACTTTGTACTGAGGTAAGTTGGCTGTCGTTTATTTTTGAGAAGAACGTCTCTCTTTCTTCGCTAATATACTGACACTCAAAGATGTAATGAGATATTTAAATGTCTATTTTTCTTCGCAAAGATGGAAACGTTTACACAAAGCCACCATAAAGACAACGCTTGGCTATACAGTTCATGCCGTGATCACATAACAACCATTCGAGTTAAAAGCAATCTTTAACTACTAATAAACAACTCTCTTTGCCATTATTTTCTTTAGTATTTCACTTTCTATGAATACCAATAATGTAAATAAGTTCCCCGCTTCAAATTTGTATAGCCTTCGTTCTTCAGCTGAGGATTCTTTACATAAGACGAAAGTATTAGTAAAAAATCCTTACAAGAAACAGTTCCTCATCACGATTTTATACTTTTGATAATATTTTGAATTCTATATTATACCATATTTTCTCTTGTATAAGGGCATTCGTGGCTGAAAGCTAGAGAATAAAAGTGTATTGAGAATTTCCCCTGGGAGGTCTGATATATTTTACTCAATTTTAAATGCTATTGAATGAGAGAAACAAAGAGTACTAAGCACAGGTATGCATATACCATATGTAAATATCTTTATTTTATTCTCTTTTATTTATTTTTTAGATTTTTTCTTTTCCTCAGATATACCCAGACAAATCTATGTATATAAGCTTAATTGTCTTAATTGATTTTTTCTCTATATAAATTTCATTAGCGATTTAATAACATGAAAGAATACAAGTTTCTTTAATCATTTAACGATGCAAGCTTTCGGGTAAAAAGCCTTCAACAGGCAAGCTAAAGCATAAATACGACACTATGAACGCTCATTACACATCTTACTGAGAAGAATCTTCTATATCTATAAATTTCATATATTATCATAAAATATGATTAGCTTGTTGAGAGAGAGAGAGTAAAATTCATCATGGCTTCAGGGAAAAGTATCTTTTCAAAACGTTTTTATTGTTCTCTAGCTTTCAGGCACAGACACCCTTCTACAGGATAAACCTTGCATGATTAGCTTGAACTTAAAAAAATATTTATATTTGCAGAACTCCATTGGTAAATAAATATATAAGACTATATGTAATACAATATAATGCGGTTTATGATTGTAAAACGACATTTGAAAATTATCCCACATGTGTTTCTTTTAAACGAAAAATCGAAATTTATTTTTAAAGAGAAATAACGATTATTTCTAACCTTAGGGATGAAGTATGAAAGGATGAATTGTGAAGAGTAATTATAAGACTATATGTATTAATAACAGCTTTTGTGTTTGTATTTATCTACTAATACAAGATTTCTACAGTCTTCAACTGGAGTTTGTTGGTTTGAAAACATTCTGAGACATCTCCCTGTGTCCTACTTGTCCTCTACTGTCCTACCAACGCTGAAAACCAACAGTCCAGAATGTGTATCTCAACAGACACAGTTATCATAGGACTGAGAAGGCTGAAGGAACATCAGTCATGGCAACCAGGTCTTTCCATAGATTTGCATAGTATATCTCTATATTACACTGAGTTGTTTACCATAAGTTTGTCCCAAAAGTTCGTAAACACCTGCAACAAATTTCAAATTTTCTTAAAACGAGTTTTTTCTTATTACTTGGCGAATAATATTATTACGGCGTATACATAATAATACATAAAACAATTACGTTATACATAATACAAAGACATGATACATAACGGCGAATAATATTATTACGGCGAATACATAATAATACATAATACAATTACTTTATACATAGATATTATACATAACGGCGAATGTATTTCAATTTTTTTGTAAGTGTTTATGAACTTTTGGGATAACCTTGTAAGTTATGATCTTTGCCACACTTTGTCTGGAGGAGGACTCTCTAAAGGTGGGGAAACCTCCCTTGCTGAAGAAATTTGTACAAATACACAACTATAAATATTCCACTACATTTTATCTACCCTTTATTTACTATTTTATTATATAATCTTTGTAACAATTGATTAGAAGAATCAATTAGATTGTTTAAATTGTCAATTGTCTTAGCAGGGAGTATTCTGACATCCCCTCTTGTAGATTTTGAATAATTTTGGGAATCTTCGCCTTGTCAGTGTTTTGATACCTATTCCTTATTAGAAATTTCTTATCTGATTTCACGCCATGTTTTGATACCTCCTCATCTTATGTACATTACATATATATATAAAAAAATAAAAAAACCTCACATGTTTAAACTAAATAACAAATTTTATAAATTTTGAAATTCTCTTAACGGTATTATTATTATATATATAGCAAAAGAGGAACATATCCCTTTAAAAATGGATTAAATCAACGCCTTTGGGTATGATTCCAGTACAAAACGTAATTGTGATGATCAGGAATAAGTTACAAGTTTGAACGAATTCAAACAAAAGCCAACAACCTGTATGCCATGGATACTGTAAACTTGACTATGGACCAATCAGTACAGTTTCATTTATTATCACTACCGTTATGTTACTGGAGTAAAAAACGATTGTTTTAATGCATTTTTAAAGGGAACGGTGCCTTTTTTGATATATGAATATCATACACCTGCAACGTTATGTTATACAGGTAATTTTTATAAGATTTGAAGATTTTTTACTTAGTTTTTTTTTTTTAACTCTTATGTTGTCGCATGCATCATTTGTACATCTCAACCTTTTATTGTTATTAAATAGTTTTAAAAAAAATATTTACATAGTTTCAATTGTGATTCATAGCAAAAACATATCATAAAGAGTTAAAAGAAGTGAAAAAAATGGATAAAAGTGTCTATAAAGATATTTAAAAGTGCCTTTTATATTATAAAAAGTATTGGAAATGATACAAAACGCTTAAGAAAGTTAGGTTTAAAAATGGAATAGTAAAAAAATGTTATTAAAAAACTTTTATAAAAAAAAGTGTACGAAAAAAAAAAAAAAAAAGAAAAAGAAAAAAAAGTGGGAGAAGTGGGTTTGAGAGAAGCGGGTGTTTGTGTCACTCACCGTGGTCCACGTGTGGCGCTCGAGCTGCCTGCTCGTCGCTGATTGGCTCGTCGCCGGCACGTGCCGCCAATTATAACGGGACTTTTTAGACGAGGGGGGAGGGGGTTTCTCAGGCCTCGCCCCCCTCACTCTCTCTCCCCGTCTTACGGGGGTCACGTGATCTCTCGGTGTTGATAAGGCATGGAAGTCAGCTCTCACTTTTGGTTTATTTGTTTATCGGAGTTTGGTGAGTTGTATCTCGGCCAGAGCTGAACTTACTTGTGTAGGGTCCGTGCTGTGAACTCTGTACTTGTGTAGGGTCCTTGCTGTGAACTGTTCTGTACTTGTGTAGGGTCCTTGCTGTGAACTGTTCTGTACTTGTGTAGGGTCCGTGCTGTGAACTGTTCTGTACTTGTGTAGGGTCCGTGCTGTGAACTGTTCTGTACTTGTGTAGGGTCCGTGCTGTGAACTGTTGTGTACTTGTGTAGGGTCCGTGCTGTGAACTGTTGTGTACTTGTGTAGGGTCCGTGCTGTGAACTGTTCTGTACTTGTGTAGGGTCCGTGCTGTGAACTGTTCTGTACTTGTGTAGGGTCCGTGCTGTGAACTGTTCTGTACTTGTGTAGGGTCCGTGCTGTGAACTGTTCTGTACTTGTGTAGGGTCCGTGCTGTGAACTGTTCTGTACTTGTGTAGGGTCCGTGCTGTGAACTGTTCTGTACTTGTGTAGGGTCCGTGCTGTGAACTGTTCTGTACTTGTGTAGGGTCCGTGCTGTGAACTGTTCTGTACTTGTGTAGGGTCCGTGCTGTGAACTGTTCTGTACTTGTGTAGGGTCCGTGCTGTGAACTGTTCTGTACTTGTGTAGGGTCCGTGCTGTGAACTGTTCTGTACTTGTGTAGGGTCCGTGCTGTGAACTGTTGTGTACTTGTGTAGGGTCCGTGCTGTGAACTGTTGTGTACTTGTGTAGGGTCCGTGCTGTGAACTGTTCTGTACTTGTGTAGGGTCCGTGCTGTGAACTGTTCTGTACTTGTGTAGGGTCCGTGCTGTGAACTGTTCTGTACTTGTGTAGGGTCCGTGCTGTGAACTGTTCTGTACTTGTGTAGGGTCCGTGCTGTGAACTGTTGTGTACTTGTGTAGGGTCCGTGCTGTGAACTGTTCTGTACTTGTGTAGGGTCCGTGCTGTGAACTGTTCTGTACTTGTGTAGGGTCCGTGCTGTGAACTGTTCTGTACTTGTGTAGGGTCCGTGCTGTGAACTGTTCTGTACTTGTGTAGGGTCCGTGCTGTGAACTGTTCTGTACTTGTGTAGGGTCCGTGCTGTGAACTGTTCTGTACTTGTGTAGGGTCCGTGCTGTGAACTGTTCTGTACTTGTGTAGGGTCCGTGCTGTGAACTGTTCTGTACTTGTGTAGGGTCCGTGCTGTGAACATTGTACTTGTGTAGGGTCCGTGCTGTGAACTGTTCTGTACTTGTGTAGGTCCGTGCTGTGAACTGTTCTGTACTTGTGTAGGGTCCGTGCTGTGAACTGTTCTGTACTTGTGTAGGGTCCGTGCTGTGAACTGTTCTGTACTTGTGTAGGGTCCGTATACTGTGAACTCTGTACTTGTGTAGGGTCCGTGCTGTGAACTGTTCTGTACTTGTGTAGGGTCCGTGCTGTGAACTGTTCTGTACTTGTGTAGGGTCCGTGCTATGAACTGTTCTGTACTTGTGTAGGGTCCGTGTTGTGAACTCTGTACTTGTGTAAGGTCCGTGCTGTGAACTGTTCTGTACTTGTGTAGGGTCCGTGCTATGAACTGTTCTGTACTTGTGTAGGGTCCGTGTTGTGAACTCTGTACTTGTGTAAGGTCCGTGCTATGAACTGTTCTGTACTTGTGTAGGGTCCGTACTGTGAACGCTGTACTTGTGTAGGGTCCGTGCTGTGAACTGTTCTGTACTTGTGTAGGGTCCGTACTGTGAACTCTGTACTTGTGTAGGGTCCGTGCTATGAACTGTTCTGTACTTGTGTAGGGTCCGTACTGTGAACGCTGTACTTGTGTAGGGTCCGTGCTGTGAACTGTTCTGTACTTGTGTAGGGTCCGTACTGTGAACGCTGTACTTGTGTAGGGTCCGTGCTGTGAACTGTTCTGTACTTGTGTAGGGTCCGTGCTGTGAACTGTTCTGTACTTGTGTAAGGTCCGTGCTGTGAACTGTTCTGTACTTGTGTAGGGTCCGTACTGTGAACTGTTCTGTACTTGTGTAGGGTCCGTGCTGTGAACTGTTCTGTACTTGTGTAGGGTCCGTGCTGTGAACTGTTCTGTACTTGTGTAGGGTCCGTGCTGTGAACTGTTCTGTACTTGTGTAGGGTCCGTGCTGTGAACTCTGTACTTGTGTAGGGTCCGTGCTGTGAACTCTGTACTTGTGTAGGGTCCGTGCTGTGAACTGTTCTGTACTTGTGTAGGGTCCGTGCTGTGAACTGTTCTGTACTTGTGTAGGGTCCGTGTGTTATGTAAACTTACTCTATGTACATATACAAGAACAGCAATATACTTGTATACAGAGTCTGTGCAGAAATTCCTAGTAAAAAATTATGATGTTTTCCGAATAGAAACAAAAAGTGAATGGACATATTGAGGAAAACAAAACAGCCACTTTTTTATCTCTAGATTAGACGAAGGCCAAGGTCTCCGCTCCAGTAATATGGGAAGTTCAGTGAGGAAATCCTGGAGCTAAAAAATATTTGTGCTCGTTGAATAACATATTGATTATTGTTTTAACATGTGTGTAGAGTTTAATGAAAATACATTTTCTTATCACCGCGTCTCTGACTTCAATAAAATATTTGGGATTACAGCGTGGATTCATTTTCATTTCGACCATCAGAGACTTCTGAACCATTGAAAAACGAATGCCGAATGCTGAAAGACGAATGTTAGATGGAAATATTTTTAAAGTTTAGGTAAAGACGTATAGGTAATTCTATTTCTTTTCATCAGCTCCTTTGCTTTTCATCACATCCTGGCTTTCAGTGAAGCCATGTTATTCTATCTTTATCACACACACACAAACACACAAAGCTTTATTATGACCATCGGTCTTATACAGATTCACCACAGGAAGAAATAATAGATGGAGCTCCTATACTCCAGGCAGCGCAGCACCCAACAACAGCCTCCTGGTCCGACGCATGTCCAATGGCCACACGTTCCTTTGTGCATACGTCAGGGTGCTCTTTATCTTGTAGATAGAGTTGGCCTGGCCGGTATTCATATTTCTGTAAGACACTTCGGCCACTTAAAGTTTTACTTTCTGAACGTGTCAACAAATCTTTATCTTCAGTTATTCACTTTATACTTTATAGATTCTTTCCATCCAGACTTCGAATCCAGTTCTTCACCGCTCTTTTACCCATTAAAATTTTCTTTACAAATACACCTATCCCCCGATTTACACGGTAGATACGTTCCTGAGAAAAACGTATAAATCGGGGGATAGGTGTACACAGAAATAAAAATATAATACATTGAAAGGTTAAAATATGTAGTCAGCATATAAGCTTGGGATTCCTCGTGAGATGTGTACACAGCGCATGTGTTCAATCATAGTAGCATTTAGTATAGTGCGATAAAAACAACAACAAAAAAACTTATTTGGAAAACCGTGTAAAAGCGAAAACGTGTAAAACAAGTATCGTGTAAATCGGGGGATAGGTGTACATTGCTTCTCAAAATTAATATTTTTCCCCATGCACACAAGAGAACAAAGGTCACAAGAAATCAGTGTTTAAAAGAAATGTATTGATGATATATCCCCACCATATTTACAATTTTATTGATTTATTGTTACAAAAGCACGAAGTCCAAAGGACTATTGTGCTGTGCTAGTATTATTTACATATATATGATTAATTATTTACACGATGGATTAGTAGTGTTTTGTAAATTATTGTACAAATAGTTCTAAACTTAACAAAGTACTCATAAGATAGAGTATATACACAAAGAGAATTTGGTAATGTTTCAAAGTATCTACATACAATTTGATTAATCAGAGGGCAAGTTAAAAGAAGATGCTCTGGTGGTTCAACATCTAAGCGGCATTCACATGTTGGATCATTGATAACATTCAGTTCATATTTACATACTCAGCTCGGTAAAAGTTTTCATGGAATTTGTTGTTCTTTCCATAGTCATTATGGAGACTATCCTATGTCAGGTTTATGGTAACTCCACCTTTGCCGGTCCCAAGCCCGAATGAAAAAGGAGGAGGGGGAGCAGTAACAAACTCACTAAAAAACCTGGGCTCAGCTGGCCCAGCTGATAGTACCCTGTAAGGGCTCCAGGGATACAGGATGAGCAGGGTTTGTACTCCATGTTAGGAGCGGCTATACATGGTGTCTGTTCCTCGTGTCAGAGGCGGCCATTTATTTTGGAGCTAAGTCGGCCTGCCAGTGAGTAGTGCTCCCAGTCTTAATCACAAAGTCAGACGCATTCTACTTCACCCAGTCATGATGATTGTCAAAGCTTGATACCCTGATATGATTGAGTGGAGATAAGGAAGAAGAAGAGGTTTATGGTCCAGTAACGCTATTGGTGGATTCTTTCAGCCAGTAGAAAGTAGGGGCTGAAACATCCAATCTTTTTTTCCGTGTCGTTGTATTCCTGGTGTTTCCCCTCGTGACCCAATTGGTACTATGCCTTAAACAACAATGATCCGAAACTTCATCGATCTAATTTTTCGACGTACTTAAGACAGGCTTCCTATAATCCGAATAACTTCTTGATATACCTCCAATTCAATTCTTTTTATGATGACCTTTAACCTCAACCCATCTTCATTGTTTCCATTCTTCTCCGGATTTCCATTCTTCTCCAGATACATATGTTAAATGATTTCATTCTTTCCTCTGCCTGAGCCCAGTCTTCGATCAACACATCACTCTAAATCCTACAATTCCAATAAGACTTATTAAGATTTTTTTAAATCCTTGAAATCGTTTTGAAATAGATGAAGCACAATGCTAAGTAAGAGACTAAAGGTAAAAGCGACGAGTTTTTTAAGAAAGATATATGAGTTTGGCGAGATCTTCCAGACAATAACGGACAAAAGCTCTCCAAGTTCGTACCTCTTTAATTAAAAAACTCGACACTTTTACCTTTGGTCTAGCATTGTGCTTCATCTATTCCAAAACGATTTCAGAGATTTAAAAAAAAAAAGCTTAATAAATCTGGAATTGTAGGATTTGGAGAGTGATGTGTTAGTCGAAGACTTTAGTCCATTCTTAGCAATGGTATCCTGCAATTCCTCTTATTCTAATTTGAGCACGATATCTCGATTTGTAGTTGGAACTTGGCAAGAACAAGAGAAATTTCTATACACTCATAAGTGAAGATACAGACGTCTTTTCTTTGAATGCCATTACATTTAAAGAAGTTAAACCTTTTTTTATGACTTATCTAAATTCTTTTATTGCTGAAAAAAGCTTTCAAAGAATATCTTTGATATATAAGCCTTTCATATCTTTCTTCAATCATTATAAAATTATTTTCAAGCACATAACATGATACAGGCAATATTATCAATGGCAGGTTTGGGTCACAACAGCTTTGTTGTGAGATGATAGAAATAATGAGTAGTTACTCTTTAATACATACATATTATACGAGGTGTGTTCAAAAAGTATCGCGAATTTTGAATTTTCGCGGGTTACGTATATTCGAATTTCGATCTTTTTATGGCTTTATGTTGGTACTCATGTCTCTCACTTATGCCGAGTAGCTCGGCCATTTTGAATGTTCACTTAATTGTTGACAGCTGCTTTGCTTGCAGGTGTTTTGGATCGTCTTCGATTTTTACCTATTAAAAAAATGGATCAAAGAACCTGTATCAAATTTTATGTGAAAAACGAAATTAAGTGCGCGGATGCATTCCGAATGTTGACCTTGGCATACGGAGAAGCTACCTTGGACCGAAGCAACGTTTATCGGTGGTACAAAATGTTCTCAGAAGGCCGAGAAGATGTGAACGACGAAGAGCGTGCCGGACGCCCGAGCACTTCAACAACAGACGAAAAAATTAATGAAGTGGAGAAAATGATATTGGCCAATCGTCAAATCACCGTTAGAGAAGTTACTGAGGACCTAAACATATCGATTGGCTCGTGCCATTCGATTTTTATCAATGATTAGGGCATGAGACGGGTCGCCGCGAAATTCGTACCAAAATTGCTCAATTGCGACCAAAAACAGCATCGCATGAACATTGCTAATGAGATGTTGGACTCTGTCCGCGATGACCCAAATTTGCTCCAGAGGGTCATAACTGGTGACGAAGCGTGGGTTTATGGTTATGACGTGGAAACCAAAGCTCAATCATCTCAATGGAAGCTGCCGCACGAACCAAGACCGAAAAAAGCGCGCCAAATTCGGTCGAATGTGAAGGTTTTGCTGACAGTTTTCTTCGATTGCAGGGGCGTGGTGCATCATGAGTTCTTGCCACAGGGTAGAACGGTCAATAAGGAATATTACCTGCAAGTTATGCGCAATTTGCGCGAAGCAATCCGCCAGAAACGCCCGGATTTGTGGAAGAACAAAAATTGGCTTTTGCACCACGATAACGCCCCTGCTCACACATCGTTGCTTGTGCGCGACCTTTTGGCCAAAAACAACACACTAATGATGCCGCAGCCATCGTATTCCCCAGATCTGGCCCCCTGTGACTTTTTCTTGTTCTCTAAACTGAAGAGGCCCATGAAAGGACGACGTTACGCTACGCTTGACGAGATAAAGACGGCATCGAAGGAGGAGCTGAAAAAGATTTTTTTTATGATTTTTTGAAGTGCTTCGAAGATTGGAAAAACCGTTGGCACAAGTGTATAATATCTCATGGGGATTATTTTGAAGGGGACAAAATAGGTATTCATGAATAAATAAATAATTTTTGAAAAACACAAAAGTCGCGATACCTTTTGAACACGCCTCGTATATATTATACATTCATAATTATATGTAATTCTGCTGTCCTCAAAGCTTATGTCCATGGTTCATATAAAATACCCATTCCAAGAGTCTACCATCAGTATCACTATAAATAGAAGATCGAAAAATGCAATATAACAGCTGTATGGTATATTAAACTGGCGAAAAGGCTGGGAGGGTTCACCACTGATGAACCAGGCCCTCCCATTAATTTTTCCATTGCAGTAAGGGCAGTAGAAATTGTTTAATTTTTTAAAAGAATCATACGTGTCTATAATAGTTTCGAAATTTCATAACAATGCTAATGCATCATAATATAAATATTAAATATTGGATACATACAAACAGGTATTGAAGTTGAGTAAACATTGTCGTTTCCAACTAAGAGTATGATGACAAGCAGAGTATGTAAATATATTCTGTTACAAGAGTTCTCCCACACTTAATGGGAACCTATAGGATTGAAGGTTGTGACATTTTATATACATCGTAGTTATTCAAGTAGACGGGAGGCTTATGTTGTCGTGAAGACCTGCGAGGCTCCAGTTCTGGGTGGAATGGTGCTGTCTCTGACTCCTGTCACCAGTAACTGCCGGTTGATGCTGTGAATTAGCTCCAGGATTGTTGAATACAGATAGACTTGAAGTTTGAATCGTTTTCTTGTTTTGTATCTGGAGTAAATGTAACGGTCTTTTTTATACATTCAGTTTTCCTTAGCTGTTTGCTGTGTCTTTTGAAAATGTAGCCATCGTCCAATTTAACCTGATAATGTAACTTTCCTCATTTTTACATTATCCTTCCTATACGAGGTGTGTTCAAAAAGTATCGCGACTTTTGTGTTTTTTCAAAAATTATTTATTTATTCATGAATACCTATTTTGTCCCCTTCAAAGTAATCCCCATGAGATATTATACACTTGTGCCAACGGTTTTTCCAATCTTCGAAGCATTTCAAAAAATCATTTTAAAAAAATCTTTTTCAGCTCCTCCTTCGATGCCGTCTTTATCTCGTCAAGCGTAGCGTAACGTCGTCCTTTCATGGGCCTCTTCAGGGAACAAGAAAAAGTCACAGGGGGCCAGATCTGGGGAATACGGTGGCTGCGGCATCATTAGTGTGTTGTTTTTGGCCAAAAAGTCGCGCACAAGCAACGATGTGTGAGCAGGGACGTTATCGTGGTGCAAAAGCCAATTTTTGTTCTTCCACAAATCCGGGCGTTTCTGGCGGATTGCTTCGCGCAAATTGCGCATAACTTGCAGGTAATATTCCTTATTGACCGTTCTACTCTGTGGCAAGAACTCATGATGCACCACGCCCCTGCAATCGAAGAAAACTGTCAGCAAAACTTTCACATTCGACCGAACTTGGTGCGCTTTTTTCGGTCTTGGTTCGTGCGGCAGCTTCCATTGAGATGATTGAGCTTTGGTTTCCACGTCATAACCATAAACCTACGCTTCGTCACCAGTTATGACCCTCTGGAGCAAATTTGGGTCGTCGCGGACAGAGTCCAACATCTCATTAGCAATGTTCATGCGATGCTGTTTTTGGTCGCAATTGAGCAATTTTGGTACGAATTTCGCGGCGACCCGTCTCATGCCCAAATCATTGATGAAAATCGAATGGCACGAGCCAATCGATATGTTTAGGTCCTCAGCAACTTCTCTAACGGTGATTTGACGATTGGCCAATATCATTTTCTCCACTTCATTAATTTTTTTCGTCTGTTGTTGAAGTGCTCGGGCGTCCGGCACGCTCTTCGTCGTTCACATCTTCTCGGCCTTCTGAGAACATTTTGTACCACCGATAAACGTTGCTTCGGTCCAAGGTAGCTTCTCCGTATGCCACAGTCAACATTCGGAATGCATCCGCGCACTTAATTTCGTTTTTCACACAAAATTTGATGCAGGTTCTTTGATCCATTTTTTTTAATAGGTAAAAATCGAATACGATCCAAAACACCTGCAAGCAAAGCAGCTGTCAACACTTAAGTGAACATTCAAAATGGCCGAGCTTGTCGGCATAAGTGAGAGACATGAGTACCAACATAAAGCCACAAAAAGATCGAAATTCGAATATACGTAACCCGCGAAAATTCAAAGGTCGCGATACTTTTTGAACACACCTCGTATAGTAGATATTTAAAATATGTATATAATAACGTGTATATGAAAAATGTATTTATTATTAAGTTGTTAAAGTGATAATCCTGTTAAAGGACTGATAAGTCCGAAAGCTTGAAAATAAAAAGTTGTACAAGAAACTTAACCCTGGAAGCTTTATTTATTTTATAATATTTTCCTTCCTAGTTTCCAAATTGCTTTTTATTTACATAACATCGAGCCTTTGCCCTATCTCCTACGTTTAATTGTCTCGATGCAATCTTGATGTTGGTTTCGTGAATTTAGGAGTCAACATCATGTAGATTGATACTGAGGTCATAAACATGTCCAAGTAAAGCATCATATTCTTCAGGAACAATGTGGAGTTCTTCATTCGATGTGCTTCCCTGGTATTCCACAAAAACCTTCACTTTCATCTGGTATGAAAACATTACCGGTATATGATCGAGGGCTATATTTCAGTCTTGAAGTTGTGCTTTATCTGTAAATCCGGCAAAGGTATTGAAAGAAGACCTAAATTTCGTTCACACTTGGTTATCTCGTGTGTCTTCAATAAAGATCACTGTAATATCTTTCAGAGTTATTGTCTGAATCCCGATATACATGCTAAAAGGTACAACTTCCTTAAGTTTTGTCCATGAGTGTATCTTTCAGAGTTATTGTCTGAATCCTGATATACATGCTAAAAGGTACAACTTCCTTAAGTCTTGTCCATGAGTGTATTATGATTCAGTTATTTGAGAGATAAAAAAAAGAATAATTTGATAGGAATTAATACCAACGACTCGCTATCATCTGATGGTTACATTTATACAGAAACTATGTTCCGAATAGGTATTTGATTGTCACTCGAATGATTACTCATGAATAAACACAATACTTTACAATTTGATTTCATTTAACTAAATTTGCTTACCAACCCTTTGTACATATATCAATTGTGTTGATATATATATACTAGCCGAATGACCCGGGCAACGCCCGTGTTTTACCCGATTGAATGTTTTGATTCAAATACTATTTGTTACAATTATAAATTGGCGCCTTAAATAAATGCATATGGTAGTTAATAACTATAGCCTATGTGCTTTATCTGTCTATGTACTGTTGGCTTCCGTAGGCGTCTCTTACTGGGAAAAAGAAAGAGAGGATTCCATTTAGTTATTAACTAATATATGCATTTATTTAAGGAGCGACCCGCTCCAACACAATAGTTGCAAAAACGAAAAAGCGAGTGGGGGGGGGGGGGGCAAAGGTGGCGTGATCGTAGCCAACCAATAGGAGAGCGCAATTCCAAAAATAAAGCAAACGGTGACAGAGATGAAAACTGAAGAATTGATTAAGAACACATGACGCTCGTAACTGTATATATAATTTTTTATCTTTTCTTCTAACTAACTTGCATATATACTAATTCTGTACATATTTAAAATATCTTTCTTTCTCTTTTTTAAAAATTTTGTTTACTTTTAAAGTGCAAGTGTCCCTAGGAGGACATAGCGCTCTAAGTCGAAATAAAGAAATATTTACTCGTAAAAGACTTTTGATTTGTTCGATATTTGCATAGTTTCACACGGTCGACCAGGTCGAACTCCGTCAAAGAGATTTGTTCTTCCATTTTTTAAGTTGGCGTACATTTTGAAAACTTTTGATATGCTATAACACACACACACACACACAAAAGCCTTTATTAAGACACACAGGTCTTACAGAGGATTCTCCTTGGGGTTACAAGACGGAGATACCTATGAAATTGGGAAATATACAAAGGGGTAAAAATGGAGAAAGATTATATACACATGATAAATATATACAGATTATTATTTGAATAATCCTATGGAAAATAAGAAAAAAAAAATTGTAAATATGGATGGAAGAAGTGGAGAGCGAAAAGAGGAAAAAACAGGTATTTACATATGGAACATACATATAATGGAACAGTCAATTTAAGCTCTTCTGCTCACATAGCACAGGTGGACCATGGCTTTTTCAAGAAATCTTTAAGAGATTTTCCAGGAAAATCCGAGTGTTCAGAGTTGTAAGGTAAATACCTCCATCTCCATACGTCTCTTTATTTAAAACAATCGTTTCTGAAGCTGTTTTACCATTATTGTTATCTATTTTATAAACGTTCTTACCTGATTTATAATATTATAAAATAAATAAAGCTTCCAGAGTTAAGTTTCTTGTGACACCTTTTTATTTTCAAGCTTTCGGACTTATCAGTCCTTCAACAGGAGTATCACGTTAACAAAATAGTATTTATTATTAATTTGTTAACATGATAATCCTGTTGAAGGACTTGACAAGTCTGAAATCTTGAAAATAAAAGGTTGCACACAAGAAACTTAACCCTGGAAGCTTTATTTATTTTATAATATCTATTTTATGTTTGAAACTCGGTAAAACAGCTTCGGAAACACGATTATTTTTGTACCCAGTTGATTGTGTAAATATTCATTGAATTTATCATCATCACCTTTTTTGTTTACAAAAATGTTATATGAAAAATAAAGTAATGTAATTGAGCGAAATGGTTGCCCTCATGTTTACTGATCCAATGTTTTAATAATCTAAGGTTTATGTTGTAAGAAAATTATACACAGTGTATATAGCACTTCTACGTTCTTATTGTGGTATTGGACAAAGGAGAACGTAGGTGTCCTATATACACTGCGTACAAAACACAATCTTCTTTCTGAAGTTTTTTTACCGAGTTTCAAATATAAAATAAATAGCGATTCGTTGCTCCATAACACTATTCATTTTTAAAGAAACTTTTTCGAAGAACTTTCTGGAAACCGTTTGTTTTATATAAAATCAATTCAAATCACTTGCGTTCGGACCATGGTTAAATTATATATAACAACAACAACAAAACAACTTTATTAGGGCGTCTTGCCCTATACGGATTCGCCGTTGAATTACAAACAATATTAAACACAGGGGAAAAGGGAGAGATAAAGTATTTACAATTGAGGTATGGCAAACAGGGTGACTTTAAACATATATTACACATATATCATTAATCGGGAAGAGAAATAAAATGAATGATAAATACAAAAGTATAACATGAGAATATGAAGAACATTGAAAACAATATGAAAATTACATTAACAAAGGATAAGTGGAAAACATTTGGTGATTATAAGAAAAATAAAAGGCATTTGTGAAAAGGCAATAATCAGTAGGCAAAAGGTAATATATACAAAAAGGAAAATATGTAAATAAGAATGAACATGTAAATCTTTTTTCTTTTTTAAAAAGTAATGGCAGGAATAAAGAATGGTCATTTTGAAGAAAAAGAATCAAGGTGGACAAAAACAAAAGTTAAAATTTACATATGTTGGTAATGATAAATTTACATAGTTAGGTGCGCTTTTAGATATAATTACATATGAATAAGGTAAAGTGCGTAAAAATACAAATCCTAAAAACAAAAACATTGTGAAATCAAATTAAATAAGAAAAGATCAAAATACTAAAAGTTTGGGAATTTAAATATAAGATTGCAATGTGAAGCTATAGGGTTTTGTGGTTATTAGCGAAAAAAATATATATAGTGGAAATATGTTAAATTATATATAATTTAAAAGCTTCGATGCTGAAGATTAAAAATACAGTTAAACCTATCTATAGCGCCCCCTCTTGGGACTCACCAAAATAGGGTACTATAGAGAGGGGGTACTATAGACAGGTCACTTTTAATGTAAATCGCATCGTACTACATATTTAAAATCGGGCGCTATAGAGATGATGGTGCTATTTAGAGGGGGCGCTATAGACAGGTCACTTATAATGTAAATCGCATTGTACTACGTATTTAAAATCGGGCGCTATAGAGAGGAAGGCGCTATTTAGAGGGGGCGCTATAGACAGGTCACTTTTAATGTAAATTGCATCGTACTACGTATTTAAAATCGGGCGCTATAGAGAGGGAGGCGCTATTTAGAGGGAGCGCTATAGACATGTTTAACTGTATACTAATTTTTTCTTATTGAGAAAGGGTGGGGCAATAGAGATATGGGGTTATTCTTAGATTGTTTTTTTAGTATTCGCGCGAAAATCCAAACTGTACCTTTTTCGAACTCGACAAGGGATGACAGAGGACTTTCCCGTGGAATCATCCTGCGGTGTCTTCCTTGTTGTTGGCCACACACGGCCTGTCACGCCGTAAAAAACACCTCCTCCCTGATCCATCATCTTTACCCCTGACATCTTCCCACGTTCTGCAATCCTTTGGGAGGCCGGCGTAGTCCTGTCATCCTCCTTCTTCAGCGGTACAACTATGGAATCTGCTCTGCTTGTTCTCATCAACATTACACCTGCTTATAATTTATCTTTATCTATTTGTTCTGAGCCGTGGATCCTGATCTACTTGTTCTGAACCATAGATCCTGATCTACTTGTTCTGAGCAAAGGATCCTGATCTACTTGTTCTGAACCATAGATCCTGATCTACTTGTTCTGAACCATAGATCCTGATCTACTTGTTCTGAGCAAAGGATCCTGATCTACTTGTTCTGAGCAAAGGATTCTGATCTACTTGTTCTGTGCCGTAGACCCTGATCTACTTGTTCTGAACCATGGATCCTGATCTACTTGTTCTGTGCCGTAGACCCTGATCTACTTGTTCTGAACCATGGATCCTGATCTACTTGTTCTGAACCATGGATCCTGATCTACTTGTTCTGAACAATGGATCCTGATCTACTTGTTCTGAACCATGGATCCTGATCTACTTGCTCTGTGCCGTAGACCCTGATCTACTTGTTCTGAACCATGGATCCTGATCTACTTGCTCTGTGCCGTAGACCCTGATCTACTTGTTCTGAACCATGGATCCTGATCTACTTGCTCTGTGCCGTAGACCCTGATCTACTTGTTCTGAACCATGGATCCTGATCTACTTGTTCTGAGCGGTGGATTCTGATCTTCATGTTCGGCATTACAACTATAACAACAGAGAGTGTGGAGCTACACAAAACGACCCATGTGACGATATGAGCGAGGATGTTTTTTACGTTCACTTCTCAGTACAAATGACGCCGAGATATCGCCGGACGTCCGTCGCCGCTGAAATTAACCGCTTCCTCCTGCTACTGGCTTAATTTGGCGCCTTTTTTTATCTCGCAGACGATACTCGGCCTTGATCGGCTGTTATGCAATTACTTACTTCAAGGTGAGCAAACAGCGGGGCGTCTTCGCTTCCTGGCTATATCCTATCTTATACACTCTTGTACCTGCTCCTTCTGATATAGCCGGGTGGATTTATTTATTTATTTTTTGCTAAATTTAATAAGTCATCTGCTTTTTGTTTGTTTGTGTGTGTGATAAATTAACAAAAAAAATTTTTTTTTTTTTTTATTGATGAAAATAGACAAGCTATGCAACTATTTTTTTTTTCAATAGGTAATTTCAACCAAAACATTATAACACTACATGCACTCGCTTCAGAGTTGAAAAAAAAAAAAAGCAAATAATGAAAAAAAGGAATCAATTAGAAAGTATCAATACGCGTAAATACACTCATGGATAAAACTTAAGGAAGTGGAAAGTTATTAATGTCGCAATTTGTCTTTTGTTGTTGTTGTTGTTTATTAAGAAGACGGAGGCAATTTTGTCCCCACTTTGGTTATCTCGTGTGTCTTCAATAAAAGTCACTGTGTATCAAATATCTTTCAGTTATTGTCTGAATCCCGATATGCATTCTAAAAGGTACAACTTCCTTATGTGTTGTCCATGAGTGTATCTTTCAGAGTTATTGTCTGAATCCCGATATACATGCTATACAACGTAGAATATCCAGAATCAACACGGCGACCACCAAAATCCACAACACGGAAACCACCAAAATCCACAACACGGAAACCAACAAAATCCACAACACGGTGACCACTCAAATCCAACACGACTGCCATTCAGATCTACATCCTGGAAGAGAGAGAGACCTAACCCGGATTCCTGGAGCGCCAACTACATCCTGGGATCACAGAGACCACCAAGATCAAATATGTGAAATAAACTCTGAGAGAAAATTGACAAAAACTATAACAAGACTTAGAACAAAACACTATAAGGGAATGAGAATACATCCAGATGACACAATAACCTATAGGACATGCAACAACTGTCCTGGTGTGGAACTAACACCTACCCACATATTCTCATGCCCAGCAATGGCCGCAGCCTTGCAGAAAATTGACATAGACCCAGAACAGCAGCTTTACACACCCAATATAGTGGACATTGCTGCTGCTGTGATAGAAATGCATGGTGACATCTGAGGCTCTTCATTGGACACGACAACAACAGAAAATTGGCATAGACCCAGAGCAGCAGCTTTACACACCCAATATAGTGGACATTGCTGCTGCTGTGATAGAAATGCATGGTGACATCTGAGGCTCTTCATTGGACACGACAACAACAGCAACAGAGACCACTCATACACCTTTTCCATAACTATGCCCACAGTTGGTCACATCTTGCAACAACAGCAGCCATACCAGGCGACATCACCTGAACAGATCGATGTAGCTAGCGGGGGAGAAAGGCTTGTCACCCCGCTCTAATTGTACCTCGCGCTAAACACACCCCTAAAACAACCTTCGGTCCCTTTTTTGGAGGGAGGAAGGGAGGGAGAGCACCCTTTAGTCACGGCCAATTTCACCCCCTCACTTTTTATACATTGGAGCATGTCGGACTGAAAGGATTATATGCACTATGCAAATTGCTTTTAGATATAACTTTGTTTTTTCATTAAAAAGATTATATTGTAGCGTAGAAATCAAGTCTTTGTATATCTGGAAATATGAAAGTATTTATTGATGACGTCACCACGACCAGTCAACAAATATTAACAAATAAACAAAACTATCTACAGCTAGAGAATATCGAGCAAGCAAGCTAGGCAACTAAATGATGATTTTACAAATAATAAATCTGTTTTAAATATTTTCATTGAATAATTAAATTAAATAATAAATTACTTCTTCGCCACAATATATTTATTATTATAACACTTTGTTGAAATTTATAATTTTAAATTAACAATGGGTATCTGTTTTATTGGGAAAAACAAATGAAGATTCGAGAAAAGTCGCTTCTCTATTGATTTTTATCATTGGTATATTGATTAGAACGTCTTTGCTCGACTGAGTTAACGTGTTTTCACAATTGAAGTATTCTAGCGGTACAAGTGGGCAAAGTGAGTTCTGATCGGCCAAGAATTCAGACAAAGGCTTGTAACTCTTCGACTAGCTAGGTTGATAGGCGTATGAAACTGTTAATTTATATTAATTGATATAAACCAAAAAAGACACTTCTCCATTTAATTATGTATTTAGAACAATGTATTATGCTTATCAGTCTAGTGTAAGAACTTTACTGGTAGTGATAAGGAATGATTCATATAATCAGTTTTGGCAAAATCCAGATATAAAGATAACATGTATACCATAATAATGCATTGTTCTCATTATAGTTCTATTATAGCTGATCATTGTTTTTGTCCCTTCAATTTCATTAAAGAGCTTTTTTTTATTGTAGTGGGCGTTGATTATCTGAAGAACTAAACAAGGGAATCAGTCGTCGGTTTCCTTAGGTTTCACCACTCTTATCTTTTCCACGTTGACAGCCTCGCTAATGGCTGGCTTTTCTAGCCCAACAAGATATTTATAGTGAGCCGTCCATTTTTTCTACTTTCTCGTTGTTCTCTATCTGCTGATTTGTAAAAATTGTTTTCCCATTCTTTCATCTCTTCAAATAATGCGTCGTTGTATTTAAGACATTCTGCTTCAATGTTGTTTCTTATCCCCTTGTGTAAAGATTACACGAATTCCATGAGTCATGGAATGGGGTGCAGCTTTCGTTGATCATGGCATCATGATCCAGGTACACTTTGGTGAAAGTCTGACTTTGCCTGTAGTTTGAGGCTGTTCCTAACATGGAAGAAGACGCTTCAATAATGTGATTAAGTTGCATGTTTGTATGCCCAAATCTTCTTATGGAAACAGTATCTTAAACAGTATAACAGTAATGACAGTAGAGAAGTTTGATTTATTTGTGAAAAGAAACATTCGCGTCTTAATGTCTTTATTCGTTATACGTGTATATACTTATAGATTGCACGTTTTTTGCTTAGTATCAACTCTCTAAAAGAAAATGGTATATGCTGATTGAAAGAATGAATTATTATGAAAATAGTTTTACGTCTTCTGTACGTTCACAAATTCTCACCCATCATAATCAAACGTGAAAGAAATTCTGTGAAAAATGATGTAAATACATCCCCAAAAGTTATCCTATTACTGGAAATGACGAAGAATCCCCCCGTGCAAATTTCATGGAAGTGTTTGTCCCCTCGGATCACATTTCGGACATTTCTGATTGATACGGTCTCTTCTGATACCAGCTGCTATTTATAGATTTGGTAGACGGACAGTTGGTCAGTACTCCGAATATTGTGTATTCACACTTGGATCATTTGTTGACACATCTTGGATACTGTATTACAAGGTTGTTCCAAAAGTTCGTAAACACTTGCAAAAAAAAGAAATACAGTTAAACCTGTCTATAGCGCCCTCTCTAAATAGCGTCTCCCTCTCTATAGCGCCCGATTTTAAATACGTAGTATGATGCGATTTACATTAAAAGTGACCTGTCTATAGCACTCCCTCTCTATAGCACCCTATTTTGGCGAGTCCCAAGAGGGGGCGCTATAGACAGGTTTAACTGTACCAATATTATTCGCCGTTATGTATAATGTATTTTTATTATGTATAAAGTAATTGTGTTATGTATTCGCGCCCCGTAATATAATATTATTCGCCAGTTAATAAGAAAAACAACGTTTAAGAATAACACGAACTTTGGGAAAGACCTTATATCTATGGTCACAACATTCGGTGGTTAATTTATTACTGTTAGTATTCATAATGAGGTGGAGGTACAAAAGTGGAATTGTACTGGGATCTGGTGGATAAATCAAAAAGAAGACATCTCCTGATTATGCAAATAAAAGTTGCTGATAGCTTGCGCCATCTGTCGGAATAAATATCAACCATTCGTTGATTTGTACTGGGATTAAGTAGATATATTAAGAAAAAAAGAAAAAGGCAGCATCTGATTGTGCAACTAAAAGTTGCTGATGGCTTGCTCCATCTGTCGGAAAAAATATCAACTATTCGTTGATTTGTGGTTAGTTTTTCTTGAATAATCAAGAATGGGGATTTGTCCAATTCTGGAATAATTAGAAATCAACGAATAGTTGATATTTATTACTATAGATTAGGGGGGGGGGGGGGGTGGCTATTTCTTTTTTCTTTATAATGAGGTGATATATTGAATTTAGAATTGTAGGCGAAAACATAAGTTTGCGGAACACAAATTGTCAAATATTTGGTACTACCGGTATCCATTTTGTCAATTTTGTACTTGTGTCTTATTGTGAATGTAGTGTATTTGCATATTGAATTATGGATATGCAAATATCCTGTTTTGCATAATGGTTTTCATAGAATTCTGTATATAAATAGCGACAGTTGTTAGCTACCAGCAGTCAGTCAATTGATGTTAATAAACGAGATTACTGGAGTCCGTTTTGCCTCAGTGAAGCGACACCACACTCTTGGTTACCTCCCAACTTTCAAGGATAAAACAGTGACAAATAAACAAACTTTTGAGAATAGTCTCTAATTCTGGATTTAGAAGTTTGTAGGAATGGCTTTGTATCTTTGAGTTTATAGCGTGGGACCTGTACAGATGGCCTTGTATATTTGTACTGTAGTTTTGGAATTTGTGTTTTAAGTTTTAGACCTAAAACCTTTACATTTGAACGAGAAGTTGGATAAGTCTACCTTAAATACAATTATTCCATTCCTGTTGATTTATTAGGTAAAATTGATGAGACATAATCAAAGAAATGAGAAATATGCGAAAGCTCCAGTTGACCCTCAGATTACTAACGGCCAACTTTCTTCTTTTGGTTCATTTATCTAGCAGTCGACTTCCGCTCCACTCCATCTCCTTTTCCGGTCTCCGTCGCCTTCATTGATAGCCACTTCTTTAATACGTTCTTTTAATTATGTAATTAGTTAATTACTACTAATGTTTTATGTAAAGATAGAGGCTGCCTGACCGGCATTCATATTTCTTGAAAATAAAGATACTTCGACCAGTAAATCTTTTTATTACCTCGACGTTTCGAATTAGGTTTTTGTCGAAACGTCGAGGTAATAAAAATATTTACTGGCCGAAATATCTTTATTAAATATATATATATTTTATTAAAAATAAATAAGGCATCTCCTGACCACGAGCACATATGCTTTTTAGATGGCAGAGCGCCATCTAGTGGAGCAAAAATAAACTAAACGTTTATTTAGCTTGCTCCGAAATATTTGGCCAACCCAATTTCTTGATAAATCAAGAAAAGCCAACCACGAACGCGTTTCGCGCTGTTGGCGCTCGTCAGCGTGGAGAAGGCTGTAACCACTGCGACCAAAAATATTTTTGGTCCCAATGGCTTCCCGAAAAATCAAGAAATGGGTATTTAAGGCCAAATTTGTTTAAAAAGCACATGTGCTCGTGATCAGGAGATGCCTTATTTATTTTTAATATCAACACCTGACCCACTTATCTTTTTTTTTTTTTTCTATTGTTTTTTTCATATATATTTTATGTGTTTTTCTCGATAATCTATAAACCTTATTTGATGTGAATTAATGGATACGTCTCCCCTATACAATCTCTAGTACAGAGATTCTTAATGCCTGAATTTGCTACAACACCTGTTTTGGAAAATTCAGGCAAAAAGCCAATATGTTTACAGGTATATATTGAAAATAATGAAGACATATCCTGACCAGGAGCACATGTTCTTTTTAGATGGCAGTGCGCCATCTGGTGTAATAAAAATCAACTAAACATTGATTTTTAACTGTTCCTTGATATTTGGTCAACCAATTTTCTTGATAAATCAAGAAAATCCATCCACGAACGCGTTTCGCGCTGTTGGCGCTCATCAGCGTGGAGCAGGCTGTTATATATGTAAATTTGTTTCAGTGAGTGTGGCTACCCCATCTTGAGACAAAATCCTCCAGAATGTTTTTTTTTTTTTTTTTGCTTATCCCTAGTACACGTGGTACAGGCCATGATAATCATGGTGGGTAGTTAGCGACTGTTTTTTACTGTAAGTGCACCACATGTCTACACATATGAAAAGCAGTTCGACTTTGCACTTACAAATGTGCCAGAGCCCCCGTTTGGTTACTTGCACTCGCTGGTAGGGTTGGACTTTTGCAAGAATCAGGGGGCCATTGGAGCATGTATTAATAAGATATATACGGCAGTTGGTTTTCGTCAGAGGTATATGTGATCAACAAGATTGGTTGTTCCAAGTCACAATGGGATGAGTTTATAACAGATAAATTTACTGGCAATATGTTTCTTTTCAATAATATCATCAAATATCATATCTATAGACCTCACTGCTTGGACACGACAATAACAACAGACCTTACTGCAATTGTTGTGATATGTGGTAAATTATCATATACTATGCATTTTGTCCGTTTGATATGATTAACTATTTTCGATTCATATATAAATTTTGCTTTATCACACACACAAACACCTTTATTAAGACACACAGGTCTTACAGAGGATTCTCCTTGGGGTTACAAGACGGAGAAACCTATGAAAGTGGGAAATATACAAAGGGGTAAAAATGGAGAAAGATTATATACACATGATAAATATATACAGATTATTATTTGAATGATCCTATGGAAAGTAAGAATATGGATTTGGAGCACAGGTGGACCATGGCTTTTTTCAAGAAATCTTTAAGAGATTTTTCCAGGAAAATCCGAGTGTAATTTTGCTTTATCTTTTAACGCTATGCCATGGCAACCTTCCAGTATGTAAATTCTCCTCGCTGTAAATAAAATTATTTTCAGTCAGACAATGAGTGGTTGTCACCTCTAGTATCTTTGACACATCATAACAGCAATGATATAAGTTATTGAATGAGAGGACTGTATACATTGCCAGTAAATTTATATGTTACAAATTATATCGATAGAAAGCAATTAAATTTATAAATTTAATGGGATAAGTGCTAATAAATAACAACCAGGTAAACAGCTATGTACAATCCTAATGGTGAGAACATAAGAATCACTTAGTGTTCTCTACTCATCTTTTTTATTTAGTACTAGCGGACGTACCCGGCTTCGCCCGGGTTTTACCCGAGTAAAGGTTTGTCTAACGAATCTCTCGATAAAGTGAACATTTTTCCCGGTCCCTTTAAAAATACTCGATAAGTTGAACAAAATCAATATTAATTGGTTCCCTCGGTAATTGGAAGTTAAAGGAATAGTATCTTGCCTTGGAATTGTATCATTATTCTTGTCTCAAATAAATTGCCGTGTCATCCTGAATTTTGTCTTTCCTAATTTTCTACATTATAAAATCATCGCATCATCATGATAATATTTAGAGCAGATTGTTGAATTATAACAGATAAATTAGAATATTTATCTTGATTATTTTTAGGCGAAAAGTTATTTCAAAATTATTTTTGCTAGAAACCTTCCCAGTACTATATTAAATAAGTTCCCAAAGTTTCATGGCGATCCAATGAGTGGTTTGGTCAGGCATAAAGGACAGACAGACACACATACATTCATTTTTATATATATAGATTTTAGATTCTTAGCTCTTCTTTTGAACTGTTAGCACAAGTAGGCAAAATATACCATTGTCTAATTGATTAAAAAAAAAAAACTTGTAAATCTCTGATTTTTTACTGTGATAGGTATATGACATTGCTATATTTGGGATCAAAGAAAGAGTTAAATGGCAGAGAGGGTAATGAAAAGAGAGAATTATAGAAGAAATTGATTAATAGTTTGTTAACATTTTTATAAGTTGTTTTTCATAGATTAATATATTAATATTTTTGACCAGATGACCGGGTTACTTTGCATTGTATATATTTGGTTTTAGAAATGATGTTAGTATGAGAATCTGCCTTCGGACAAATATAGGAGCTCCATTCAACCTATCAAACAAGATACTGAAGGAGGACTTGAACCAACCCGATCTAGAAGATATGTACCAAACTTCCGTTTTTTAAGAAATTATACCTTCAAATTCAAAATTCAAATAATCCAACCATACAAGATATTCTACAAAATAAAGGAGATATCAATCCCCGATTCCGATGACCAGGCCCAGTCAAGAGCTCATCGCCCAACAGCTGCCCTCCTGCAAGGTCCGGGGGGACCACCTCTACTCCACCAACTCGCCATGTGTAAATAGCCAGGTCAAGGCGAGCTGTGCTCGAATGTAACACCTGTAAATTGAGACGAAATAAATAAATAAATGTAAGTTAGTTAGTTATTAAAGGAAATTAAAGGTATTAATTTCTTTGAGGTGTTGGTGATTACTCTGCCCGATGTTAGAATAGGAAAGTCTTAGCTCCCAACATAGTTTAAAAAAAGGAAAGAGCTATGTATATAAATATAGTGAGATAATGTAAAGTGGATAGTTAACTTCACCTCCCTAAATTGAAAGAGCTTCCACAATTTTGATTTATTAAAAACAAACTTTAAAAGAAGATAGATTTAAAAGAGCCCAACAAACAATGAAACACTCCAGTGAAGAGAGGATCGGAAGGTACAATTCTTTCATCTTCATTACAATACCATTCCAGCAACGGGCGGCTACAATAGATTCAGACAATTAAAGGAAGGGAGGTAGCCAGCGGAAATGGGCAGCTTCCTCGGACCGAGGGGCCGGGCTCTACAAAAGCGTGGGAGGGGCACACAAAAAATGCCCCTGCGAAAGAGTTCGCCCTCCTGACAACATATTCAGAGGTCTTTTTTTACCCTGGGGGAACGTGAGGGGTAGGGACATTGTCCCCTAGGCCGGAAATAGCTTCACGGGGCAGGTGGACCCATCCATCTTTTGCTTTGTCCGTTTTTTACCGGTGAGCAGGGGACCAAAGGGGCTGGCAAATATTTGACTATCGCTGACCGCTATCGGGTAACAGATGCGTCATGGCAGCTCTTGCTCGCTGTGGTGGTCACTGTTATTTCTGGTGACTGTTGTGGTCACTGCTGGCTTCATTTCTGCTGGCTGTTGTGGTCACTGCTGGCTTCATTTTTGGTAACTATTTTTTCTGATAATATTTCGGGTAACAATTAGAAAAGAAAAGTAAACAGACCTATGGATCACAGTAATTTTAGTTCTCCAATGTCATCAAGATGGAGCTTCGTAAACTTACTTTGATATCTGATGGAACGAACTCGACAAGTCACTTTCCTCGAAAGATAGTAAGATGATATTTATATTCCCACGTATTATTTAGTCGTATACTACAATAGAGGTTGCTTTGTAGTTTACAAGATGTGTCCTAGGATAGGTGATAGTGAACAAGATGTATTCTAAGCTCCATGGGAGTTGACAAGATGTACTCTGTAACCATTGGGAGTTGATAAGATGGACTCTTGAATAATTGGGAGTTGACAAGATGTATTCTGGGATCATTGTGAGTTGACAAGATGTATTCTGGGATCATTGGGAGTTGACAAGATGTATTCTGGGATAGTTGGGAGTTGGCAAGTTGTATTTTAGGATAGTTGGGAGTTGACAAGATGTTTTCGGGGGGTATTGGGTAAAGTTTTCAACTAGCAATAATATGTTTTCGGGGTCATTGGGATTTACCAAGATGTATTCTAAGTTCTATGGAAGTTAATAAGATGTACATTAGACTACTGCGAGTTGACAAGACGTGTCCTAAGCTCCATGGGATTTGGCAAGATGTTCACTAAGGTGACAAAAACCTCGGAGTAATTTGCGGCCAATTTGTCCCACCACAGACTGCGGCCCAATTAGACCTGCCCTGGCGATAACCCCCGCTAAATAAATAAAAACGACAGTTATTCCGACTTTTTATTGGCCAATAAACACGAGGCTCCGCCTCCTTTTGTTGATCCAATCATCCGGTGCAGTCACATTGGATAGTTTTTTCACCGATTAGCCAGCAATAGGAGCGTTTTTCAGAATGCTATCCTTGAGCGGATGGCACGCAGCGGTTCAATCAATATGGCATGTACCAAACCAATAGAAAACGACGTTTATATAAAAAGTAATTAATGAAAGGATACCGTCTCATTTGAAGAAGCGTCTAAAAAATTAAGAGTTTCCTGTCTACAATATCTGAAGAATAGGATAGTTTTTTAAATTATATTTAGAATGATATATATTAATAAATAATATGATAATAGATGTACAGCTAAACTTGTCTATAGCGCCTCCTCTTGGGACTCACCAAAATAGGGTGCTACAGAGAGGGGGTGCTATAGACAGGTCACTTTTAATGTAAATTGCATCGTACTACGTATTTAAAATCGGGCGCTATAGAGATGGAGGCGCTATTTAGAGGGGCGCTATATACAGGTTTAACTGTATTGAAATATTTTTTTTTTGAAAGAGGGTTTATTTTGGAAATTTTATATGTAATATTCTTTATTCTTTGTTTCGAGCGCTATGTCCGCCTAGGGACACTTGCACTTTAAAAATAAACAAAATTTTGAAATAAAAGAAAGAAAGATATTTGAAATATGTACAGAATTAGTATGCATGTTAGTTAGATGAAAAAGAGAAAAAAATATCAACACAATTGATATAATAGGGTAAGGTTTATGAAATTTCATTTTTCGAAAAGAGAATATGATCAGAAAAATACTTGTATAGTCTTGATTTTGTTCACAAAGGCGGTTCATAACCACTTGAACACCATGTAAACAGCCATGTTCACAATCCACATGGTCAGAATATATGTTCCATTATGTTGATCAGGAGAAAGTTTGTGGCAAACCAATCCATCTATGATGATGGTACATTAGCAGAGCTGGTGTAAGTGACGAATTGGCCCCTGGGGTCGGGTGGGAAGGTATTTGTATCTGGACTTGACGGTGGCACCTCTTTTATACAACAGTCTTTCCTTACACCTTCGGCTCTGGAGATTGAAAAATGGGGTAATTCAATACTGAACTATCTTTGTAATTAAGGTTGCTTGGCCTGTATTCATAGTTCTTCAAATTAAAGACACTTCTGCCAGCAAATATTTTTTATTTACTGGCCGAATTGTCTTTAATTTGAAGAACTGATTAGAACTATCTTGGAGATTAAGGTTGCTTGGCCTGTATTCATAGTTCTTCAAATTAAAGACACTTCTGCCAGCAAATATTTTTTATTTACTGGCCGAATTGTCTTTAATTTGAAGAACTGATAAGAAATATCTTGGAGATTGAGGTTGCTTGGCCTGTATTCATAGTTCTTAAAAATAAATACACTTAAATATTCGAAACTCTTTTAGACGATGTGTGTCTTCTGTTTTTAAGAACTGATAATAACTGTATATTACAATACGGCTTATGATTGTAGAACGAAATTTGACAATTATAACGCAAATGTATCTTTTGAACGAAAAATCAAAATTTATTTTAAGGAGAAATAACGATAATTTTAACCTTAGGGAACGCTTCACGATTTTGCGTGTCATCCTTGCTCAGGGGCCATGCTAATCTTCTCTGTATCGTTCCAATTGTAGTAGTTGTACCGCCGAACTGGTATCACAGGGGCCATGTTAATCTTCTCTGTATCCTTCCTATTGTAGTAGTTGTACCGCCGAACTGGTATCACAGGGGCCATGCTAATCTTCTCTGTATCCTTCCTATTGTAGTAGTTGTACCGCCGAACTGGTATCACAGGGACCATGCTAATATTCTCTGTATCCTTCCTATTTTAGTATATGTACCGCCGAACAAGCGTGTACAAGCGTTTTAACCTTAGGGATGAAGTATGATAAGATG
>CP092875.1:87334095-87361825 GCA_030710605.1 Cordylochernes scorpioides | reverse complement strand
AAGAAAATTGGTTGACCAAATATCAAGGAACAGGCAAAATCAATGTTTAGTTGATTTTTATTACACTAGATGGCGCTTTGCCATCTAAAAAGCACATATGCTCCTGGTCAGGATATGCCTTCATTATTTTTAATATATAACTGTAAACATATTGGCTTTTTAGAAAGAGGGAATCATATATCGCCGCAACTCTTTTTTATTAACGCGATTAAGGAAGCTTTCGGGCAAGCCCTTCTTCAGCTAATTATAGTGTACAAACAAGGAGAGATTATATATCGTTTTTAATATAAAATAAAATAAAAGAAAAGAAAATTACCACGCCCCTATCGCCCTCGTTTCAATAGCACCGCGTTAACGAGGGCGATAGGGGCGTGGTAATTTTCTTTTCTTTTATTTTATTTTATATTAAAAACGATATATAATCTCTCCTTGTTTGTACACTATAATTAGCTGAAGAAGGGCTTGCCCGAAAGCTTCCTTAATCGCGTTAATAAAAAGAGTTGCGGCGATATATGATTCCCTCTTTCTAAATTGTCGAAATCCGCAAACCGTTTACTATGAATATTGGCTTTTTTGCCTGAATTTTCCAAAACCGGTGTTTGTGACAAATTCAGGCATTAAGAATCTCTGTACTAGAGATTGTATAGGGGAGGTGTATCCATTCATTTACATCAAATAAGGTTTATAGATTATCGAGAAAAACACATAAAATATATATGAAAAAAACAATAGAAAAAAAAATAAAAGATAAGTGGGTCAGGTGTTGATATTAAAAATAAATAAGGCATCTCCTGATCACGAGCACATGTGCTTTTTAAACAAATTTGGCCTTAAATACCCATTTCTTGATTTTTCGGGAAGCCATTGGGACCAAAAATATTTTTGGTCGCAGTGGTTACAGCCTTCTCCACGCTGACGAGCGCCAACAGCGCGAAACGCGTTCGTGGTTGGCTTTTCTTGATTTATCAAGAAATTGGGTTGGCCAAATATTTCGGAGCAAGCTAAATAAACGTTTAGTTTATTTTTGCTCCACTAGATGGCGCTCTGCCATCTAAAAAGCATATGTGCTCGTGGTCAGGAGATGCCTTATATATTTTTAATAAAGATACTTCGGCCAGTAAATCTTTTCATTACCTCGACGTTTTGACAAAAACCTAATTCAAAACGTCGAGGTAATAAAAAGATTTACCGGCCATAGTATCTTTATTTTCAAGAAATGTGAATACCGGTCAGGCAGCCTCGATCTTTATATAAAGACATTAGTAGTAATTAACTAATTACATAATTAAAAGAACGTATTAAAGAAGTGGCTATCAATGAAGGCGACGGAGACCGGAAAAGGAGATGGAGTGGAGCGGAAGTCGACTGCTAGATAAATGAACCAAAAGAAGAAAGTTGGCCGTTAGTAATCTGAGGGTCAACTGGAGCTTTCGCATATTTCTCATTTCTTTGATTATGTCTCATCAATTTTACCTAATTAATCAACAAGGATGGAATAATTGTATTTATTGTAGGCTTTATTTTCTCAAAGAGAAGTCCAAATGTAGAAGTTTTAAGGTCTAAGACTTAAAACACAAATTCCAAAACTACAGTACAAAGCTACAAGCCCATCTGTACAGGTCCCACGCTATAAACTCAAAGATACAAAGCCATTCCTACAAACTTCTAAATCCAGAATTAAAGACTATTCTCAAAAATTTGTTTATTTGTCACTGTTTTATCCTTGAAAGTTGGGAGGTAACCAAGAGTGAGGTGTCGCTTCACTGAGGCAAAACGGACTCCAGTAATCTCGTCTATTAACATCAATTGACTGACTGCTGGTAGCTAAAAACTGTCGCTATTTATATACAAAATTCTATGAAAACCATTATGCAAAACAGGATATTTGCATATCCATAATTCAATATGCAAATACACTACAGTCACAATAAGACACAAGTACAAAATTGACAAAATGGATACCGGTAGTACCAAATATTTGACAATTTGTGTTCCGCAAACTTATGTTTTCGCCTACAATACTAAATTCAATATATAACCTCATTATGAAGAAAAAAGAAATAGCCACCCCCCCCCCTAATCTATAGAAATAAATAACAACTATTCATATAAAATAAAAGGATTTAAAAGCGCGAATGTTTCTTTTATACATAAAACGAACTTCTACTGTCCTTACTGCGATGAAAAAATATATTGGGAGGGCTTGGCTCATCAGTGGTGAACCCTCCTAGAGGTTTCGCCAATTTAATCCACCAGACCGCTTCTCAGAGCTCTAATACTGTATTGGATCATTCTGCTTTTATATGCTACACTAAAGGATGGAATCTTAGGAATGGTTTTCAAGTAAACTATGGACATAAGCTTATAGGACAGTAGAATTACATTCAAATATTTGCTTCGAGCAATGCTCTTCAGCAAACTATAAAGACAAGGCCATTAGGAATAAACCAACACAAAGCAATAACGCGCCATCTATACATATAAAATAAAAGGATTTAAAAGCGCGAATGTTTCTTTTATACATAAAACGAACTTCTACTGTCCTTACTGCGATGAAAAAATATATTGGGAGGGCTTGGCTCATCAGTGGTGAACCCTCCCAGCGGTTTCGCCAATTTAATCCACCAGACCGCTTCTCAGAGCTCTAATATTGTATACGATATACACCCAAAGATACAAAGCCATTCCTAGAAACTTCTAAATCCAGAATTAGAGACTATTCTCAAAAGTTTGTTTATTTGTCACTGTTTTATCCTTGAAAGTTGGGAGGTAACAAGAGTGAGGTGTCGCTTCAGTGAAGCAGAACAGACTCCAGTAATCTCTTTTATTCACATAAATTGACTGACTGCTGGTAGCTAAAAACTGTCGATATTTATATACAAAATTCTATGAAAACGATTATGCAAAACAGGATATTTGCATATCCATAATTCAATATGCAAATACACTACATTCACAATAAGACACAAGTACAAAATTGACAAAATGGATACCGGTAGTACCAAATATTTGACAATTTGTGTTCCGCAAACTTATGTTTTCGCCTACAATACTAAATTCAATATATTACCTGATTATGAAGAAAAAAGAAATAGGCACCCCCCCCCCCCTAATCTATAGAAATAAATAACAACTATTCGTTGATTTCAAATTATTCCAGAATTGAACAAATCCCCATTCTTGATTATTCAAGAAAAACTAACCACAAATCAACGAATAGTTGATATTTTTTCCGACAGATGGCGCAAGCCATCAGCAACTTTTATTTGCATAATCAGGAGATGTCTTCTTCTTGATATAACCACCTGATCCCAGTACAATTCCACTTTTGTACTTCCACCTCATTATGAATACTAACAGTACTAAATTAACCACCGAATGTTGTGACCATAGATATAAGGTTATCCCCAAAGTTCGTGCTATTCTTAAAACGTTGTTTATCTTATTAACTGGCGAATAATATTATATTACGGGGCGCGAATACATAATACAATTACTTTATACATAATACAAAGACATTATACATAACGGCGAATAATATTGGTACAGTTAAACCTGTCTATAGCACCCCTTCTTGGGACTCGTCAAAATAGGGTGCTATAGACAATTGACAATTAAAATAATTTTATTGACATCTTGTCAATACATGCAAAGTACACAGTCTGCACTATTTAAAAAAAAGATAATATGGATTATATTAACTATGAACAATGAATATGGCGCCACTGCCAGCGCTGCAGAGTTTGGTGGAGAATCGCCAGTGGGTCTCCAGCGACACCACGCATATAGGGTGCTATAGAGAGGGGGTGCTATAGACAGGTCACTTTTAATGTAAATCGCATCGTACTACGTATTAAAATCGGGCGCTATAGAGAGGGAGACGATATTTATAGAGGGCGCTATAGACAGGTTTAACTGTATTTATCTTTTTGCAAGTGTTTACGAACTTTTGGGATAACCTTGTGATACAGTATCCAAGATGTGTCAACAAATGACCCAAGTGAGAATGTACAATATTTATAGTACTGACCAACTGTCCGTCTACCAAATCTATAAATAGCAGCTGGTATCAGAAGAGACCGTATCAATCAGAAATGTCCGAAATGTGATCTGAGGGGACAAACACTTCACAGAAATTTGCACGGGGAGGATTCTTCGTCATTTCCAGTAATAGGATAACTTTTGGGGATTGTATTTACATCACTTTTCACAGAATTTCTTTCACGTTTGATTATGATTGTTGAGAATTTGTGAACGTACAGAAGACGGATAACTATTTGCATAATAATTCATTCTTTCAATCAGAATATACCATTTTCTTTTAGAGAGTTGATACTAAGCAAAAAACGTGCAATCTATAAGTATATACACGTATAACGAATAAAGACATTAAGACGCGAATGTTTCTTTTCACAAATAAATCAAACTTCTCTACTGTCATTACTGTCATTATGATGTACTAGAGCGCCATCTGTTATCAAATTATAAAACTATTTTAGTGGCGTATTATTCTTTTTAAAATAAAACAATTTCTACTGTCCTTACTGCGATGAAAAATTAAAGGGAGGGCCTGGCTCATCAGTGGTGAACCCTCATTACTGTTATACTGTTTAAGATACTGTTTCCATAAGAAGATTTGGGCATACAACCATGCAACTTAATCACATTATTGAAGCGTCTGCTTTCATGTTAGGAACAGCCTCAAACTACAGGCAAAGTCAGACTTTCACCAAAGTGTGCCTAGATCATGATGCCATGATCAACGAAAGCTACACCCCATTCCATGACTCATGGAATTCGTGTAATCTTTACACAAGGTGATAAGAAACAACATTGAAGCAGAATGTCTTAAATACAGCGACGCATTATTTGAAGAGATGAAAGAATGGGAAAACAAATTTTACAAATCAGCAGATAGAGAACAACGAGAAAGAAACGATCTAGAAAAAAATGGACGGCTCACTATAAATATCTTGTTGGGCTAGAAAAGCCAGCCATTAGCGAGGCTGTCAACGTAGAAAAGATAAGAATGGTGAAACCTAAGGAAACCAACGACTGATTCCCTTGTTTAGTTCTTCAGATAATCAACGCCCACTACAATAAAAAAAAAGCTCTTTAACGAAATTGAAGGGACAAAAACAATGATCAGCTATAATAGAACTATAATTAGAACAATGCATTATTATGGTATACATGTTATCTTTATATTTGAAATTTCCAAAACTGATGATATGAATCATTCCTTATCAATACCAGTAAAGTTCTTACACTAGACTGATAAGCATAATACATTGTTCTAAATACATAATTAAATGGAGAAGTGTCTTTTTGGTTCGTATCAATTAATATAAATAAATTGACAGTTGCATACGCCTATCAACCTAGCTAGTCGAAGAGTTACAAGCCTTTGTCTGAATTCTTGGCCGATCAGAGCTCACTTTGCCCACATGTACCGCTAGAATACTTCAATTGTGAAAACACGTTAACTCAGTTGAGCAAAGACACCCTTATCAATATGCCAATGATAAAAATCAGTAGAGAAGCGACTTTTCTCGAATCTTCATTTGTAGTTCCCATTAAAACAGATACCCATTGTTAATTTTAAAATTATAAATTTCAACAAAGTGTTATAATAATAAATATATTGTGGCGAAGAAGTAATTTATTATTTAATTTAATTATTCAATGAAAATATTTGAAACAGATTTATATATTTTATTTTTGTAAAATCATCATTTAGTTGCCTAGCTTGCTTGCTCGATATTCTCTAGCTGTAGATAGTTTTTTTGATTTGTAATAATTGTCGACTAGTCGCCGTGACGTCATCAATAAATACTTTCATACCTTCAGATATACATAGACTTGATTTCTACGCTACAATATAATATTTTTAATGAAAAAAAACAAAGTTATATCTAAAAGCAATTTGCATAGCGCATATAATCCTTTCAGTCCGACATGCTCCAATGTATAAAAAGTGAGGGGGTGAAATTGGCCGTGACTAAAGGGTGCTCTCCCTCCCTTCCTCCCTCCAAAAAAGGGACCGAAGGTTGTTTTAGGGGTGTGTTTAGCGCGAGGTACAATTAGAGCGGGGTGACAAGCCTTTCTCCCCCATAGCTACATCGATCTGTTCAGGTGATGTTGCCTGGTATGGTTGCTGCTGTTGCAAGATATGACCAACTGTGGGCATAGTTATGGAAAAGGTGTATGAGTGGTCTCTGTTGCTGTTGTTGTCGTGTCCAATGAAGAGCCTCAGATGTCACCATGCATTTCTATCACAGCAGCAGCAATGTCCACTATCTTGGGTGTGTAAAGCTGCTGCTCTGGGTCTATGTCCATTTTTTGTTGTTGTCGTGTTCAAAGAAGAGCCTCAGATGTCTCCATACATCTCTATCACAGCAGTAGCAATGTCCACTATCTTGGGTGTGTAAAGCTGCTGTTCTGGGTCTATGTCAATTTTCTTTTGTTGTCGTGTCCAAAAAAGAGCCTCAGATGTCTCCATACATATCTATCACAGCAGTATCAATGTCCACTATCTTGGGTGTGTAAAGCTGCTGTTCTGAGTCTATGTCAATTTTCTACAAGGTTGCGGCCATTGCTCGGCATGAGAATATGTGAGTAGGTGTTAGTTCCACACCAGGACAGTTGTTACATGTCCTATAGGTTTTTGTGTCATCTGGATGTATTGTCATTCCCTTATAGTGTTTTGTTCTAAGTCTTGTTATATTTTTTGTCAGTTTTCTCTCAGAGTTTATTTCACATATTTGATCTTGGTGGTCTCTGTGATCCCAAGATGTGGTTGGCGCTCCAGGAACCTGGGTTATGTCTGATTCTCTCTCTTCCAGGATGTAGATCTGAATGTGTTGGATCTGGAGGGACGTCGTGTTGGATTTGAGTGGTCGCCGTGTTGTGGATTTGGGTGGTCGCCGTGTTGTGGACTTTGGTGGTCGCCGTGTTGTGTATTTGGGTGGTCGCCGTGTTGTGGATTTTGGTGGTCGCCGTGTTGTGGATTTGGGTGGTCGCCGTGTTGTGGACTTTGGTGGTCGCCGTGTTGTGGATTTGGGTGGTCGCCGTGTTGTGGATTTTGGTGGTCGCCGTGTTGTGGATTTGGGTGGTCGCCGTGATGTGGATTTTGGTGGTCGCCGTGTTGTGGATTTGAGTGGTCGCCGTGTTGTGGATTTGGGTGGTCGCCGTGTTGTGGACTTTGGTGGTCGCCGTGTTGTGGATTTGGGTGGTCGCCGTGTTGTGGATTTTGGTGGTCGCCGTGTTGTGGATTTGGGTGGTCGCCGTGTTGTGGACTTTGGTGGTCGCCGTGTTGTGGATTTGGGTGGTCGCCGTGTTGTGGATTTTGGTGGTCGCCGTGTTGTGGATTTGGGTGGTCGCCGTGTTGTGGATTTTGGTGGTCGCCGTGTTGTGGATTTTGGTGGTCGCCGTGTTGTGGACTTTGGTGGTCGCTGTGTTGTGGATTTGGGTGGTCGCCGTGTTGTGGATTTTGATGGTCGCCGTGTTGAATCTGGATATTCTACATTGTAGCATGTATACTGGGATTCAAACAATAACTCTGAAAGATATTTGATACACAGTGACTTTTATTGAAGACACACGAGATAACCAAAGTGGGGACAAAATTGCCTCCGTCTCCTTAAAAAAAAAATACAAATTGCGACATTAATAACTTTCCACTTCCTTAAGTTTTATCCATGAGTGTATTTACGCGTATCGATACTTTCTAATTGATTCCTTTTTTCATTATTTGCTTTTTTTTCAACTCTGAAGCGAGTGCATGTAGTGTTATAATGTTTTTGTTGAAATTACCTTTTGAAAAAAAAAAAAAACAGTTCCATAGTTTGTCTTTTTTCATCAATAAAAAAAAATTTATTTGAAGATTGTACTCATTATTATTATTATTTCTTTGTTAATAAGTCATCTGCTTCTTTTTTTTTTTTGTGTGTGCGTGCGATAAATTAAATTTCTCAAAAAATAAATCCACCCGGCTATATCAGAAGGAGCAGGTACAAGAGTGTATAAGATAGGATATAGCCAGGAAGCGAAGACGCCCCGCTGTTTGCTCACCTTGAAGTAAGTAATTGCATAACAGCCGATCAAGGCCGAGTATCGTCTGCGAGATAAAAAAGGCGCCAAATTAAGCCAGTAGCAGGAGGAAGCGGTTAATTTCAGCGGCGACGGACGTCCGGCGATATCTCGGCGTCATTTGTACTGAGAAGTGAACGTAAAAAACATCCTCGCTCATATCGTCACATGGGGGAAAACATCGTTTTGTGTAGCTCCACACTCTCTGTTGTTATAGTTGTAATGCCGAACATGGAGATCAGAATTCACCGCTCAGAACAAGTAGATCAGGGTCTACGGCACAGAACAAGTAGATCAGGGTCTACGGCTTAAAACAAATAGATCAGGATCTATGGTTCAGAACAAATAGATCAGGGTCTATGGTTCAGAACAAGTAGATCAGGATACATTGTTCAGAACAAGCAGATCAGGATCTATTGTTCAGAACAAGTATATATAGAACAGGGTCTACGGCTTAAAACAAATAGATCAGGATCTATGGTTCAGAACAAGTAGGTCAGGATGGCTCAGAACAAATAGATAAAGATACATTCTAAGCAGGTCTAATGTTGATCAGAACCAGCAGAGCAGATTCCATAGTTGTACCGCTGAAGAAGGAAGATGACAGGACTACGCCGGCCTCCCAAAGGATTGCAGAACGTGGGAAGATGTCAGGGGTAAAGATGATGGATCAGGGAGGAGGTGTTTTTTACGGCGTGACAGGCCGTGTGTGGCCAACAACAAGGAAGAGACCGCAGGATGATTCCACGGGAAAGTCCTCTGTCATCCCTTGTCGAGTTCGATAGAGGTATAGTTTGAATTTTCGCGCGAATACTAAGAAAAAAAAACAATCTAAGAATAACCCCCCCATATCTCTATTGCCCCACCCCTCCTCAATAAGGAAAAAAATATTCAAATAAAGTAAAACACAAAGGAAGATGAGTTTCTTTTTAATGACGAAAATGTGTGCATATATAGTTAAACCTATCTATAGCGTCCCCTCTTGGGACATACCAAAATAGGGTTCTATAGAGAGGGAGTGCTATAGACAGGTCACTTTTAATGTAAATTGCATCGTACTACGTATTTAAAATCGGCCGCTATTTAGAGTTTTCATTAAAAAATTAATACTTTCATTAAAAAGAAACTCATCTTCCTTCGTGCTTTACTTTATCTAAACAGGAAGAGTTCTATAGCTTATTAAGAAAAAATGTTATACAGTTAAACATGTCTATATTGCCCCCTCTAAATAGCGCTCGATTTTAAATACGTAGTACGATGCAATTTACTTTAAAAGTGACCTGTCTATAGCACTCCATCTCTATAGCACCCTATTTTGGTGAGTCCCAAGAGGGGGCGCTATAGATAGGTTTAACTGTATATGCATACATTTTCGTCATATACATTCCAAGGACAATATGTAAAAAGAAACAATTGACCAACATAATACTGCCACGTAGAAAATTAGGGAAGACAAAACTTCAGGATGACACAGCCATTTATTCAAGGCAAGAACAAACTATGATTGATAAAAATAAAAAAGATAAGCAATGAGGGAGGTTTACAGAGTACACCTATCCCCCGATTTACACGGTTGATATGTTCCTGAGAAAAACGTGTAAATCGGGGGATAGGTGTACACAGAAATAAAAATAAAATGCATTGACAGGTTAAAATATGTAGTCAGCACATAAGCTCGGGATTCCTCGTGAGATCTATTACACAGCGCATGTGTTCAATCACAGTAGCATTTAGTATAGTGCGATAAAAGCAAAAAAAAAAACTTATTTGGAAAACCGTGTAAAAGCGAAAACGTGTAAAACAAGTACCGTGTAAATCGGGGGATAGGTGTATAGCAAAATATAAACATCAAAAATGGTACTCTGCTAATAAAATAATAAATATTTTGTTACGATATCTTCCCAGTTGAGAAATAGAAGAGAATTCCCCGGTCTGACAGGAGAGGGCATGTCTTAAGGTAACAGGCAATCCATACAATTTACTTATTGTGATCTTTAAGTAGGAAGACAAGGCTGTATTTTTTTTTTTTTAAGGAAAAAATAAGACGATATAAACTTTATACAGTTAGACCTGTCTATAGCGCCCCCTCTAAATAGCACCTTCCTCTCTATAGCGCCCGATTTTAAATACGTAATACGATGCGATATTTACATTAAAAGTGACCTGTCTATAGCGCCCCCTCTAAATAGCGCCTTCCTCTCTATAGCGCCCGATTTTAAATACGTAGTACAATGCGATTTACATTAAAAGTGACCTGTCTATAGCGCCCCCTCTAAATAGCGTCTTCCTCTCTATAGCGCCCGATTTTAAATACGTAGTACAATGCGATTTACATTAAAAGTGACCTGTCTATAGCGCCCCCTCTAAATAGCGTCTTCCTCTCTATAGCGCCCGATTTTAAATACGTAGTACAATGCGATTTACATTAAAAGTGACCTGTCTATAGCGCCCCCTCTAAATAGCGCCTTCCTCTCTATAGCGCCCGATTTTAAATACGTAGTACGATGCGATTTACATTAAAAGTGACTTGTCTATAGCACCCCCTCTCTATAGTACCCTATTTTGGTGAGTCCCAAGAGGGGGCGCTATAGATAGGTTTAACTATATTTTAATCTTCATAATCGAAGCTTTTAAATTATATATATTTTGACCATGGTCCGAACGCAAGTGATCTGATTTGATTTTATATAAAGCCAACGTTTCCAGAAAGTTCTTCGAAAAAGTTTCTTTTAAAAAATGGATAGTGTTATGGAGCAACGAATCGCTATTTATTTTATATTTGAAACTCGGTAAAAAAAACTTCAGAAAGAAGATTGTGTTTTGTACACAGTGTATATAGGACACCTACGTTCTCCTTTGTCCAATACCACAATAAGAACGTAGAAGTCTTATATACACTGGGTACAAAAAACAATCATATTCCGAAGCTGTTTTACCTAGTTTCAAACATAAAATAAATAAAGCTTCCAGGGTTAAGTTTCTTGTGAAACTTTTTATTTTCAAGCTTTCGGACTTGTCAGTCCTTCAACAGGATTATCATGTTAACAAATTAATAATAAATACTATTTTGTTAACGTGATACTCCTGTTGAAGGACTGACAAGTCCGAAAGCTTGAAAATAAAAAGTTTCACAAGAAACTTAACCCTGGAAGCTTTATTTATTTTATTATATTATAAATTAGGGAAGAAAAACGTTTATAAAATAGATAGAAATGTCGGTAAAACAGCTTCAGAAACGATTGTTTTAAATAAAGAGACGTATGGAGATGAAGGTTATAGCAGAGCACGGTATTTACCTTACAACTCTGAACACTCGGAGTTTCCTGGAAAATCTCTTAAAGATTTCTTGAAAAAGCCATGGTCCACCTATGCTGTGTGAGCAGAAGAGCTTAAATTGACTTGTTCCATTATATGTATGTTCCATATGTAAATACCTGTTTTTTTTTTTTTTTCCTCTTTTCGCTCTCCACTTCTTCCATCCATATTTACAATTTTTTTTTCTTATTTTCCATAGGATTATTCAAATAATAATCTGTATATATTTATCATGTGTATATATAATCTTTCTCCATTTTTACCCCTTTGTATATTTCCCACTTTCATAGGTATCTCCGTCTTGTAACCCCAAGGAGAATCCTCTGTAAGACCTGTGTGTCTTGATAAAGGCTTTTGTGTGCGTGTGTGTTATAGCAGATCAAAAGTTTTCAAAATGTACGCCAACTTTAAAAATGGAAGAACAAATCTCTTTGACGGAGTTCGACCTGGTCGACCGTGTGAAACTATGCAAATATCGAACAAATCAAAAGTCTTTTACGAGTAAATATTTCTTTATTTCGACTTAGAGCGCTATGTCCCCCTAGGGACACTTGCACTTTAAAGATAAACACGCTTGTTCGGCGGTACATATACTAAAATTGGAACGATACAGAGAAGATTAGCATGGCCCCTGCGCAAGGATGACACGCAAAATCGTGAAGCGTTCCAATTAAAAATAAACAAAATTTTTAAAAAAGAGAAAGAAAGATATTTTAAATATGTATAGAATTAGTATGCAAGTTAGTTAGAAGAAAAGATAAAATATACATATATCAACACAATTGATATATGTACAAAGGGTTGGTATGCAAATTTAGTTAAATGATATCAAATTGTAAAGTATTGTGTTTATTCATGAGTAAACATTCGAAGGACAATCAGGTACCTATTCGTAACATAGTTTCTATATAAATGTAACCATCAGATGATAGCGAGTCGTTGGTATTAATTCCTATCAAATTATTCATTTTATTATCTCTCAAATAACTTATTCATAATACACTCATAGGCAAAACTTAAGGAAGTTGTACTTTTTAACATGTATATCAGGATTCAGACAATAACTCTGAAAGATATTACAGTGACCTTTATTGAAGACACACAACATAACCAAGTGTGAACAAAATTACCTCTGTCTCTGTCAAAATTGTCTCAAAGACTTTCCACTTCCTTAAGTTTTTTCCATAGTGTGATCTTTATTTTCACACATTACCGTACAAAGACGATATCAAAAAGGGTTCTAAAAGAAGGCATTGGACAAAGTCTAATGAATCATACACAAAAGCCTCTATTACGACATATATATATAGTGTTATATATGGATTTACCACGGAGTATCTGCAAATAAAAATAATAAAAAGTAAAAGATAATCAAATTTAATGGTATAAAAATTAAATTTATATACAGGAAAACTTAAATAGATTGGTCTGGGTAAATCCGAGGAAAAGAAAGTTCTTATACATGGGTTTACCAGGGAGTTTTCAACCCAGCAATCATACAACAATGGGATTAACTGCAAAAAAAAGTCAAAATACAGGAATGATGGTTATCATCCAGAGAACTTCCACCACAGTTTTTACAAGAACAGCCCAGTCTCAGGTGGAATTTTACCAGTTCTCAGCAATAATTGAGCATTCCTTATACATAAAGGTTATAATCTAGAGCGCATCCTTTCATTGATTCTCTTAGCCATGGTGTAGTTGCTCTATTTGTAATTCTGTCTCATCCCTGTAGTTTTGTATTTCGACTTTTTTTTAGTTAATCACATTGTTATATGATTGCGATGAGATAAAATTATATTTATTCCTTAAAACCAATCTGTTTATGAGCTTAATTGTCTTAATTAAGTTTATCTGTATATAAATTTCATTATTACCATTAAATGTACTTAGCTTTTACCTTTTTATTCATGTGTAGAGACTCCGTGGTAAATATCCACGAATAAGAACTTTCTTTTCCTCGGATTTGCCCAGACCAATCTATTAGTTTTCCTGTATAATACATTCCATTATTACCATTAAATGCGATTAGCTCTAACTTTTTTTATTCTTTTCACTCAGACTCCATGGTAATTCCTTGTAAAATACTATAGGTCTTAATAAAGGTTTTAGCATGTATATCGGGATTCAGACAATAACTCTGAAAGATATTACAGTGACCTTTATTAAAGATACAGTGTGAACGAAATTTCGGTCTGCTCTCAATACCTTTGCCGGATTTATCTTTATGCCCGGGGGTCGGTGGAAGGATGGTCTAAACCGTTGGTTTTCGACCGCTACGACCCGGGTTCAATTCCCGCATTGGGCACTTTTTTCTGATAAAAAAAAAAGCTCAAATGGCCCCCGATTCTTGCAAAAGTGCAACCCCACCAGCGAATGCTGAAGTTACCAAACGGGGCTCTGGCACATTTGTAAGTGCAAATTCGAACTGCTTTTCACATGTGTAGACATGTGGTGCACTTACAGTAAAAGCAGTCGCCTACTTCTACCCACCATGATTATCATGGTCTGTACCACGTGTACTAGGGATAAGCAAAAAAAAAAAAAATTATGCCCCGTAATAAGTTTTCTAGACTAAGATTAAAGCACTCACTCCTCACTTTCTTACTGCTACTCTTTTTGTGTTGATTTCTTGCTTCCCTCTTTCTTATTAATTTTTTTTCCTTTTCTTGTTTTTTTTTTTCTTTCTCTTTTTACTCTGTATATATCGTTATTTCCTTTGTCTCACTGCTTTGTTCTTATGCATACCTCTGGTGAATCCTGTATAGGGTCAGTGACCCTAAATAAAGGCTTTTTTGTTGTTGTTGTTGACTAAGATTAAAGCGCAGATTGAAGATTCAAATATAGCCTTCAGATCATATACCGGTAATGTTTTCATACCAGATGAAAAGCGAAGGTTTTTGTGGAATACCAGAGAAGCACATCATATGAAGAACTCTACATTGTTCCTGAAAATATGATGCTTTACTTGGACATTTTTATGACCTCAGTATCAATCTACATGATGTTGACTCCCAAATTCAAGAAACCAACATCAAGATTGCATCGAGACAATTAAACGTGGGGGATAAGGCATAAGCTCGATGTTATTGCTGTGCATCTGGTGGGATCAGCTCGGAGTGATCTACTATGAGCTACTTCAGCCTAACGAAACCATCACTGGAGAACGTTACCAACAACAATTGATGCGATTAAGCCGAGCATTGAGGATCAAAAGCCCACCATATGTCAAAAGACATGACAAGGTGATCTATCAGCACGACAACGCTCGGCCACATGTTGCAAAAGTTGTCAAGGAGACTTTGGAGGCGCTTCAATGGGATGTCCTACCCCACCCGCCGTATTCACCAAACATTTCTCCTTCAGACTACAACATGTTCCGTTCGATGACACATGGCCTGGCCGAGCAGCACTTTACTTCTTACGAAGAGGCGAAAAATTGGGTCGATGTTTGGATCGCCTCAAAAGACGAGGAATTTTTTCGACACGGAATCCGTATGCTGCCTGAAAGATGGGGAAAAGTCGTAGCTAAAGATGGACAATACTTTGAATGAAATATATTATACTGATTTCTCTGAATAAAGCTTCGAATTTATGAAAAAATCCCTCAAAACTTATTTGTACGCCTAATATGTAAATAACAAAGTAATGGGGAAACTAGGAAGAATAATATTATAAAATAAATGAAGATTCCAGGGTTAAGTTTCTTGTACAACTTTTTATTTTCAAGCTTTCGGACTTATCAGTCCTTCAATAGGATTATCACTTTAACAACTTAATAATAAATACATATTTCATATACACGTTAATATATACATATTTTAAATATCTACTATAGAGGAAGGATAATTTAAAAATGATGAAAGTTACAATATACGGTGAAATTGGACGATGGCTACATTTTCAAAAGACACAGCAAACAGCTAAGGAAAACTGAATGTATAAAAAAGACCGTTACATTTACTCCAGATACAAAACAAGAAAACGATTCAAACTTCAAGTCTATCTGGATTCAACAATCCTGGAGCTAATTCACAGCAACAACCGGCAGTTACTGGTGACAGGAGTCAGAGACAGTACCATTCCACCCAGAACTGGAGCCTCGCAGGTCTTCACAGCAACACAAGCCTCCAGCCTACTTGAATAACTACGATGTATATAAAATGTCACAGCCCTCACAATCCTATAAATTCCCATTAAGTGTGGGAGAACTCTTGTAACAGAATATACAGTTAAACCTATCTATAGCGCCCCTTCTTGGGACTCATCAAAATAGGGTGCTATAGAGAGGTGGTACTATAGACAGGTCACTTTTAATGTAAATCGCATCGTACTACGTATTTAAAATCGGGCGCTATAGAGAGGAAGGCGCTATTTAGAGGGGACGCTATAGACAGGTTTAACTGTATTTAAATACTCTGCCTATCATTATACTCTTATTGAGTAAAATTAAACAAGCCTTCAGGGAAAAGTATCTTTTCAAAACATTTTTATTCTCTAGCTTTCAACCACGGACGTCCTTCTACAGGAGAAAAGAAGGGCGTCCGTGCCCGAAAACTAGAGAATAAAAATGTTTTGAAAAGACAATTTTCCCTGGAGGCCTGATTAAATTTACTCAAAATGTTAGAACGGGTTATTTTATTGAATCATACTCTTGGTTAGAAACCATGATGTTTACTCATCTTCAATACCTGTTTGTATATGGAGGATAATGTGAAAATGAGGAAAGCTTTCAGGTGAAATTGGACGATGACTACATATTCAAAAGACTCATCAACCAGTTAATGAAAACTGAGTACCCTGACTATTACATTTAATCCAGATACAAAACAAGAAAGAAACTCAAACTTCAAGCCTATCTAGATTCAACAATCTTGGAGCTAATACCCCTTCTAAATAGCGCCTCTCTATCTATAGCGCCCGATTTTAAATACGTAGTACGATGCGATTTACATTAAAAGTGACCTGTCTATAGCACCACCTCTCTATAGTACCCTATTTTGGTGAGTCCCAAGAAGGGGCGCTATAGACAGGTTTAACTGTATATTCAATAAACAATCACTATGTAAGTAACCACTCATTATTTCTATCAACTCCCAACAAAGCTGTTGCGACCCAAACCTACCATTGATTACCATGGCCTGGATCATGTTGTGTACTTGAAAATATTTTTATAATGATTGAAGAAGGAGATGAAAGGCTTATATATCAAATATATTCTTTGAAAGCTTTTTCAGCAATAAAAGCATTTAGATAAGTCATAAAAAAAAGGTTGAACTTCTTTAAATGTAAAGGCATTCAGAGAGAAAAGACGTCTGTATTTTCACCTATGAGTGTATAGAAATTTCTCTTGTTCTTGCCAAGTTCTATCTACAAATCGAGATATCGTGATTCAAATTACATTAAGAGGATTTGCAGGATACCATTGCTATGAAGGAACCAGAGTCTTCGATCAAAACATCACTCCAAATCCTACAATTCCAATAAGATTTATTAAGCTTTTTTTTTTAAATCTCTGAAATCGTTTTGGAATAGATGAAGCACAATGCTAAGAGAACAAAGGTAAAAGCGTCTAGTTTCTTTATTAAAGAAGTACGAACTTGGAGAGCTATTGTCCGTTATTGTCTGAAAGATCTCGCCAAGCTTATACCTCTCTAATAAAGAAAACTCGTCGCTCTTACCTTTAGTCTCTTACTTAGCATTGTGCTTCATCTATTTTAAAACGATTTCAAGGATTAAAAAAATCTTAATAAGTCTTATTGGAATTGTAGGATTTGGAGTGATGTGTTGGGGTCGAAGACTAGCTCAGTATGAAAGGTAAGAATGAAATCATTTAACATATGAATCTGGGGAAGAATGGAAACAATAGGGATAGGTTGAAAGCATCTTTTGAAGGTCATTATAAAAAGAATTGGATCAGAGGTATATCAAGAAGTTATTCGGATTATAGGAAGCCTGTCATAAGTACGTCGAAAAATTAGATCGATGAAGTTCGGATCATTGTTGTTTAAGGCATAGTACCAATTGGGTCACGAGGGAGAACACCAGGAATACAACGATACGGAAAAAAAGATTGGATGTTTCAGCCCATACTTTCTACTGGCTGAAGGAATCCACCAATAAGGTTACTGGACCATAAACCTCTTCTTCTTCTTCTTTCTTATCTCCACTCAATCATATCAGGGTATCAATCTTTGACAACCATCATGACTGGGTGAAGTAGAATGCGTCTGTCTTTGTCATTAAGACTGGGAGCACTACTCAGTGGCAGGCCGACTTAGCTCCAAAAGAAATGGCCGCCTCTGACATGAGGAACAGACGCCATGTGCAGCCGCTCCTAACATGGAGTACAAACGCTGCTCATCCTGTATCCCTGGAGCCCTTACAGTGTACTCTCAGTTGGGCCAGCTGAGCCCAGGTTTTTTAGTGAGCTTGTTACTGCTCCCTCTCCTCCTTTTTCATCCGGGCTTGGGACTGGCAAAGGTGGAGTTACCATAAACCTGAAATAGGATAGTCTCCATAGTGACTATAGTAAGAACAACAAAGTCCATGAAAACTTTTACAGAGCTGATTATGTAAATATGAACTGAATGATATCAATGATCCAACATGTGAATGCCGCTTAGATGTTGAATCACCAGAGCATCTTTTAACTTGCCCTCTGACTAATCAAATTGTATGTAGATACTTTGAAACATTACCAAATTCTCTTTGTGTATATACTCTATCTTATGAGAACTTTGTTAAGTTTAGAACTATGTGTACAATAATTTACAAAACACTACTAATCCATCGTGTAAATAATTAATCATATATATGTAAATAATACTAGCACAGCACAATAGTCCTTTGGACTTCGTGCTTTTATAACAATAAATAAATAAAATTGTAAATATGGTGGGGATATATCATCAATACATTTCTTTTAAACACTAATTTCTTGTGTTCTTTGTCTTCTTGTGTGCATGGGAAAAAATATTCATTTTGAGAAGCAATGTACACCTATCCCCCAATTTACACGGTACTTGTTTTACACGTTTTCGCTTTTACACGGTTTTCCAAATAAGTTTTTTTTTTTTTATCGCACTATACTAAATGCTACTATGATTGAACACATGCGCTGTGTACACATCTCACGAGGAATCCCGAGCTTATGTGCTGACTACATATTTTAACCTATCAATGCATTTTATTTTTATTTCTGTGTACACCTATCCCCCGATTTACACGTTTTTCTCAGGAACGTATCTACCGTGTAAATCGGGGGATAGGTGTATTTGTAAAGAAAATTTTAATGGGTAAAAGAGCGGTGAACAACTGGATTCGAAGTCTGGATGGGAAGAATATATAAAGAGAATAACTAAAGATACAGATAAAGATTTGTTGACACGTTCAGAAAGTAAAACTTTAACTGGCCGAAGTGTCTTACAGAAATATGAATACCGGCCAGGCCAACTCTATCTACAAGATAAAGAGTACCCTGACGTATGCACAAAGGAACGTGTGGCCACTGGACATGCGTCGGACCAGGAGGCTGTTGTTGAGTGCTGCGCTGCCTGGAGTATAGGAGCTCTATCTATTATTTCTTCCTGTGGTGAATCTGTATAAGACTGGTGGTCTTAATAAATATTTGTGTGTGTGTAATAAAGATAGAATAACATGGCTTCACTGAAGGCCAAAATGTGCTGAAAAGCAAAGAAACTGATGAAAATAAATAGAATTACCTATACGTCTTTAACTAAACTTTAAAAATATTTCCATCTAACATTCGTCTTTCAGCATTCGGCATTCGTTTTTCAATGGTTCAGAAGTCTCTGATGGTCGAAATGAAAATGAATCCACGCTGTAATCCCAAATATTTTCTTGAAGTCAGAGACGCGGTGATAAGAAAATGTATTTCATTAAACTCTACACACACGTTAAAACAATAATCAATATGTTATTCAACGAGCACAAATATTTTTTAGCTCCAGGATTTCCTCACTGAACTTCCCATATTACTGGAGCGGAGACCTTGGCCTTCGTCTAATCTAGAGATAAAAAAGTGGCTGTTTTGTTTTCCTCAATATGTCCATTCACTTTTTGTTTCTATTCGGAAAACATCATAATTTTTGACTAGGAATTTCTGCACAGATTCTGTATACAAGTATATTACTGTTCTTGTATATGTACATAGAGTAAGTTTACATAACACACGGACCCTACACAAGTACAGAACAGTTCACAGCACGGACCCTACACAAGTACAGAACAGTTCACAGCACGGACCCTACACAAGTACAGAGTTCACAGCACGGACCCTACACAAGTACAGAACAGTTCACAGCACGGACCCTACACAAGTACAGAACAGTTCACAGCACGGACCCTACACAAGTACAGAACAGTTCACAGCACGGACCCTACACAAGTACAGAGTTCACAGCACGGACCCTACACAAGTACAGAACAGTTCACAGCACGGACCCTACACAAGTACAGAACAGTTCACAGCACGGACCCTACACAAGTACAGAACAGTTCACAGCACGGACCCTACACAAGTACAGAACAGTCCACAGCACGGACCCTACACAAGTACAGAACAGTTCACAGCACGGACCCTACACAAGTACAGAACAGTTTACAGCACGGACCCTACACAAGTACAGAACAGTCCACAGCACGGACCCTACACAAGTACAGAACAGTTTACAACACGGACCCTACACAAGTACAGAACAGTCCACAGCACGGACCCTACACAAGTACAGAACAGTTTACAGCACGGACCCTACACAAGTACAGAACAGTCCACAGCACGGACCCTACACAAGTACAGAACAGTTTACAGCACGGACCCTACACAAGTACAGAACAGTTTACAGCACGGACCCTACACAAGTACAGAACAGTTTACAGCACGGACCCTACACAAGTACAGAACAGTCCACAGCACGGACCCTACACAAGTACAGAACAGTCCACAGCACGGACCCTACACAAGTACAGAACAGTTTACAGCACGGACCCTACACAAGTACAGAACAGTCCACAGCACGGACCCTACACAAGTACAGAACAGTTTACAGCACGGACCCTACACAAGTACAGAACAGTCCACAGCACGGACCCTACACAAGTACAGAACAGTTTACAGCACGGACCCTACACAAGTACAGAACAGTCCACAGCACGGACCCTACACAAGTACAGAACAGTTCACAGCACGGACCTTACACAAGTACAGAACAGTTCACAGCACGGACCCTACACAAGTACAGAGTTCACAGCACGGACCCTACACAAGTACAGAGTTCACAGCACGGACCCTACACAAGTACAGAACAGTTCACAGCACGGACCCTACACAAGTACAGAACAGTTCACAGCACGGACCCTACACAGGTACAGAACAGTTCACAGCACGGACCCTACACAAGTACAGAGTTCACAGCACGGACCCTACACAAGTACAGAACAGTTCACAGCACGGACCCTACACAAGTACAGAGTTCACAGCACGGACCCTACACAAGTACAGAGTTCACAGCACGGACCCTACACAAGTACAGAACAGTTCACAGCACGGACCCTACACAAGTACAGAACAGTTCACAGCACGGACCCTACACAGGTACAGAACAGTTCACAGCACGGACCCTACACAAGTACAGAGTTCACAGCACGGACCCTACACAAGTACAGAGTTCACAGCACGGACCCTACACAAGTACAGAACAGTTCACAGCACGGACCCTACACAAGTACAGAGTTCACAGCACGGACCCTACACAAGTACAGAGTTCACAGCACGGACCCTACACAAGTACAGAGTTCACAGCACGGACCCTACACAAGTACAGAACAGTTCACAGCACGGACCCTACACAAGTACAGAACAGTTCACAGCACGGACCCTACACAAGTACAGAACAGTTCACAGCACGGACCCTACACAAGTACAGAACAGTTCACAGTACGGACCCTACACAAGTACAGAACAGTTCACAGCACGGACCCTACACAAGTACAGAGTTCACAGCACGGACCCTACACAAGTACAGAGTTCACAGCACGGACCCTACACAAGTACAGAGTTCACAGCACGGACCCTACACAAGTACAGAACAGTTCACAGCACGGACCCTACACAAGTACAGAACAGTTCACAGCACGGACCCTACACAAGTACAGAACAGTTCACAGCACGGACCCTACACAAGTACAGAACAGTTCACAGTACGGACCCTACACAAGTACAGAACAGTTCACAGCACGGACCTTACACAAGTACAGAACAGTTCACAGCACGGACCCTACACAAGTACAGAACAGTTCACAGCACGGACCCTACACAAGTACAGCGTTCACAGTACGGACCCTACACAAGTACAGAACAGTTCACAGCACGGACCCTACACAAGTACAGCGTTCACAGTACGGACCCTACACAAGTACAGAACAGTTCATAGCACGGACCCTACACAAGTACAGAGTTCACAGTACGGACCCTACACAAGTACAGAACAGTTCACAGCACGGACCCTACACAAGTACAGCGTTCACAGTACGGACCCTACACAAGTACAGAACAGTTCATAGCACGGACCTTACACAAGTACAGAGTTCACAACACGGACCCTACACAAGTACAGAACAGTTCATAGCACGGACCCTACACAAGTACAGAACAGTTAACAGCACGGACCTTACACAAGTACAGAGTTCACAACACGGACCCTACACAAGTACAGAACAGTTTATAGCACGGACCCTACACAAGTACAGAACAGTTCACAGCACGGACCCTACACAAGTACAGAACAGTTCACAGCACGGACCTTACACAAGTACAGAACAGTTCATAGCACGGACCCTACACAAGTACAGAACAGTTCACAGCACGGACCCTACACAAGTACAGAACAGTTCACAGCACGGACCCTACACAAGTACAGCGTTCACAGTACGGACCCTACACAAGTACAGAACAGTTCACAGCACGGACCTTACACAAGTACAGAACAGTTCATAGCACGGACCCTACACAAGTACAGAACAGTTCACAGCACGGACCCTACACAAGTACAGAACAGTTCATAGCACGGACCCTACACAAGTACAGAACAGTTCACAGCACGGACCCTACACAAGTACAGAACAGTTCACAGCACGGACCCTACACAAGTACAGCGTTCACAGTACGGACCCTACACAAGTACAGAACAGTTCATAGCACGGACCCTACACAAGTACAGAACAGTTCACAGCACGGACCCTACACAAGTACAGAACAGTTCATAGCACGGACCCCTACACAAGTACAGAACAGTTCACAGCACGGACCCTACACAAGTACAGAGTTCACAGTACGGACCCTACACAAGTACAGAACAGTTCTAGCACGGACCCTACACAAGTACAGAACAGTTCACAGCACGGATCCTACACAAGTACAGAACAGTTCACAGCACGGACCCTACACAAGTACAGAGTTCATAGCACGGACCCTACACAAGTACACAACAGTTCACAGCACGGACCCTACACAAGTACAGAACAGTTCATAGCACGGACCTTACACAAGTACAGAGTTCACAACACGGACCCTACACAAGTACAGAACAGTTCATAGCACGGACCCTACACAAGTACAGAACAGTTCACAGCACGGACCTTACACAAGTACAGAGTTCACAACACGGACCCTACACAAGTACAGAACAGTTCATAGCACGGACCCTACACAAGTACAGAACAGAGTTCACAGCACGGACCCTACCACAAGTACAGAACAGTTCACAGCACGGACCTTACACAAGTACAGAACAGTTCATAGCACGGACCCTACACAAGTACAGAACAGTTCACAGCACGGACCCTACACAAGTACAGAACAGTTCACAGCACGGACCCTACACAAGTACAGCGTTCACAGTACGGACCCTACACAATTACAGAACAGTTCACAGCACGGACCTTACACAAGTACAGAACAGTTCATAGCACGGACCCTACACAAGTACAGAACAGTTCACAGCACGGACCCTACACAAGTACAGAACAGTTCATAGCACGGACCCTACACAAGTACAGAACAGTTCACAGCACGGACCCTACACAAGTACAGAACAGTTCACAGCACGGACCCTACACAAGTACAGCGTTCACAGTACGGACCCTACACAAGTACAGAACAGGTTCATAGCACGGACCCTACACAAGTACAGAACAGTTCACAGCACGGACCCTACACAAGTACAGAACAGTTCATAGCACGGACCCTACACAAGTACAGAACAGTTCACAGCACGGACCCTACACAAGTACAGAGTTCACAGTACGGACCCTACACAAGTACAGAACAGTTCACAGCACGGGACCCTACACAAGTACAGAACAGTTCACAGCACGGACCCTACACAAGTACAGAGTTCATAGCACGGACCCTACACAAGTACACAACAGTTCACAGCACGGACCCTACACAAGTACAGCGTTCACAGCACGGACCCTACACAAGTACAGAACAGTTCACAGCACGGACCCTACACAAGTACAGAACAGTTCACAGCACGGACCCTACACAAGTACAGAACAGTTCATAGCACGGACCCTACACAAGTACAGAACAGTTCACAGCACGGACCCTACACAAGTACAGAACAGTTCACAGCACGGACCCTACACAAGTACAGCGTTCACAGTACGGACCCTACACAAGTACAGAACAGTTCATAGCACGGACCCTACACAAGTACAGAACAGTTCACAGCACGGACCCTACACAAGTACAGAACAGTTCATAGCACGGACCCTACACAAGTACAGAACAGTTCACAGCACGGACCCTACACAAGTACAGAGTTCACAGTACGGACCCTACACAAGTACAGAACAGTTCACAGCACGGACCCTACACAAGTACAGAACAGTTCACAGCACGGACCCTACACAAGTACAGAGTTCATAGCACGGACCCTACACAAGTACACAACAGTTCACAGCACGGACCCTACACAAGTACAGCGTTCACAGCACGGACCCTACACAAGTACAGAACAGTTCACAGCACGGAGCCTACACAAGTACAGAACAGTTCACAGCACGGACCCTACACAAGTACAGAACAGTTCACAGCACGGAGCCTACACAAGTACAGAACAGTTCACAGCACGGACCCTACACAAGTACAGAACAGTCCACAGCACGGACCCTACACAAGTACAGAACAGTTCACAGCACGGACCCTACACAAGTACAGAACAGTTCACAGCGCAAGGACCCTACACAAGTACAGAGTTCACAGCACGGACCCTACACAAGTAAGTTCAGCTCTAGCCGAGATACAACTCACCAAACTCCGATAAACAAATAAACCAAAAGTGAGAGCTGACTTCCATGCCCTATCAACACCGAGAGATCACGTGACCCCCGTAAGACGGGGAGAGAGAGTGAGGGGGGCGAGGCCTGAGAAACCCCCTCCCCCCTCGTCTAAAAAGTCCCGTTATAATTGGCGGCACGTGCCGGCGACGAGCCAATCAGCGACGAGCAGGCAGCTCGAGCGCCACACGTGGACCACGGTGAGTGACACAAACACCCGCTTCTCTCAAACCCACTTCTCCCACTTTTTTTTCTTTTTCTTTTTTTTTTTTTTTCGTACACTTTTTTTTATAAAAGTTTTTTAATAACATTTTTTTACTATTCCATTTTTAAACCTAACTTTCTTAAGCGTTTTGTATCATTTCCAATACTTTTTATAATATAAAAGGCACTTTTAAATATCTTTATAGACAATTTTATCTATTTTTTTCACTTCTTTTAACTCTTTAAGATATGTTTTTGCTGCCAATCACAATTGAAACTATGTAAATATTAAAAAAAAACTATTTAATAACAATAAAAGGTTGAGATGTACAAATGATGCATGCGACAACATAAGAGTTAAAAAAAAACTAAGTAAAAAATCTTCAAATCTTATAAAAATTACCTGTATAACATAACTTTGCAGGTGTATGATATTCATATATCAAAAAAGGCACCGCTCCCTTTAAAAATGCATTAAAACAATCGTTTTTTTTTTACTCTAGTAACATAACGGTAGTGATAATAAATGAAACTGTACTGATTGGTCCATAGTCAAGTTTACAGTAGCTATCGTATACAGGTTGTTGGCTTTTGTTTGAATTCGTTCAAACTTGTAACTTATTCCTGATCATCACAAATACGTTTTGTATTGGAATCATACCCGAAGGCGTTGATTTAATCCATTTTTAAAGGGATATGTTCCTCTTTTGCTATATATATAATAATAATACCGTTAAGAGAATTTCAAAATTTATAAAATTTGTTATTTAGTTTAAACATGTGAGTTTTTTTAAAATATATATGTAATGTACATAAGATGAGGAGGTATCAAAACATGGCGTGAAATCAAATAAGAAATTTCTAATAAGGAATAGGTATAAAAACACTGACAAGGCGAAGATTCCCAAAATTATTCAAAATCTAAAAGAGGGGATGTCAGAATACTCCCTGCTAAGACAATGACAATTTAAACAATCTAATTGATTCTTCTAATCAATTGTTACAAAGATTATATAATAAAATAGTAAATAAAGGGTAGATAAAATGTAGGGGAATATTTATAGTTGTGTATGTGTACAAATGTCTTCAGCAAGGAAGGCTTCCCCACCTTTAGAGAGTCCTCCTCCAGACAAAGTGTGGCAAAGATCATAACTTACAAGGTTATCCCAAAAGTTCATAAACACTTACAAAAAAATTGAAATACATTCGCCGTTATGTATAATATCTATGTATAAAGTAATTGTATTATATATATATTATTATGTATTCGCTGTAATAATATTATTCGTCGTTATGTATAATGTCTTTGTATTATGTATAACGTAATTGTTTTATGTATTATATTATGTATTCGCCGTAATAATATTATTCGCCAAGTAATAAGAAAAACAAAGTTTTAAGAAAATTTGAAATTTGTTGCAGGTGTTTACGAACTTTTGGATCAACCTTATAGTAAACAACTCAGTGTAAAATAGAGATATACTATGCAAATCTATGGAAAGACCTGGTTGCCTTGACTGATGTTCCTTCAGCCTTCTCAGTCCTATGATAATTGTGTCTGGTGAGATACACGTTCTGGACTGTTGGTATTCCTCTTCAGCGTTGGTAGGACAGTAGAGGACATGTAGGATACAGGGAGATGTCTCAGAACGTTTCAAACCAACACATTCCAGTTGAAGACTGTAGATTTCTTCCATTAGTAGATAAACACAAACACAGAAGCCGTTATTAAGACATATAGTCTTATCATTACTCTTCACAATTCATCCTTTCATACTTCATCCCTAAGGTTAGAAATAATCGTTTTATAAGCTTATGTCCATAGTTCTCTTGAAAACCATTTCTGAGATTTCATCCTTCAGTGTTGCGTATATAAGCAGAATCGTCCAATACAGTATTAGAGCTCTGAGAAGCGGTCTGGTGGATTAAATTGGCGAAACCGCTGGGAGGGTTAACCACTGATGAGCCAAGCCCTCCCAATATATTTTTTTCATCGTAGTAAGGGCAGTAGAAGTTTGTATTATGTATAAAAGAAACATTCGTGCTTTTAAATCCTTTCATTTTATATGTATAGATGGCGCGCTATTGCTTTGTGACAATTAAGCTTATATACACAGATTTGTCTGGGTATATCCAAAGAAAAGAAAAAATCTAAAAAATAAATAAAAGGGAATAAAATAAAGATATTTACATATGGTATATGCGTACCTGTGCTTAGTACTCTTTGTTTCTCTCATTCAATAGCATTTAAAATTGAGTAAAATATATCAGACCTCCAGGGGAAAATTCTCAAAAAACTTTTATTCTCTAGCTTTCAGCCACGAACGCCCTTATACAAGAGAAAATTTGGTATAATATGGAATTCAAAATATTATCAAAAGTATAAAATCGTGATCAGGAACTGTTTCTTGTAAGGATTTTTTACTAATACTTTGTTCTTATGTAAAGAATCCTCAGCTGAAGAATGAAGGTTATAAAAATTTGAAGCGGGGAACTTATTTACATTATTGGCATTCATAGAAAGTGAAATACTAAAGAAAATAATGGCAAAGAGAAATGTTTATTAGTAGATAAAGATTGCTTTTAACTCGAATGGTTGTTATGTGATCACGGCATGAACTATATAGCCAAGCGTTGTCTTTATAGTGGCTTTGTGTAAACTGTTTCCATCTTTGAAAAGAAAAATAGACATTGAAATATCTCATTACATCTTTGAGTGCCAGTATATTAGCGAGGAAAGAAAAACGTTCTTCTT
>CP092875.1:87289242-87333995 GCA_030710605.1 Cordylochernes scorpioides | reverse complement strand
AAAAGTAAACGACAGCCAACTTACCTCAGTACAAAGTATTTTAACCAGCGTCATATCAAGTCGAATGGTTGCTCTGTCCCTATATAACTTTTACAAAGCAGTAAGTAGGAACTTGGATTCATCGTTTTCTCCTCCACTACATGATGGAGATTGATCATCGTGAGGAATATCGTTGTAAACTGGCAATGTGAGAGGAGAATCTGAATAAGACTGGTGTCTTAATAAAGGGGCTTTGTGTGTGTAAACTGTTTGTAGGCAGGGTAAATTAGACTTTTGGTAGATACAGCTTTAAACTTTTATAAGTTAATAGATGATATAATAAGAAAACATAAATGAAAAAGTTAAAAACAGCACTGCATGATAGCTTAAATGTATAATTTATTAAAAAGAAAGTTAAAACACGAATTGAGTATTTAACAATGGCATAAAAGGTCTTCCATGTAAAGATTATTAAAATACGCGTCCTTCTATTTCTCTAGAATTCAGAAAACCAGAATATAGCTTCTATTTTAAAAGTTATTTTATCAATCTTTCCAAATACACTCAAGGACAAAACTTAAGGAAGTTGTACCTTTTATCATGTATATTGAGATTCAGACAATAACTCTGAAAGATACACTCATGGACAAAACTTAAGGAAGTTGTACCTTTAAGCATGTATATCGGGATTCAGACAATAATTCTGAAAGATACACTCATGGATAAGACTTAAGGAAGTTGTACCTTTTATCATGTATATTGAGATTCAGACAATAACTCTGAAAGATACACTCATGGATAAGACTTAAGGAAGTTGTACCTTTAAGCATGTATATCGGGATTCAGACAATAATTCTGAAAGATACACTCATGGATAAGACTTAAGGAAGTTGTACCTTTTAGCATGTATATCGGGATTCAGACAATAACTCTGAAATATATTACAGTGACCTTTATTGAAGACACACGAGATAACCAAGTGTGAACAAAATTCACGCTGTCTCCTTTAAAAAAAAAAAAAAGCAGACGACCGGCTACATTAAAATGTGAAACTTCCTTAATTTTTGTCCATGAGAGTAAAAATTAAAAAAAAATCGTCAATATAGTAAACACCTTCAAATAAACATTTTAATAAGTTATCATCAATCAACGAATACAATTTTTTATTCCTGACTAACTTTATCTCATCGACAAAGTCATATTTATTCTATGTGTATAAAAATGAACATAATTTTGATCAACTTTATAACCGAACGTTTCAGTATGGAACTATCGCTAAGGAAAGAAAATAATCCTTTATTCCAGGATTTCGACAAATTATAAAAATTTATAAGACTCTCCACAACTCTTTTTATTTACATAATTAAAGGAAGCTTTAGGAGAAGTTCTTCTTCAGCTAACTAAAACGTATAAATAAGGTAATGGAAAGAGAGAGAGATTGAAACTTTTTATATTTTATATAAGATTATTTGAGGTTAAATACAATATTGAATAAATAAGACTAAATAAGATTAAATATATGGATAAAATAATGATAAATATATAAAATATAATTGATAAATATACATATATGTAAATATATAATATATGTATATATATACAAGGTCTTCATTGGTGGCGCCCACCGCAGAAAAGACTCCTTAATTAATTAATTAATTAATACATATTAAAAAAAAAAAAACTTTAATATATTCGTCAAATTTTATTTTTGTATATATAAAAAATGTTGACTATATATATATGAAATACCTTTAAGAATATCAGTGAATTTTTACCTATGTAAATTGGCTTTTTTATTCCTCTCTATATTGTACGTGTTTTGGCGAAATTGTCTAAATTGGCGTGTGTTGAGATATTGCTCGAAAACCTTCCATTTAAGCTGTAGATGTGGGCACCTTTATAAATATTATAAGCTTGACCCGGCTTCGCCCGGGTTCAACCTGAGTGAATGTACACACATGAACAAAAATTAAGGAAGTGAAAAATCTAATGTCGCTTGTCGTCTAATTTATTATTATTATTATTATTTTTTTTTTTGAAGGAGATAGAGACAATTTTTTTCACACTTGGTTATCTCGTGTGTCTTCAATAAAGGTCACTGTAATATCTTTCAGAGTTATTGTATGAATCCCGATATACATGGTAAAAGGTACAACTTCCTTAAATTTTGTCCATGAGTGTATATTGGTTATCTCCTGTGTCTTCAATAAAGGTCACTGTAATATCTTTCAGAGTTATTGTCTGAATACCGATATACATGCTAAAAGGTACAACTTCCTTAAGTTTTGTCCATGAGTGTATATTGGTTATCTCCTGTGTCTTCAATAAAGGTCACTGTAATATCTTTCATAGTTATTGTCTGAATCCCGATATATATGGTAAAAGGTACAACTTCCTTAAGTTTTGTCTATGAGTGTATATTGGTTATCTCCTGTGTATCCAATAAAGGTCACTGTAATATCTTTCAGAGTTATAGTCTGAATCTCGATATACATGGTAAAAGGTACAACTTCCTTAAGTTTTGTCCATGAGTGTATCTTTCAGAGTTATTGTCTGAATCCCGATATACATAGTAAAAGGTATAACTTCCTTTTGTCCATGGTATATCCCGTTATATAACTTAATAATATCACTATCAGGAGATGTATATGTCTTTCTCTTATCAACCTGATCCTATTACAGTTTCACTTTTGTCTATTTTATTCACTTATTGATGTGGTCTATATTTTAAATTTTCAGTACAATTGGTCTTGCGGTGGATATCAGAGTCCTATGCTGTATTATTCGATGCTCCAAAAACCCGGGTTTCTCGGACTGAAATCACACAATATTTCAGAGTTAGAAGAAACTTCCCAAAATAACATATGGCAATTATTTTGTTACCAGTCAAGTAATTGTATCATTAACGACTTCCTATTCTGTTATTTATAATCAAAGTGGAACTTTGGCCTAGGAACCTTGATAAATCTCTCTCCATGTAATTATAGAGAAATTACACCGAAATATTGCAACAACTGATATACGCTACTCAAGAACACAAAATGTATTTATTTATAAAATATATTATGAAAAATAGAAAAGATCAGGTTATGATATATTAACAAATGAGGCATTGATTTTTTGTTCCACTAGACAATTTGGCAATTTAAATAATTTCATGGATTCTTCTAATCAATTTTTACAGAAAAAAATTATGTGCGATAAAATAAAGGATAATATATAATAAAATAGTAAATAAAGGGTAGATAAAATGTAGGGGAATATATATAGTTGTATCTGTACATATTTCTTCAGCAAGGAAAGCTTCCCCACCTTGAGAGAGTTCTCCTCCAGACAAGGATAGCGCTCTGCCATCTGAAATGTTGATGTGAGGGGGTCAGGATCTGCATCTGTTATTTCAATATGGTATTATAAGATGATTTGTTTGTCAAACGAGAGATAATGGACCTTGCAATAATTGGTTTTATTATGAATTGAAGTCTGAATTTAAGATATAATTGGAAGTAATTTGGAAAATGGAAAATATCAAAGTGTGAGATCTTTATATCTCCATAATTTGTATGGATTTGCTAGAGAGCTGGCACAACCAGAATTACGGGCTATATAGCTTCGATAGAGTTATAACATGACCAGAACTACGGGTCGTATAGCTTCGAGAGAGTTATAACAAGACCAGAACTACGGGTCGTATAGCTTCGAGAGAGTTATAACAAGACCAGAACTACGGGTCGTATAGCTTCGAGAGAGTTATAACAAGACCAGAACTACGGGTCGTATAGCTTCGAGAGAGTTATAACAAGACCAGAACTACGAGTCGTATAGCTTCGATAGAGTTATAACAAGACCAGAACTACGAGTAGTATAGCTTCGATAGAGTTATAACATGACCAGAACTACGAGTCGTATAGCTTCGATAGAGTTATAACAAGACCAGAACTACGGGTCGTATAGCTTCGAGAGAGTTATAACAAGACCAGAACTACGAGTCGTATAGCTTCGATAGAGTTATAACAAGACCAGAACTACGGGTCGTATAGCTTCGAGAGAGTTATAACAAGACCAGAACTACGAGTCGTATAGCTTCGATAGAGTTATAACAAGACCAGAACTACGAGTAGTATAGCTTCGATAGAGTTATAACATGACCAGAACTACGAGTCGTATAGCTTCGATAGAGAGCTAGCACGACCAGAACTAGGGGTCGTATAGCTTCGATAGAGTTATAACACGACCAGAACTACGGGTCGTATAGCTTCGATAGAGTTAGAGCAAGACCAGAACTACGAGTCGTATAGCTTCGATAGAGTTATAACACGGCCAGAACTACGAGTCGTATAGCTTCGATAGAGAGCTAGCAAGACCAGAACTACTTTCCATCTTGTTTTAAAAGTGTGACAGTGGGTCGCTAAACGTCAAGGACAATAAAATTTTATATAAAAGTTGAGAAAAGTCTTCAACTTGAATTAGTTGAGATGGTAAGTTATTGGAATTATTTTTATAAACATATTAACATATTCATAAAAGCGTGAAATCCGGGAAATGTTAATTTCTCAAATAATGTACTTGGATAGATAGTGGATATTGCTGCTGCTGTGATGGAGATGCATGGAGACATCTGAGACTCTTCTTTGGAAACGACAACAACAACATGTACTTGGGTTCAGTGTTTTGTTCATTTTCGACCATATTAATCATAAAGTACATTTAAATATCGATTGAGAATGGGATTGCAGCTTGAAGGGTGTCTACAGACGTTGAGCAAATGGGTGCTGTGGTGTCAAAACACGGCAGCTATCCAGACAGCTGGGGTGTCAGGTGTCGTAGGGTGCAGGACCGCCAGCCCCTCAAGAACTTGTCACCCCACTTACATACTGGCTGATGGTGGGGCAAGTCTTGTGTCTGTGCGTCATGTGCAGAGTCCTATATTTACATACTTGTTGGCGTTTGGTGGAATATAATCCATCGATTTTTTAACAGCAACGATCCGGGATCAAATCCTGCATAGGACACTTTTTTTCTGAAGAAAAAAAAAATATTTCAATGGCCGCTGTTACTTGTAAAAGTCCAACCCCACCTATGAGTGCAAGTAACTAAACTGGGCTTTGGTATACTTAGAAGTGCATAAGTCGAAATGCTTACCACATCTGTAGAGATGTGGTGCACTTGCAGTAAAAGCAGTGGCTAACTACTACCTGGTGGTTATGCAAATTTTTTTAAAATTCGAAAATCTTCGAGACTTTCTCTCTGGTTTTATATTTTCTCTGCGCTCGTGTGTGCTAAATCCCGACCTACAAAAGAATAAACAAACAGTTTAATCATAACAGAATGACCCATGGCTGCAGTAAGCATATCGAGAGTGAATCCCCAAGAAGGCGGAAGTGGGATGATTTCCTGGTCCCCAAAGAAGACCCACAAAACAAGATATTTTTTGTCCCGACCCCTCGAGGGTTCTTTTATTTTTAGGTTTCATATTAATAGATGTTAAATAGGGCCGTGATTCGAGGGTGGGTGGGTCCTCTCACTCTCCCCAGCGGGACGTTTTTAGGCTTAGTCCCTCAGTTTATCTCTTACTTGGGACGTTTTTAGGTTCAGTCCCTCAGTTTATCTCTTACTTGGGACGTTTTTCTGCTTAGTCCATTAACTTTCCTTCTTACTTGGGACGTTTTTAGGTTCAGTCCCTCAGTTTATCTCTTATTTGGGACGTTTTTAGGTTCAGTCCCTCAGTTTCTGTCTTATTTGGGACGTTTTTCTGCTTAGTCCATTAACTTTCCTTCTTACTTGGGACGTTTTTAGGTTCAGTCCCTCAGTTTCTCTCTTATTTGGGACGTTTTTAGGTTCAGTCCCTCAGTTTATTTCTAACTTGAAACGTTTTAGGGCTTAGTTCATTAACTTTCCGTCTTACTTAGGACGTTTTTAGGTTCAATCCCCAGTTTCTCTCTTATTTGGGACGTTTTAGGCTTGTTCCATTAATTTCTATCTTACTTAGAGCCGTCTTAGGTTCAGTACTTTAGTTTATGTATCTCTAAAAGACTTTTTAGGCTTAGTAAATCAGTTCTGAATCTCTAAAAAAAAACGTTTGTAGTCGTAACTCTTCAGTTTCTGTCTTTCTGAAAACCATTTTAGCTCTGGTTTCACAGTTTTGACTCTGTCATTTTATATCTAAATGTTAAAAACGGTAGTTTTTGGAAAGAAAACCGCATTTCTCTCTTGATTAGGTGTAGATGTAACAGCATATATCATATGAGAGGTTATAATACTCCGTCATATCATTTTTAAATCTTGAATACTTGCTTTTTCACGATTCCTATGTAGAACCTTTTTGTAAACTTGTTTCTTTAAAGGAGGAAAAATACGTATGCGATCTTTTTTCCTGAATTTGAGGAGGAAATAGGCCAGCTAGGATGTCTTTACGATATTTTACAAGAACTTTATTGAACACCGTCGATGTCCTATCTGGCTGAATGCCATCCTTGGAACAAGGGGACATTATTCAATCAGTGAAACATTCTGTGTGACACAGGCTCTCTGCAATAAATAAGATGAAAGGAGAACATATCGAAATAATACGTTTTTGTATTGTAGGCTCAAAAGGTAAAATCATAAGACGAAATATGAAAATGCAATAAAACCTTTGGGGTGGTTGTTGTTGTGTCCAATGAAGAGTCTCAGATGTCTCCATGCATCTCTATCATAGGAGTTGCAATGTTCTCTATCTTGGGTGTGCAAAGCTGCTGTTCTGGGCCCATGTCAAATTTCTTTTGTTGTTGTTGTGTCCAATGAAGAGTCTCAGATGTCTCCGTACATCTCTATCACAGAGCACAGTCGCAATGTTCTCTATATTTCATTGGAAATCGGGTGCCGTTGCCACGTTAGTCACCTTGGACCAGAATTCGGTCGAATATTCCAAGGGTCCAAGGGGGAACCTCAGGGAGAACCTCTTACTTTACAACCTTTCATGAAGTCTGTTGAGTTTTACCATAAACCGATTTTCGAAATGGTATTTTTTTTTTATTTGCTATAGATAACGATATCCCGTTTATAACGCGTGTATGATTCAGATCATAGAATAGCCTTTCTATATGAATTATCTACTAGCAATTAGATACTATGCAGATAATAAATATGCAAAGGCTAATCTCTAGATCACATTTTTTGGTTTAAATCTCGCAATCCAAATATTTGAGATAACAAATGGCATACGTAAAACGGTGGGAGAATAAATTATTGATATGTGACAAGGCCATCGCCTTTATTAATTTTTGCTTTTTTTCTCTGTCGACATTATGTTGTTCTATTCTCCACGTTTTTGACAAATCGTTATAAAAAAAATAAGCTTCGAAAGAAAAAAATCTAAATATAGTTTTTAGCATAAGTTGTTCATCGTTCAAAACTGAAATAAAAATGTCAACACAATAGTTTGAACAATTTTCCTCATTCCAGTTTGTCATTGCAGAAGGAGGAGGTACTTGGGTGACAGATTGTGACCGAACGGGAGAATTCTCTGGGGAAATATGATAATCATAACTGCTGTGGTGCGTCCTCAATTCTGAACATTACAAATAGCCACTTCCTATTGGCCAATACCAGATCTGGGGAGGAGGGAATACACACATTCTTCTTCCATACGTCAGAAACATTCCCTCGTCATTTACATATCTCTACTTATTTGCATATCTTCCTCATGTTACACATCGTTTGGTAACAATATCTTCTCTTACAACTTCTTCATTGCAGAAACGATTAGTTGATTCAATTTTATTTAAATTTTTATTATCAAAATGTTAATACCAATACTTATCAAATCATGGGACTTTTGATATATTTGCATATCTCCCTCATGTTACACATCAGGGTAACAATAACCTTTACTTCTCTTACAAATTTTTCATTGCAGAAACAACTGATTGACTCAATTTTAATGAATTTGTTATTCACAAATTGTTAATACCAATACTTATTAAATCAAGGGACTTTTGATATATTTGCATATCTCCCTCATGTTACACATCGTTTGGTAACAATAGCCTTTACTTCTCTTGCAACTTTTCATTGCAGATACAACTGATTGGCTCAATTTTAATGAATTTATTCACAAATTGTTAATACAAATACTTATTAAATCAAGGGGCTTTTCATATATTTGCATATCTCCCTCATGTTTCACATCGTTTGGCTACAATAACGTTCACTTCTCTTACAAATTTTTCATTGCAGAAACGATTAATTGACTCAATTTTAATGAATTTGTTACTCACAAATTGATAATACCAATATTTATTAAATCAAGGGACTTTTGATATATTTGCATATCTCTCTCTCCCTCATGTTACACATCGTTTGGTAACATTAGCCTTTACTTCTCTTACAACTTCTTCATTGCAGAAACAACTGATTGACTCAATTTTAATGAATTTGTTATCTCAAATTGTAAAACCAATACTTATTAAATCAAGGGACATATTTGCATATACAATTATTTTAGAATACAGTCGAACATGGATAATACGAAGCCTAAGTGATAAAAAAAATCGAATTATCCAAAAATTCGAATTAAAAACGGAAATTCTAGGGACCAAGATAAACATTTGAATTAAAGACGTACTACTGTATTTGAATGGACGAAAAAAATGCTTATTTAACACAACTACGTTTTTAAAATTGAAATATTATCAAAATGAAATGCTCAATTTACAAAATTTCTAGAAATTATCCATTTTGCAAAATTTTGAAGTAAATTTACAACAACGAAAAGCCTTTATTAGAGCCAACGCCCCACATTGGATATTCCCGATTGAATATATTTACATATTATATTTACACTACAATCTTGTGGAGCAGTTCCTTTTTTCTGTTAACTGATTTGATGAAGTTATATGGAAGTCTTAGTTAATTTATCTATTGTAGAATATATTAACGAGATGAAAACTTGGTGCCTATTCTTGAGTAAAAATCTCTTTCTTTCTTTCTGTATTGTGTTCTACATGTAGTATTATAGTATTTGAAGAAAAAAAATATATAATAAATTCCTTAATTAGATATACCTGGCATTGACTTTGGATGGGAGGGAAGTCAAAATATCGGTCAAAAAGAGGAAGAATAGGTTGGTTGAAAGCAAGTGTTGGAAAAGATTGTTGGGAAATTCTGGTCGAAAAGTTGTGAAGTGACTTGTACATGTATGAAGAGGAACTGACTATACATTAAAATATCCGATTACGCTGTTTTCTTAGAGAATCTAATAGGTGTAGGATATAAAAACATTTTCAAATAAATTTTATAATTACAATATAGAAAATAAAAAGAAAAAAGAATTGTTTGTTTAAATAAAATGTTTTAAAGATTCAATTAAAGCACATGTGCTCGTGGTCAGGAGATGCCTTCTTTATTTTTAGATTCAATTATCTTCATAAAAGTGCATATTATCAATAAATTTTACACATAATTTTCATTATTATACAAATTTATGCAATTTTCAATCACAGAATAAGTTTAAAAAGTGGGTTCGGCAACACGGTAGTCTAGACGGATCGATCCCTCTCTCAACTTTCCTCCAAGTTGTGAGAAAAGTTCCTTGGCGGCCTGTTGCATCTAGAAAGTTCTCGGCGCGGAGGGAAAACTCTGTGATTCTTTAATCACGGGATCCGATCACACTGTCACTCAGTGAAATCATTGGTTGTTGTGGTATCATAACATATAACCTACACGGATTTTACTCAAAATCGCTATAAAAACGATGGAAAATTTGCAGGGAGGATATTGATCTAAAGAGACATGCTGATGGGAGAGGCGACCCTTGTCTCTTTAGACACTATAATAACGTTCTCCTTTGTCGAATATATAGAGAATAATATAAACTCATGGGGACAAAACTTAAGAAAGTGGAAAATCTTTAATGTCACCAGTTCAGGTAGGATCTGAAAGATGAGTAGTGGTAAACAATTGGCGATGAGCATGCTAGCAAGTAGGATGTGTATACTGAGAAATTTTGACAGAATTAGTTAAGTAGGGTATTAAGGTAATGTGCAAATCAAAAGTAAATTATCTAGAAAGAGGATTCCTTAATTCAATATACCTGGCATTGGCTTTGCATGGGGAGGAAATCGAAATATCGGTCAAGAAAGAGGGAGGGTAGGTTGGTTAAAAGCAAGAGTTGGAAAAGAGTGTTAGAAAAATCTGGTCGAAAAGTTGTGGAGTGATTGTACATGCATGGTGAGGAACTGACTATTTGAATGTAGTAATGCAGAGCTCGTGTGACTGGAAGAAGGATGCTAGGGTAAAGCAAGGCAGTGCCACGTGCAGGAAGTGTTACTGCGATAAAAGCCAAGAAGCCTATGTCTGGAGGAAGTGTAAGAATGAATCAATGCAGATCCACGTGACTGGAGGAAGAGCTAGGGTAAAACAAGGCCAAGCCGTGTGACTGGAGGAAGAGCTAGGGTAAAACAAGGCCAAGTCGTGTGACTGGAGGAAGAGCTGGGGTAAAACAAGGCCAAGTCGTGTGACTGGAGGAAGAGCAAGGGTGAAACAAGGCCAAGTCGTGTGACTGGAGGAAGAGCTAGGGTAAAACAAGGCCAAGCCGTGTGACTTGAGGAAGAGCTAGGGTGAAACAAGGCCAAGCCGTGTGACTGGAGGAAGAGCTAGGGTGAAGCAGCCACCCTTTGATCTCCTCCCCCCCAGCGATCGATACTGACCACCCTCTCGTCGATAAATCCCCAAATTGACGCGGCAGGAAGACATAATTCCCTCCAGCTCCGGATCGAACCCCGCCAGAACATCCCCGAGCAGCGACACCTGGGGGACGAAGTCCTCAAGACACCACAGCCGTACATTGTCTCAAGAGAATGAACATCGGACAACTAAAAGTTACTGACAACTCACCCACATACCACAGAAATAACATCAATAAACTCTCGTGGAACTACAGAATGCATAGCAGAATCCAGAAACAAACATAAATAGCATGCGGAATTGGTACAAGTAAAAAAAAGAAGCCCATGCCTCTAGTCTAGCGATCAACCTAAAGGGTTTATTTGTTGAGATTCCAGAAATGAGTCAAAAATACCAGGAATCAATCAATAAGATCCAAATCGGCGAATAAGCAGAAATATTCATAACACTCCTTTCCATATATCCGAATTCGTTTGAAATATCAAAAGAAGATAGAGGAAAATACATAGCTAATCGAAACCACATGTTAGACACAACTGCAACATCAAACTTCTGAGCAAGAATCACAATAATGGTATTGGATATTCATGACACTCTTTTCCATATATTCGAATTCGTTTGAAATATCAAAAGAAGATAGTGGAAAAGACATTCCTCCAGTCGTAACGACAAATTAGACAACTGTAACTTCAAATTCTGAGAAAGAATTACAATAATTACATGGATATTAATAGAACTTCTTTTCCATATATTCGAATTCGTTTGAAATATCAAAAGAAGATAGTGGAAAAGGCATTCCTCCAGTCGTAACGACAAATTAAACAACTGTAACTTCAAACTTCTGAGGAAGAATTGCAAGAATTACATGAATATTAATAACACTCCTTTCCCTATATTTGAAAACGTTTGAAATATCAAAAGAAGGTAGTGGAAAAGACTTAGCTTAGTCGTAACGACAAATTAGACAACTTCAAACTTCTGAGAAAGAATTGCAATAATTGCATGGGTATTAATAACACTCCTTTCCATATATCCGAATTCGTCTGATTTATCAAAAGAAGATAAGGGGAAAAGACATTGCTAGTCGAAACAACAAATCAGACAACTCAAACTTCTGAAGAAAGAATGCAAGAATTCCTTTTAAAAAACATAAGGGTGGGGCCAAGTAAAAAAAGAAATACGTAGAGAAAGTCAAGAGAAATTCTCAAGACCTTGTATCACAATCAAACGACACCAAATCAAGCGGTATTGACACAGACGATGATTCCTGAAGAATTCTTTTTAAGAATAAAAAATGATGTGGGGATGAAAAGCTGGCCTCGATACAGAGGTAGAAGGTTCGAGATGTCTGAAGCACCATATCCGCACAATAAAAAAAATACGTTTAGCAAAAAAATCCATTAATCAAAAACAGAGAATGATATTTCTTCTTATTCTTTCACTACAAGCATTCTTTAGTCAAAACTTTTCGGTCAAATTTCATATTTTCACTGATTTATTATTAGCTTTTGATATTGATATTCTGAGGACATTTTCTAGCTTTGTAGTTGTTGGTCAAATTTAATATTTTATTTCAGGCCCTACAATTATTTTTATCATTGCAATAATTGTAGAAAATTGTTTTAATTAAAATGAAACATATTCGCTTTAAATATATTTTAGAAAATTCTATAATTTGTACGAAAATATTAATAAATAAATCTCTATTCATAATTAAAAAAACGTATTGCGCAATGTTTTTTGATATTTTATGATAGTAAATCGCAATTTTCCTATATCTGAAATCATGTTTCTAGATAAAATTGTGAAAAGCGTTTAAAAATTACAAAAAAAATTCTTACAATGAGTTTCTTTTTATTTTAAAATACAAGATTTCAAATGATAATCGTTTTTCAACAGACTTAATTAAAAACATCGGCTGTCGATATTTTATAGTGTTATATTTATGTTATGAATATTTTGTTTTGTTGTTGAAAAAGATAGAATTGGAAGTGCAGTCGTGAAAAATAGGAAATAAATTATTTACTTATATATATCAAGTAGTTTTTATTTTGAATTACTTGAAGCAAATTATAAATAATAATATTTATCACAGTAATATATAATTTATAAAATGAATTCTATATTCGTGATTTAAAAAAAGGTAGGTTAACTATACATCTTTACATCAATATTCAAAGTGGAATCTTCTAAATCTATGGTCAAAATGGTAGAACAGTCAATGAATGAAAATAAAATACATGTTTTAAAAAAATAAAATATTTGCATTTTAGATTATAAATATATATATAGTATCTATATTAATAAAATGCAAATTTCATAAGTGGTGTTCGCTAAAAACTTTCGTTACAATGCATAAATTTCGACCAAATTTTCAACATTTATGTAAAACGAGATGGAGCAGGTTTTGCTTAACATCAAAATATTTTTCCTAACTTTAACATGCGTAACTTCGCTGTTATCGATTAAATACAAAAAAAAATCAACAGAGTTAATTTTATTTATATATAAATACAAAAAAAAATTCAGCAATTCATTCAACTCAATCTAAAAAAATATTCAAAACAAGCAATTTTAAGATAACACCATATGTAAAACAGTCGGCCAAGAAAACAACAACGATATTACATCTTTCTCACATATTCACACACAATCTTGATTAATAATTATAACTAATCTTTAACATTGTTTATTATACTTCATAATATATAATATTCGTTAGGCAAACTTTCACTCGGATAAAACCCGGGCGAAGCCGGGTACACATCCGCTAGTATTTTATATGTTTATAGTTTTTAAATAAAAATATCTATTAATACTTTACTTAATTCAAAATCTCTCTCTTTTGGATATAAATTAAAATAATAAAGCAGTTTTTTTTTCTGTAGATGAGTTTATTTTGGAAATAAATAAACACATATAATTATTATATAATTATATCTGATTATAATTATATAATATTTAATATAATTTCTTTATATTTTTTAATTAACTGTGTGAACTTGCTAGCATTTTAAAATTTGGTCAAATTTTATATTAAAAAAAAAAAAAAAAAACGATTACATTATATTCACTGATTAACAGTTTGAATTTTCTAGCATTTTATAATCGTTGGTCAAATTTGATTTTTAAACCGATTTCATTATATTCATTGTGATTAACTGTTTGAATTTTCTAGCATCTTAGGTCAAATTTGATATTTAAACCGATTTCATAATATTCACTGACTAACTCTGTGAATTTCTTTGGAAGGTTAACTTGTTATATAGATTTTTTTCTAAATAAAGCTTTAGAGGTTTAAAAAATCAATGATTCAAAATATGTTATTTATTTATATCTTTTTTCTCTCTCAGCGGCGAAGCATGCGATCCACGTTTTCTTCGTAGATCGCGAAATACGTGGTATCGCTGGAGACCCGATCTTCCACCAAGCTCTGCAGCGGTGGCTGAGGTGGCATGTACATTGTACATAGTTTATTTTTTTATTTTTCGTTTTCATAATCATTTTCATTATTGTAAATTTCTCATAATTAGTGTGGACTGTGTTAAATATGTTAATTGTCTCTCTCTCTAATAAAATACATTGGTACCGTTTAGATCTCGCTGACGAGGGCTAACAGCCTGAAACAGTGGTTAGCTTTTCTTGATTAATCAAAAAAGTACATTTGGTAAATTCTGGAATAATAAAAAGAAAAATCGGCGATTAGTTTATTTTTATTCCGATAGATGGCGCTGTCATCAGTGACTTTTAGTTACACGATCAGGAGATGTCTTTCTATCAATTTATCTAATAAAAGATTCTGAAAAGAAACACATGCGGGATAGTATTTCAAATGTCGTTTTACAATCACAAGCCGCATTATATTATATTGTATTATAAATTACTTTATGTATTATTTACGAACAGGAAAATATGTCCAGGGTAGCCTAGTAGACATGGCATCTGCCCGGTAAGCGGAACACTGTGGGTTCGATTACCATCCCTGGACACTTTTATTTTTCCGTTTATCATTACTCTTCACAATTCACCCTTTCATACCTCATCCAAAAAGGTTAGAAATAATTGTTATTTCTCCTTGAAATAAATTTTGAATTTTCGCTGAAAAGAAACACATGCGAGATAATATTTCAAATGTCGTTTTACAAAAGATTCTACCTTTGTAGAGATCTATGTAAATGTAAATAGACAATAATTTACATTCTTTTTTAATGGGAGAGCTGTCTCTATATAGCTTTTGTTAATCTTCTTTTTTTTTTTTTTTGTATAATATGTTTATAATTGCTTTTGTTTAAAAATGTAAATCGACGCAATTATCCCTAGCCGGGATATCGCGTTTTGTGTGTTGAAATAAAATAAAATGAAAGTAAATAAATATGATAAAAATATAACGGCGTGGAATCTCAGAAAAGTTATAAATATTGTTTAATCTCTATTCCAAAAAAAGTTTTAAAAAAAAAGTTATTTCCCAACTTAAATACTATTTTCCTCAGAGAGATATATGTTAAAATTGTAATAAATAATTCAAACATACCACGCACAATTTTTGTTATTAAGACATATTACAAAAAAAAATATAATTGGACGCCGCAACGCTTTTTTATTTTCTTTATTAAAGGAAGCTTTCGGGAAGCCCTTCTTCAGCTAACTAAAATATTAGCTGAAGAAGGGCTTTGCCGAAAGCTTCACTTAATTAATTAAATAAAAAGAGATTCGGCATCTTATGCTTTTGTAAAATGTTGAAATCTTCAATCATATAATTATGAATACATACAGTCTTATGCATAGATTCATCTCGTACACTGTAAAGAAAACGTTTTTAAAAGTAAAATTTATATTTAATAATAAAACACAAAAACCTTTATTAAGACACACTGGTCTTACAGAGGATTCTCCTTGGGGTTACAAGACGGAGAAACCCATGAAAGTGTGAAATATACAAAGGGGTAAAAATTGAGAAAGATTATATACACATGATAAATATATACAGATTATTATTTGAATAATCCTATGGAAAATAAGAATATGGATTTGGAAAAAAAAAAAAATTCTTGGAAATATGGGTGGGAAAAGTGGAGAGCGAAAAGAGGGATGAAAACAGGTATTTACATATGGAACATACATATAATGGAACAAGTCAATTTAAGCTCTTCTGCTCACACAGAACGGGTAGACCATGGCTTTTTTCAAGAAATCTTTAAGAGCTTTTCCAGGAAAATCCGAGTGTTCAGAGATGTCATATCTAATAATAATAATTATGATGTCATATATAGACTAAAAAATATTTTACTGTTATAATTCTTATTATTAATAGGCAATCCCCTAATATTATGTTCAAATCAATAAGCTTGAGGGATAAGTCTCTTTCAAATACATTTATTTCAAGCTTTCGGGCACAACCGCCCTTCGACAGGAAAAATTATATTAGCTACTAATTACCTGTACCATTTACAATGTAATATTCCCTGCAGCCACCAAACCCCCCTCGGTATCATGAACTCTGCGATTCAATTAATAATCTTTTACTTCCGATATTTCAATGGGCTAAACGGCCATCTTTTTCAAAGATCTCGCCCCCCTCCCGCGGCAAGCCTCGCATTACACTTGAGACACGGGCGTCTCACAAATGTTTATACAGATTAGATCCGAAAACTTTAGTAGCTAATATAATTTTTCCTGTCGAAGGGCGGTTGTACCCGAAAGCTTGAAATAAATGTATTTGAAAGAGACTTATCCCTCAAGCTTATTGATTTGAACATATAATTCTTATTCCTAGTATACATGTGATACAGGCCGTTATAATCATGGTGGGTAGTTAGCGACTGCTTTTACTGTAAGTGCACCACATGTTTACACATATAGATAGCAGAGAGTTTGACTTTTGTATTTAGAAATGTGCTTCAACCACGTTTGGTTACTTGTACTCAGAAGTGGGGTTGGACTTTTTCAAGAATCGGGAGCGCTATTGGAGATATTTTTTATTTATAAAAAGTGTCCAATGCGAGATTTTATCCCGGATCGTAACTGTCGGAAATCAACTATTATACCACTTGTCATAATTAAGACAAATAATCGATAAAAAAGATTCTTCAAATTAAAGATACTTCGGCCAGTAATTTTTTTTATTGTCTCGACGTTTCGACAAAAATATTTTGTCCTCGTCAGGAGCAAACAAAAATTAAAACATTTGGCAAGGCGTTACAAATTATTCTTTTTTGTTCGCTCCTGACGAGGACAAAATATTTTTTGTCGAAACGTCGAGACAATAAAAAATATTACTGGCCGAAATATCTTTAATGTAAAGAACTATGAATGCCGGCCAGGGAGCCTCTATATTTACGATAAAAAGATATTGGGAGGGCTTGGATCATCAGTGGTAAACTCTCCCAGCGGTATCGCCAATTTAATCTACCAGACCGCTTCTTAGAGCTATAATACTGTATTGGAACATTCTGCTTATAAATGCTACACCGAAGAGTGGAATATCAGAAATGGTATTCAAGCAAACTATGGACATAAGCTTATAAGACAGTAAAATTACATATTAATATTGAGCAATGTTCTTCCGAAAACAATAAGGAAAAGGCCAGTTAGGCATAACTTAATTATAAGACAATAAAAAGTGCCATATATATATGTAGGAAATGAAAGCATTCAAACACACGGATGTTTCTCTTACACATAAAAAAGAAACTTTTCTCTACTGTCCTTCCTGCGAGGATTTTTTTTTTAAACTATGACCTAGCTGCTAGGGATAACCACAACAGTTATGGTGTGTGTTCCTGGGGTAGTGTCAGGGGAGTATGAAGGTGTGGGCCGGGACCTGAGCGCCACCTGACGCCAGGTGCTCTGCCCGGCTACTTAACAAGATTAGGACGTCTCGTAAAGCCGCCAGTTTTATGGGTGCACATAAAAAAGCGCCACCCACGATAAAACACCCAAATTACCCACCGGGATACCCTATATTGGTTATGGTCACCTCAGGTTGTACGGTAAGATGGCCGTTATTGCCACACGGACGTCTCACCTGATGACTTACTTCTTCACCCTCTCTAGACGTACGGCTAGTCAACTAACCTTCTTCACTAACCATTCAGCTAGTTAGTTAGTTAGCCTTGTTCACTAACCATTCAGTTAGGAATCTTAAGACTGATGGGTCTCACAGGCTAATCCGATGGACCAAACAATCCATTAAATGTAAGACAATAATGTTGTTTTTGTGGTGTCCAATGAAGAGCCTCAGATGTCTCCATACATCTCTATCACAGCAGTTGCAATGTCCTCTATCTTGGGTGTGTAAAGCTGCTGTTTGGGTCCTTGTCAATTTTCTGTTGTTGTCGTGTCCAATGAAGAGCCTCAGATGTCTCCATACATCTCTATCACAGCAGTCGCAATGTCCACTATCTTGGGTGTGTAAAGCTGCTGTTCTGGGTCCATGTCAATTTTATGTTGCTGTTGTCGTGTCCAATGAAGAGCCTCAGATGTCTCCATACATCTCTATCACAGCAGTTGCAATGTCCTCTATCTTGGATGTGTAAAGCTGCTGTTCTGGGTCCATGTCAATTTTATGTTGTTGTCGTGTCCAATGAAGAGCCTCAGATATCTCCATGCTTCTCTATCACATTTACAATGTCCTCTATCATTTTCCAATGAAGAAAAAAAACGATATCTACAGACAATAACGTGCTATTTATTATATAGAAAATGAAGGCATTCAGGTACGAAATCTTCTTTACACATAAAACAAACTTCTACTATCCTTACTGCATGCAAAAATGTTGAGAGGGCTTGGCTCATGAGTATTAACATCGACCTTTCTTTAAGTTGGATCCATCATCTGTATTGCGCCTATTGTCTTTACTGTTTTCCAGAATCTGTGAAAATCTAAGGCATTGGGTTTGCATTTTACTACTTTTGCCATTAGAACATATGATGACTTGTTTTTATAACAATCTCTTTTGACGGAGAATTTCTCTCTCCTCCTACAGTACCGGACAATAAAACGTTTATTAACATAAAATAAGTTTTTACTTTTTATTATTTTTATTTGCAGACTTTGTGTTAAAAATTCTCAGGTAAAAGACTATATTTCTTAATAAAGGCTTTTGTGTGTGTACACCGATTCTGTAGGTTTTATAACCAAAATATTCATCTAAGTACTGTTCTATTTTTCCTAAAAACTGCTCTCGAAGTTTATCCAAAATTACATGAAATTGATTAAAATCCCACCTACCTTGTAGTGTCGACTGGGGTCGTATATGCAAATGTGTATTTACATTATGTATTTTACTAAGGAGCCTATACATTACATTAAGGTATAGTGAGTGATAAGGTGCCAAACTGTTTCTTCTCACGCTAAGCATCACTTAGCATACCCTATAAGCTTCTATATTTAATTGGATTCAATAATTAATTGCTAATTGTCATTATCTGAAGGATAAATTACCAATGAGGGTTTAGTTAACGAAGCTAAAATGATAATTTTATACGTGACAAAGAAATTTTATTGGAGACGTATCTCTATCCTTTCTGCGACATTTATTCAGAATTGCTAAAGATTTTTCTTCTTTTAAAAAAAATGTTATTTGCATTTAAAAGGAAGGTAGTACTTCTTTCGTGAACATATCTAAACATGCGTAGAAAAAGTAGGCCTCACCTTTAAATAATACGTTTTAAAAAATGCATTATAAACAAAGCATTTGATACAAACAGCATACAAGCATTTGTATCTAAACACATTCAGAGCATTGAAAAGCCACAACATCCCCAGAGCTTTAGTAAATTTTGAAATCTTTAGTAAAATATTTGAGTTTATAAATTTTATATTCTCCAAGATGTGTTATCTAAATAACAGATTACGTTTTTGTGCGAAAATGATAAAAAAAAATATATTCCGATATATAGGTTTTTAACTTTTAATTAGACAATTTTAATTTATATTTAGCCTTTTTACATTTTAATTTAGACACTTTCTTTTTTATTTAGACATTTTCAATTTTAATTTAGACATTTTCATTTTAATTTAGACATTTTTCACTTTAATTTAGACATTTTTCATTTTAATTTAGACACATGGGCTTTTTATAGAAAGCGCTCGCTAGAATTTAAACAAATAGTCGTGACAGAGTTTTTTTTTTTTTCACATATGCATTTTCTATTTTCCTCCAACTTACAATATATAATTTACCTTTTGTATTTATTATTTTGAAAAATTGTCAAAGATTCATTCAAATTGTCATCAAAACTTCGTTTTTTTTTTTACTTTCAATGAAAATCTATGAAATAAATTTATATATAATATATTCCGTTATATATCTTTGAAAATATGATTTTTAAAAATGTCTCTATGTGATATTTATTTGTTTTTCGTTTAAATTTTATAATTATTAAATAACTTTTTAAATTTGTGTCTATATTTAATTTTAAAATATAGAAGAAATACAATTCAATATTTGGACATAAAAAATATTATATCAGAAAGGGTTAAAAAATCATATAAAACAGAAAAGTAATATTTAAAAATTTAATAAAGAAAAATATATAATCATTCGCTAAAATAATTTCTAGCAAAATACAATTTTATAAAATTCTTAAAATACCCATGCGCCATGTTATATTTAATAAAAAAATCAATAAAAATAATATAATATAGAAAACAAATATAGTTTATATTTAAATAAAATATTAAAAGTGTAATCCGAGAGAAGTTAAACAAAATATTTTTAAAGACGGACATCATAGAAAGTTCGGCTGACAGGGAAGAAGAGAGTTGAAGGAGTGTAATTAGCATATCAGGGAAGATAAATGGGTGGGCTGCGGTCTGTGAGAAGACCACCCAAGTGAACTGAGGGCAGGTGGAGTTGAGATTGGTGGGAATATGGCAGGCGTATGAGATGTGACACTCGACAAATGTCATCTCGTTATGGTTCTCATGCCGAGTTTCAACTAAACAAATGGCCTACTGGGACCAAAGTACATGTCATTAATATGCTTTACCCTGGACATCAAAAGTACAAAGTATGATACTTTATGATTTTTTCTCACGTCTTCTGAACTTGTAATGGATTGGTCCATTGGGATTTGATACTTGTCGTTTGATATAGGCTTCTTTTTTTCCCTACTATCTTGGCGGGGGATCAAAGCTCAACTTGTCGTCAACTTGTCGGTTTAGATTCTTTCTCAGATTGTTCAGCGGGGGTTTTACCTTAGTTTTTAGATTCCATTTAAATATGCGGAAACTCTTCAATTTGATTATCTTATTTTCGCCTACTTATATTGTCATTTTGTCATTTTTTTTTTTTTATTTGCACATCGTTATGTCATTGACTTATTGTTGTTGTTGTCGTGTCCAATGAAGAGCCTCCGATGTCTCCATGCATCTCTATCACAGCAGTTGCAATTTTCTCTATCTTGGGTGTGTAAAGCTGCTGTTCTGGGTCCATGTCAATTTTCTGTTGTTGTCGTGTCTAATGAAGAGCCTCAGATATCTCCATGCATCTCTATCACAGCAGTCGCAATGTCCTCTATCTTGGGTGTATAAAGCTGCTACTCTGGGTCCATGTCAATTTTCTGCAAGGCTGCGGCCATTGCTGGGCCATTATTGTTATATATATATATTTAAAGTTTAATTAATTAATTGTTTCACAGAGTATGTGTTTTAAGATCACAAGAAAATAGGCGCTAACCGTAAGAAGATAGGTTTTTCTTTGTTTATTATTGTTATAAGTTATTCATTTTTTTTGTTCTCACTCTTGTAAGTCAATAAAAAATAGTGGTAGATCAATCTTATTGCAGTCAGTATCTTAAAAACAAAAGTCTAAGCAAAGTTAACACTTATCAGTAAGAGATATTTAGTAAGTGAAGAAAAACTTTGCTTATATACACATTGTACAGACGTTTAAAAGGATGGTAGGCAGGGGTTTGTGAACTACTTTTTTTTACCAAGTACACCGCATGCTTATACATTTAGCAATTCGACTTTTACACTTTCAAGATATCAGGGCCTTGTTTAGTTACTTGTATTCACTGATGGGGTTGAACTCTTGCAAAGGATTTGAGCATTGTCCATGAGTGTATATTGGTTATCTCGTGTGTCTTCAATAAAGGTTACTGTAATATATTTCAGAGCTATTGTCTGAATTCCGATATACATGTTGAAAGGTACAACTTCCTTAAGTTTTGTCCATGAGTGTATATTGGTTATCTCGTGTCCAATGCGGGATTCAATACCCGGGTAATGTCTACCAAAAAATCAACATTGTATACCATTTTACGTATAACCACCCTTATATTGTCATACACACAAAACTTAGAAATCCGGATAAATATTTTAGAACTATCGATCTTATATCATAATATTAAAAAAAAAAAAAACTTATATGTGCAATTATAACAGTAAACTATATAGAAGACTATTCATATGCAAATCATTAATGATGATAAATCTCTCTCGGAACAAGTATTTATTACTGCCTTCCGATATTTTGTTATGGCTGAAGAAGTATTCCTAGAATATGAGAAATCAGCTTTGTCAAATATCGATGGATATAGTAATAATATTTGATCTAAAATTAGAATTTATCATCATTAATAGCTATAATTTGGAATAGATAAAAGTAGTAATTACGGTATAATTAAGACTAAGGCTATACCGCTAGGTCGAGAAGTGACAGTGCCATATGCTGAAGACCTGCCACGTGTGGGACGACAGCTGCTAAGAATCGGGCAGGCAGGGGCCCAAGGGGCGCCCGTTTCCTCTTTCAAGGGTCACTTAGCTCGTCGGCTGCTGGTCAATCCTCCTCCCCCACATCTGCGCACGAAAAAAAGGGTGGGGGCAGTTCTTTTGTTCGCACTTTTTATGGATTTTTCCCAAAATAGCCTTCCCTCAGTGCAACATAACGGACTTCATCAGTCTCTTTCTTCTTTCCTTTTTTTATGGCTGAGAGAAGCTTTCGTCGTCTGCCTAGTACATTTTTGGCGCCAATTTATATATATAAAAAATCGTCTGCTTAAATAATAATCACACACAACACACACACACACACACAAAAACCTTTATTAAGACACACTGGTCTTATAGAGGATTTTCCTTGGGGTTACAAGACGGAGATACCTATGAAAGTGGGAAATATACAAAGGTGTAAAAAAGGAGAAAGATTATATACACATGGTAAATATATACCGATTATTATTTGAATGATCCTATGGAAAATAAGAATATGGATTTGGAAATATGGATGGAAGAAGTGGAGAGCGAAAAGAGGAAAAAAAAAACAGGTATTTATTAAATAATAATCTTTTGATCATCTAAAATTTTTTTGAAATAAATATTTCAAGGAAATAAATTAATGTTTTATTTGCATAATATTTTGTGAGTGAATAATTTTTATTGTAAATTTATAGTTGTCTTTATTATTTATTGATACATGCCTACAGTATATGAATATCTCAATAGGAAATAATATATATATGAACTACATTCTTTTCAGAGATATAATTCGTCCAAAAGAGCATCTATGAATATATTATAATATGTTAATATTTATATGCGAATTTTCTAAATATTCTGAATTTTAAATCATTTAATATCATCATCGTGTATTATATATATATATATAAATCAATCCATAAATATCCATAAATAAAATCCTTTTATTATTGTTCTTTTAACTGTGTGTCATAATATTCAACGATTAATCCAGTACTTTATCATTTGATAATCATGTCTTGAAGATAGAGGTTGCCTGGTTGGCATTGATAGTTCTTTAAATTAAAAGACACTTCAGCCAGAAAATATTTTTATTTTCTCGACTTTTCGACAAAAATCTTTTGTCCTTGTCAGGAATAAATAAAAATTAAAGCATTAAGCAAGGCTTTATAAATGTATATGAGGTTACAAGGGCTTTCTATCGCGATTTTTCAAATTCTGTACATGGTGAACATTTTTGATACAAATACTAACAATGCTAAGTTTTTTTTTAAATAATCACCTAAATGAACTATTTCATTGTTTCTGATATTTTCCAAATGGCTTATTGTCTGTTAAGAATAATTTTAAACTGTTTTAACGTCATATATTAAGAATATAATTGTCAAAAGCCTGACTCATCAGTGGTGAACTTTTTCAACGGTTTTTTCATCAGTTTAATCTACAAGACTGGGTTTACCATTGTATTAGGCTTTTCGGCTTCCATAATTGGCAATTTAGGGTTAATATTGGTGAAGATATTTAAAGAAATTATTGACATGAGATCTTTAGAGCAATAAAAATATCCTTTTATATTTACAAATAGATTTATTTTTGTTATTCTTTGTATGAATAATATTTACTACCTTATCAATGTTGGAAAAAAAAAAGAAGAATAGTAAATCAATGATCTTGAAATACTTTTAGGCTGACAACACTGTAATATAAAAACGAGAACAAAGGAGTGTTTTGTTTTGTTTACAAAATTAGTAATTGTAATGTAAATTGTTAAATGTTCTTTTCTCTCTCTCTTTGGAAATAATAAACCTAAAATACTTTCTTAAAAGGTAAAATTGCCTAATTCTTTAAAACTACTTCAGCTGTAAGTAAACTTGTCATTTGTTGTTTCATTGTCTGAACCATAGAAATTCCCAACAATCATTCTAATATCTTGGTTGTTTTTACTATTTTTAAAGCAATTATTCAATTAAAAAAATTAGAATATCTTGCGCTATAACATATGACAAAAAAAAAATCGTTATGGATAAATTTCCTTAAAATAATTTTATTATCTCTAGCTTTCACCCTTCTACGGCCTATTTTAGAAAGTGAAATAGAGTGAACAAAACTATTTATAATTCTCGATAGCTTTCTGGATTTTTAGTTCTCCTTCAGGAGCATAAAAACGATATTTCGTTTCTCAGTTATTTGTGTTTCAATACATTCTAAGCCATTTATTCTACATTGTTCATTGTTTAGCACTTTCTTACGTTTTTATATGATTCCTTTTCCTCGGATTTGCCCAGATTAATCTATTAACTTGATTGTCTTAATTAAGTGTTTTCCTGTATATAAATTTCATTATTACCTTTATGTGATTAGCTTTAGAAAAATAATAATAATAACAATGCTTATTACTCATATTATTACTGTTACTCTTACATGTACCCTACATTTCTACTCGGAGAATCTGTATAAGAATGAAAAGTTTTAATAAAGCTTTTTGTTGTTGTTATTGTTGTTTTTATATGAAAAACTATTCAAATTACGAATAAGTGATTATTCAAATAAAAAATATAAACGTTTTATTTATATTCTTATATACATATATGCTAAAGAAACATATTCCAATATGTCCTAGCCATCAAAAGGTTCATACATTCAAGAAAGATGCCAAATAACAAACTCCAAAAGAAATTATTATTTTTTCCTTCAGCGATACTTTCCTATTTCAAATTTACAATTTTTCATTCTTATATCTTTCAAAGAAATTCCCTCCAAAATAAATTCTATCAGACGAAAATATAGAACTTTAAGGAAAATTTATCAAAATACAAATACTATAATAACAATTTTAATTACATTTCTCAGTATATTAACACAGAAAAAAAAAAACATAATAAATCACAACAGGTAACTAACTATTCAATGATCACCAATATTCCAGTGTTGCCATATCGTTTCTATATATTTTTTTTTCTTCCAAGCGAACTTCTGGTCATTCATCATCCATCATGACCATTGACCACCCCCACAGATCTCTTTCCCCCAGCTATTTATGACAACCTCCTTTAAAAACGGCCCAGTTTTGAAAAATGGGACCACGTGACCTACCCCCCTCCCCTCTCTTTCCCTAGCCGATTATCCCCCGGAGCGTAGAACACAACTCACGGCACGCGCAGCAACACTTTCCCTCACGCAGGTAAGACCCCCCCTCCCTTACCGGGACAACCCCTACCCTGCCTGAGAATTCCGTTAAGTTCTTTTTTTACGTCTCTGTTTAGCATGCTGTGATTCTCGCTATAACTGTGAATACACACTAGAACGACACAAACTTTCCCTTTCTCTAAGATGAGATAGAAGATAAAACAATAACGAACCAAGCTCTCACATTATTTTTTCCATTACAGTAAGGACAGTAGAAATTTCTATTCACGATAAAATTTTGAAAACGTTTAAAAATATTTTACCAAAATGAGTTTCAGTAGAAATTGTTTATTTTTTTAAAATGAAATCATACGCGTTTATTAATAGTTTCGAATTTTCATAACAATGATGAGTTTAAAGAAACTCTTTTTAACAATGGTATACTTGCGATTTATCCTATTGTAAACACACTCTTTCTCTCTGAAAAACAAATTATCCATATTAATTAGAGATAGAGTTTTTCATAAATCTTCTCAGTAAGGACAGTATAAGTTTTATACTGTTAGAGATAGAGCTTTACAAGCTTGACACCCTAATATGATTGTGTGGAGATAAGAAAGAAGATTAGAGTTTTTCATAAAATCTTCTCAGTAAGGACAGTAGAAGTTTTATTTATGTATAAAAGAAACATCATACTTAAATATACTTCCATTTCTTATATAGAAATGACGCGTTATTGCTTTATATTGAAAAATATATATTATCCGATGTTTCTTTCTCTCGGCAATCCATTCTCATCCTTTTTTCAATGTAGGACTTTTAAAACGAAATTTGACTTTTATCGTTTTCTCCACCTTGTTTAAAGCGGCAGTGAGGGTTCTCCAAAATGTTAAACAATAACTATTTTGAAAGTTAACGAAATTCTAATCAAACCTAACCAATCAACACTAATAGTATATTCTCCATAATTTGTCATAAATTACAAGATTATAAAACACAGCTCTAGGGTTCATTATAACGATAAAACTGGCTTACAAGCTTTCAGGCTATCCAGAAAGATCATCATGTCCTTCCATGTTATATAATAACAGTCTAAAGAGAGTTAAATCGTACGTAGGGTCATGATAAAGAGTTAGTTCACTTGAAAGCTTTCCTGATTATATCAGTTAAAGAAAGTTCTGTTTTAAGATATCGTGATTTGAATCTACAATTTATTTTAGCCATATTTTTGTTATGTTGTATATTGTTCCTCTAATTGTATTAACACGTCTATCTCTATCTGTTTCTTCTATCGGTTTATAAGGTTGTCTCAAGGCAGTAAGGACAGTAGAAGTTTGATTTATTTGTGAAAGAAACACTAGCGTCTTAATGTTTTCATTTGTTACATACTGTCAAAATATGGAACTTAGATGTTGATGGGAGAGTTATCTCTTTATATTTTTTAGATTTCAACTTTTAATTTCTCAATTTTATAATAAATATGAATTACTACGCAACGCTAAATCCACAATTCATATTTACATACCCCTTCCGAATTCCATATTTGCATACCCTTCCGACTTCCATATTCGTCATATTTTATTTATATGCACATAGAAACTTTACATATATACGATAAAATAAAGATTTTCATTAAGAGAAGTCAGGATTTAAATAACTGGTTACCTTAACAAGGTATAAGGTTATCCCAAAAGTTCGTATTTTTATTAAAACGTTGTTTTCCTTATTACTTGGCGAATAATATTATCACGGCGAATACATAATACAATTACTTTATACATAATACAAAGACATTATACATAACGGCGAATAATATTGGTATTTAATTTTTTTGCAAGTGTTTACGAACTTTTGGCACAACCTTGTATTTCTTTCATCTTTACATATGGATATATTATAACTACATTCACATCAAATCATTTAACTTTTATTTCCCATACTTGACATACTTTATTGATAGATATAACACTCTCTCGTCAATTGTATGTAATAGGATTTCATGTTATGACCATCGTTATAGCAAATACCAACCTAAAAGTGCGCTTTTTACTGTTACTTTATTAATTTATCAGTAAAACTTTATGTGACCAAGCCCTCCCAATCTTTTTTCATCAAACACCTTCCCAATAATAATTCTGATAATGTGGTTAGCATTTTATTACTATTATAGAGGTAATTCGTGCAATACTGAGGGCATTTCTATTTCAGCTTGTTCAATGAACAAACCATATGACATTTTAACTCTAACTTCTATTCACAAACGCCTCATGTCTTAGAAAATGAGATAAACACTGGCTGTTTCCATAGCTGCTTACAGTCATCAAGATCCTATTGTTCGTCTTCCGCTAATTCTAGATAAGATCATCTCGCACAACTTCCTTACAATTTAACACAATTTAAAACAATATAGGGAAGTGTAATCCATGCAAAATTCCCGAAAAATAAACAAATAATGCGGTGTATAGTTATTTTTGCACCTATATGGACGAAAGAGACGTGTGTGTTTATTTATTTTTTCTTCAATGTATGCATATATAAACAAAGCTTATCCTTTACAATAGTGCGGTATCCCGCAAGAGAAATTTGCGCCAAATACATTCATGGACAAAACTTAAGGAAGTTGTATCTTTCAACTTGTATATCGGAATTCAGACAATAACTCTGAAAGATACACTCATGGACAAAACTTAAGGAAGTTGCACCTTTTAGCATGTATATTGGGATTCAGACAATAACTCTGAAAGATACACTCATGGACAAAACTTAAGGAAGTTGTATCTTTCAACTTGTATATCGGGATTCAGACAATAACTCTGAAAGATACACTCATGGACAAAACTTAAGGAAGTTGCACCTTTTAGCATGTATATTGGGATTCAGACAATAACTCTGAAAGATACACTCATGGACAAAACTTAAGGAAGTTGTATCTTTCAACTTGTATATCGGGATTCAGACAATAACTCTGAAAGATACACTCATGGACAAAACTTAAGGAAGTTGCACCTTTTAGCATGTATATCGGGATTCAGACAATAACTCTGAAAGATACACTCATGGACAAAACTAAGGAAGTTGTAGCTTTTAGCATGTATATCGGGATTGAGACAATAACTCTGAAATATACTACAGTGATCTTTATTGAATGAAGACACACGAGATAACAAATTGCGAACAGCCTCTGTCTCCATAAAAAAAATAGACACCCAGCAACATCAAAATATGAAACTTATGTTTTGTCCATTAGTGTAAATACACACACAATTATTATAACACTATTTATAAATTATATAAATAGTTATAAAATAGTATTATTTCAAAATAAAGGTATCCTATGAAACATGATACTATTTCTAAAGAAAAATTTCCTAGAATAAAGGTCTTACTAAAGGTATTGATTGATTGAACATCATAAGGAAAAATACCAGATGATAATATCGGTTTATAAGTTTGAAGCACAATATCTACAAAAGACATACAAATACTTGCTCTTTTGAGTCTAAAAACCTTTTCATTTTCCTTTTAAAAATCCTAGCTTTTACTGTTTTCTCTAAACATAAACAATTCGAAAAGAAAATGTCTTGCATTCTGTACACCATTACTACAGAAACTCACCGAATTCGTTGCTGTTTCTTGGATGTTTCTAGAAGTTGTGTAGAGATTTCTAGGTATTTGAAGGAGGATTCCTGCAATGGATATACAATGGATATACTTGTACATGTGTACTAAGTAGAAAGTACTAAGTGGACATCAAAATACAGCTAACACTAGGTAAGCCATTCTGTACAAGACACGAAGTCGAAACAGTAATTACATTGGAAAAAAAGCAGAAAAAGGATTTATTAAAAAAATCACGTTTTGTTTAATTTCTATAAATGTGCGTGAGTTCCAATTTAAACTGTCCCGCACCTTGAACTCAGCCCTTTTTGTAACAGCATTATTTTAAAACAGTTAAATATATTTATTATGAATCATTTAATGTGAATTACATTTATTTTATTTTTAAAATTATTTGAGCGAGATATAAAAAAATAAATAAATGTTAATACCGTCAAATTTTTGCGTTTTTTTTTTTTACCAATTTTAATTTTATTACCTTTGATCTAAAATATACGTGTTTATAAAAAACTTGACAACACTTATATGATAATTTTGAGAATCTTTTTTATGCATCTTAAAAGACCTACGATTGATTAAGGAAATTTTGGTCCTTACTTTTCTCGCTTAATGTTTTTTTACACCTTACAACTTGGGGGCTCCAAAAGCCGTCTACTCGCGCCATCTAGTGAGCATAATTGTAACTATTATAAAGTTTTAAAACAAACTATATTGATCGATTGCTTTTTTCGCGTCGTGTGCGTTTGCCTGAGTATTATTCTTCTTTAAATGCTTTTCTCTTATTTATTATATATTTGAAGAGTAAAAGAGGCAAACATTTGGGTTAGTTCGATATATACACCTGTACTAAACAATAGAAATGCCTCCTTTATTTATTTATCTTAGAAAAATAGCAAAACTATAAGGATATTTTAAAATACATGTTATCTATTTTAAATTACTTACGATTCACATAAAATAACCTTTTTTTTATTGAAATGGAAATTTTCGACATTAATCGTAATTCTATTTTAAGAATAAAGAAAAAAACCTGTAACCAAAAGTCAGATTGTCTTTTATTAACTCAGGTTCCTGGAGCGCTCATACATATGTGAAGTCATATTGAAATCACTGAAGCTAATAAATATGCACTTTGAAAAAAATATTTGTAGCACAAATAGCATGATCGATTTAGAATATTTGAAAATTTCAAGTTTTATAGAATGTGAAGTTAATTTCGGCAAAAGGTCAACATTACCTTTATTCCTTGAAAATACCCGTGAATTTTAATAAAATTTGTGGAATATTCGTTGCATTAAAATAATTTGAAATCAATATTTTGATATTATATATTACATATTATATATGTAGCTTTCGATTTTTTAAAATAAAAAATTATAAAATATTTTTCTAAAAAAAAAAAAAAAAGTACTAATCAGCGCATGCCTTAAAATTGTAATTATCCAAATATTTTGGGTGGATCCTCCTAATGTGATTGCTGCATCTTGTATAAAATTCCCTTATAAAATAATTTGATTCATTTTTATTTTAAAAGAGGTATGCATAAAAAAATTATATAGAGTCGGCCTTTTCGGTTCACAGATATTTTAAAATCCACTTCATTTGCTTACCCAAACAGTTCTCTCATTTAAGATTGTTAACAATAATAAAATGATTCGATATTCGATTTTATTTACATTCTATCTAAATATCAAAAGTGATTTTTCAAATTACTGAATATTTTTATATAAACCTAATACACCTGAAAATTTAAAAACACCTATTTTAGGCGCATGTTTTTTAAAATTACTATTAAAATAATTCAAACAATCATCATATTTTATTAATCATTTTATTTTAAATAAAAACGCGTAGTGTTATTATAAAACATATCATATAAATATAAAGTATATTTTTTGCACATAAATTATATATAATGAATAAAATATATCAATAATAATCGTAACTTTTATATAGCCACAAAAGCACTAATTAGCTTTTAAAAATTATTAGCTCTTTTATCGTTTAGTAAAAAAAAATGTGGTAATTATCTATTTAGTTTTAATTGTGTTTCCAGGGTTATATGGTAACGTATGATTTTTGATATTATAAGTTTTACGCACAACACCTGCCAAACTGAAGAAATATTTTTTGTAATTGTTTCGTTTATTATATCAGTTAAGTTGTGCTTATATATAAATAAAAAGTAAATTTATCCGCTCGAAAAATTTGAACTGACTTAAATATTTATTTGTTTCCTTTTTTTTTTAAGATATCAAAATAATTTTATATATACATTTTATGCATATGGTTTAAAAGTTTGAATAAATATGTCCGAAATATATTTTATGTAGTTTTTATAGATAGTAACAACGCTGCTGTTGTTTTTTTCACATTTAGGGAAAAATTATCACAAATATTTAAAAAAAAAATGTTGAATGCGCATAATGATATAAAATATTAATATTAAATTTTCATTTTATTAGTTGAATTTTAGTTATTTTAATTTAAGCCTAATATATATTTCAATTGTTAATTATTTATAATAATAATTTAACACACACGTATATTAATATTTGAATTAATTGATTGTTTCATATTTTCATATGTATATTTTAAGATATATTATTTTATTAAAACATATATTTGAAATATAATGGTATAATTTTTCTTTTAGAAATAAATTTATATTATGGAATATTTTATAATATATATATGTATTTATATATCGTTTACGTTTTTCTATATGAATATTTCTAATCAAATTAAATAATTTTAATAAGATTATTTTTTTACGCCATTCATAATTTTCTGTAAATTGGAAAATATATATATTATTATGGATACTTCTGGTAAAAAAATAAAGATGTTTTAGTTACGAATACTTAGAAATAATCTACGATTAAATAAACAATTTCAAATGAAAAAAATAAAAATAAAAACATCTTTCAAAAACCAACACTAAGTTAATCAAAAGACAAATGTGAACAACAAAATCTTGAGATAAAATTTCCGAATGGTTTGTGAGAGGAAATATTATTTCGCTTAGAAAAATGTGTATCCATCGTAATTGAATTTGTCATTTGTAATTTTGAAAAAGCAAAAGTTAGCGCGTGGTTTGCAGTGTGCCCAAGCGTGTTTACGTCCCTCCGGACGGTCAGCTGCGAGCTTTATGACCGCATAAATCTTCTGCCCCATCTGCTAATTTGACCGAGGTGTTGACGGAAAGAAAGCCTGCGCATCACCGTTAGGATAAATCAAATTTTGACCGCCAATTGTATCTTTCCGGTGTGTTTATGTATTTCTGTGGAGGAGGGGATGTTTCTATGAACGATTGTTACGGATGATTTCATAGCTCCGTTATCAATAGATGATGATGATTTGTGTTGGGTATCATTAGCAATTCACAGACACCTGGGAATTTCACGCTTCGAAACACACAGAACTAAATGTTCTTTTGTCATTTTAAAATCTGAGAAAATACATTGTGTATATTTACACAATACATTTACATATATTGTTTTGATTAAAGATTTACATATATGTGGTGTAATTCCCCTTACAACTTGATAGTTATGATTTCAATTTACGATACACTTTTAAAAGTAATTATTAATACAATTCGAAGTTTTATATTTATTTATAGAATACATATATTTTTATTTTGAAAATAGAGCAATACATAAATAAATCTTTAATTAAAAAGGCATATATTGGATCAAAAGGTAAAATCAATGATATTTTGATCCAATATATACCTTTTTAATAAAAAAATATATAATAAAGATATGTTTACTTTCATCTTCTTCCTAAGAAGACACTTTATACGACTTAAAAATGATTTTTGAGGACATTTTGTATATTTCAATTTACATAAATGGCAGTGATGGTTTACTCAAAGATTAACTGTGACCATGTCCAAGTTAATCCACAAGTCTTCAACTGTGTGATGTGGGTACACATATATATAAAATGTATAGGTTGCTTCAGGTAAAAACAAAGTTTTCTTTTAAATTGTAGACCTCTCTTCTGACGGACAGGAAATTTCAATTTCTCAACTGTGAATATTGGAACATTGTGTTTGATTAATTATACTTCTTTTGTTTAAATGTTGCTCTTGTGACGTTTTTGTGTGTCGATAAATATATCTAATGTGTATTAGTTTGTGAATATTTTATCGTCCCTACCTGCTATATAGACATGTACATACGGTAGATGGTCGAACTTTGTTCTTTTTGCCGCATGTACGCCGTTACAATAAGGATAGAGCCCCTAAACCGGTATATACAGCAAAGTAACGTGATGATTCGAGCTAGAATTCTAGTGCGGTATATGTGTAGTGATTGTAGACCTCTAACTATAGGTATCTTTCTACGCCTCTAACCACGGGGTTGTGTACTTGCAGGCGATGACATTCAACCTGCAGCAGGCCACAGCCATGGATCCAGGGATGGAGTCATCTGGCAAGGGGGCCGCTGGAGCAGCTCCAGGGTGTGCTAGAGCGAAACGGCATCCTGAGTGTCCCGGTCCAGAGTCCCCCTGCCCCCACGCCGCCCGTGCTCCCTGACAGCAGCGGGGGCAAGCCGCGCAAACACCGCTGTAAGACCTGCGGCTTCGTGGCCTTCACCAAGACCGAGCACTGGGAGCACGCGGCCACCCATATCAAGGCCGAGAAGATGCTCAAGTGCAACCACTGCCCCTTTGTCACGGAGTACAAGCACCACTTGGAATACCATGTCCGCAACCACTTCAACTGCAAACCCTTCAAATGCGACAAGTGTAACTACAACTGCGTGAACAAGTCGATGCTCAACAGTCACATGAAGTCCCACTCCAACGTCTACCAGTACCGGTGCGCCGACTGCGAGTACGCCACCAAGTACTGCCACAGCCTCAAGCTCCACCTCCGCCGCAACAACCACATGCCCGCCCTGGTGCTGAATGAGGACGGCACACAGAACTTCGACTCCATCATCGACGTCTACGGCACGCGGCGAGGTCCACGCTCCAAGAAGAAGAAGTCTGAAGACAAATCCGATCAGCACTCCCCACAGAACCTTGCACTGACACCTCGGCCCCCCTTCCCCTTCCCTCTCACCTACCCACCGCCATTGCTGCCGCTCTTCTACCAGGGCTTCCAGTCCCTGCTACCTCAGAGGGACATGATTTTCCCCCCACGAGGGACGCCAAGAATTCAGCTGCCCGAGGTGCGAGTACAAAACGCCCGAGAGGGACGAACTCACCCGGCACTTCGAACAGCACGCCCGGGCGGAGAGCAGCAGCCCCAGAATCAAATTCGAGGAGGAGGAAGAAGAACGGCATTCTCCCTCGCCGAGCCCCCTGGACATGACCCGCTCTAGCACGCCGTGCGATGAAGGCCCCCTCGATCTCAGCAAGGCCTACCGCAAACCCGAAGTCACAGGGTCATCTCGCCGTAAAGGCAAGGCCTTCAAACTCAGCAGGGCCTACATCGAGTGGTACCAGGGCAGCGGGGAGGACGAAGAGGAGGAGGAGGAGCCCAAGCCCGGCCTCCAGACCTACTCCGAGATGTACTCCTCCCTCGAGCAGCACGAGAAAGGCGATCTGCTCATCAACCACCACATCACCAACGGCTACTACGACGACCATAACCGCGACCAAGCCGAGCCTATACGTCGCAACGGCGAGAACAAAACCTGGGACGACGCTAACTGCTGCCCTTACTGCAAGATGGCATTCAAGGACAGGATGATGTTCAAGCTCCACATGAAGTACCACGGCTTCCAGGACCCGTTCACCTGCAACTTCTGCGGCAAGAAGTACCAGGACCCCGTGGAGTTCTACATGCACTTCCTGCAGACACCTCACTGCTAGCTAGCGATGCCAGCAGCCCTCTAGTCTCACCAAAGTGTACAGTAATATAGTATATAGTCTCAACCAATCCTAGTCACAACTTCATTTTGCAATACCCCCTCATCAAGACGGGCTAGACAGCCAAACAACAAATCAAAATATTGGTCATGTTATAGTTTTAATTTATATTTTATATGCCAACTTTCCCAAACCCACAAATCTTCCACATTCACTCCCCCTATTGCCATTTATTCGATAAATCAAAATCTCTTTTTTCACGAGGGGTTTCTAAGGAGAGTCGATTTTTTTTGTCGCCACGCACAGCGTGGTTTCTCAGGGAATTTTTGAAACAAAATTGTTTGACACTCCTAGCATCCCCTCTCTCTATCTCTCGCTTCCTGAATGACACAATTACATATATCTTGAACATATGCATCTATGAGGTTTGTTACATCCATGGATATGATCAAATTGTCCATTGCTTTGATTGCCTTTCATGGCGTTGTGATACACATATCAAAGTTCCTAAAAAAAAAAGAGGTCATATCAAAGATAATTATTCTTCTCTATAATATTAAAAAAAAAAACATTTTAATTAAGTTTGATTTGTAGTATTTTTCCATTTTAGAACGTATTGATTACTATAATATTTTTTTTTGTCATTTTAAAAGAATCATACCTTGTATAATAGTCACTTCACAAATTTCCTTGAAATTAATCTAATAGCACTCTAAAAAAAAAAAAAATTTTTCTTCAATTTTTTACTTTTTTTTTCATATATATGTATTCGATTGACGCCAAAGAGAACCCATTTTTTTTTAAAGATAAAAAATATGATGCAAGAGTGCCGATTTTTTAAAATTGTAATCTCTAAATAATTAGTGTTAATAATTGAAATATGATGTTGCTACCCATCTTTTTCGTTAATTAATATGTATTCAATCAATCAGAAAACGATTATGCAAATTAAACGTTATATGCAAATTTGTCATAATTAAGATTATAAGAGTAAATTTTATTGTCTCTCTCTCTCTTTTACGGAGTATTTCTTAGAATTAAAGTGTGAAATATTAGAAAGAATGGAATATAATTTAAGAGAAAAATTATCATGAGAAAGACAATTGCATAACACTCAAAGTTATGCAATTGCTATCTATTAGTTAAAACATAAGTAGGGATTTTTAAAAATATATTTTTTTACGGTTAATTATTGTTTCCATAATAGAAATAATCTTGTTTAACTATGAAATAATTAGGTTACAATTTGAATTTATACTAATTAAGTATTAACATGATTTTTAAACATTAGTCGACTATTTTTCCCAAAGATAATGGATCAATTTATTCATTTCGCTATTTTCAATGCAAGTTTCTGCCTATTCATCCCCAATAATGAGTCAGATTTTTTTCAATCTCATGTTTATTTTGATTTCAGTATTAAAAAATCTGTATTCATAAAAACATTACTTGTTTCCCTTTTATTTTCTAACCATATATTTTATAATTTGCATTTTTTTTTTTTCGTAGAAAAAGTCAATGATTTAAAAACTATATTTTTTGACCATTGACAAGGTGTCTTTCATACCGTAATATATTATGCCAAAGAAAATAATCACTTCATTTTTTTTCACATAAATATTCCAATTTTTACTCTATAATCACAGACAAAATATTTATTTCAAAAACGCGTTAATATGCATTTCCAATTAAAAAAAAAAAGTTTTAAATCGTTTAATTGACAAACTTTCCAAAAGATATTGGTGAAAGCTCTGTGATAATACATGCCAAATATCTTTTGATTTATTTCATCAATATTTTCCAAAGTCAAAAATGCTTATTTGCTACCATAATTCCATAATTAAATCGTGCTTATATATGCAAATATAATTTAAAAAAACAATTAACAACTGAAAGAGATTTTATATATCTTCCATTATAAAAACAAAAAGGTTCCTATTTAAAAAAAAAATGTGTCCAAATATTTTCACATCAAAATAATGTAAATATTTCTATGAAATTAAAAAAATATATAATTTGACTTTATTATTGTATCATAGAAGGAATCAGTTCGGTAATTATAATTAAGAATTTACATAGATGGATATTATATGTAAATATGACTCATAAATATCATATAAAAGCTCCAAAACCCATATAAACTACACATTTTTAAATTCTTGTATATTATAAATACAATACTTGTTGGCGAGGAGTGCCTTTTTAAAAAAATCCTGAATGTGGATTTTTTTGTCTTTTTCTTTTTACACGGAAAGTTGCTGTCAAATTTATTGCAAAAATGAATAAATAAATACAAAACTTTTATTGATTTTTTGCTTGTTTGTTTGTTTTTACAAGTTCAGAACACCTTGTGTAAGCTATGAATTATACCTCTATGTGTGTGTGGTTTACACTTATGGACATAACTTAAGGAAGTTTCGTATTTAATGTCGTCGGTAGTCATTTTTTTTTTAAGGAGACAGAGGTTGTTCCAACTTAAGTTTTGTCCATGAGTGTATACACACTTGGTTATCTCGTGTGTCTTTAATAAAGGTCACTGTAATATCTTTCAGAGTTATTGTCTGAATCCCGATATACATGCTGAAAGGTACAACTTCCTTAAGTTTTGTCCATAAGTGTATACGCACTTGGTTATCTCGTGTGTCTTTAATAAAGGTCACTGTAATATCTTTCAGAATTATTGTCTGAATCCCGATATACATGATAAAAGGTACAACTTCCTTAAGTTTTGTCCATGAGTGTATACACACTTGGTTATCTCGTGTGTCTTCAATAAAGGTCACTGTAATATCTTTCAGAATTATTGTCTGAATTCCGATATACATGGTAAAAGGTACAACTTCCTTAAGTTTTGTCCATGAGTGTATACACACTTGGTTATCTCGTGTGTCTTCAATAAAGGTCACTGTAACATCTTTCAAGTTATTGTCTGAATCCCGATATACATGCTAAAAGGTACAACTTCCTTAAGTTTTGTCCATGAGTGTATACACACTTGGTTATATCGTGTCTTCAATAAAGGTCACTGTAATATCTTTCAGAGTTATTGTCCCGATATACATGCTAAAAGGTACAACTTCCTTAAGTTTTGTTCATAAGTGTATCTTTCAGAGTTATTGTCTGATTCCCGATATACATGATAAAAAGTACAACTTCCTTAAGTTTTGTCCATAAGTGTAAATTATAAAACAGAAGTACAAATGTCTCCATGGAAATAAAAACATTTAATATATCTAAAACACAAACAGAAAAAAAGGGACAAAGTTCGTTGTAATGCCTGGTTTGGTAAATTACGAATATATGGATATTAATTATAGATTTAAGCTAAGGTCTTTATTGGTTAGAATAAGCTTTAATTTTGTGAGATTCTCTCTTGAAACCTTGTTACCTCATCAATCAAATATGTACCTAAGATGAAATAAGTTTTATATAAAAGTTTAAATGTAATTTTTCTCTCTCAGAGTAGATCGATTTATATAAAATTGTCATACATTATATTTCTATCAATTATAATAGATTTTGATATACACTCATTGAGTAAACTTAAGGAAGTTGTACCTTTTAGCATGTATATCGGGATTCAGACAATAACTCTGAAAGATACATTCATGGACAAAACTTAAGGAAGTTGTACCATTTAGCATGTATATCGGGATTGAGACAATAACTCTGAATGATACACTCATTGAGTAAACTAAAGGAAGTTGTACCTTTTAGCATGTATATCGGGATTCAGACAATAACTCTGAAAGATACATTCATGGACAAAACTTAAGGAAGTTGTACCATTTAGCATGTATATCGGGATTCAGACAATAACTCTGAAAGATACACTCATGGACAAAACTTAAGGAAGTTGTACCTTTTAGCATGTATATCGGGATTCAGACAACCCTGAAAGATACACTCATGGAGTAAACTTAAGGAAGTTGTACCTTTAAGCATGTATATCAGGATTCAGACAATAACTCTGAAAGATATTACCATGACCTTTATTGAAGGGATACGAGATAACCAAGTCTGAACAAAATTGCCCCCGTCTACTTAATAAAAAAAAAAAAAATAGACGATTAGGAACATCGAAGTCTTTCCACTTCCTTAAGTTTTGTCCATGAGTGTATATTGTAAGAAGTAAATTGAAATAATTCTTAGTCTCTCCGTGGCATTTGAGCGGATACAGATCTTCAGAAATACTATACTTTACAAGTAGATTAAGAGAAACCACAGCCATATCAACCTATGATTTATTTAACTCCCGACATTTCAGTAACTTCCTGTCATTCTCTTCAGGGGGATGGTTGAATCCTAGTTCTACTTATATACATACACCATTACACAGGACATACATTTAACCTAAATGAACCCATAGTACATTACAATAACATCAATAATAAATTTCAGAGATTAATAATAGAAGCAATAGTATCCAAACAATATAATAGTATAAACCGCAGGATCGATTTGCCAGAAGCATATGAATCAATAGACCTAAATAAAATATAAAACAATTACATTTACATTAATAGATATTACATATCTAGTGGGATCCCTTAAATTTCAAAATAATATGACATAAAACGAAAACATGCAACATAATATTCATTAAAAATAATTCATATAACCACATATTAATTAGAATTAATATTTCCCAAATTAAGTAACCTATATGTAAATCTAAATATGTTAATTATTCAATCAGGCCAATATGCAAAATAATAGCTACATATATAAAATGTAATCTCAGATTAGTTGGTTAGTCGTTTATTAATTCCTGTTGAAGGGCGTATGAGCCCGAAAGCTTGTGTTATAATTATGAAATAAAAGATACGCAGCCCTAGATGCTTTGTTTTAACTTAGTTATGAATTTAACAGGGTTTTTCTATTGATATACACCATTTTCTTAAAATACATGCATAGCGTCACATATTTGCATATATAAAGAGTTCATAAAAGTCTAAAAATAAAAACTGTTTTCAATTTGTATGATTAAAAATATAAAATTATATACATAACCTTTTAAAAAATGTGTCCTTACAATCTAGAGTTCTTCTCTTTATCTACTTATATATTTGCCTTATTCTGTCTGTTTGTTTGTCTGTTTGTCTGAAGCTCACGGATAGAATGCGCGCCCATTGGCCGCCAGCGAACACGTGGCCTCCCTGCCCCCCTCTAGACAACCCTGTTATTCAAAAACCATACATCCAATCGCCATGAAATTCTGGGATATTATTAGGTATATCCCCGGAAAGGTTTTCGAAAAATAATTTCTTGAATATCTTGAATATCCTTAGAGTTATTTGCAGAATTGTAGATATAACTCGCAAGCAGCGCCGCCAGACGGTGATAGACTTAAGCTTGCTGCTCCACCCCTGTTGACCTTGGGTCGTCGTGTGAGTCACAGCATGATGCAACAAAAAACACTCTCTCTGGGGATTGCGGCGTCAACAACCTGTAAGTTTGTGCCTCTCTCATAAACCTGTCTATACAGACCACCCTGTCTATAGCGACCACTCTAGACAACCCTGTTATCAGCTGTGTGATACATCCACCTGTCTATACAGACCACCCTGTTAATAGCGACCACCCAAGTCAACGTTTTTAGAATATATTCGCACTCGGGTAAACCCCGGGCGTTGCCCGGGCCATTCGTCTAGTATCTTTATAAGGCTTCTCCATGGTCCATCATTCCGATTATTCCTTTTATTCTCTTTATAATTATTTTTCCTTCCTGAACTTTCTTCACCAATCCTTTTCATCTTAAAATATATTAAAAAACGATTAAAAAAAGGAATATCCTGACACCTCACATGAACATTTTTAGATAGTAGTGCACCATCTAGTGGAACAAAAATGAACTAAACGTTAATTTATGATTGTTCCATAATATTTGGCCAACCTATTTAATTTATAAGTAATCAAAAATAAAAAAAACACCAAGTACGCTTTTCGGGCTGTTGATCCTTATCAGCGTCAACGACTAAAAATTTGGGTAAAGAGTTTTCCTGAGAAATCAAGAAGTGTGTAGTTAAGGTTAAATTTGCATACATACGCTAAACTGCTCATTTTAATGGTTAAAATATTGCCACGTGGAAAATTAGGGAAGACCACATTTTGAGATGAGACAGCAATTTATTTCAGGTAGGAACAAACTATGAATGGTAAACAAAAGATAAGCCACGAGGGAAATTTACAGTGTAGCAAAATATAAACATAAAAATGACCACTCTGTTAATAAAAAAATAATAAAATTAATAAATACTTTGTTATAATATGCATTAAAAAAAATCCATAGCAGAGCTTCATCTAATGGAATTAAAGTCAATTAAACGTTGATTTAGATTGGTTCTTTAATATATTTGGGTAACCCAATTTCTTGATAAATTAAGAAAAGTCAATTACGAACGCGTTTCGGGCTGTTGGTCCTCGTCAGCATGGTGCAGGCTGTACATCAATGACCAAGAAACTTCATGAAAAATCAAGAAATGGGTATTTAGGGGCAAATTTGCATAATTACGATAAACATGTGAAAAAAAAAAAGGAAATACATAGTGTTACATCATGATTAATGGCGTATTTCTTATATTATTTTTAATATATTTGAAATTTAAATTATATATTTATTTATTTTTATATAAAATATTCTATGATATTTATTTTAAACAGATTAGATTATCATCATTTGTATTTAGGTACACGTGTGACTTCACTGCTCTCTTTGATGTGAGAAAATAAATAAAGCATTCTGGAGGTTACTTAAAGTAGACTTATCTCATTATTCCCTTATATAAATTTGTAGGATGGTTGAAACACGCTCTGGTAAGATGCAAGACCCAGCACAGGAGAGAATCATGGCTGAAGAGTCTGCCAAGCCGCAACCTGGTGCAACAATATGTATATTAATAATTTTTGGACGAGAAGAGCGAAGACTAGAACGCGGCTGATTCCACACTAGCCTGTTCAGTGACTCGCTAACCTTGACGTATACACGAAGGAACGTGTGGCCATTGGACATGTATCGGACCAGGAGGCTGTTGTTGGGTGCTGCGCTGCCTGGAGTACAGGAGCTTCATCTATTATTTCTTCCTATGGTGAATCTGTATAAGACCTGTGGTCTTTATAAAGCTTTGTGTGTGTGTGTTAATAATTCAATATCTTTATTAGGACATTTAGTCTTATATATAGATTCTTCTGAGAGATACAGCAATGAGTGGAACAAAAAGGAAGAGATAAAATAGTATAAACAAAGTTTAGAATAAACAAAGTTATATATAATACAATATAATGCGGCTTATGATTGTAGAACGACATTTGAAAATTATCCCGCATGTGTTTCTTTTTGAACGAAAAGTCGAAATTCATTTTAAGGAGAAATAACGATTATTTCTAACCTTAGGAATGAAGTATGAAAGGATGAATTGTGAAGAGTAATGATAAACGGAAAAATAAAAGTGTCCAGGGATTTTTCCGTTTATCATTACTCTTCACAATTCATCCTTTCATACTTCATTCCTAAGGTTAGAAATAATCGTTATTTCTCCTTAAAATGAATTTCGATTTTTCATTCAAAGGAACACATGCGGGATAATTTTCAAATGTCGTTTTACAAAGTTATATATGTATTTGGCTGGTTTGCTCTCATACCGATATTGATGCTGACCTCTTGGAAAAAGTATGGTACATTAAACTGGAGCGAAATCAGGTTATTATTTATATAATATACGCTTTATTTGTTTTCACTATTTTGATTTAAATTTAAATTAAAATTAATATGCTTATTAAGAAATCTATTTCATGCCTAATGTAATTTTTCTTTTATATATGTTTATATTAAATATAAAAAGAGCAAGAGGCCTCTGGGACCAAATATTTTTTGGTCGCAGTGGTACAGCCTACTCCACGCTGACGAGCGCCAACAGCGCGAAACGCGTTCGTGGATGGCTTTTCTTGATTTATCAAGAAATTGGGTTGGCCAAATATCACGGAGCAATTTAAATAAACGTTTAGTTTATTTTTGCTCCACTAGATGACGCTCTGCTATCTTAAAAAGCACATGTGCTCGTGGTCAGGAGATGCCTTCTTTATTTTTAATATCAACACCTGACCCACTTATTTTTTTCTATTGTTTTTTCATATATTTATACTTATAAATATTAATTAGAAATATAAATATTTTCGTTTCATTTTATTATCTTTTTTTTTCTTCTTTTTTGTCATTGTGGACGCCAGTGTCCTTACCGGGACATCGTGTTATGTTGTTATAATTGAATAAAGTTAAATGTAATAAATATATAATATTTTGACACATATGATTCCTTTTGAATTGAAACCATTTTCTACTTCCCTTACTGCAAGGTAAAATAATGGGTGTTACGCAGACTTTGACTTTATCATCATCGGTGCTGACGTCACTACTACTATTACACTTCAGACTTTTTCTGTTTTGATTTTTCGCTCGCTTGTTTTTTACAACATTTGTATTGGAACAAGTTGTTCCTTAAATAAATATATATATATTAGTTTATATCAAATGAGATGTCCTCGTAACTACAAAATAAGTGAGTACAAAACAACTTGGAATCTTTAAATAGAAACATCGTATTTTTGCTAAGCCTATCAATGGGACATTGAAGTAAGGACAGTAGAAAATTGTTTTAATTAAAAAAGAAACATATGTGTCAAAAATAGTTTTTATTTCTTAAAACAGATGGCACGCTAATGCATCATTTAATTTATTTCAACACACAAAACGCGATATCCCGGCTAGGGATAATTACGTCGATTTACATTTTTTTTTTTAAGGGGGGTCGGTGGAAGGCTGGTTAAACCGTTTGGTTTACGACCACTACGACCCGGGTTCGATCTCCGCATTGGACACTTTTTTCTGTTTAAAAAAAAAAAAATGCTCCAATGGCCCCCCGATTCTTGCAAAATCCAACCCCACCAGCGAGTGCAAGTAACCAAACGGGGCTCTGGCACATTTGTAAGTGCAAAGTCGAACTGCTTTCACATGTGTAGACATGTGGTGCGCTTACAGTAAAAAGCAGTCGCTAACTACCCACCATGATTATCATGGCCTGTACCACGTGTACTAGGGATAAGCAAAAAAAAAAAAAAAAAAACATTTTTTAAATCAGAAGCAGTTATAAACATATTTTATACAAGAAAAGTAATAAAAAATAAAAAAGAGAAACAATAATATATATTAGGAACCTTAACCTTTCAGGTTAGAAAGATAATCATAAATATATCTACAAAAATAGTTAAATCTATAATAATTCTCTCTGCTATTTACAAATTGATATAGATCTACAACATTATATATTGTCTGTTGTCTAGCGGTAAAGAAGAGTGGGCATTCCAGCAGTAGGTGTCTTGAGTCCTGGAATTCGTTGCCACAATGACAGCTAGAGTCTTCAACCGCTCCAATTTTTGATAAAAATCCCTTAAATTTTCCATGGTTCGTTATAAACTGGGTATTATAAAAATTGGAGCGGAAAAATGTTGGAATTCCAAAATGGATGTATCTTATTAAAGTTAAATATTTTGCTTGATATTTAGAATTCATCTTTAAAATGAAGCAATAACGCGTCATCTATATACAAAAAAAATTAAAACATTAAGACGCGAATGTTTTTTTTCACCCTTCATAAGATTCCACTCTTCAGTGTAGCATATATAAGCAGAATAATCCAATATAGTATTAGAGATCTAAAGAAGAAGTCTGGTAGATTAAATTGACGAAACCTCTGGTAATATTCACCATTCACCGCCTTTCCAATATTTTTTCATTGCAGTAAGGACAGTAGAAGTTTGATTGATGTTTGAAAGAAACATT
>CP092875.1:87220506-87289142 GCA_030710605.1 Cordylochernes scorpioides | reverse complement strand
TTATAATAAATTGAGACTATTTTATACGCGTATGATTCTTTTTTTAAAATTAAACAATTTTATACTTCCCTTACTGCCATGATAAATTAATGGGAGGGCAGATAGAAAATTGTTTAATTTTAAAAATAATTTTGCGCATCTAAAATAGTTACAATTTCTAATAACAGATGGCGCTACTGCATCATGTTTATCACCTTATATATATATACCCTTATATAAATATTTTTAAATATCTTTTCATAACACAAATAATAAATATATCTATTTCGTAATATAAATATATGGCGTGAAATTTCTTTATCAATTATTTATATAATATACGCTTTATTTGTGTTTCACTATTTTGATTTAAATTTAAATTAATATGCTTATTAAGAGAACTTCTTCTCTTCGGCTAATGTAATTTTTCTTGTATATATGTTTATATTAAAAATAAAAAGAGCAAGAAGCCTCTGGGACCAAATATTTTTTGGTCGCAGTGGTACAGCCTACTCCACGCTGACAAGCGCCAACAGCGCATTAAGTTAAATCTATGATAATTCTCTCTGCTATTTACAAATTGATATAGATCTACAACATTATATATTGTCTGTTGTCTAGCGGTGAAGAAGAGTGGGCATTCCAGCAGTAGGTGCCTTGAGTCCTGGAATTCGTTGCCACAATGACAGCTAGAGTCTTCAACCGCTCCAATTTTTGATAAAAATCCCTTAAAATTTCCATGGTTCGTTATAAACTGGGTATTATAAAAATTGGAGCGGAAAAATGTTGGAATTCTAAACGGGATGTCTCTAATTAAAGTTAAATATTTTGCTTTATATTTAGAATTCATCTTTAAAATAAAGCAATAACGCGTCATCTATATACACACTGAAATAATAAAAATTATTGTGATGATATTTTATCATTTCATTACAGACGAGCGCACTAGAAATTGCTATAATTGAAAAAAATATATATAAAATCAAACACACACTAAAATATAACTATTTATAAATATTGCTAACTGTTGTATTTTGAATTTTAATTTAGCATAACTGCAGCTTATTAATTTAAACAAATTTATTATTCAAATACAAGGAGAGGTTAAACAAACTAATTAACTTAACAAATGAAGAAAAAGTTGAGCTTCAATATTCTAAGCTATTACTCGAACATAAACAAAACAAACTTAGTCAAAAAGGAACATATTTTACATCACAGATTATTTTAAATTGATTTGTTTACCAATTTCAACAACTCCCCTCTTTGGTGAGCAAATCAAAATTAGGTCCGAAAAGAAGTCCCATATTTACAAGCAGTCTCTGAATTCTGTCTCCCGGCAGCCTCTTGGTGAGAAGATCCGCTTCTTGAGCTTCTGAGTTCACGAAGGAGATCCTTAAATTTCCCTTTGAGACTTCATCTTTCACGAAGAAATATTTTCTGTTAATGTGCTTGGTTCTACAATGATGAGATGTTCCTTTAATCCAGTCTATTGCTGATTTACTGTCTGTCTTCAGAACAAGTGGTATTTCAACACATGATTGATGACCTATTTCAGAAAGAAAGTTCATAAACCATTTTAACTCTTTAGTGCCCTCACAGATAGCCATTAATTCCGCTTCGCATGTTGACAGGGCTACCATTGGTTGTTTTTGAGATTTCCAACAAAGTAGTGAAGATCCTAATTTAGTTAAATATCCTGAAAAAGATTTTGAGTCTTTAGTTGAGGACCAACTAGCATCTGTAAAGACTTCAATTTTCCCTCTTATTCTGTCAAAGCATAACTTGTAGCTTTTTGTTCCCTTCAAGTATCTATATATTCTTTTAAGTGCAGTAAGGTGAATGACTTTGGGATCCTTGTTGTATTGGGAGAGTTGACTAACATAAAATGTTATATCGGGCCTTGTTCCCACTGATAAATACATCAAGGAACCTATCATTTCTTGGTAAAGTTTAGGGTCCACAGGAGAAGAATCTGGATGATTATCCAGATCTTGATTTAAGATCACCAGGGGATTTTACTGGATTACATTCTTCAAGGTTAAATTTCTTCAAAATCTTTTCTACATAGGCTTCTTGTGAAAGTTCGAAACAATTTTCTTTTTCCTCAATTTTGATTCCAAGAAAATATATAGGCTTTTCTTTTCGAACAATGACAATTTGCTTATCCAATTGCTTAACTATTCTGTTAATTATGGTACTATCCGATCCAATAATGAGAAAATCATCTACATAAATCCCAATTATTAGAATTTTCTCCTCTTCTCTTGAAGGATGTATGCACATGGTTCACTTTCTAAACGTCTGAGTCCAATATCATTAAAAATTTGGTTAATTTTTTCATTCCAGCATCTTCCGGATTGTGGTAAACCATATAGACTTCTGTTTAGTTTACACACTTTATTTTCCTGTCCTGCTTGAACAAATCCTTCAGGTTGTTCCAGGTACACATCGTCTTTTAGTTCCGCATTGAGATAGGCAGTTTTAACATCATATTGTTCAATTTTCATGTTTTGTTGTGATGCAATGGCAATCAATGTTCTTAAAGAGTCCAGCTTCATCACAGGAGCAAAAGATTCTTCATAGTCAACGCCAGGTTTTTGATTATGCCCCATTGCAACAAATCTAGCCTTTCTTTTGTCAATGCTTCCATCTGGATTCATTTTTATATTAAAAATCCATTTTCCTTTTATCAGGTTTTCATTTTCTGGTTTGGGTACAAGGGTCCAAACATTATGTGATGTTAGGGAATGGAATTCCTCTTCCATTGCTTCTTTCCATTGGTCTGAAAATGGGGTGTTCATGGCTTCTCGATATGTTTTAGGTATGTTCATGGAAGTTGAAGATAGTTCGGTTACATTGGCTGTGTTTCTTTCTTTTATTCTTTCAGATCGTCTTACACCACTTGCTCTCAGCCTCTCTTCCTGCTCTTGTAGATTGATGAGATGCTTTGCCTGAATATCTTCATTAGTTCTTCCTGCAATACGTCCGGGTTTTCGGGGTAATCCTGATGATTCAGGTATTGTTTCAGGGTTGTCTGGAGCATTTAGTTCTTCTGGAGTAGAGCCCATGGTATGTGTAATTTGAAAGAAATCTGATTCATGTTGTTCATTTCTATAGATAATATGATCTTGGACATGTTGGTCAAAAACATTAGAAGTCAAGAGATCAGAGCCTTTTGAATTTTCATCAAATTTGACACTTTGAACTTCGTGTATTTTTCCATCTTGTGGATCATATATTCTATAAGCTTTTCTTTGTCTGGAGTAACCGGTGAATATTCCTTTTCTTGCTCTAGAGTCAAATTTATTTCTTTGATTTTTAGGAATGTAATAGTAGGCAAGACTTCCAAAGATTTTTAAATGTGCTACTGATGGTTTGTGTCCAGTCCATTTCTCTATGGGAGTTTTCATGTTATCATTCTTGGTCGGTGTGCAATTCTTCAAATAAGCGGCTGTTACAATGGCTTCCGCCCAAAACTCAGTTGGTAACTTAGCATAAAATAACATAGTTCTAGCCCAATCTAGAAGGGTGCGATTGGTTCGTTCTGCAATTCCGTTGCTTTGTGGCGAATATGGAACTGTTCTTTGATGGTGTATTCCTTCATTTCTGAAAAACTCTTGAAATTTTTTATTTGCAAATTCGGTTCCGTTGTCCGATCTAACATTTTTGATTTTAACATTAGTTTCATTTTCTCGATGATTTTTAAATTCTACAAAAAAATCAAATGCATCCTCCTTTGATTTCAAGAAGTATACAAAGATACGTCTACTATACGAATCCACAATAACGTACAGATAGTTTGCACCACCCAGTGATTTGGTTGGCATAGGACCACAGAGATCCATGTGTATAAGTTCTAATGGCCTTTCAGAATGATTATTCTCTATAGCTTTGAAAGGGTTTTGGGTTAGTTTACCAAGGATACATGGTTCACATTTTTTGAGATGTTGATAATCAAAATTAAGTCCTTTTACCATATTATTCTTCATCATTTTATCCAAATATTCTTCGTTCAAGTGTCCTAGTCTTCTATGCCACATTGTCTTGGCTGAACATTTATCTTCTGCTTTTAAACAATTATCTTTATTGCTTAACAAATTTCTAGGTAAAGTTTTAATTATAAACATTCTATCTTCTTCATTAGCCTCAGCTATCAAATCTCCTTTGAAGTTATAAATTTTAGCTATTCCTTTCTAAAAATATACTTTATTTCCATTATTAACCAGACATCTGACAGAAAGAAGATTAGATTTAAGTCTAGGCACATAGAGTACATACATCCTTAATACAAATATCTTGCTTACCTTCACTTGTGTATGTAGACAATTTCATATCACCTTGTGCTTCAGCTTTTATGAACCTTTCTTCTTCTGCAAGGTTAATTTCACTGTCAATAGGAATCTTGTTGATAAGCCAATCTTCTCTAGGAGACATGTGTGAAGTGCATCCTGAATCAAGGTTCCAAATGTGTGCATCCTCCTCAGGTAGATGTGAAGAAGAGTAGATCATTTCCGCTGAAGTAAACGCATGTTCAGTGTTAGCAGAACCATTCGCTACATTAGCATGTTCCTTTGAGTTATTTTTACAAGTTGATGAAGACTTAGTTTGCATATTATTTTGTGGATATTTGCATTTTGGTTTATTGAAGTTCGCTTTATCTTGACGATGCCAACAGTTTCTTGACATGTGCCCAAATTTTCCGCATGTATGACATTTCCCTTCAAATTTGCATGTTCTTTGTATCCCTAGGTCATTTCGAGCTTTAAAAGCTTTTTCATATTGACCTTCTTTAGGAAATCCCATTGAGTTTAGCCTCATTTCTTCCTCTTGAAGTGCCTGGAAAACTTCCTCGAGACTCGCAGATCGTTGTGGTCGTAAAACCGCTGCTATATTTTCAAACTTTGGCAACAAACCTCTCACTACATGATACACCATTTCCCTTGGTGAAATAGGCTGTCCCAAGTTAGCACTTCTAGATGCAATATTTCTGGCACTTGTTATTATTGGAAATATTAACGAATGATTCGTTAAAGCAGAGTGTCAATTGATTTATTGGTTATACAAGTTTAGAGAAAATCAAAAGAGGGATAGAATGACAGTTGTAATCAGTCAGCAGCAGGCAGGAAGGAAGGAGGGTTAAGTAGTGACGTCACACATGGTAGCAGGTGGCGCCGCCGCAGAGTACATGTACCAAAGGTCGACTTGGGATGAAACAGCGACTCTATAAATTTCACATTTCTAACACTCCCTCTTGAAATTTATAACGTTCAAGTTTTCTAGGAGCCGCCTGAAGTGTTTCGGTCCCAAAGGTTTCGTCAGGAGGTCAGCCGTCTGCTGAAGAGTGCTGACATATCTTGTGATCAGCTCACCATCTTCCTGTTTAGTACGAATGTAGTGATATCGTACATCAATGTGCTTCGTTCTCTTATGGAACTCGGGATTATGCACTAGCTTTATGGCTGCTTGATTATCCATGTTGAGTATTGTGGGTCTGTCCATCTTAATCCCGATATCCTTAAGAAGTCTGCGTAGCCAGACCATTTCTTTAGTAGCAGCACAGGCAGCAATATATTCACTTTCTGTTGTCGAGAGGGCAACTGTCGATTGCTTTTGGCTTGACCATGAAACAGCACCATGGTTTAACATGAAGATGTAACCTGTAGTACTTTTCCTTGAATCAATGTCCCTAGCATAATCGCTATCTGAGTAACCTGTTAACTCTTGATGGCTAGCGTACAATATTCCTAATTGTGGTGTTGCTTTCAAGTAGCGAAATACATTTTTAATTGCTGTCCAGTGTGTCTGTCCTGGGTTGTCAAGGTATTTACTTAACTGTGATGTTGCAAAAGCTATGTCCGGTCTAGAAACAGAAGAGGCAAACATTAGTGAGCCTACGGCTTCTCTGTAAGGAAATTTTGGTGAATTTCCATTTTTATCTAAGTCTGGGCAATCAGCTTTAGTTAGGACTGTACTCGGGTCCATGGGTACTGCTGCGGGTTTGCAATCAATCATGTTGAATTTATCTAAAATCTTGTTTATGTATGAAGATTGGTGGATATAGATCTTCGATCTATCCTCTGATTGTTCAATCTGAAGTCCTACGAAATAATCTGCATCTCTAGACGTTATATTGAACTCGTGAGATAGTTCCTGGACGATAGAATCGATATCGTCCTTGTTCCGAGACATGAGAAGTCCATCATCGACGTAAAGAGCAAGGATCATTTGAGGGTCGTTAATAGTTCCGGTAAAAACACATTGATCTGCATTAGATTGGAAAAAATTGTGTTTCTCTAAGAAGGATTTAAACTTCCTATTCCAATTTCTGGACGATTGTTTCAGTCCATATAGACTCTTTTGTAGTTTACAAACAAAATTGTCTTCTTGAGAGAAACCTTCTGGTTGTTCTAAGTATATGACTTCGTCTAGGTCACCATATAAAAATGCAGTCTTTACGTCAAATTGTTTTAAGAACATTCTTTCTGATGCCGCGTTTGCTAGTAACACTCGAAGTGAATCATATCTGACAACAGGACTGAAGGTGTCGAAATAGTCTACGTTCTTCCTTTGTGTGTAACCCTTAGCTACAAGTCTAGCCTTAAATTTAGGTGCCGTAGAGTTGGGATGGGATTTTAGCTTATAAACCCATTTACTTCCTATTGGCTTATATCCGTCTGGTAGGGTTTCGAGTGACCATGTGTTATTAGATTCTAACGCTTTTATTTCTTCTTTCATTGCATCCAACCATTTTTCGGCATTTGGACTTTCCATAGCATCTTTATAAGTTGAAGGCTCATCGACAAAATGGTAGTTACAAGAATCTGCTTTCTTTTTAGATCGAGTTATCATCGGGTGGAATGCGGGCGGCGTGGGAAAATGTAGCGTTGTAGGTGATTCATCCTCGGTCGCTGGTGCCGGCGGGTTAAAGTCAATGTTTATTGGGATGAGGTTTTCTCCCTCTAGTTCGTAATGTTGGAGTTTTGTCTCGTTAAAAGTAACATCTTTAGAGATAGAAATCTTTCTAGTAGAAGGGTTCCAGAGTCGAAAGTTAGTGCATGTTTTATCGTACCCTAAGAAAATCATCTTTTGTGATTTCTTATCCCATTTCCTTCTACGTTCTTTAAGTGTATGCAACCATGCTTCACAGCCGAAAATCTTTAGATTATATAAACTAACTTTTCTTCCGAAAAAGAGTTCATAGGGTGTGGTATTGGGAGCTTGTTTAGTGAATGTTCGGTTTAGAATGAAGGTTGCAGTATTGCAAGCTTCTGCCCAAAGTTCTTCGGGAAGATTTCGTGCGCACAGCATCGATCGAGCTGCTTCGACAATAGTTCTATTGTCTCGTTCTACGCGCCCTATCTGTTCGTGAACATATGGAGCTGACAATTCATGCACTATTCCGAACTTTCTGCAAGTATTTGTGAAATCTTTACTGGTATATTCTAGCGCATTATCGGTTCTAATCACTTTAATTTTATTGCCTGTTTGATTATAACTGAATCTAGCAAAGTTTTCAAATTTGTGTAAAATATCGGATTTGTGTCCTAATGAAATCTATATGGCGAAAGCCACTGGAATAATCTTTGAATAAGATGAAATAAAGTGATCCTCCTATTGATTGTGTTGGCATAGGGCCGCAGATATCACTTAGAATGAACTCACCAGGATTGTACTCCTTTGTTTCAGACAAATGACTAGGCTTTCTGTGAGCTTTTCCTTCTTGGCAGCCTTGACAGAAGAAATCGTCTTCTTTTATGTCCTCGGGTTGCAAACCGTTGATCAATCCTTTCTTGGCCATTTCTCGAATAGTGGAGTGAGATGTGTGCTAGTCTTTCGTGCCACAGTTGGAGGTTGTTGATCTTTGCAGAAAATCCTTGTGAAGATGAAGTAACTCGGAACATCATCTTGTAGAGCCCATCTTGGCGTTGTCCAACTGCTTTCAGATCTTTTCTTGAGTAGATGCGCAGCACATCCTTGTCGATGTCTACTCGGTATCCCTTTTCAGTGCACACTCCCAGGCTGAACAAATTTTTCTTGAGCTTCGAAGAGTAGAGCACATTCCTGATTGATGTTGTAATCCATTCTCCATTCACCATGGCAAGGATTTCAATGTCACCTGTACCTTCTGCAAGGACGGAAGTGTTGTCTCCAAGGTATATTCTATGATCGTTGTGGATCGGAGTGAAGGACTTGAACCATTCACGTCGGAAGGTCATGCTGCAGCTAGCTCCGCTATCTGCCCACCATATGTCGCAATCATTCCACTTAGGATGGTTTCAGCGTTGAAACCTTTATGATCACAATCTCCTGCTTGGTTCTTCCGCTTCTCGTTTTTCTTCTGCTGGTCGGCAATCCGTTTCCGACATTCCCGTGACCAATGACCAATCTTGTGACAATAATGGCATTCAGTCTTTTTCTTTAGTTCTGATATCTTTCCTGAATCAGTCTTCTTTATGTTATCTTCTTTGATTCTTGGTTTAGTCTGTTGGTAGAATGCTGTACCTTGCGAGGAATCGGCCTGCTGGTTTCTACATTCTTCAATCAGAAGACGTGCTGATAAGTTCTCTAAAGTCTGCTTAATCGGCGCTTGAGACTCCCATGCTGGGATGAAATACCGCATGCTCGAAGGAAGAGAGTTTATTATCTTTGCCACTTTCTGGTCATCTGTAATCGTTCCTCCTACATCCTGAATTCTTGCACTAAGATTTCCAATCTTGGCGATATAGCTGCTGACATCCTCTGATGACGACATTCGGGCGTCAAAAAATTGTTGCCACAACATGCCAATTGCGATCTCTGATCTCTGTTCGTGGATGGACATGAGCCTTGTCCACATTTGAGCGGCAGTTTTACAGGACATCAAAGGTTCTAGAAATCTTAATTCAAGTGCCTGTGATATAAGCATTCGGGCTTTGATATCTTTGGCGTGCCATGCATCCTGTATAGCAGAGGTAGCGTCACTTACCTCTGGTTTGATTTCTTTGCCGTCCACGATATCCAAAAGTTGATTTTGCTCTAATAGTAGTCGGAACTGAAATTTCCAAAGGGAGAAGTTTTCGCCTTTGAACTGGCGGACTTGATTCTCAAGGTGCGTCATATTTAGCACGAGTTAGGCTTAGCAGTTTCACTTTAGGTTTGCTTCTTCAAATTTGGAGGGTAGTCAGGACCCATAACCTATTGGAAATATTAACGAATGATTCGTTAAAGCAGAGTGCCAATTGATTTATTGGTTATACAAGTTTAGAGAAAATCAAAAGAGGGAGAGAATGACAGTTGTAATCAGTCAGCAGCAGGCAGGAAGGAAGGAGGGTTAAGTAGTGACGTCACACATGGTAGCAGGTGGCGCCGCCGCAGTGTACATGTACCAAAGGTCGACTTGGGATGAAACAGCGACTCTATAAATTTCACATTTCTAACAGTTATGTAGGCTTCAATGCCTTCATTATTTCTCATTTGAATATTTTTCAATTCAAGTCCAATGTCGATTATTTTATCTTCAATATTTCCAGTATGGATACGCTTCAGTTCATCCCACACAGTTTTAGCATTTGTTTCTCCTATAAATATGCCAGCCTGCTCAGGTGACAAATTTACTATTATTATTCCAAAGGCCTCATCATTTTTATCCTCCATTCTTTGAAAAATTCTTCTTCCTTTGAATCTGCCATTCCATGGTTAGGCTTAGGCGATTCGATCACTTTTTGAACAATTTTTTGCTTCTCAAAATTGCTGATATTTTAAGCGCCCATATGTGGTAATTCGAAGATGTCAGTGGCTCAATTCTATTCATCGAAAAATATTCTGCCATTTTAAAAATATATATATAATCGTACTCAACCTTTCTTTCAAAAATCGGCGTTTTCTTCTGACGCAATAACAATTAACCAGGCTTCTGCTACCAGTTGTTGTATTTTGAATTTTTATTTAGCATAACTGCAGCTTATTAATTTAAACAAATTTATTATTCAAATACAAGGAGAGGTTAAACAAACTAATTAACTTAACAAATGAAGAAAAGTTGAGCTTCAATATTCTAAGCTATTACTCGAACATAAACAAAACAAACTTAGTCAAAAAGGAACATATTTTACATCACAGATTATTTAAATTGATTTGTTTACCAATTTCAACACTAACTAATGTTTCTTATTTGAAATATCTATTTAGTAATCGTGTGTTTGTTAGAAAAATTATGTATAGTTTATAAACAATGGGCGATTAATATCTAATGCATAAGATTTAACATGATGTATTAGGGCGCCATCTGGTATAAGAAATTCAAACTATTTTTAAAGATTAGCATAAATAGCGTTAATTTCGTATAAAATTTCCTATTTTTTTAATTGAGAGAGAGATTTCCCAGAAATAAAAATTAATAGGTATTATATAACGTCTAATTATTGCATTTACAGTAATTTTATTCAATATATCTGTTGACTTTGCTTAGAATTATTAATGAAACCGTTTCCATTAATTATTAATTAAACATTATATTTATTGATTTACAAGAGAGAGAACAAAATATAAAAGGGAAACTAATATTAAACAAAGGAACTCTTTTTCTGTTTCGGTTAGCGCCTATTTATCTGTGAGCTTACACACACTCACTGTGGAACAATTAATTAATATATATATATACAACAATATTAATCATCATCTGTATATCTTTTGCCTAGCAATCTTTCCAACACACAATAGCACTTTGATAAAATGCAGCATCATTATTACAAAACACATTATATCAACAACAACAAAAAGTTTTATTAAGGCCTTTTAGTCTTACACAGATTCTCCAAGCACATAAATGTAGGGTACATACAGGAATAACAGTAATAGTACCAGTAAACAGCAATGTTATTTACAATCTATCAATTAAGGAGAAAAAAAGGAAGGGCTTAGCATAAATTATATATAAGCAGTTAAGAACAAGCAGAACCATGCTATACCTCTTGGAGTGACTCTCTTTCTCTCTGTTCGTTGTTTTCAAATGCTCACCCACGTAGATAATTTTTAATTAATGAAAAAGGTAAAAGAATGGATGAAACCAGTTCAGGACTGTTACCTTGGAGAAGCGTTAAAGCCTGCCCATTACGTATAATTTGTACCATCGTTTGGTGTGCTGCGTGTTTTTTCATTGTCCTTATTACAAATATAAATGCTTTTTAATGATCCATATAGCTAAAACATCCAAGCAGCATCTGAACCCTTTCTGTATGTAGGAAGGTCTGTACAATATATGCAGTCTTGCACTATCCTGCCGAAAGTAGCGTTTCCCAGACCTCGAATAAAGGCTATTGCTACGAGCCTTAATACATCAGAAATGTAACGGGGACTGTTCAAAGTGCCGGAATTCGAACAAGAGGTGATGTAGACGTATATCCAATGACACCTCATACCATCACTCTCAGTGATGGGCCAATATGACGATGTCGAATGCACGATGGCAATGTGACTTCTCCGCGATGGCGCCAAACATGGATACGGCCATCATGCTGCTGCGAAAGAAACTAGATTCGTCGCGAAAGAAACTAGATTCGTCCCAAAAACACGACTTAACGCCATTTCTGCGTCCAGTTCGCCATTGATCATACCAATGATGGCGCTCCTGTCTATGATGTAACGTAAAGGCCGAAGCCATGGTCACCGAGCCGACAGTCCATGCTGCTGCAAACATAATTGAATGGTCATGCAGACACTTTTTGACTTGCAGCCGACCCCCCTTTTTTTGTCTCAGGGCTTTTACGCGGCTATACGATCCATCAATGTCATGTGTATAGAATGTTGTTATTCTCGGCTGTTCGTGACAGCGGGCTGCTGAGAACCATTACAACGTTTCATATGACCGTCCTGAACCCATTGATTCCATATTCTGCTAACAGTCATGAGATATTTACCAACACGAGCAGCAATACTGCGATAAATAAACTCTTTCTTAAACGTGGCATCACAACTTTTCACAAAGAATCAAATTTTTCAAATGCAATTTCTGCATGAGAAACCTTCTGTAAATTTTCTTATTTTCAATACATTATAGGTATCTCTACCGAAGCCTATTTTGCAGAATTGTGTTGAAAATATATTAATTTATACATCACAACATTTTCTTCCCATCGTGTAAATTTCAAGTCTGTAGCGAGTCGTTACAGCGCAACTGGGAAATCACAGATTTGTTGTTAAGTCAATTGATGGATGCCAATAGAATTGACACGTTGATCAGATGTGGGAAGCAGGTCCAGAAACAAAAACTAATGAGGATATAATGATTCTGCCAGACATTAATGCTAACAAGACGAAAATGATGCATCTACCTGCATCTCAGGGAATTTAAGGACTGGGCAGACAAACCTCACATCAACAAGACTTGCCTAGTTAAAATCAGAACCAGGATCCCTTAGGTCCCATAAATAGAGTGGGGAGGATCATTCCTTGGCATCTCCTGCCAGGCAAAGAATGGAGACAAGGTCTGGTAAGATTCTATTCCTTCGATTGACCCATCTCCAAGTATCAGAACCAAATATACAGAAGTAGAAGAGTAATATGGAAGGCGAAGAAAAGGAAAAGGAAAAGGCCAAGGAAAATTAATCAGATCCTTCCAAATGAAGAAGCGAAAGGATGGGATAACTTGAACCAATAATAATAATTTTATGTACAGCTTATAACTATGGATGTTCATTCTTTCTGTTGTTTATAAAAGATGTGCCACTATTACTTGTTTAGAAATATACCTATGTAATGCCTAAGCTATGTATTAAATAAATACATTTATTATATTATAGTGGGTTTTATTATTATTATAAATGACCTGAGCAACGCAGACTATTTTATTTTATTTCAACACACAAAACACGATATCCGGCTAGGGATAATTGCGTCGATTTACATTTTTTTAAAAACAGAAACAGTTATAAACATATTATGCAAGAAAAAGTAAAATCGAAATAAAAATAGAACAATATATATTAGGAACCTGAACCTTTCAGGTTTGAAAGAAAATCATAGATATATTTGATATATAGCTAGCAATAAATATGTATATATATATATGTTTCTATGAAAATGTTAATCTGCAAGACGCAGGTTATCATCATCTTTGTTTTGTTGTTGTCACTTTTTGGCGTTTCGCAAAACAACAAAAATGCTGTATCAGACTTTACTAAGACAATAAAGATTTGCTACAAAATAAAAGTGTACTAAGATGCTGCATTTGGCGACGAGGATATAAGAGTAAGTACCCTCGAATTTTGAAGTAAATATTTTTAGAAATTATCTTTGATTTTGCATATAATTGAAAGTTATTTTTAAAAGACTAAAATTGCAAAGTTTTAGGATGCAAATTTAAAAAAAAAAGTGGAATAAAATGGCTAGTTACCAATTTAAGGAATATAATGAAGAAACTGAAACTTTTGAAACGTTTTATGAACGATTGGAACAGTTTCTCATATTGGAGGAGGCAGGGGATGAGAAGAAAAAGGCTTATCTCCTAACCCTCATGGGAAGTAAAACCTATGGTGTTTTGAAGAATTTGTGCAGTCCTATTCTACCTAAAAATAAAACTTTTGATGACCTAATAGATATCTTGAAAAGGCACTTCTCTCCAAAGCGCTCAATTGTAGTAGAGAGGTTCATTTTTTTTAAAAGAATGCAATTAAAGGAAGAAAGCATCTCGGACTACTTGGTGGAAATTAAGCGTTTGGCTTCCTCATGCAACTTTGGAAATTTTCTGGAGGATTCTTTACGTGATAAAATGGTTTGTGGGTTATATAATGCCAAAATACAAAATAGAATTTTGTCGGAGGGTGACATTTCTTTAGCTAAAGTAATTGAGATAGCATTATCTATGGAAGCGGCTGAGAAAAATACAAAATTATTCCATTTGGAGCAGGGTGAAGATTGTGTAGATAAGTTGAGGATTGAACGCAAGGTTGAATCAAATTTCCAGAATGGCAATGTAAACATTGTGGTAAACCGCACAAAGAACCATGTAGATTTAAGGAGGCGATATGCTTTAAGTGTAATAAAAAAGGACACATTGCCTCAATATGTTGGAGCAGTAGAAGAAATCTAAGGCAACATCAGAATCAGCCGGGAAATATACATCAGATAGGAGACCAAGAAGAGGAGGAAGAGTATGTCCAGAAAATTATAAGCGTGACGATACCTGAGTATAAAATTAATTTTGCCTCAAGTGACCCTCCCTATCTGATGGAGTTAAAAGTAGAAGGAAACTTTATTAAATTTGAAATGGATACGGGTAGTGGTCTAACACTGATATCAGAAAAGGATTTTAAAAATAGTCTTCAACACTTGAAATAGGAAAAAGCGAGTATTATTGTAAGAACTTATGATGGTACCGTGGTACCCATTCTGGGTAAAATCAATGTCAAAGTGGAGTGTCAAGATATTACTTACAAACTTAGAGCGTTGGTGGTGAAAGGAGAAAAGAGGGCGTTGATGGGAAGAGAATGGATAAATAGATTGAAATTGGGCTGTTTCGCGGTAAAACATATGCCTGTGGAAATTACCATTGAGGAAATTTGAAGGAAAATCAAGCCTTATTTGTGGAGACAACTGAACCAATAAAAGGTTTCACATTTTCAGTAAACATGTGTGATGTGAATCCAATTTTCCATAAGGCTCGTCCGGTGCCTTTCGCCATTAGGCCAGCAGTTACTGAAGCATTAGACAAAATGGTGGCTAAGGGTTATCTATGTGAGGTGGCGAGCAGTAAATGGGCCACTCCAGTGGTTGTAGTGCCGAAGAAAAATAAAGAGATCAGAATTTGCTGCGACTTCAAGGTAACTCTAAATAAATATTTGGACACTGCGGCCTATCCCCTTCCCACACAGCAAGATTTATTCTCCACATTGGCCAAGGGAAAATACTTTTCTAAATTGGACTTGAGGAACGCTTATCTGCAATTAGAGGTGGACCCAGGCACCCGACCGTTACTAACGATAATACTCATAAAGGGCTGTTCAGGTTTAAGAGAATGCCATTTGGATTGGCAAATGCCGCCCAGTTATTTTCAATCTGTAATGGATAGGGTTTTGTCGGTATAGGAGGCGTAATTTGTTATATTGATGATGTCCTTATAGCCACAGCATCAATTGAAGAACATCTGGCGTTGTTGAAGACTATATTTGCTCGCTTGGCGAAGTATAATATCAAACTAAAGAAAGAAAAATGCCTATTTTTGCAAAAAGAAATTGAATATTTAGGACATCTTGTCACGGGAGAGGGCATCAGACCTTTAGATCATAAGGTACAAGCAATACAGAAGGCCAAAATGCCTACGAATATCTCTGAATTAAGGTCATTTCTGGGTTTAGTTAACTTTTATGGGAAGTTTATACCCAATTTGCCAGAGCTTTTGAAGCCTCTTCATGAGCTTCTTCACAAAAAACGTCCTTGGGTTTGGACAAAGGATTGTGGAGAGGCCATTGACAAGTGCAAGAACAGCATTACCTCTGAGAGGGTGCTAGTCCCATATGATACGACTTTGCCATTGTGTTTGGCCACTGATGCATCGCAGATTGGAGTGGGCGCTGTGTTGTCACATATTATAGAAGGCCAGGAGAGACCGATTATGTTTGCCTCACGGACTTTATCGGAAGCAGAACAAAATTATTCTCAGATTGAGAAGGAGGCTCTAGCCATTATATATGGAGTTACCAAGTTTCATCAATTTATTTATGGAAGAAAATTTATTCTTATTACAGACCATAAGCCATTGGTGACCATTTTGGGCCCAAGATCAGGAATCCCCACCTTATCTACTTCAAGATTGCAGCGTTGGGCGCTTATTTTGTCAGCTTATACTTACGATATTAAATTTCGAAGAACTCAAGACCATGGGAATGCAGATCTTCTGTCACGTTTCCTGTGGGCTGTGAAGAAATTCCAAGATTGAATAATGTCTATGCTTTATCCTTTGTGGAAGAATTGCCGATCACAGCAGAGGGAAATTGCCACGGAAACTGAAAAAGACGAAGTGCTCTCATTGGCCAAATTTTATACTCAGCAAGGCTGGCCTGAAAAGGTGGCTGATCACCTCAGACCTTATTTTCAAAGGAAACTTGAGCTAACTGTAGATGGGGAGTGTTTGGTTTGGGGAATGAGAGTTGTCATTCCACCATCTCTCAGAATAAAAATGTTGAACTGTCTTCATGAGACTCATTCCGGTATGAACAAAATGAAGGCTGTAGCAAGATCACATTTTTGGTGGCCTAATCTAGATACCCAAATCGAGTTTTTGGTAAATAAGTGCAGAAGCTGTCAGCAATCCAGGATGGGCCAAATAAAGGAAAAATGGCAACCCTGGAAATGGTCAACCAGACCTTGGCAAAGAATTCACATTGATTTTGCAAATAAGGGAAAACATTAATTTATTAATAGTAGTAGATAGTCATTCAAAGTGGATCGAAGCCATCCCAATGAGAGAGACCACCACAACGCAAAACCATTGAGCAACTACGGCGACTTTTTTCTTCCTATGGGTTACCGGAGGAACTTGTATCTGATAATGGACCTCAGTTTACTGGGAGTGAAATGAAAGGTTTTCTGGAAGGAAATGGAATTAAACAAACATTGATCCCGGCGTACCACCCGCAAAGTAATGGCTTGGCTGAAAGAGCGGTTAGAACAATTAAGACTGCCCTGGATAAAAATAAAAGGAAAATTGGGGACACCATTCAAGACACCTTGTCAAAAGTTCTTCTGGCATATCGAAGCACCCCGCATGTGACAACGGGAAAGACTCCATCAGAGCTCTTTATTGGGCGTGCGCTTCGAACCAGAGTGTCGTTGATACATCCCAGCTTGGCATCTAGAGTTAGGGACCAGCAAGCCAGGCAAATGAAGTATGATCGGCGAACCCATTTGGAAGAATTCCAGATAGATGATTTAGTGTGGTGTAAAAACTTTAGAGGTGGTGATAAAATGGATCCAGGAAAAATTGTGGGCAAGAAGGGAACTAGAGTCTACACCATTTTGATCCACGGACAGGTAAAGGCCTATCACAGGGATCAAATTAGAAAAAGGTGGAGGGAATGGTGAGGAAGATGAGAGTGGAGATGGAGAGCGTCAACCCGAGCACTCAAGAGGAGCAGGTCCCAATGCCATAATCTCGGAGGTTGTACGAGACAGAGGTTATGTGGAGTCGATGTCGCCAGGACTAACTAGCCAGCGGTCGGATCAAGATTCAGAGGTTCAGAGTGATACAGACGATGGAAAGTCATTGGAGCCTCTTCCCTCGCTGGACCCCGAGGCCTTGAAAGAGGAGGGTCCTGTCCTAAGGCGGAACCCACCTCGAGCGAGGAGACTTCCTGTGAGATTTGAAGAGAGAAGATGGTGATATATAGCTAGCAATAAATATGTATATATATTTATGTTTCTATGAAAATGTTAATCTGCAAGACGCAGGTTATCATCATCTTTGTTTTGTTGTTGTCACTTTTTGGCGTTTCGCAAAACAACAAAAATGCTGTATCAGACTTTACTAAGACAATAAAGATTTGCTACAAAATAAAAGTGTACTAAGATGCTGCAATATTTACAAAAATATTTAAATCCATGATAATTCTCTCTGTTATTTACAAATTGATATAGATATACAACATTATTTATTGTCTGTTGTCTAGCGGTGAAGAATATATAATTATAATTATAGATAGCTGTTTAAAGGTTGCATATTGCGAGGAGAAAAATTTATTACATTTATTTTTATTATTTACAATTTTAAAAAGCTGAATGCTTTCAAAATGAAATAATTTCTAATTTAAAATAAAAAAATATTAAAAATGTGAACAATTTAAAAGTCAATTAAAATTATATTTATTTTATCATCAGCAATGTGCTTTTGTTTACATCTAGTATTGTATTTGAAGTAGTTTATTTTGTTTTAGGTTGACATCATAGAAGTCAATTTTAAAAAATAAAATTAATATATATTTTTAAACTTTCGCAATAAACAACAACTTTATAAACCTATTTATTTGTAATATGAGTATATTACGTGAAAGTCTAGGTAAACAAATATGCAATTTAAGAAGCCTATTCAAGAATGGCTTAATAATTCATAGTAAATCAGACGATATATTTAAAAATTTAGCATTTGAAGATTGGCTCTACAAAAATTGTAATTTTGCAGATACTAAAACTTCAATATATTTAATCTGGTCAAATACACCGTCAGTTGTAGTCGGAAGACACCAAAATCCACTAATTGAATGTTCACTGAGATGTCTAAATAAAAATCAAGTAAAACTTGCCAGAAGAAATAGTGGTGGTGGAACAGTTTTCCATGATCTAGGAAATTTAAACATCTCTTTTATTACCAATCGAGAAGCATACAATAGAAAGAAGAATCTTGAACTTATCTGCAGAGCATTAAAGAAAAAATTGGAGTTTGGATGTTGAAGTATCACCAAGAGATGATATCATTCTGAATAAAACAAAGAAAGTAAGTACTGTACACTTTGCCCATACTACCTAAGTTCCTTCTCACTATCCTTTATTGGTGTACGTTTTCCATGTTACATTAACAGAATGAATTTTCTGAAGATGGCAACAACGCTGTTACCTAAATGTCACACACTATTTATTTATTTGGATTTGGTCTTATTACCTTGTGTTCTTCTTCTTTCTTATCTCCACTCAATCATATTAGGGTATCAAGCTTATGTTACATTAACTGAATGAATTTTCTGAAGATTGTAACAATGCTGTTACCTAAACGTCACACACTATTTATTTATTTGGATTTGGTCTTATTACCTTGTGTTTTTCTTTCTTATCTCCACTCAATCATATTAGGGTATCAGACTTGTAAAACTTGAGACTTGACAACCACCATGACTGGGTGAAGTACAATGTGTCTACCTTTGTCATTAAGACTGGGAACACTACTCAGTGGCAGGCAGACTTAGCTCCAAAGAATGGCCACCTCTGACATAAGAAACAGATGCAATGTGCAGCCACTCCTAACATAGGTACAAACGCTGCTCATCCTGTATCCCTGGAGTCCTTACAGGGCCAGCAGGACCAGCTGAGCCCAGGTTTTTTAGTGAGCTTGTTACTACTCCCCCTCCACCTTTTTCATCCGGACTTAGGACCGGCAAAGGCGGAGTTACCTTGTGTTTATAATCTATAATCCAAATTGTGTCTTATCATTAAAAAAATATGAATTCATAAAATTAGAAGTGGAAGAAACTCCTTTTTTTTAGATAAATTTAAAAAGCATATCTGTAAATTATGAAAAAAGGCATCTCCTTATCATGCAACTGAAAGTTGCTGATGGCTTGCGCCATCTATCAGAATAAACATCAACTATTCTCATTGATTTTTAATTATTCCAGAATTGGTCAAATACCCATTCTTGATTAAGGTACAGCTTGAGGTACAATCGAGCTTGCACCACGCTGATGAGGGCCAACAGCCCGAAACGCGTCTGTGGATAGCTTTTCTTGATTAATCAAGGATGGGTAATTGGCCAATTCTGGAATAATTAAAAATCAACGAGAATAGTTGATATTTATTCCGATAGATGGCGCAAGCCATTAGCAACTTTCAGTTGCACGATAAGGAGATGTCTTTTTTCATAATTTATGTACCTTATCCCAGTACAATATCACATTTGTACTGTTTTTTCATATATCTGTAAATGTCATTGATACACACACTCACACACAGAGGGGTAAATTTGCTTATTTCTAGGAGGTGGCTGTTTGGAGTCTCTGAAGATCTTGGAAGTTCTGTAGTCAATAGATAGGAGATTGAATGCATAGATCCTACAGTATAACTTCATGTTGTTGTTTCTTATCCCCTTGTGTAAAGGTTACACGAATTCCATGAGTCCATGATCTCATGGAATGAGGTGCAGAGGTGCAGCTTTTGTTGATCATGGCACCATGGCACACTTTGGTTAAAGTCAGACTTTGTCATTATAACCTCATTAATTCAGCTAATGTTAATTTTACACTTGCGATAATTAAATTACTTTTTCTTGTCCAAACCTATCAAATAACCAATGTTAATTCGACCACAACAGCAATTTGCCACCATTGATAATTCGTCCATTTCATTTGACAACAATGATAAAGCACAATTTAGATTATAGGGCTGTTTGCCCTCGTCAGCGTAGTTCAGGTTGTACTTCAATTGTCAAAAAGCTGGTTCTTGAAGCTTCCTGAGAAATCAAGAAATGGGTATTTTGTAATTTTAACAAATAGTCTTCAATGAGAGATTGTCTAAAAAACATGGCACAACCTGGTCTTTCCTGGAAATGGTCTGAGATATATTCTGTTCTGTCAGGTCCTCTGTTGTTGTTTCTTATCCCCTTGTGTAAAGATTACACGAATTCCATGAGTTCATGCTCCTCGAGCTGTTTTATGATAAGCAGTGGCCTCTCCCAAAGGTCCTGTTTAGTGGCATCTAATGCAAGCCAAAATGTGTTTCTGGAGCTGCAGGTGCCAAGCAACATTTTGGGCAAGTGGGGTAGATTTTGTTATTATTTTCTATCTTCAATGGCTTGAGATGGCCTGTTCTAAATCTTGTTAGTGTTGTTTGATGCTGTCTATTTCAGAGGTTCAGAGCTCCTCCTGAATTCACCTCCACTGTACCAACTGTCAGGAGTCCTATTGGAGCATAGGACGGGTTTAACTAAGTCCGGACTGGAGGGCTCGGTCAGCAACCTTGCCATGAACTCTCGAGACGCCTGTGGGTTTGATTGGTCGACCCCATGGAGTCAGACCATAATGGCGGGCGCAAGGGGCCAAACAATGGCCGCTCGGTGCATGGAGAATGCATCATTCCATTTGGTTAGGTGACCTAGATACAGCAATGGGTATGCTATCGCATGCCGGTTTATGGACCGAAAGGTCTGGGTGGCCACTGCTCCAAGGATGTACCAACTGTCAGGTCCTCTGGTCATGGGAAGTCTTTCAACTTCGTCTCTGACACCACCTTCAGGGGAGGGACGAGGTCTAGGCATGTTTTTAGATTATGGTTTCTTACAGGGGACTGTACCATATTGTGACAGAATAATCTGTGGTGGTCTACTCAGTGAATTATAATCAGTCACCTAACATCAGCATTTTGATTTGTAAATAGTTTTTTTTTTATAACTGCCCTCTTCTTCTTTCTTATCTCCACACTGGGTGAAGTAGAATGCCTTTGTCATTAAGACTGGGAGCACTACTCAGTGGCAGGCCGACTTAGCTCCAAAAAAAATGGCCCCCTCTGACATGAGGAACAGACGCCATGTGCAGCCGCTCCTAACATGGAGTACAACACTGCTCATCCTGTATACCTGGATTAGGAGCCCTAACAGGGTACTATCAGCCGGGCCAGCTGAACCCAGGTTTTTTAATGAACTTGTTACTACTCCCCCTCCTCCTTTTTGATCCGGGCTTGGGACTGGCAAAGACAGAGTTTAAGTTGGTTAACCACCTGAAGCACAGTATTTAATAAAAAGTACAAAGTTGTGAAGCAAAGATTGATAAGGCACAATTTGGATTATAGATTATAAACACAAGGTAATAAGACCAAATCAAATAAATAAATAGTGTGTGACGTTTCGGTAACAGCGTTGTTACCATCTTCAGACAAAAGTACTGAACGAGGAGAAAGAAAGAAACTACTCTCCATTTTGTACTTTAATAAAATACTTGACTTGTTAAAATGATTTCTTTTGTTATATTCTGGTCTCACCAATAATCTAGCTATGGACTAATGAAATATTGACATGAAGCCAGGACAATGCAACAATATAAAAGTATGATCCTCTATCTGGCCTCAGTAGCGAGCCATGGTGTTGGCAGGTGTCCGGAACAGCGGCCAAGCTGGGGAGGAATGTGGCGTACCACCACTGCACCTTGCTGGTGGATTCCGACACGGGACTGCTGAGGAAGACCCTAGCCACCAACAACGTAGGTCCCACCACTCTGTAGTCCTTCACCTGTTAACCCTGAGATACCATCTAGGTGGGCGTTGAGTCTAAGGCCACTCAGAGCAAGCCCACCAGTGTGGCCAATCTCCGCGATGCCCACCCCAGGCTGACTCTAAAAGATGTCCGCAGCAGCCTGATGGAGGAGATGAAGCAGGGGGTATGCAACTCTCTTTATTTACATATTGTTGAGGTAGGAAGACATCTGGAGGAATCAAAATGAAGATTTTATTTAGCGCGGGGTTTATTAGGTCCTCATGTGCGGTAAGGTCAGGTCCAGCTTGACTTGGGGTTGTTTCCAGGTCTTGATTCTCTGGTGGACATCTTAACTTCTTTTCTTTCTCTCTCTCAAAATAATTACCCAAATATAAAGAAAAGGGGTGACCAAGCAGAGATTTGGAAAGGGTACAATTTGTTCTTTTATCTGATGATGGTAAAAACACTGTTGCCGAAACATCATACACTATTAATTTATTTGAATTTGGTCTTGTTTTACTTTGTAGTTATATATGAATTCGTTTTAATTTGTAAGTTTTTGTATCATAATTTGTATTGAAGGTCAGTTACACCTGGAAGCTTGTAATGATTAGAAAAAAAAAATCTCTTCCCTCAGTGAATTTTCTTTTATTTTTAATTTTATACAGAAGAGATTATAATATTAACAAAATAAAACGGACTGCTTTATAGTGTCAGGCTGAAATTCCCATCTTGGAGCTGGACCCCATAGATTTCCTGTTTCCCGGACTGGACGCCCAGGAGAAGATATTCAGAGACTGGGAGTGGATCCACGGCCGGACTCCACCTTTCACTGTCACCAGGAAAGATCTCCGACTCAAGGTGGCAGGCGGCCGGTTGGTGGAAGTCCACTGCAACAAGGTCATGCATGCCAACAAGCTCTCTACACTGATTGGACTTCCCATGGACCTCGTTGTGTCCCACCACCGCTGGCTGGACTGGCATACTGCCCTGGAGCCATGTGACACGGACTCCCCAGACTTCCACATTGTTCTTCGCCAATAGTCCACCTTTCCTATTGGTTCTTGCTATGTCCAATTGTTGTCCTGTCCATCCCATATAAGAGACCTAATACCCTATCCATATATAAATGTATTTTTAAATTTATAGAAGTGAAAATGATGAATGGGAATGTGTGTTTCTTTTCTTTATTACAGTAGAACCTCCATGAGAGGACACTTCTCTACAAAGGACAGTTTCATTTGAAAAATTTCCATCTTTTACTATTTAGCAACTCTCCTGGGTGAGCCAAGCAAAATAATAATCTACTTCCGACTCAAGAGCAGCCATTTATACTCTTCAAACCTCCAGTCAAGAACCTATCCTCAAGAGCATTGATAAGTCTGTAAACCGACTCCCAGCCAACAGCTCTGTCACAGTGCAATGGCTTCCAGCTCACGGAATTCCTGGTAATGAGCTAGCAGACTCTCTGGCAAAGGCTGGAGCTCTTGGCCTAACTGAATCCAGAGAATCTACCACTTAACTAGACAAAAGAGATCTCCGTACCATCAAAAACCCAATGCCTGCAGGAATTGAACTCTAATGCTGCACATGACTGCGAGCAGGAGGGACAAGCACCGGTTCTGTCCTCCCAAGAGAACAACAGTCTTTGATTTCCAGACTTAAGTCTGGTCATCTACGGACAATGACTTTCCAGAATTGTTGCAAGGTTTTCCCACAATGTACTAAGTACAATTCTCAACCTGCAACCCCAAGACACATTATTGACTGTATTGACTCATACATTGATGTGCTCTACTCTTCCCCGACAGACACCATCAAAAGTCTCAAGCTTTACAAGCTTGATACCTTAGTGTGATTGAGTGGAGATAAGAAAGAAGAAGAAGAGTAACTCTCCAGTAAGAGGACACCTCTCCCTAAAGGACACTTTGGCTCTACAATTAGGCGTTGTCCTTTACAGGGAGGTTGTTCTACTGTACTATAATTATTTATTTCAAAAGAGAGAAACGCATTGTGAATTGTCATTTTTACTTTTATATCTTCCTATTGGCTGTTCTCCTGTCTATATTAACCAATCAAAGCCACCCAATCCAAATATATGAGTCACCTATGATCAGCATATCTGGTAACGCGCTATATATATAAATTCGAAACTATTTTAAAGGCGTAAGATTCTTTTTGAAATTAAATGATATCTACTGCCCTTACTGCAATGGAAAAATTATAGGGAGGGCCTTCTTCTTCTTTCTTATCTCCACTCATTCATATTAGGGTGTCAGGTTGTGACTCTTGATGGTGTCTGTTGACAACCATCATGACTGGGTGAAGTAGAATGCGTTTGCCTTTGTCATTAAGACTGGGAGCACTACTCAGTGGCAGGCCGACTTAGCTCCAAAAGAAATGGCCGCCTCTGACATGAGGAACAGACGCCATGTGCAACTGCTCCTAACATGGAGTACAAACGCTGCTCATCCTGTATCCTTGGATTAGGAGCCCTTACAGGGTACTATCAGCCGGGCCAGCTGAACCCAGGTTTTTTAGCAAGTTTGTTACTGCTCCCCCTCCTCCTTTTTCATTCGGGCTTGGGACCGGCAAAGGCGGTCAGTGCTCATTGCAGTAAGGGCAGTAGAAATCGTTTAATTTCAAAAAGAATCTTAGGCATTTAAAATAGTTTTGAATTTTGATAACAGATGGCGTGCTAGTGCCTCATATATATAAATACTCAGAATTTATTTGTTTTCACTTATTCTCATTAGGAGGATATATTCCTATACAAATTAAGGTTCCCTTTTCATTGTTTTAAACATATTTTTGATATAACTTACTATCATGTCTGGCCACAAATTTTGTATAATCTATTTTTATAATTTTAATTTCCAATCTATCGATAAAATTTGTGACAAATAAATTTACTGGCAATGTGTTTCTTTTCAATAATATCATTAGTCTGTAGAGATAATATTTGATGATATTATCACGAAATTAGTTTATGTAAATAAAATGTCTCTATTAGTAAATATGCAAATACATTTAAGTTTAATGTTACATAAGGAAGGTCTAGAATTTATAGCAATCAAAATTAGAATTTTAAAATTGGGCATCATTGGATGCAGTTAACAAAATTATTGATTATAAAGCTTTTCCACCATCATGCTTCAAACAGGGGGCATGGGTCTAGTTGGAAGATGAGGCTTGTTGCTCTCTTTAATTGCAAAGTAAAACATGATCATTCTCCTACTTGCATACTTACATTCCAATGTGGGACTGGACGTTCTTTTACAGGATTCACTCAAGTAAGGTCTTAAAGGCACGTATTAAAATATACAAGTATCAGAGTCATCAATCAATTCTGTCACCGTTTGCTTTTGTGAATGGAATAAATACCCAAATATGGCCATTTCTTATAAGCATCGGTAGTTCAATGGCGAGAATGCTAGCCTGCCACGTGGGCGGCCCGGGTTCGATTCCCGGCCGATGCATTTTTTTTTTTTTTTACAATTTTTAAAACTCATTTATTTAAACTATATTAATTTTGAAACAACTAAATGGATTGCAAAAAAAATAATTAAATCAAATACCTAAACACTAATATAATACAATTTTTGCCATTACACACTTTTATTCCTGTAGTTTATGTGTTTCTTCTGTATTGCTATTCTATGGCACTTCTACTATTTATTATTGATGTACTTTCAGTATGAAGGATACTTCACTCGGGGGATTTCTCGGGCGAAGCCAGGTCACATTCTTCTAGTATATATATATTGATGACTTCTGAGTTCATCTTCCCGGTGATGTAATAACATTTAGAGATTTTCTCTTATATATATATATTGAAGATCAAATAAAAATATAAGGAAGGTATGTAAATTCTGTTACTGAGTTTTCATTTTCTTGTTTCTAGTTTTGTTGTGAGGAAAACATCACTCACGAAGTTTATCAATTGATTAATAAAACTCTAATTTGAAATTGCGACAACATTATTAAAAAGAAACACATTGCCAGTAAATTTATTAGTTACAAATCTATTTTTAATATACAGTAGAACCTCTCTATAGCGAACCCCAATGGGACTGAATCTTTGGTTCACTATAGCCATGGTTCCTTAATAGCCATTACATCCAGACCACATAGAAGCATTGAATACTTGCTCAATCCCGATGACAATGCAAACGTATAAAAGTAGTCAGAAAGTATATGTTAAGTAGAAATATATTTTCAGAAAGAGATCTCCAATAAAGAGAGAGAGAGAGAGAGAAGAAAATAATAAAGCACAATTTCTGGATTATAGATTCAAGAAAATAAGACTTAATCCAAATAATTTAATAGTATGTGACTTTTCGACAACAGCATTGTTACCATCATCAGACAAAAGAATAAAAAAAAAATCATTTTTTAGAAGAAAATAAGACCTAATCCAAATAATTTATTAGTTTGTAGGTCTTATTTTCTTCTATTATAATCTATAATCCAAATTGTGCTTTATCAAAATCATTTTTTATTTTTTTATTCTTTTGTCTGATGATGGTGACGATGCTGTTGCCAAAACGTCACACACTATCAAATTATTTGGATTAGGTCTTATTTTCTTGTAAAGAAGAAAATAATTATCTTGACAAAATAAAAAAAAAAGTTTGTTAAAAGATAGAATAGAAATATTCTTTATTTGACTGACCCAGGTTCTTGGAGTGCAATTAAAAAATTGATTTTAGAAAATTTCGTTTAGCGTCTGTCAACAATTTGTCTTTTGGTGACAATGTAGATACATGTTCTCCAATTTGTCTGTTGGTGACAATCACTCTCAGCTCTTCTAGTGACCTTCCTGTAGTTTCTTGACCTCTTCTAGTCAACTCATTGCAGGTCTTCCTTCAATTTTACCCAACACATCATTGTCTTTTCTATACCCAAAAATTTGGAAGTTATATATCAGTTTATATATTTTATGTATCCATTCTTGGTACCAGGCAGAAAACCCCAAAAAAACAGACCCTCCAACTAAACAGAAGGGAATCGACACAGTTGGCCAGATGGAAATCTGGTCACCTGCGCCCTCTAATCTATAAAGAGGGAGCCAAAAGCTTCCCCATGTGCACTAGGTGCAAAACCGAAGAGGCCACTCCCCAACATTTACTAAATTGCATTGGAAAGGACAAAAGATCCCTGTACAGAGAACCAAGAAGAGTTCTTGAGCTTCTCTACGAGCACGACCTCCAAGATCTTGTCTAATTTAGACTAAAAGGATAAGTAAAAAAAAAAAAAAAAGTATTATAACAGGGGGTCGGTGGAAGGATGGTATAAACCATTGGTTTTTGACCGCTACGACCCGGGTTATATTCCCGCATTGTGCACTTTTTCCTCATTAAAAAAAAAAATGCTCCAGTGGCCCCCGATTCTTGCAAAAGTCCAACCCCCATCAGCGCGGGCAAGTAACCAAATGGGGCTCTGGCACATTTGTAAGTGCAAAGTCGAACTGCTTTTCACATGTGTAGACATACATGTGGTGCACTTACAGTAAAAGCAGTCGCATACTTCTACCCACCATGATTTATCATGACCTGTACCACATGTACTAGGGATAAGCAAAAAAGTATTATAACAAGCTTGATAAATATGTAAATTATTTAAGAATTCTCTGTTCTCCTCTCTTTTATTCACTTTTAAAAATCTTTTCAAGCTTTTAGGTGGTCTGGAATTGTTTAGAGAAGGAATACATTTAAATTAACACAAAAAGGTAAAAGCTATTATTTCAGCCTCTGTTGACTACTTAGATGTATATGAGTGAAATAGCAGATAGGGACGTTCAGCATGTATTGAATGAAGAGGTAAAACATTGTGATACATACATTGCTTCACATCGCTTAAAATTCCAAATTTCTTGATATTGTTTCCTGCAGCTCTATTTTTTAGCAATATAAATTGGATTGTTTAATGATGAGAGTTGAAATACTCATTTCCCTTTTTAAAGGCATTGTTCTTAAAATATTTATATCATGCTTTTTTTAAAATGGGTTAAAAGGTTTTTCATTTATTTGAAAAGGGTTGCTTGATACTTTTTAATTCTCACATACTAATTAAGCAACTTTTGTCTCAATGATAGCTAAATGGTTCTGCCCAAACAAACTTTCCCAACACCTCCAAATATTTTGTGGACCTAGTGGATGCTAAAACTGTACTTTTTTTAGGTTCAGTACTTTTGTTTGATGATGGTAAAAATGCCGTTAACGAAATTTCACACACCATTCATTTATTTGTATTTGATCTTATTAACTTGTCTGTCTAATCTTTAAACCGAATTATGTCATATCAGAGAGTTGCAAAATAGTTTAAAATTGTTATTTTGCCAATGAAAACTGTCCTTTGTAGAGAGGTGTCCTATCATGGAGATTGTTCTACTGTAGAGTGGGGTCCTCTAGCTGGAGTTGTCCTCACATGGAGTATGTTCTACTGCAGAAAGGTGTCCTCTCATGGAGTATGTTCTACTGTAGAGAGGTGTCCTCTAGCTGGAGTGTCCTTTCATGGAGTATGTTCTACTGTAGAGAGGTGTCCTCTAGCTGGAGTGTCCTCTCATGGAGTATGTTCTACTGTAGAGAGATGTCCTCTAGCGGGAGTGTCCTCTCATGGAGTATGTTCTACTGTAGAGAGGTGTCCTCTAGCTGGAGTGACCTCTCATGGAGTATGTTCTACTGTAGAGAGGTGTCCTCTAGCTGGAGTGTCCTCTCATGGAGTATGTTCTACTGTAGAGAGGTGTCCTCTAGCTGGAGTGTCCTCTCATGGAGTATGTTCTACTGTAGAGAGAGGTGTCCTCTAGCATGAGTGTCCTCTCATGGAGTATGTTCTACTGTAGAGAGGTGTCCTCTAGCGGGAGTGTCCTCTCATGGAGTATGTTCTATTGTAGAGAGGTGTCCTCTAGCAGGAGTGTCCTCTCATGGAGTATGTTCTACTGTAGAGAGGTGTCCTCTAGCGGGAGTGTCCTCTCATGGAGTATGTTCTACTGTAGAGAGATGTACTCTAGCAGGAGTGTCCTCTCATGGAGTATGTTCTACTGTAGAGAGGTGTCCTCTAGCTGGAGTGTCCTCTCATGGAGTATGTTCTACTGTAGAGAGGTGTCCTCTAGCTGGAGTGTCCTCTCATGGAGTATGTTCTACTGTAGAGAGGTGTCCTCTAGCGGGAGTGTCCTCTCATGGAGTATGTTCTATTGTAGAGAGGTGTCCTCTAGCAGGAGTGTCCTCTCATGGAGTATGTTCTACTGTAGAGAGGTGTCCTCTAGCGGGAGTGTCCTCTCATGGAGTATGTTCTACTGTAGAGAGATGTCCTCTAGCTGGAGTGTCCTCTCATGGAGTATGTTCTACTGTAGAGAGGTGTCCTCTAGCGGGAGTGTCCTCTCATGGAGTATGTTCTACTGTAGAGAGATGTCCTCTAGCTGGAGTGTCCTCTCATGGAGTATGTTCTACTGTAGAGAGATGTCCTCTAGCGGGAGTGTCCTCTCATGGAGTATGTTCTACTGTAGAGAGATGTCCTCTAGCGGGAGTGTCCTCTCATGGAGTATGTTCTACTGTAGAGAGATGTCCTCTAGCGGGAGTGTCCTCTCATGGAGTATGTTCTACTGTAGAGAGGTGTCCTCTAGCGGGAGTGTCCTCTCATGGAGTATGTTCTACTGTAGAGAGATGTCCTCTAGCTGGAGTGTCCTCTCATGGAGTATGTTCTACTGTAGAGAGGTGTCCTCTAGTGTGAGTGTCCTCTCATGGAGTATGTTCTACTGTAGAGAGATGTACTCTAGCTGGAGTGTCCTCTCATGGAGTATATTCTACTGTAGAGAGGTGTCCTCTAGCGGGAGTGTCCTCTCATGGAGGTTGTTCTACTGTAGAGAGATGTACTCTAGCTGGAGTGTCCTCTCATGGAGGTTGTTCTACTGTATCTGCCATTACAGGTGCTATAACAAGTCCTGCTGTCACACTGCCATACGATAACTCTGACTGTCACCTATGTTTGTCATTTTGATTTTTTGTTGACATTTCAAATATGTTTTCATCCTTGTTAATTGTTTTTTTTTAAACCCTCTTTAAATTATTTTGATGTTTTGTTGTTGTAGCATTATTTTTTTGAAGAGTTTTAGATATTTTAAAAAATAAATTTTTATTTATTGATGCTGTACTGTTTGATTTATTAAAATAATACAACACAGAATTCTCTGGAGAAGAGATTAATGTAATCTCAAGCTTGGGCTCTGTCACACAGTTGAAACACAAGGTAATACGACTAAATAAATAAATAGTGTAACAGCACATTGTGTTACAATCATCAGACAAAAATACTGAATGGTAACAACACTGTTACCAAAATGTCACACACTATTTATTTAGATTTGGTCTTATTACCTTGTGTGTTTCTAATCAACAACAACAACAAAAAGCCTTTATTTAGGGTCCACTGACCCTATACAGGATTCTCCAGAGGTATGCATAAGAACAAAGCAGTGAGACAAAGGAAATAACGATATATACAGAAGAAAAAGAAAAAAAAAACCACAAAGAGAAAGAGGGAAGCAAGAAAAACAACACAAAAAGAGTAGCAGTAAGAAAGTGAGGAGTGAATGTCACTTGGCCTTCTTCTGAGGTGTGTTTCTAATCAATATATAATCCAAATTATACCTTATCAATTGATAGGGGTTCAGTGGAAGGATGGTCTAAACCGTTGGTTTTTGACTGCTACGACCCGGGTTCGATTCCCAGATTGGGCACTTTTTTCTGTTAAAAAAAAAAAAAATGCTCCAATGGCCCCCGATTCTTGCAAAAGTCCAACCCCCACCAGCGAGTGCAAGTAACCAAACGGGGCTCTGGCACATTTGTAAGTGCAAAGTCAAACTGCTTTTCACATGTGTAGACATGTGGTACACTTACAATAAAAGCAGTCGCTAACTACCCATCATGATTATCATGGCCTGTACTACGTGTAATAGGGATAAGCAAAAAAAAAATTTTTAACCCTTTGAGCATCCCTGCCCTTCTACAGGAGTACATAAATGAATAGTTATTACTCATTTTATGTACTCGTGTAGAAGAGCAGAAATACTTGTGTATCTAATCTATAACCCATATTGTACCTAATCAAAAAGAACAATTTACTGTATGTAAAAATTCCCCCGCAGCGGGCGCAATGTGTCACTTAACGATGAGTTGTGGCTTAAAATGCTAAGTCTTATAGCATGTAGAAGGCTCAACAATTGTTCATGTATGTAAAAATAGATTTATTAATTTAAACAACAAGCATAAATTTACATAAGCAACATTAGATACATAATTTCACATGAGAGAGAGCAACAATGATAATCAACCAGTTATTTACACAACAATGACACATATGTAACTAAGTATGGACAGTGTTTATCCGGACTGCTAGAGAGTGTCCGTCACTCCTGGGATCAGCTGCAGCCCACCACTGGAGTCCATCAGGACTACTAGAGTCCCATAGGGTCTGTCTGGCTATCAGATGTCCACGGCCAAATCTCTCTCCATCTGGAACATCTTCCTTGATCCGGTATCCCAATTGTGTGGTGAGGTGGTGTGCAACTTGGGGGTTGGGGTGTTCCAGGTAGACTGCAGGGAGGTCCATTGGCCTGTAGACAGCCAATTATTATTTGAAAAATATTAGACAGAGTTCATAACTACATCTATAGGATGTTACCATATTAAAATCCATTCCGGTATTGATGAAGGCCATTGCTACAAAATTCATCGTTAAACGGGTTGGCTTTTTCCCTAATTTTCTTAATCTGATGTTGTAGTTTATTCTTTTCATCTCAATCTGTTGTTGTTGTCATGTCCAAAGAAGAGCCTCAGATATCTCCATGCATCTCTATCACAGCAGTCACAATGTCCTCTATCTTGGATGTGTAAAGCTGTTGTTCTGGGTCCATGTCAATTTTCTGTTGTTGTTGTGTCCAATGAAGAGTCTCAGATGTCTCCATACATCTCTATCACAGCAGCAGCAATATCCTCTATCTTGGGTGTATAAAGCTGCTGCTCTGGGTCCATGTCAATTTTCTGCAAGGCTGCGGCCAATGTTCTGTATGGATGGGAGTCTTGGACATTGTATTCCTACCTTTGTGTGTCTCAGATGTTCCCATCAACAGAAAGCACACCCAATTACCTAATAGCAATTCTACTCTTCTCACTGTTGAACTACTTTTCACATATGTAGACATGTGGTGCACTTACAGTAAAAGTAGTCGCCAACCTCTACCCACCATGATTATCATGGTCTGTACCAATGTGTACTAGGAATAAGCAAAAAAAAAAATCTTCTCACTAATGCTGCATAACTTCCATATCTGAACTCTGCCTATGCCAGTCCCAAGCCCTGATGAAAAAGGAGGAAGGTGAGCAGTAACAAGCTCACTAAAAACCTGGGAACAGCTGATAGTACCCTGTAAAGGTTCCTGATCGAGGGATACAGGATGAGTCTGTACTCCATGTTAGGAGTAGATGCACATGGCATCTGTTCCTCATGTCAGAGGCGATCATTTCATTTTGGAGCTAAGTTCGCCTGCTACTGAGTGATGCTCCCAGTCTTAATGACAAAAGTAGATGCATTCCATGTCATCCAGTCATGATAGCTATCACACTCTACAGATTTGATGCCCTAATATGATTGAGTGGAGATAAGAACTCCCATATCAAAGCTAGAAAAGACTTCCAGACATGGTCTAAGAAGATAAGCACCAACACAACCACTATAATAAAAATCCCAGCTAAGTTACCTGCTTTAATTTTTAACAGACAATTCTCACATGTGTAGACATGTGGATTGTATTTGTTTAGGGATAATTGGCCAACAAATCTGGTCTTCTATCCACCCAATGTGGTACACTTACAGTAAAAGCAGTCGGCAACTTCTACCCACCATGATTATCATACAAAATCTATCCCACTTGCCCAAAATGGCACCTGCAGCTCCAGAACACATTTTGGCTTGCATTAGATGTACTAAACAGGACCTTTGGGAGAGGCCACTGCTTATCATAAAACAGCTCGAGGAGCATGAACTCATGGAATTCGTGTCATCTTTACACAAGGGGATAAGAAACAACAACATGATTATCATGGGCTGTACCATGTGTACTAGGGATAATTAAAAACAGGAAATTAATTCAACACAGAGAGGAACTGTACTGAAGAGTTGTGCCACAGAGAGATAATGTACCTGAGATGCCGGGTGGAGGCAGGTTCAAGGCAGATTCTGGGAGCAGCTAGGGCCTGATGGGGGTCCATGCCGAATAACTTCATGTTGAGGAGGTACTGGACACACGGTGTAACGTCACTGTTGTAACACTAACAAGGATTGTGGGTTGGGGTGTTCCAGGTAGACTGCAGGGAGGTCTGTGGTGGTCTGTAGATAGCCAACATGTCTCATCAATATCCTACATGGATGTGAGGCTTGGACAAAGTCGTATTCCTACCTTTGTGGGCCTCAGATGTTGCCATCAACAGGGAACACACCCAAATACTCCATACCTTGTATTTTCAACAAGGTAATAGACCAAATACAAATAAATAAATATTGTGTGACGTTTCAGTAACAGCATTGTTACCATCTTCAGAAAAAATTAACAACGCTGTTACCAAAACATCACACACTATTTATTTATTTGGATTTGGTCTTATTACCTTAGGTATTGATTGATTGATTGATTGAATAGTTCCATTCTCATCATACAGAGGGCGCTATATGTATTATTTACATATTTACATAAGTAAATACATAATAATAACAAAATCTACCCCACTTGCCCAAAATGTAGTTTGGCACCTGCAGCTCCAGAACACATTTTGGCTTGTATTAGATATACTAAACAGGACCTTTGGGAGAGGCCGCTGCTTATCATAAAACAGCTCGAGGAGCCTGAACTCATGGAATTTGTAATCTTTACACAAGGGAATAAGAAACAACAACTTGGGATTGTAGCTTGAGGAGCATGAATTCGTGTAATCTCTTTAACCCTTAATTACTCGCGTCGAGACACAGGTCTCACCTAAAATTTTAATCGAAAAAATAAATACGATTTTCGAGTCCAAATAATTTGTAAGTTTTTGTAGCTTAAGATAGCATCGAAATAAATATTTTAGACCATTTGTTCTATCGCTTGGCCCCTAGAAGGAAGAAAAATAAAACAAAAAAGCCACCGCCGAGACAAACGTCTCGACGCGAGTACTTGCGTAATAATTTTGGTTTAGGTTTCATTTTCCGGCTGGCTCTATCTTCGTAAAACAGTAAGTTATTGTTCTTCTTTTAAGTATATTTTTTGTTCCTAAATAACCTAAATTCTCTCTCTCTGTCTCTATTAGGTATTTAGAATTTATTTATTTTTATTCAATATTTTAATACTAAATATTTCCTAAAATATATTATATTATAAAAAATGGCTAGTACTTCTGAGAGGAATCAGAGTGAATCCGACATGGATTGCGATGAAATAATTTGTGATTTATCCGATACTTCTGATACCCAAATTTATAGTTATCATGACACAGACTCTGAACATAAATCAGAGGCGGATGAAGAATTACCAAATGATGATTCGGAATTTTATTTTGGAAAGGATGGTGTCACAAAATGGAAAAAGACAATGTGGCAGAAAACCCAGAATCGTACAAGAAGTGAAAATATAATTATTCAATTGCCAGGGCCTAAATCTGAAGCAAAATCGATAGAATCTGAATCGGATGCATTTACAAAAATAATTGATAATGATATGGTACAAAAAATTGTAAATTGTACGAATGCTTATATAAGCAATATCAAAGAACATTTCTCTAGAGAAAGAGATGCCAAATTAACTACTGTAACAGAAATCCTAGCTTTATTTGGACTTTTGATAATGTCAGGTGTCAAAAGAGCTGCTCATTTAACTTATAAAGAGCTATGGGCGGTGGATGGCTCAGGAGTAGAAATTGTGAGAGCAATTATGTCACAAGAACGTTTTTTATTTCTTCTACGTTGCCTGAGATTTGATGATATTACAACAAGGAAAGAACAAAAAAATCTGGACAAACTTGCTCCAATTAGATAATTTGTAGAAACCTTTGTATATAACTGTAAAAATCTCTATACTCCAGGTGAATATAATACAATTGATGAGAAGCTCATTCCATTTCGTGGCAGGTGTGGCTTTAGACAGTATATGCCCAACAAACCTGCAAAATATGGGCTCAAAATTTATACCATTAGTGATGCAAGAACATTTTATCCCTTAAATTTGAAATATATTGTGGAAAACAACCCGATGGTCCATATAAAAAAAAGTAATTCACCCGATGATATCATAAAAAGATTGATCACTCCAATATCTGGGACAAGCCGAAACATAACAACAGACAATTGGTACACTAGTTATAAATTATCCCAAGATCTTCTTACAGAACATAAACTCACGTTAGTTGGCACTTTGAAAAAAAATAAAAAGGAAATCCCTAAAATATTTCTGCCCAATAGGAATAGACCAAAATATAATAGTATATTTGGCTTCACTCAGAATACCATCCTTGTATCTTATGTCCCAAAAAAGAGCAAGGCTGTTCTATTGCTCTCAACAATGCACTCAACTCCCACAATTGACGAAGAAAGTGGATTCAAATTAAAACCTGAAATTGTAACATTTTATAATTTGACTAAAGGCGGGGTTGACATGGTGAACCAAATGTGTGGAACTTATTCTGTTGGCCGTGGAACCAACAGATGGCCTCTATGCCTATTTTTCGACCTACTAAATGTTGCAGGCATAAATTCAGAAATAATATTCAAGTCTTTAAATATAAATTCACCTCGAGTTCCAAGAAGAATCTTTTTGAAAAATATTTCCCTACAATTATTCCAGGATCATTTAAAAATTCGATCCCAAATGAAAAACTTGCCAAGAAGTCTCCGTGACCTGATAATATTGCATTGCAAGAAAGCTGAAAGTCCAGAGGTAAGTTATATATTTTTCATAAAATTATTTAAAATGATAAACATAACAATCTTTTGTTTACCACAGATCGAAATGAGTGTAGAGTCAGAACCTAAGAAGCGAAAACGGGTGCTATGTTTGCCCAAGTACCAAAGGTAGTATGACACAAATTATTTGCTACAAATGCAGGAGACACATCTGTCAACGTCATTCTTCGAATTATTGCAAAGATTGCGAATAATATCCGTCTGCAACTTTTAATAGTAGCCTATTTGTAAAACTATGTCAAACATTCATTGTTTTTACTATAGTCATTGTTTCAATAAAAATAAATAAATATAAAAATATTTTTTGCCTTAATTCACATGTGTCATAAACTACACACAATTACGAATATAATGCAGCTTAATTTTCAATCCAAATATTAAAATTTAACATATATTTCGGTTTTTTAAAAGTGAGACCTGGATCTCAACGCGAGTACTTACGTAACAAATATAGGCGCGAGTAATTAAGGGTTAAACAAGGGGATAAGAAACAATGACAACAACTTGGGACTGTAGCTCGAGGAGCATGGACTCATGGAATTCGTGTAATCTTTACACAAGGGATTAAGAAACAACAACAACTTGGGCTGTAGTTCGAGGAGCATGAACTCATAGAATCCGTGTAATTTTTGAACAAGGGGATAAGAAACAACAACAACTTGGGACTGTAGCTTGAGGAGCATGGACTCATGGAATTGGTGTAATTTTTACACAAGGGGATAAGAAACAACAACAACTTATTTGCATATTACCCATCCCTGGTACAAGCCAGAAGGACCTACCTGGACATGAGCCTGAGGCTGCATAAACCCTCCCATGGTCCCCAGACTGGCCACCAGCTGACCATCTCCCTGAGTCACCAATCCGGGGGTGAGGGTGTGGTAGGGTCTGGACCTCGGACTATAGGTGTTTGGGGACCACCGAGGGTCCAGGCTGAAGAAGAGTCCACGATTCTGTAACATAAAGAAAACCATAAACTTTACTGTACTCTCGCCAAGTTACAAAACAGTGGTCTCCAGTGGTGCCAATACCCTGTGAGCTGTTACAAAGACATGCTGATGACACCTCTATCTGGGAGAAGACAAACTTATTTTTTACAAGAAAAAAAAAAATAGCTGGATGACACAGCTTCAGCCAGAGTGGATGCTAAACCAACGATAAATTGTTTTAACAAATGGTAATGATTATGAGTATACACTCATGGACAAAACTTAAGAAAGTTGTACCTTTCAGCATGTATATCGGGATTCAGAAAATAACTCTGAAAGATACACTCATGGACAAAACTTAAGAAAGTTGTACTTTTCAGCATGTATATCGGGATTCAGACAATAACTCTGAAAGATACACTCATGGACAAAACTTAAGGAAGTTGTACCTTTCAGCATATATATCGGGATTGAGACAATAACTCTGAAAGATATACTCATGGACAAAACTTAAGGAAGTTGTACCTTTCACCATGTATATTGGGATTTAGATAATAACTCTGAAAGATGCACTCATGGACAAAACTTAAGAAAGTTGTACCTTTCAGCATGTATATTGGGATTCAGATAATAACTCTGAAAGATACACTCATGGACAAAACTTAAGGAAGTTGTACCTTTTAGCATGTATATCAGTATTCAGACAATAACTCTGAAAGATACACTCATGGACAAAACATAAGGAAGTTGTACCTTTCAGCATGTATATCGGGATTCAGACAATAACTCTGAAATATACACTCATGGACAAAACATAAGGAAGTTGTACCTTTCACCATGTATATTGGGATTCAGACAATAACTCTGAAAGATACACTCATGGACAAAACATAAGGAAGTTGTACCTTTTACCATGTATATCGGGATTGAGACAATAACTCTGAAAGATATTACAGTGACCTTTATTTGAAAACACACAAGATAACCAAGTGTGAACAAGATTGCCCCTGTCTTTGGTGACATCAAAGACTTTCCACTTCCTTAAGTTTTGTCCATGGGTGTATAGTAGAGTCATCCTCCCATGAGAGACCATAGACTAAAATCATAGATAAACCTTCTGGAGGTAGCCTCTTATCAGAGACTTTGATAAAGCACAATTTGGATTATAGATTATAAACACAAGTTAATAAGACTAGTACAGTATTTATTTATTTGGTCTTATTACCTTGTGTTTATAATCTATAATCCAACTTGTGCTTTATCATTTTTATAGACTACAATGGACCTAAGAAGTTATTACACACTATTTATTTATTTGGATTTGGTCTTATTACCTTGTGTTTACATCAGAGACTTTGTTACATCTATAACCCAAACAAAGTCTCTGAGAGACCACTACCTCCAAGAGAGGCCATATTTAGTGATGTTTTACAGCAGCCTCTCATGGAAGTCTTAAAGTGAAGCTCTTAATATGGATATGATGAACACAAGGACAATCTGGAACATATGAATTCAAACTACAAACTCTTTAATATAATTAGACTGATATGGACCATTGTCTGAAACTAAGGTCCCCAGGTGGATGTCCTGAATTTATCATAGTTGGTGTTGTTCCCAGTCAATAGATAGCGTACATGCAAATTTATTAATTTTCTTTTGACAGGAAAGGTAGTTTTTTTTTTATACAGTAGAACATACTCCATGAGAGGACACTCCAGCTAGAGGACAGTTTCCATTTGCAAAATTACCATTTTTACTATTTAGCAACTCTCCAGTAAGAGGACATCTCTCCCTAAAGGACACTTTGGCTCTGCAATTAAGTATGGTCCTTTACAGGGAGGTAGTTCTACTGTAGTAACTTCCGCCAGGTGTGAAATTCCCATCTTGATTACTCATCTCGATTACAATCAAAAAAATAAATTGGGAGTTTCAAGGAACATGTCTTTAGAATATTTTCTGTCAAGAAGAGTCTACTGGAGGATCACTGCAGGAGGGAAGAACAACAAGGATTGACCCTGTTGGTCCAATATGAGCCCAATCATCCCCAAGCAAGAGACTTGCTGGAGATCATTGAGATACTTGGTGACAACAGATTCTGACCTTCAAAACAAAGCTAACACTAGATGATGCTACATACAAGGAAATAAAACCTAATCCATATTGGATTATATTCTTGTATCTATAATCCAAATTGTGCTTTATCACTAGAACCTCCATGAGAGGACACTCGCTCTAGAGGACACCTCTCTATAATAGAACATACTCCATAAGAGGACACTCGCTCTAGAGGACACTTCTCTACAAAGAACAGTTTTCATTTGCAAAATTATCATTTTTACTATTTAGTACCTATCCAGTAAGAGGATTAGGTATTATTTTCTTTTATCTATAATCCAAATTGGGCTTTATCACTAGATGATACTAAGAGTGAAGGAAAACTTACATGAAGTGCAAAGCCACAATCTCTTGGCACAATCTTGGAGCCAAAAGGTGTAAAGATACTGTTGATAAAGGAACAGGCATTGCCTTGTGCGTCTAATGCAGTGATATAGGTGGTGTCTGAGCTAGTTGGGATGGCAGGAAGGGGAGTGATGGCCTGGTGAAGAAGGTGTTCCACAGAGTCAGCTTGAAGGAGTGCGAGCAGAGAGTGGGTGCTTGTGTCTGAGGTGACATGGGACAGACCTTGCTGGAATGCCAGATGGAAACATCGGGTGAGAATGGCCACGTACTCTGGGGAATTGTGTTCCAGACCTAGCAACAACATTCTTAAGTTGAGGAAAATCTGCAGACAAAATGTCAAGCATAGTAGAACATACTGGCTAGTGGACACTCTCACTAGAGGACACCTCTCTAAAATAGAACATACTCTGTGAGAAGGCAACTCTCGCTAGAGGACACCTCTCTACAGTAAAACATACTCACTAGTGGACACTCTCACTAGAGGACACCTCTCTACAGTAGAACATACTCACTAGTGGACACTCTCACTAGAAGACACCTCTCTAAAGTAGAACATACTCCGTGAGAAGACACTCCAGAGAGTCTAGGCAGGTGGTGTTCTAGACTTACCAGAGAGTCTAGGCAGGTGGTGTTCCAGCAGTCTCAGGGCCAGGAGAGCCACAACACCCTGAGAGTTGGCAGAAGACTCCCACACGGTGAGGCCATCGAACTTGGCGCTGACAGGCTCCATGTCGGTGAAGTGGGGATCGTCAGCTGTGGCCGCCAGGTCAACCAGGCCCAGACAGCCTCCAGCCTCTTTCACAGCTGCGACAATCGCCTCTGCAACCCTGCCCTTAAAGAATCCATCCTTGCCGTGTTCTCCCAGCTCGGTGAGGGTACGTGCCAGATTGGGCATTGTGACACGTTCTCCTTCCACTGGTGGCTTGCTGGACTCAGGCAGGAGATCCGTGCCGGCTGGTAGACCCTGGCAGTTCTTGGACCACAGTCTGGAGACAAGGGGAGTCACCTTGTAGCCATTCTTTGCCAGCCTCACTGCTGGGGCAAGGATCTCTGACAGAGCTAGCTGTTACAGTGACTCAGTGAGTTCATGGATGATTGATGAATAGGGAACAAAGCTGACCTGCTGTGATCCAAACTTCTCAATGGTGTCCACCCAGCCTGCTGCAGCTCCCGGGACTGTGACAGTGAGTCCGTGGGTGGGAGGGAGTCCTTCGGGGGGGATCCTGGATCTGGTGAGGGCAGCTGGAGTACGGCCACTGAACACCACATTGGTACAAAATAATTGTTAAACTTGAAGAACCTATTATATCCCTAGTACACATGGTACAAGCCATGATAATCATGGTAATAGTTGGCAACTGCTTTTACTGTAAGTGCACCACATGTCTACACATGTGAAAAGCAGTTCAACTTTGCACTTAAAAATGTCCGAGAGCCCCATTTGGTTGCTTGCACTCGCTGGTGGAGTTGGACTTTTACAAGAATCAGGGGCCATTGGAGCATTTTTTTTTTAATTAGAAAAAAATGGTCCAATGCGGGGTTTTAATCCCGGGTCTTAGCAGCCAAAAACCAACCCATGAAGAACCTACATACATGGGACATACCTGCCGTTGATGCCCAGCACGGCCCCGTCTGAGGCCCGGTAGAAGAGACAGTAACAATCCCCTCCCAGTCCTGTGGACATGGGTTCTGTGACATTGAGGGCGGCTGCCATGGCCACAGCTGAATCTGCCGCATTGCCTCCTCGTTCCAAGATCTCTGTCACATCACATAATGCTCCAGACTGAATTTTCTACAATGATTTACTACCAAACACAAGGTAATAAGACCAAATTCAAATAAATAAATAGTGTGTGAGGTTTCAGATTATTATTTGGATTTGGTCTTTTTACCTTGTGTTTATAATCTATAATCCAAATTGTGCCTTATGATTTACTGCCAAATTAACTTTCATTTTTAATATTAAATGTGAATAGCTTTTTTCTTCTTTCTTTTTATTACAGAGACTCTGTGGTAAATCCATGTATAAGTAATATCTTTTCCTCCAATTTACCCAATCTATTTATTAGCTTGATTGTCCTAATTAATTTTTCCTGTATATAAATATCATATTACCATTAAGGTACTATTACTGTTTTTTCTGTATGTATCCTATATTTCTGCTCGGAGAATCTGTATAAGACTAAAATATCTTAATAAAGCTTTTTGTTGTTGTACTACCAATCAACACATCATCACATCAACACATTGTGGGAAATTTGAATTCCAAACCGTGCAGAGATCATAGCTTGGAAACTTCAGGGTGTCTTTCACAATATGCTATTGTGGTGGCCAGCTCACTGAACTGAAGCAGCTATTATGGGGAGAAGATGTTGTAAGATACTGGTTCTTGATCCCAAGTACCCATGGTATTAGCCATGATAATCATGGTTTCTTTTTAACTGTAGATACAAGAAAATAAGACCTAATCCAAATAATTTAATAGTGTGTGACATTTCGGCAACAGCATTGTTACCATCATCAAACAGAAGAATAAATGACCATAATTTGTCATATATTCTTTTGTCTGATGATGGTAACAATGCTGTTGCCGAAACATCACACACTAATAAATTATTTGGATTAGGTCTTATTTTCTTGTATATCTAATCTATAATCCAAATGGAGGTCGGTGGAAGGATGGTCTAAACCATTGGTTTTCGACCACTAAGACCCAGGATCGAATCCTGCATTGGGCACTTTTTTATGATTTAAAAAAATGCTTTAATGGCCCCCGATTCTTGCAAAAGTCCAAACCCACCAGCGGAGTGCAAGTAACTAAAACGAGGCTCTGGCATATTTGTAAGTGCAAAGTCGAACTACTTTTCACATGTGTAGACATGTGGTGCACTTACAGTAAAAGCAGTCGCCTACTTCTACCCACCATGATTATCATGGCCTGTACCACGTGTGTACTAGGGATAAGCAAAAAAAAAATCCAAATTGTGCTTTATCATTTTTAACTGTAACCACATATATCTAGGCATGTTTCTAACATTTTGACTTGCACTTATAAGACGCCAGAGGCTCATTAATATACAAATGGTGGAGAAATCTTCTTAGAGAATAAATCTTCTCTGAAAAAAAAAAACTTTTCAATGAAAACTTCAATACTGATAAGGCACAATTTAGATTATAGATTATAAAACAAGGTAATAAGACCAAATCCAAATAAATCCACACACTATTTATTTATTTGTATTTGGTCTTATTACCTTGTTTTATAATCTATAATCCAAATTGTGTCTTATCATTTTTATAGACTTCAGTGGACCCAAGAAGTTATCACACACTATTTATTTATTTATTTGGATTTGGTCTTATTACCTTGTTTTAACTTCAATCCTGAGTTTGTTGAAAATTCAGTTCATCAATTCCTATCTCAAGTCATCAATTCTCATCAACAGTAGAGCACATACTCGATAAGAAGACACTCAGGCTAGCAAACATCTCTAAATAAAGAACAGTTTTCATTGCCAAAATTTGGTCATAAACCTTTCTTTTTTTTTTTTTTGCTTATCCCTAGTACACATGGTACAGGCCATTATAATCATGGTATGTAGAAGTAGGCGACTGCTTTTACTGTAAGTGCACCACATGTCTACACATGTGAAAAGCAGTTTGACTTTGCACTTATAAATATGCCATGGAGCCCCGTTTGGTTACTTGCACTCGCTGGTGGGGTTGGACTTTTGCAAGAATCGGGGGCCATTGGAGCATTTTTTTTTTTTAAATCACAATTGAGATGGCATAATTTGGATTATAGATTATAAAACAAGGTAATAAGACCAAATACACACTATTTATTTATTTGGATTTGGTCTTATTACCTTGTTTTTTAATCACAAAAAAAAAAAAAAAGTGTCCAATGCAGGAATCGAACCCAGGTCGTAGCGGTTGAAAACCAACAGTTTAGACCATCCTTCCACTGAACCCGAGGTCACAAACCTGAATATGGTTATAGGAGGAAAGGTGGGATCTTTATACAGAGTATCAGCCCCCAATAATCACATCATAGTCCTACTTGAAAGTAATGCTCCATCATGAACTTACCCAATCCTGCGGAAGCGGCCTGCGGGACGTTACAGGACACCAGTCCATACTGGGATGTCACAGCCCCTTTGTCCTTCTGCTGTCACACCATCCTCTACTTCTTAAACATTCATTAGGATCTTTTTTCCATTGGGAGAAAACACCAGAATGGAGATAGAGAAAACAAAATTTATACAATTTTATTTTGAATACCAACAAATAGTAAAGAACAAACAACAACAAGACCAATATGGAAATATGTTATCAAAATTCGAAACTATTTTAAACGCGTAAGATTCTTTTGGAAATTAAACAATTTCTACTGCCCTTACTGCAATGGAAAAAATTAAAGGGAGGGCCTGGCTCATCAGTGGTGAACCCTCCCAGCGGTTTCGCCAGTTTAATCTACCATAGCGCTGTTATATTACATTTTTGGAACTTCCTTTTATAGTGCTACTGTTGCTAGACTCTTGGAATGGGTATTTTAGATGAACTATGGACATAAGCTTTTAGGACAGTAGAATTACATATAATTATAAATATAATCATATTGCAAATGGAAATATGTAATCTACAGTACCATCATCAGACTGAAGGGAAACATCTACATTAGACCACAGCAAATATACCACATAGAGGATTCTCCCTAAATCAAGCCATTACACTGGCCAACAACAACGTTTGATTTTAAGGGCATCTCCTGATTTATGCAACTCAAAGTTGCTGATGGTTTGCGGCATATGTTGGCATAAATATCAACTATTCGTTAATTTTTAATTATTCCAGAGAATAGACCAAATCCCATTCTTGATTAATCAAGAATGGGTATTTGGCCAATTCTGGAATAATTAAAAAATAAACAATAATTTATATTGTAACAAAGTATTATATTTTATTAACAGAGTATTATTTTTTATGTTTATATTTTGCTACTCTGTATACTTCCCTCTTTAGCTTATCTTTTGTTCACCATTCATAGTTTGTTCTTGCCTGTAAATAAATTGTTGTCCCCTCCTCAAGTTTTTGTCTTCCCTAATTTTCCACGTGGCAATATTTATTCCAATAGATGGTGCAAACCATCAGCAACTTTTAATTGTACCATCAGGAGATGTCTTTCACTTAATTTATCCATCTGATTCCAGTAAAATTTCACCTTTGTACTGTTTTGTCATAATGTTTGATCTGTTTCTGGATAAGTAAGGTATGCACAGTCTCAGTTTGCCTGTTGAAGATCAAGAACTGGAAAGTTCGCAGTTTTTTTTTTAATAAACAAACTTATTGCAAAAGGTTGTTTTGTGATATTTTTATAAAAGTAGATCACAATTTGTGTGTGTGTGTGTGATAAGGCACAATTTGGATTATAGACACAAGGTAATAAGACCAAATTCAAATAAATAAATAGTGTGTGATGTTTCGGTAACAGTGTTGTTATTGAAACATCACACACTATTTATTTATTTGGTCTTATTACCTTGTGTTTATAGATCACAATTTTCTTATATTTGAAAAAGTATTAGCCATTCTAGGGGTTCTTAAGTGTGCTGATTCTAAATCTGCCAACCTTTCCTTTCTATCAGCTACCATTTTAAAGGTGCAGTGATGCCAACTTATATGTTGAAGTCTGTTTTATCCCCTTCAGCCACCCATGTTCCAGTGGTAGAGTTCAACCCTAGTTGAACCTCAACAGTGAAGAAGACACTTTGGCATCGGCAGGTTAAGCTTTTATTAATATCGAACTGAAATTTAATTAGCTATAGTTAAACCTGTCTATAGCGCCCCCTCTAAATAGTGCCTTCCTCTCTATAGCGCCCGATTTTAAATACATAGTACAATGCGATTTACATTAAAAGTGACCTTGATAAGGCACAATTTGGATTATAGATTATAAACACAAGGTAATAAGACCAAATCCAAATAAGTAAATAGTGTGTGACGTTTCGGTAACAGCGTTGTTACCATCTTCAGACAAAAGTACTGAAACGTCATTCAGTACTTTTGTCTGAAGATGGTAACTATGCTGTTACCGAAACGTCACACACTATTTGTTTATTTGGATTTGGTCTTATTACCTTGTGATTAAAAGTGACCTGTCTATAGCACCCCCTCTATATAGCATCCTATTTTGGTGAGTCCCAAGAGGGGGCGCTATAGACAGGTTTAACTATATATTTTTTATCAAATAACCACTCTCTACCTCACAAGGTTTTAAAAAAAAAATTATTATCCCTAGTACACATGGTACAGTCCATGATAATCATGATGGGTAGTTAGTGACTGCTTTTACTGTAAGTGCACCACATGTCTACACAACTCACAAGGTAATAAAACCAAATCCAAATAAATAAATAGTGTATAACATTTGGGTAACAGCAACAATAGATTCAGTACTCCTCTGAAGATGGTAACAACACTGTTACCAAAACATCACACACTATTTATTTGGATTTGGTCTTATTACCTTGTATTTCTAATCTATAATGTAAATTGTGCCTTATCAAATAACCACTCATTATAATACAAGAAAATAAGACCTAATCCAAATAATTTATTAGTGTGTGATGTTTCGGCAACAGCATTGTTACCATCATCAGACAAAAGAATGAGAAAAAATATCACAGCAAGTTCTAAAATAGTACTGATCAGTCAGTACACACATAGACACATACACACACAATGGTTGACAATGCTGTTGCCGAAACATCACACACTATTTATTTATTTGGTCTTATTACCTTACAACAAGGTAATAAGACCAAATCCAAATAAATAAATAGTGTGTGATGTTTCGGTAACAGCGTTGTTACCATCTTCAGACAAAAGTATTGAATGAGAAATTTTACCACAGCATGTTTTAAATAGTAATTTTGTCTGAAGATGGTAACAACGCTGTTACCGAAACGTCACACACTATTTATTTATTTGGATTTGGTCTTATTACCTTGTGTTTATAATCTATAATTCAAATTGTGCCTTATCAGTCTTATTACCTTGTGTTTCTGATCTATAAGGTAAATTGTGCCTTATCAAAAAACCACTCATTTTAGAAGGCTCATTAATGTTACGTGGAATACTTATATCTCTAAATAGAGAGCTTATAGAACAAAACATTTCTGGATTCTGCACATCAAAATCACAAACAAACAGGTCTAAAATCTCTATCAATGAAATATATGTTGTCCAGTGTTATATGTCTGGAATTGTATGGCATTATAAATTAATACATGTACAGTACAGCCAAGATTTCTCCATGGTCAAATGGACAGATAGGATGACAAACAAACAAAGAAGTTTGGAGAAGACTTAATGGAGAGACAGCTTTCTAAATGCAGCAATTAATTAGAAAGTTATGTAAGTGTGTGTATCTGAGTTGTTGGAGGGAGAGGTCTTACAACAGCAAGAGTGGACAGTTTAGGGGGCCGGAGGGAAGGGTGAAATGAAATCAGAGTCCTGGAGGAAAACACCCGGAGGAAAGTACGTAAACAAGGCCCTGACATCTGGAACACAGAATGATAAAGAGATATGCAAATATGTAACAAAACTATCTTGATAGCATACCCAGAGCTGAACAAAATATGTGGAAAAATGAACAAAGGAAACAAAGAGACAAAGGTCGCCTCTCCCGTCAAAATAGACGTCAAAACTAGACGCCATCTATTGACCGTCACCACAAACTAACGGCCTCGGGTCGGTGACAAAGCCACAACACCAGCTTTGGCAAACTGAATAGCATCCACCTAGAGACCATGGTTTTGGGCTAATGGCCCTCGTCAGTCTAGGGCAGACTTTATAGTTTCGACGCCTATTTTGACGGGAGAGACGACCTTTGTCTCTTTAGATCAATATCCTTCCGGCAAAATTTCCATCAATAAAGGAAACAAAATTGGAAAAGTTTTGTTTCAAAAATAACAATTACATGTAGAGGACTTGCTTAGAATATACAGAACAATTCCAATTATCAATATTTCACAGCCAAATGTGTCATTTTGGCAGTTTTCCTGTAGGGATGTGAGAAGATTTATATCCAGAGAACTGGAACAGAAACTTATACAAGAAAATAAGACTTAATCCAAATAATTTAATAGTGTGTGATGTTTCGGCAACAACATTATCACCATCATCTGACAAAAGAATAAAATGGTTTTAAAAATTTTTTTTTTTGTCTGATGATGGTAACAATGCTGTTGCTGAAATGTCACACACTATTAAATTATTTGGATTTGGTCTTATTTAATTGTATTATAATCTATAATCCAAATTGTGCTTTATTATGCAACAGAAAGTTGTGATCTTCTTTTTTTTTTACACATCTGATGGGAAGAAAGATGGATCTTGAAGAACAAATGGGCAGATAGAGGATGTCAAACCGAAGTTTGGAGAAGATTCAATGAAGAATATAGACATTTAGATGAAGTCTATCAAAAGGAAATGGAAGAATGTACTCTGAGGTATATCAAATGACCATGCTAGAAAAGTCAAAGAATGAAGAGACAGAAGTAGACCAGGGAAAGATTGAACCTGATAGAATGGAGTTGGAATTGATCAGATTCAATGAAGAATATAGACATTTAGATGAAGTCTATAAAAAGGAAATGGAAGAATGCAGGATACATGTGTTCTGAGGTATATCAAATGACCATGTTAGAAAAGTTTTTTATTTTTGCTTATCCCTAAGTACACATGGTACAGGCCATGATAATCATGGTGGGTAGTTAGCGACTGCTTTTTACTGTAAGCGCACCACATGTCTACACATGTGAAAAGCGGTTCGACTTTGCACTTACAAATGTTCCAGTTAGAAAAGTCAAAGAATGAAGAGACAGAAGTAGACCAGGGAAAGATTGAACCTGATAGAATGGAGTTAGAATTGATCAGATTCAATGAAGAATATAGACATTTAGATGAAGTCTATCAAAAAGAAATGGAAGAATGCAGGAAGAATGTACTCTGAGATTCATCAAGATCATCAAATGACCATGCTGGAAAACTCAAAGAATGATGAGACAGAAGTAGACCAGGGAAAGATGGATCTGATAATCTTGTCTGGAATTATAAGATAGGAAAAGAATTTCTCAGATTCAATGGAGTTAATTAAACAGAAATGGAAGAATTCAGGGTGCATGTACTCTGAGGTTCAACAAGATTATCCATTGACTATGCTGAAAAACTCAAAAGAATGAAGGGAGACCAAGAAAAGATTGGTTTGATAACCTAATAGAATGGAATTAGAAGATATGAATTGTACAGTTTCAATAGAGAATATAGTCATTTAGATGAAGTCGATCAAAAGTAAATGGAAGAATGCAAGAAGAAAAAAAATTGACTTATTTGGTAGTGTGCAATAAATTGATAAAGAGGGTGTAATCATTCGAAATATTTTGAGAAAAAAATTATTTTATTTTTCTTTACAGATCCAGGTACACCCTTTTATATAAACTTATTTGATGGATTGTCTTTTGACTCGTATTATTTGGTCCTATAATCCAAATTATACCTTATCATCAGATGTATATTTTGTTTGTTAATAAAAGGCTGCTTTCAAATTTTTATGTTTCTTACCATTATAATAATAAGTTGCTATTTAGTCATTAAAAGAGAAAATCGTCCAAATCCACATAACTCAAAAGTAAACATTAAAACAATAATAAACAACAGAGTTAAATGTTTATCATTTGGATTAGCAGTGACCACGTAGAAATTTGTATTTATTTTTTAAAATTATATATATTTTTAATTTTGAATTTATTTAATATTTAAATATATAGTTTTAAAATAAAATTTTATATAAATTGATATAGTGGTTTGAGATTTTATCGCGAAATAGACAGAAAAATGTTGATTATATATATATATAGTTAGTAAATTAAATTTAATTGCGCGCCATCTATCGTTAAATATTACACAAATAAATTTACTGGCAATGCGCTTCTTGCCAGTAAATTTATTTGTGTAATGTATATATATGTATAAATTAGTAATTAATAGCGCACGCACGGTCTATTTGTTTGCGCTTGTGAAAATAAAAAAATTCTAACACATTTTTAAATGTGGCTGTGTTTATATAAGTTGTAAGTTTTTAGCAGACAGTATTTAGCATGTCTAGCGTTTTAAATAGCTCTAGTGGCCTAAATAAATTTAAAAAGGAATGAAGGCCCACTTTGCTGAAAGGAGAAATGTTGACAAAAGGAGCTCATCTGTATATAAGAGAATTGCGGCAGGAGAGGCTGCCACCTCTATATCCCTTCTTGTAACAAAAAACCCTTCCAGACCTAACTCTATATCCTTTCCCACAACAATAACGCCTTCCAGACCTAACTCTATATCCTTTCCTACAACAATGACCCCTTACAGATCTAACTATACCCTTTCCTATAACAATGACTCCTTCCAGATCTAACTCTTTATCCTTTCCTACAACAATGACCCCTTCCAGACCTAACTCTATATCCCTTCCAGACCTAACTCTATATCCTTTCTCACAACAATGACCCCTTCCAGACCTAACTCTATAGCCTTTCCCACAACAATGACCCCTTCCAGACCTAACTCTACATCCTTTCCTACAACAATGAACCCTTCCAGACCTAACTCTATATCCTTTCCTACCACAATGAACCCTTCCAGACCTAACTCTATATCCTTCACTACAACAATGACCCCTTCCAGACTTAACTCTATATCCTTCCCTACAACAATGACCCCCTCCAGACCAAACTCTATATCCCTTCCCACAACAATGACCCCTTCCAGACCTAACTCTATATCCTTTCCTACAACAATGAACCCTTCCAGACCTAACTCTATATCCTTTCCTACAACAATGAACCCTTCCAGACCTAACTCTATATCCTTTCCTACAACAATGAACCCTTCCAGACTTAACTCTATATCCTTCCCTACAACAATGAACCCTTCCAGACCTAACTCTATATCCTTCACTACAACAATGACCCCTTCCAGACTTAACTCTATATCCTTCCCTACAACAATGACCCCTTCCAGACCTAACTCTATATCCTTTCCTACAACAATGAACCCTTCCAGACTTAACTCTATATTCTTTTCTACAACAATGAACCCTTCCAGACTTAACTCTATATCCTTTCCTACAACAATGAACCCTTCCAGATCTAACTCTATATTCTTGCCTACGACAATGACCCCTTATAGACTTAATTCTATATCCTCTCCTACAACAATGACCTCTTCCAGACCTAACTCTATATCCTTTCCTACAACAATGAACCCTTCCAGATCTAACTCTATATTCTTACCTACGACAATGACCCCTTATAGACTTAATTCTATATCCTCTCCTACAACAATGGCTCTTTCCAGACCTAACTCTATGTTCTTGTGAATTTATAATACAAGATTTGATAAGATATAAAGTGTTAGGTTTAAAAGGAGTCATTTTCATATACGAGAAAGGATATAAAATCTATTTACCTTTTTTTTTTTAAATCAGTGTAAGTTGTGCAGTCCAATGTAGCGTCCACATAAAGAGAACACTCTCCACAGAATTGAACTACTTTTATTTCCACAGGGAAGCTAAGAAAGGAATGTGTCCCCACTAGGACATCTTGAGTGGAATACCGTCACACCTCGGGTCAGCTGCCGCCCACCAACTGTCCTCCAGTCCAGCTGCCCACAGCTGTCGCCGCGCGATGACATGTCCTCGACCATATCTGTCAGGTTCTGTATCCACCTCCACCTGCAGGTCTCCTGCACGTGTCAACCCCGGGATCTCCTGTTCCAGGTATACCTTAGGTACCAACGGCCTGGAACACACATTTGCCTTCATTTAAAAAATCGCCAATCACATATCCTAGCAATTATCACATTATCACCTATATATGAATTAAATACTTGTTCTTGTTCCAAAATCACTTTATTAGGTACCGGTCAAAATGAGCAACCTAGTTTGATATTTGCAACAATGAATAATATGTGAAGGTTATTCACATATTAAACAAAATGTTAACGTGGGATTTAATCCCGGTTCATGACTATCGGGAATCGAAGGTGTTACCCACTCGTCCACCGACTTTTTTGAATTAAATAGAAATATAGATCGAATGTTTCTTTTAAACGAAAAATCGAAATTTATTTTAAAGAGAAATAGCGATTATTTCTAACTTTAAGGATGAAGTATGATAGGATGAATTGTGAAGAGTAATGATGAACGGAAAAATAAAAGTGTCCAGGGATGGGATTCATCCTATCATACTTCATCCTTAAAGTTAGAAATAATCGCTATTTCTCTTTAAAATAAATTTCGATTTTTCGTTTAAAAGAAACATTCGCGGTATAATTGCAATTTTCGTTTTACAATTATCAGCCGCGTTATATTGTATTTTAAGAAATATAGATGTATTTATTTGGAAATTAGTTAAAAAGTGAAATTGTGTACTGGGATCAGGTGGATAAATAAAAACAATATTTAGACAGATAGCTCAAGCCATAAGCAACTTTTATTTGCATGATCAGGAAATGCCTTAAAAATATATCCACATGTACCTAGTGCAATTTCACTTTTGCACTATTTTCCACCTTGTTTGGCTTTCTTAAGCCCTTCAGGCCTAAATACCCTGAAGAGGATCATTACTCCGAAACTATGGTCTCCAGGTGCACATTTTTTAGTTTGCCAAAGCTGGTGTTGCTTTGTCACCGAACCGAGGCCGCTAGTTTGAGGCGACGGTCAATAGATGACCCCTAGTTTTGACATATTTTGATGAGAGAGCGACCTTTGCTTTTGTTAATCAATAAATGTTATTTGTCTAATTCTGGAATAATTAAAAATCAACGATTAATTTATATTTATTCCGATAGATGTCGTAAACCATCAGCAACGTTTAATTGATTTCTGTTTCACTAGATGGCGCTCTGCCATCTAAAAGCTCATGTGATCGCGGTCAGAATATGTCTATTTTGTTTTTAAAATATATTTATATATATATATATGAAAAAACAATAGAAAAAATAAAAGATAAGTGGGTCAGGTATTGATATTAAAAATAAAGAAGGCATCTCCTGACCACGAGCACATGTGCTTTTTAGATGGCAGAGCGCCATCTAAAAAGCACATGTGCTCGTGGTCAGGAGATGCCTTCTTTATTTTTAATATATATATATATATATATGAAATATATTGTTGAATGTTTGGTTGTTGTCGACTTGTAGAATCCTGTCGACTCATGTAATGATGTTGAGAATTCCAGTAGCTTTTGTAGAGATCCTGTCGACTATTTGTAATAAGATGAGAATTCCAGTAGCTTTTGTAGAGAGAATCCTGTCGACTATTTGTAATGAGTTGAGTTTGATGTCGACTACTGAAATAAGTTGAAGTCCTGGTAGCTCTTGTTGTACTGTGTTGACCGAGAGGAACAGTCAGGATGTAGAGTTTTCCAGTACCTCTCTGCACCTTGGAAGACCTTTAAAAGTTCTCACAAAATACAGGCAGTCGTGGTCGAGGCAGAGTGGAAAAGCTTAGGGATATCCATACACAAAAAACGAAGACACAGTTGCACTAAGAAAGTTCCGTTAACAGATAAAAGTTGAGCTAAGGAGCGAAAAGATGGAGATAGACGAGTTCTTCCTAACTACATGTTGGAAGAGATCGACATAACATACGACCGACGCGGCTTGCACTAAGGGTGAACTAAACTCAACTGACTGAACTGTCTGAACTGTCAAGTCCCTGTAAGGTGATGATTTATAGGTTAAAGACGGGGTGACCTTATGTGACAGGGGCGTTTGAGAAAGGGCGCCTTTACCTGTCCAGGTGTGAGAGGGGTCTCTGCATTCCACCACATGTGACAGTGTGGGTGGCCTGTCGTGGGAATTGTGAATCTACCTGATTTATGAGTTCCATCTTTAGACTGTTGTTTTGGTAATACTATGCTCGATCTCTGCTTTAGCTCAACTTTTAAATCTATTACAGATTTTATTTATTTATCCACTTTGTACAAATAACGTTACATAGGTGATGCAATGACACAGATTAATCATGCGCATAATTATTTATAGATGTGTTTCTATATACAACATGGCAATCTTGTTATAAGTTATCTACACCATATGAGGTTGTTGTTTTAAATTACCATAGATGAGCCCCGGGAGTGAAAGGGTTTATCCGGGTTTAGGCGGGTAAAGCCTCTCTAACACAGGTAAGTAATTAAAATTTATTTTAATTAATTTAAACTGTGAGGGTTAAAAAGGGCTATAACAAGATGATATTTGTTGGATATATAAAAGTGAAATAAAAATGACATTGTGTTTGATTAACAAAAAAGATGATTAAAATAAAATGATGACATAAAAATTCACATTCTAAGAGAATATTGGTGGGCGTTGGACAGGGTTAGTAGTTAAAGAATAAGCAATTGTGAGATTTACACATGCAATCAAATACTTAGGTCCAGGTGCAAAGCGAGGATATGGACTTGAGCGTCTTCCTAGGCAATGTTTCACCTGTGATCCTGTATAGGGTAACAGTGCTTTGTCACAATTGTAGTGTTATTGGGTTGAAAAGTTGTTGAAGAATATGTAATTGTTAGAAGTGCCCATGTAAACCAAATACTCAGATCCAGGTGCAAAGCGAGGATATAGACTTGAGCTGTCTTCCTTGGCAATGTTTCACTTGCGATCCTATATAAGGGTTACAGTGTTTTGTCACAATTTTAGGATTATTGGGTTAAAAGTTGTTGAAGAAAAGTTGCTTATTAATATGATTGAGAAAGAAGTGAAATAGAGCCATGCGATAAGTAGAATTGTAGCGACAGTAGGTGATCTGACTTGACTCGAAATCAAAGGTTGAATGTGGTCCGCTAGAGCTGAAGAAAAAAGTTGAAAGTTGAAAAACGTGAACGCTTTGTGAATGCGTTGGTGATTTGCTCTGCGGATGAAATGAAATAAACTCTTGAAGCATGTTCAGACCAGAAGTTTGGATTGGTAAGTCTGGGGAACGGTGTTCTCAAAGAGAAAATTACGAAATCAAAAAATAAATTGTCAAGCAGTGCTGTCGTTTTTCTACGTTGTTGTGACGCAATGACTGAAAAGATAGTGATGAAAAATATAGGAAATTGGTTAAAGAAAATGATTGTTGAAAACGATTGTTGAAGATGCCCGATAGTGGATGACAAACCTTGTCAGATAATAAAGGTATTTAAACAAATAAAATATAGTGAATAGAAATATAGAAATATGATTGCGGGTACAAAAAGTGTAAGTGGACAAAATTAAACCTGTAATATATAAAATATATAATAAATAATAAAATAAAAATAATTTTTGAAACAATTAGATGTTTTACAATACTAAAATAATATCATGAAAAATAAAAGTAAATTTGATTAAAGGGTTTTTTTTTTTTAAATGTTGGATTAAAAAATTTGTTTATATAATTGAAAGGTAAGAATAAGAATAATTATTCAAGATTTTATACAAAAATTATAATATAATTGAAGGTTATTAATGATTGGATAAATTTTAAGTAGTGTAAAATTGAACAAAAATTGTCTCTTTTGACGAAAAGTTACAGTTGTGGTGTGTGACTAGATTATATCCCTTTGGTAACATCGGTGTTTCTATGACTCTGAAACTGGGAATATGTGAAATGATCTTTTCGTTTGTCCTCAATGCTGGTATGTAGAGAATGATTTCTCTTTCGCGTTAAAAAGTCTATATAAGACTTAACCAAATTGTTTTAATTGGTGTTATCAATTAACATGTAAAATGTTTAAAGTATGTTGTGTTGTGATATCTCGTTGGTGAGATTTGTGAGATTCTCGAGGAAATCTAAATGAGTAGTGTGACACATGTGTTCAAAATGGCGTCATGAAGCTAGCGGTCAAGAAGATCTGCCTTGAGGGGGAAGAGAGGGCATGTCCAAAGATATTCTCAAAAGATAGTAGTGACCAAGGGAGTGGCGTCAAAAAGGGCGTCCACTTCCCTTTTTTCACGGAAATTCTATTTTTGGGGTGGTAACACGTGCGGGGTGTTTATTTTCTGTCTTACTTGAAACTGCTTTTCTCTCTCTTCTTTTGTTGAAGTTTGGCAATTTTCTTGCCTATTTGAAAATATAGTTTTCTCGATGTTCGTAAGTGTTGTGTCTCGAAATCAGTTTAGACTTAGTAAAATTGTTATACGATGATTTCAGGCTAGAAGTGAGTGAAAGATATGACTTTCGACGTGGACACGTTTTGAGATGAGAAGTGTCACAGGCGTGAAGGGCGTCTTTGGCCTGAAAAGTGAGAAAAGATTTGTTGTGTTGCCTTGTGACACTTGTGAAGTGAATTGAATGGAAAGGTGTCACGTGAAATCATAGTTTGGTACAAAATCTAACCTGTTTCACCATGAATAACAAATTTAATAAAGTCATGGGTGATGCTTGTATGAAACACATCGAGAATTTTTAACTGTTAGTGGATATGGCATGCTTAATGTGATTTTTTTTTATTGTGGCGACGATATAGAGCTAAGTGGAGGCTTGTGTGGCTCAAGATTTGGATTTGTGTGTTAAGTCGCGCACTAAAAATTGTTGCCAATTGTATAAAGTGATGTGTGAGTGTTGTAACATTTGTTGAGAGAGATCTATTGATGCTTAATTATGCATGTAAAAAGTAGAGACGAGGGAGTGTATCTAAGTTAGAATAAAATGCTGTTAATAAGTTTGGTAGGTTGTGACCTAATTTAGCTACTGGCGATGAAGTGGAGGGAATCTTTATTTTTAACTTGTTTTGGGAAAGATAGCTGTTTTCCCTAGTGGTGTTTTTGAAGATATTGTATCTTCCGATTTTTACAATTAAAAAAAAAATGCGTTTCACCTATGTTAATTTATATTTAAAAATTGATATTTTTGATCGTTGATTATGGTAGTGTGAAAATGTTCCTTGTAAAAAGGCAATGTCGTGAGAGTTACAAATAATTTGAATTGGGCGCTTACTTGAAATGGTGAACATTACCAAATTTTAAGAATTGATAAAGATATTGGTCTTTTGGTATAAAGATAACTAATAAGTAAAACAAAAATAAGTTTAGTATTATGATGAATGAGAGATTTTAAGAAATAATAATAATGATTTTTTTTTTTAAGTTGTAGATTTGGATAATATTATTATAGAGGTGAATTTAAGAACGACATGTAAGTTTGGCAAATTTGTAAAAATGCGTGATGGGCGAAAAATTTTTTTTTTTTTTTAAGTAAAATTGAGAGTAATAACTTGAAATTTATAATCTGAATGAAAATTGAAGTAAATTTGATCAATGAAAATGTGAAAGTTTTAAAAATTGAATTAAAAATGGTATAAAAAAGGTAAAAATTGATTTTAAAATGCTTAAAGTGAAAATATAAGTACAAAATTTATAGGGAATCAAGTTGTGAACTTGAGGATAAAGTTAAGGTAGGTTTTTTTTTAAAACTTACAGTTGTGTGAAAGTTCAGTCAGGAAACTTGGTCTTGGCTTGTATTCCTGCTGACGTTGAAGACGCTCCATGTAGAGCTTGTAGACGCTTGTAACTTCTGGAAAGTTGTTTGTCGCTTGTTGCCTCGATGCCATTGTCTCGATGATGTCAAGTCGAAGGTGAAGAACTTCTCACAGGGTTTGGGTACATCGCTGCTTGGTTTCCATGACTTGCGGGAATTTCGGGGCTGTCGTTGGCGCGGTCAGCTTGCTCCCGACGTTGGCGATCGGTTAGCGGGTATGCGGAAGTCCGTTGGGGCGGCGTTTCTTCCGTAAATATCTTGGGGAGAGATTGCTTGGACGTTTCGTTGGAATGGTCGGGCTTGTTCCTCCATCTTCGCTCTTTCTCGCTTCCTATCTGAACAGTCTTCTTACCTCTTCGTTGTGTCATCCTTCGTTTTGGTCATCCTGTCGGCTTCTGAAATATATTGTTGAATGTTTGGTTGTTGTCGACTTGTAGAATCCTGTCGACTCATGTAATGATGTTGAGAATTCCAGTAGCTTTTGTAGAGATCCTGTCGACTATTTGTAATAAGATGAGAATTCCAGTAGCTTTTGTAGAGAGAATCCTGTCGACTATTTGTAATGAGTTGAGTTTGATGTCGACTACTGAAATAAGTTGAAGTCCTGGTAGCTCTTGTTGTACTGTGTTGACCGAGAGGAACAGTCAGGATGTAGAGTTTTCCAGTACCTCTCTGCACCTTGGAAGACCTTTAAAAGTTCTCACAAAATACAGGCAGTCGTGGTCGAGGCAGAGTGGAAAAGCTTAGGGATATCCATACACAAAAAACGAAGACACAGTTGCACTAAGAAAGTTCCGTTAACAGATAAAAGTTGAGCTAAGGAGCGAAAAGATGGAGATAGACGAGTTCTTCCTAACTACATGTTGGATGAGATCGACATAACATACGACCGACGCGGCTTGCACTAAGGGTGAACTAAACTCAACTGACTGAACTGTCAAGTCCCTGTAAGGTGATGATTTATAGGTTAAAGACGGGGTGACCTTATGTGACAGGGGCGTTTGAGAAAGGGCGCCTTTACCTGTCCAGGTGTGAGAGGGGTCTCTGCATTCCACCACATGTGACAGTGTGGGTGGCCTGTCGTGGGAATTGTGAATCTACCTGATTTATGAGTTCCATCTTTAGACTGTTGTTTTGGTAATACTATGCTCGATCTCTGCTTTAGCTCAACTTTTAAATCTATTGCAGATTTTATTTATTTATCCACTTTGTACAAATAACGTTACATAGGTGATGCAATGACACAGATTAATCATGCGCATAATTATTTATAGATGTGTTTCTATATACAACATGGCAATCTTGTTATAAGTTATCTACACCATATGAGGTTGTTGTTTTAAATTACCATATATATATATATATATATATAAAGTGTCTGGAAAGAGTCACCATCATAGTTTCGACCCCCTCCCCTCCCAGGATATGTAAATTAGGTATATAACGGCCTAATTGAATATTTTAACACAGAAAATGATGTTGATAAAATAGTGAAGGATTTCATTTATCACATTTCAAATACTACAATCTATATGGATAACATTAAGGGGTGAGTTTGTTTGTTTGTATGATTGTTATGACTATATGCAAATTATCCCAATAACGAACTAATTTGCATAATTTGGAGTCAGATAATAATTATAAAGTTGGTGGTATTCTTTGTTAATTCTAACATCACGACACTATATTACTATCAAGTGTTTAATACTTATATAACCACAATTAAACATTAGTCTGTTCTAGGAACGGGTATAGAGCGACAGCCAGTTTTAAACCTATGTCATTTTGTTATTAGTGTCTATTAAATGTGAAAGGTGTCGATTTATTCTTTTGGTAACACTATGGACAAATATTCTCCATGCTTGTCATGCCCTACTGGCCTTTATGCAATTCTCTCATTTATATACCTCAACTCCATATCAGCCATATTATGTACTTCACTAATATTTCCTGCCTCTAGTTATGAATTTGCATCTCTTTGAAAATTTAGCCGCTATGATTATCATTTTACATACCGTTAAATTACTCATTTACATGTTTCTTTGCTATAGATATGTAAATAATATGTGTATATATATTCACTTCAGACATTAGTATCTACGTTCATAGTGTCGTATTTATGATTTAGCTTGCCTGTTGAAGGGTTTTTGCCCGAAAGCTTGCGTCGATAAATGATTAAAGAAACTTGTCTTCTTTCAATTTATTAAATCGCTACATATCTTACGGAGAAGAATCTTTTATATCTCTAAATATTCTTCAATTCGTTCTGCTGGTCGCCATCACTCACAGTTCATATAGCGACCTTCTGGTAGTTTTCTTGACCTCTTATAGTCAGCTCATTGCAGGTCTTCCTACTTCCTTCAATTTTTCCTAACACCAACATCTTTTCTAATCCGTTTGCTCTCATTATGTGTCCGAAGTAGGTGAGCCTTTATTTACATATTTGGGATTCTAGAGATCTATCAGGATTATTTTCATTTAAGATTGGAATATTTGTCCTTTTATATATCTGTCCATGGCATTCTGAGTGGCTTTCACCATGTCCACAATTTAAAAGCTTCAATTCTTTTTCTTCTTTTCTGAGAGTCCAGCTCTCAACCCCATAAGTGACCATAGGGAATACCAATGCTTCTACAATTCTCTTCTTGAATGAAATGCTTATATTGCTGCTGCTGTGATGGAGATGCATGGAGACATCTGAGACTCTTCTTTGGACACGACAACAACAACAACAAATGCTTTTATCTTTCATAATCTTAGCCAATTTAATCATTTCTTCATCTAAGACATCATCTTAAGCTAAATAATCTACCTTAAAAGCTCGTACAAGTTAAATATTTGTCGAATTACCAAACACTGTTACATAACAAGCTCACTGTATGAAAAAGTGAAAGTTATATAAGCTTATGATTTTGCTTTGTTTTAAAAATGAATCGATGTTGGTTCCATATGCTTGAATTGAATATTACACTTTTAGTTCTATATGTATTTTATTGCTTAAAAAGGAACACAACAAAAAAGAAACTATAATTACAAAATGATTTGATAACTAACAAAGAAAAAAATGATTTAAAAAATGATGATAAAAAAATTGAATATGTCTGCCAGAAAAATGCTTCTATGAATTAAAAAATAAGAATAATTACAAAATTAACATATAAACTTCAAACACTTACCAAGACGACTTTTTAAAGAGGACAACTCACCGTAAGTGCTGCTTGGATACCAAATCTAGGCAGATTCTTGGGGCAGCCAGCGCCTTCTGTGGATCCATACCGAAGATTCTCATATTGAGGAGTACCTGGACATAGCATATTCTTTGTACCATTATATCCTATGGGGAAACTGCCAGGTTTACTATTCTCTTGTATGACGGACATGGTGGACCGTCAAACCTTGTCCAGAGAGAGTAAATGAAGGACTTATCAAAATTGATACAATTTCATAAAATAATAAATTGTTTCAATATTAAGATGAATACATCAGGTTACCAGGGATACATTTATATATAAAAAAGAGCGTACCTGGATCTGTTAAAGAAAAAAAAAAAACAACAACAACAAAAAAACTTTTACTGTCCTTACTGCGATGAAAAAATATTGGGAAGGCTTGGGTCATTAGTGGTGAACCCTCCCAGCAGTTTCGCCAATTGAATCTACCAGACTGCTTCTTAGAGTTCTAATACTGTATTGAACGATTCTGCTTATATATGCTGCATTGATGGATTGAATCTCAGAAATGGTATTCAAGAAAACTATGGACATAATCTGATAGATGGCGCGTTTTTGCTTTATGTTGTAAAGGAATGTATCTTATATGAAGTGATCTATCAAGTCCAGTACTGTTTTTTTTGCTTATCCCTAGTACACGTGGTACAGGACATGTTAATCATGGTGGGTAGAAGTAGGCGACTGTTTTTACTGTAAGTGTATCACATGTCTACAAATGTAAAAAGCAGTTCGACTTTGCACTTACAAATGTGCCAGAGCCCCGTTGCTTGCACTCGCTGGTGAGGTTTGACTTTTGCAAGAATCGGGAGCCATTGGAACATTTTTTCAAATCAGAAAAAAAGTGCCAAATGCGGGAATCGAACACGGGTCGTAGTGGTCCAAAACCAACGGTTTAGACCATCCTTCCACCGACCCCCTACTCCAGTGTTGTAAGTTCAACCAACCTGGACATGTCCCTGTGGCTGCATGAATCCTCCCATCACGCCATAGCTTGCCACCAGACGTCCTTTCTCTGTCACCATGGCAGGGATGATGGTATGGAAGGGTCTGGACGAGGCCTTCAGCAAGTTGGGAGACCAGGCTCTGTCCAGACTGAAGAGAAGTCCACGGTTCTGTCATACAGGAATCCACATTGAGATCAACTCATTGATTTAACGGATTCATCCTAATAAAGTGAGCGTTCCAGTCATTTAAGACATCTTAAAACGCTTTCTGCATATTAAAAAAAAAGTATATACATATACAAATTTTGTTTAACACAGGAATCCACATTTAGATCAGTCCATTGGTTTAACGGATTCATCCTAATAAAATGAGCGTGCCAGCCATTTAAGACATCTTAAAATGCTTTCTGCATATTTAAAAAATAAAATGTATATGAATATACAAATTTTGTGTAACACAGGAATCCACATTTAGATAAGCTCATTGGTTTAACGGATTTATTCTAATAAAATTAGCTTGCCAGTCATTTAAGACATCTTAAAATGCTTTCTGCATATTTAAAAAATAAAATGTATATGAATATACAAATTTTGTGTAGGTTATAGGTTTTTAACTTTTAATTAGAGAATTTTAATTTATATTTAGACATTTTCAATTTTAATTTAGACATTTTTCATTTTAATTTAGACACAACGACTTTTTATAGAAAAGGCCATGTGTCTAAATTAAAATGAAAAATGTCTAAATATAAATTGAAATTTTCTAATTAAAAGTTAAAAACCTATATATCATTCCGTTGGTTTAAGGAATCTATCCTAATAAAATATATGAGAGTTCCAGTTATTGACGACATTCTAAAATGTTTTATGCATATTTTAAAAATATCGTATGTATGTGGTATTGCAAGGACTTACAGTCATGAGGTCACAGTGATTTCAGGCCTCAATGGGTAACACAAAAGGACAAGGCAGGTTGGATGTCACCTCAGAGAGAGGACAGCGCCGAAGACGCGTACAAGGTTCAGGAGGGTGTGATCTAAATAAAAGGGAGAGATGATCTGTTGTTATCCGTCCGTTTGTTGGTGCCCAGTGGCGGTCGTAAAACTTATTGGAAGTTTCCTGGGAGGAAATTAATAATCTTTGACGGAATTGGACCTCGCCCTGTCTTGTGTATGGCAGACTCTCAATAACACTTTATTATCTTCTTTGTTATCACATGATGGCCAAACTGGCGTGTTGAATTATATCTATATTGTGGGGATGTTACACTATTTATAATTATTGTACATATGAAAATCTAGTGTATATTGACCTCTATTACTACATGTATATATTTAAAATATTTATATTCCATTGTTTATTTCTCTGTTTTAAAATGAATAGTCATGAGCAGTAAAATAGAGGACAAAACCCCTTTATGGATATTTCAAGATTTCCTATTACCCTCTTTGTATATTTGAAATTGTTAATGAAAAATAATTATGAACGCTACTCATTTTTGATTTTAAGGTCACTGTGTATCAAATATCTTTAAGAGTTATTGTTTGAATACCGATTTACATGCTGGAAGATACAACTTCCTTAAGTTTTGTCCATGAGTGTATCTTTCAGAGTTATTGTTTGAATCCCGATATACATGCTAAATGGTACAACTTCCTTAAGTTTTGTCCATGAGTGTATCTTTCAGAGTTATTGTCTCAATCCCGATATACATGCTAAAAGATACAACTTCCTTAAGTTTTGTCCATGAGTGTATCTTTCAGAGTTATTGTCTCAATCCCGATATACATGCTAAATGGTACAACTTCCTTAAGTTTTGTCCATGAGTGTATCTTTCAGAGTTATTGTCTCAATCCCGATATACATGCTAAAAGGTACAACTTCCTTAAGTTTTGTCCATGAGTGTATCTTTCAGAGTTATTGTCTCAATCCCGATATACATGCTAAATGGTACAACTTCCTTAAGTTTTGTCCATGAGTGTATCTTTCAGAGTTATTGTCTGAATCCCGATATACATGCTAAATGGTACAACTTCCTTAAGTTTTGTCCATGAGTGTATCTTTCAGAGTTATTGTCTGAATCCCGATATACATGCTAAATGGTACAACTTCCTTAAGTTTTGTCCATGAGTGTATCTTTCAGAGTTATTGTCTGAATCCCGATATACATGCTAAATGGTACAACTTCCTTAAGTTTTGTCCATGAGTGTATCTTTCAGAGTTATTGTCTGAATCCCGATATACATGCTAAAAGGTACAACTTCCTTAAGTTTTGTCCATGAGTGTATCTTTCAGAGTTATTGTCTCAATCCCGATATACATGCTAAATGGTACAACTTCCTTAAGTTTTGTCCATGAGTGTATCTTTCAGAGTTATTGTCTGAATCCCGATATACATGCTAAAAGGTACAACTTCCTTAAGTTTTGTCCATGAGTGTATCTTTCTGAGTTATTGTCTCAATCCCGATATACATGCTAAAAGGTACAACTTCCTTAAGTTTTGTCTATGAGTGTATCTTTCAGAGTTATTGTCTCAATCCCGATATACATGCTAAATGGTACAACTTCCTTAAGTTTTGTCCATGAGTGTATCTTTCAGAGTTATTGTCTCAATCCCGATATACATGCTAAAAGGTACAACTTCCTTAAGTTTTGTCCATGGGTGTATCTTTCAGAGTTATTGTCTCAATCCCGATATACATGCTAAAAGGTACAACTTCCTTAAGTTTTGTCCATGAGTGTATCTTTCAGAGTAATTGTCTCAATCCCGATATACATGCTAAAAGGTACAACTTCCTTAAGTTTTGTCCATGAGTTTATCTTTCAGAGTTATTGTCTCAATCCCGATATACATGCTAAAAGGTACAACTTCCTTAAGTTTTGTCCATGAGTGTATCTTTCAGAGTTATTGTCTCAATCCCGATATACATGCTAAAAGGTACAACTTCCTTAAGTTTTGTCTATAAGTGGATATATATAGTACTTACGTGTAGAGCAAATCCACATTCCCGGGGAACAATCTTAGATCCAAATGAAGTGAAAATGCTGTTGATGAAGGAACAGGCGCTACCCTCGGTGTCCATAGCCGTGATGTAAGTGGTATCTGACCCAGCCATAGGAAATGCTGATGTCGAGGTTTGCTGATGCTGTTGGAGAATCTGCTTCACAGAGTCCTCACTGAGGAGATTGACCAGGACAGAGTTTGATGTGTCGGATGTCACGCGTGACAGACTTTCTCGGAATGCCAGATGTAAGCAGCGTGCAAGAATGGAAATATACTCCGGTGAAGTGGGCTCTTTGAATTCTGTCAACATCACCGTTACACAAGTAAATAAAATGGAGAGAAACAAACTAAGAACCTGAGAACCACATTGACAATAAAAGGATTAACTAAAAAAGGGACTGTAACGCCAAATAATAATAATAAAAAAAAGATTATCCAAGATAAGACTGTGATTGTGATTTAAGTTCAGTTTACAATTACTTTTACTCAGGTATAGGTGCTTCATCTATAATTTACTTCATATGTATTTGTATCTAATATTTATCAGGTATAATAATATAGCCGATATACACTCATAGACCAAAGGGAAGTTGTGCCTTTTAGCCTATATATCGGGACAATAACTCTGAAAGATATTACAGTGACCTTTATTGAAGACACACGAGATAACCCAGTGTGAACAAATACAGGGGAGATTGAGTTTAGTCATTTTTCAGGCTACGGTTTTTCATGGGAAACTATTATTGTACTGGCTATTTTTAAACAAATACGGATTGATTAAAATATGTTTATATGGGAAAACTGATTGCATATTTGATTTACCAGAGAGTCTAGGCAGGTAGTTTTCTAGACTTACCAGAGTCTAGGCAGGTAGTGTTCTAGACTTACCAGAGAGTCTAGGCAGGTAGTGTTCTGGACTTACCAGAGAGTCTAGGCAGGTAGTGTTCTAGACTTACCAGAGAGTCTAGGCAGGTAGTGTTCTAGACTTACCAGAGAGTCTAGGCAGGTGATGTTCTAGACTTACCAGAGAGTCTAGGCAGGTGATGTTCTAGACTTACCAGAGAGTCTAGAGGCAGGTAGTGTTCTAGACTTACCAGAGAGTCTAGGCAGGTAGTGTTCTAGGCATACCAGAGAGTCTAGAGGCAGGTAGTGTTCTAGACTTACCAGAGAGTCTAGGCAGGTAGTGTCCTAGACTTACCAGAGAGTCTAGGCAGGTAGTGTTCTAGACTTACCAGAGAGTCTAGGCAGGTGATGTTCTAGACTTACCAGAGAGTCTAGGCAGGTGATGTTCTAGACTTACCAGAGAGTCTAGAGGCAGGTAGTGTTCTAGACTTACCAGAGAGTCTAGGCAGGTAGTGTTCTAGGCATACCAGAGAGTCTAGAGGCAGGTAGTGTTCTAGACTTACCAGAGAGTCTAGGCAGGTAGTGTCCTAGACTTACCAGAGAGTCTAGGCAGGTAGTGTTCTAGACTTACCAGAGAGTCTAGGCAGGTAGTGTTCTAGACTTACCAGAGAGTCTAGGTAGGTGGTGCTCCAGCAGTCTCAGGGCCAGGAGAGCCACGACACCCTGAGAGTTGGCGGAAGACTCCCACACGGTGAGGCCGTCGAACTTGGCGCTGACAGGCTCCATGTCGGTGAAGTGGGGGTCGTCAGCTGTGGCCGCCAGGTCAACCAGGCCCAGACAGCCTCCAGCCTCTTTCACAGCTGCGACAATCGCCTCTGCAACCCTGCCCTTGTAGAATCCATCCTTGCCATGTTCTCCCAGCTCGGTGAGGGTACGTGCCAGATTGGGCATCGTCACACGTTCTCCTTCCACTGGTGGCTTGCCGGACTCAGGCAGGAGATCCGTGCCAGCTGGTAGACCTTCGTAATGCTGAGACCAGAGTCTGGCAACAACCGGAGTCACCTGGAAACCTTCTTTGGCCAGCTTGATTGCAGGGGCAAGGATGTCTGCGAGGGACACCTGCAGAGAGACAGCTGTTATTACGTAAGTTCACCATCAGACACATTGGTACAGACCATGATAATCATGGTCTTGATTGGCAGAAACATATACCGCAAGTACATCACATGTCTACAAACATAGAAACAGCTCAGTTCATGCACTTGCATGAGGTCCTTTGTGTTCCTGCACATACTGGTGGGGTGGACTTGTGTTAAGTACATTGAAGGATAGATGTGAATTCTTCCGAAAGGACAATGATCTAAAAAAATAAAGGTCACCTCTCCCGTTAAAATAGACGTCAAGGCTAGACGCCATCTATTGACCGTCACCGCAAACTAGCGGCCTCAGGTCGGTGACAAAGCCACAACACCAGCTTTGGCAAACTGAGAAGCACCCACCATGGCCTGATACTACATATGTAGACATGTGGAGTAACTACAGTATAAACAGTCATAAATCCTGCCTACCATGGATATCATGACACGTATACTTTATGTGTGTATCACTATTACAACACTATTTATACACACTTTTAACACTATTACTTGTATAAAAGTAAAACGACTAATAGGTTTCATTTTATTACAATTCGACAAGCTTTCGGATCTTAACTCTCTCTCAAGCCGCGTACCTTCCCAGATCCAAATCGCTTCACGGTGTCCACCCAGCCTGCCGCTGCCCCAGGCACACTGACGGTGAGTCCATGGGTCGAGGGGAGTCCTCCCGCAGGGATCATGGACTTGTCTAGGGAGGCTGGACTTCTCCCACTGGACACATGGAACACAGAGAGCTATAGGACAGGGATCGGCAAACTTTTGAGTCGGAAAAGTCAAAAAATTACAAAATTTCAAAGTTTTTAAAGAGCCATAAAATATTTTCTTTCCAACAATAAATAGTACTCACATAAATAATATTTACATATGGAACTATATAAATAGCTTCACATCCAAAGAGCCGCATGTAGCTCACGAGCCGCAAGTTGCCGACCCCAAGTATAGGAGTATGAGAGCTATGGACCTGTTTCCTCAATGATATATGGCTAAAAGAGCCACAAATGTTATAACGTCTTTGTCTACAGAGAATGTCTATAAACACAGGCAAAACTTACTATGAAGAACAACAGAACATGTCTTAGAGAAAACTTACTATGAAGAACAACAGAACATGTCTTAGAGAAAACCTACTATGAAGAACAACAGAACATGTCTTAGAGAAAACTTACTATGAAGAACAACAGAACATGTCTTAGAGAAAACTTACTATGAAGAACAACAGAACATGTCTTAGAGAAAACCTACTATGAAGAACAACAGAACATGTCTTAAAGAAAACTTACTATGAAGAACAACAGAACATGTCTTAGAGAAAACTTACTATGAAGAACAACAGAACATGTCTTAGAGAAAACTTACTATGAAGAACAACAGAACATGTCTTAGAGAAAACTTACTATGAAGAACAACAGAACATGTCTTAGAGAAAACTTACTATGAAGAACAACAGAACATGTCTTAGAGAAAACTTACTATGAAGGACAACAGAACATGTCTTAGAGAAAACCTACTATGAAGAACAACAGAACATGTCTTAGAGAAAACTTACTATGAAGGACAACAGAACATGTCTTAGAGAAAACCTACTATGAAGAACAACAGAACATGTCTTAAAGAAAACTTACTATGAAGAACAACAGAACATGTCTTAGAGAAAACTTACTATGAAGAACAACAGAACATGTCTTAGAGAAAACTTACTATGAAGGACAACAGAACATGTCTTAGAGAAAACTTACTATGAAGAACAACAGAACATGTCTTAGAGAAAACTTACTATGAAGGACAACAGAACATGTCTTAGAGAAAACCTACTATGAAGAACAACAGAACATGTCTTAAAGAAAACTTACTATGAAGAACAACAGAACATGTCTTAGAGAAAACTTACTATGAAGGACAACAGAACATGTCTTAGAGAAAACTTACTATGAAGAACAACAGAACATGTCTTAGAGAAAACTTACTATGAAGGACAACAGAACATGTCTTAGAGAAAACTTACTATGAAGGACAACAGAACATGTCTTAGAGAAAACTTACTATGAAGGACAACAGAACATGTCTTAGAGAAAACTTACTATGAAGAACAACAGAACATGTCTTAGAGAAAACTTACTATGAAGGACAACAGAACATGTCTTAGAGAAAACTTACTATGAAGGACAACAGAACATGTCTTAGAGAAAACTTACTATGAAGGACAACAGAACATGTCTTAGAGAAAACTTACTATGAAGGACAACAGAACATGTCTTAGAGAAAACTTACTATGAAGAACAACAGAACATGTCTTAGAGAAAGTTATGCAGGGTGATATGTTGATGAACACTCACCAACCTTGCCAGCATGTTGACAATTTACAATTTATACAATTTTTTTTAAAACTTCGATTCAATGGTTACAGAGAGAAAATTAAATACTAATAACAATAAATAAAGAATTACGTAAAAAAATATACACAAGTGTTATATTGATGGAAGTTTTCCCGGCAGGATAATGATCAATATAAATAAAGAGGTTTGTAACAAATAGAAAAGGTTCACCTTTAAATGAACAAGTATGATATATCTACATAGTATGTATGTATTATTGTTAAATGCATATATTTAACAAAACATTTGAACT
>CP092875.1:87183851-87220406 GCA_030710605.1 Cordylochernes scorpioides | reverse complement strand
TCATGGAGGTTTTACCACACACACAAAGCTTTATTAAGAAAACTGGTCTTATACAGATTCACCACAGGAAGAAAGGAAGTATAGATGAAGCTCCTATACTCCAGGCAGCGCGGCACCCAACAACAGCCTCCAGGTCCGACGCATGTCTAATGGCCACAAGTTCCTTCGTACATACGTCATGGTTAGCGAATCACTGAACAAGCTAGTGTGGAATCAGCCGTTTTCTAGTCTTCGCTTTCATCATCCAAATGGACCACGACATTCGGCGATTCTATTAATCTCCTCCGAACAGTGACTGCGGCCTTTTGTATAATTTATATAAACCAAAAAAAAAAAAGACCTTAATCAAACGTCATTGTATTCATCCAGTTATAAATTTGTTGACTATCGGATTGAGACAAGGATAAAATATCCAAGAGTTCCCCTCTTTGTTTTTCCAAGCAACAGCATGGAGGTTTTACCATATTTGCTTTTAAAATATATTTAGGCGATGTAAACCCGCTCAGGAAACGTGTACAATAAAAAAAGAAAGAGATTAAGTTTGATGACTCTCCCAAAACTTTACTTGGTGAAACCATAACGGATTGCTTAACATAAGTTTTCTCAGATATATGCGGTTGTTGTAAGATTATAAACTTAAAATGAACTTCTTCTATAGAACATGTTTATTTGCTAGCTTTCGAACGACATCGCTATTCAACGGGCGTAAAGACAAGGTGTGATGTGATATGTGTGCAATTATATAGACGTACAGCCAAGATATCTTGGCACTCAATGTACGTCTATATAATTGCACGCATCTCACATCACACCTTGTCTTTACGTCCGTTGAAGAACAATGTCGTTCGAAAGCTAGCAAAATAAAGACGTTCTATAGAAGAAGCTCCTTTTGAATTTATAATCTTATAATAGAGTTATGGTAATTGAAAGTTGATGTCTACATATATAAGAGATTGTCCCAAAAGTTCATGTTTTTCTCTAAAACGTTGTTTTTTTTATTACTTGGCAAATAATATTATTACGGCCAATACATAATAATACAATTACTTTATACATAATACAAAGACATTATATATATCGGCGAATAATATTATTACGGCGAATACATAATACAATTACTTTATACATAATACAAAGACATTATATATATCGGCGAATAATATTATTACGGCGAATACATAATAATACAATTACTTTATACATAATACAAAGACATTATACATAACGACGAATAATATTGGTATTTCAATTTTTTGCAAGTGTTTAACAACTTTTGGGACAACCTTGTATTACTTTATAGCTGTGAAAAGGGATAACTTGGGACACAGCCATACCTGCCGTTGATGCCCAGCACGGCCCCGTCTGAGGCCCGGTAGAAGAGACAGTAACAATCCCCTCCCAGTCCTGTGGACATGGGTTCTGTGACATTGAGGGCGGCTGCCATGGCCACAGCTGAATCTGCCGCATTGCCTCCTCGCTCCAAGATCTCTGTCACATCACATAATACAGAACATGTATCTTCTGGTTCAAATCACATTAATAGGTACCGCTCAGCAAGAGCAACCTAGTTCATGATAATTGAACAATGAATAATATGTGAGGTTATTCACATATTAAACAATTTTTAACGCGGGTTTCAATCCCGGTTCATGACTGTCGGGAATCGAGCGTGTTACCCTCTCATCCACCGATTTGCAAGTATCTTCGATTCATGCTTTTTTTTTTTTACTTAGAGCGCCATGTGTCCCCCTAGGGACACTTATCCATGTTTGACACACATTCATGTTTGAACAATTTCTCAATTTAATCATAATTGGTATCAATATAATGCGGCTATGATTATAGAACGATGTTTAACAAGTTTTACCGTAAATGTTTTTTTTTTTTTTTTTTACAGAACGAAAACTGTATTTTTAATTATTTTAAGGAGAAATAACGACTATTCCTACCCTTAGGGATGAAGTATGAAAGGATGAATTGCGAAGTTTTCTGTTCATCATTACTCTTCACAATTCATCCTTTCATACTTCATCCCTAAGGATAGGAATAGTCGTTATTTCTCCTTGAAATAATTAAAATTACGAATTTTCGTTCTTTGTGTTAAAAGAAAAAATTGCGGTAAACTTTTTTAACGTCGTTCTATAATTGGTATTAGTCCGAACTATATACATTTAAAATAAAAACCCTATTTAACGATTACTCACTGGTTTAACGATCGCCGAGATGGTACTTCGAGCTCAAGACAGAGATGGCTGACGTCGCATCGTGTTTGGGATGTAATATGTACAGTACAACGTTTGATCGCGAATAAAATTATTTATATACAGTTAAACCTGTCTATAGCGCCCCCTCTTGGGTCTCACCAAAATAGGGTGCTATAGAGAGGGGGTGCTATAGACAGGTAACTTTTTATGTAAAATGTTTACATTTTAATGTTTAAAATCGGGCGCTATAGAGAGAAATACGTTATTTAGAGGGGGCACTATAGACAGATTTAACTGTATATATTTAACGATTGACTCGAATTTTTCGCTATTTTATAAAACCCAATGCTAACAACAAATATCGGTGTATAGAATCAGGCATCTTCCCAGTGTCTCTGCTCTTGAGTAGATTCTGGTCGCCAGTAGAGCCATGGTTCTCGACCTTGAGCTTCACAGATTTCCATCCAGTCTATCTGTCCAATTTTTCTTCTTCATACCATTCTCTTACCATCCATTCCTACCTTTCTTTAACTTTTAATCAATAATCTGATTCCTCTATATATACAATTATCCAATATACAAATATATCCAATTCTTCTGTTGTTTTTTCAATCATGTCCTTCAATACACAGGGCTCTTTTCTTAAGACCTCCTCATTCCTGGTCATATAAACACCCATAAAGGTCATATACTCCTGAAGAAGGGCTTTACTCTTAATATTTGTTACAAAAGTTCATCTTAATAGGGTAACTGATTCTATAATTGAATCATTATTGATATATCATGAAAAGCCAACCATGATTTTTTGTTTCACTAGATGGCGCTCTTTCGTAAAAAATTTTAATGTGAGCGGTCAGGATAAGCGTTTTTTGTTATTTGATTATCTTTTAATTGACCGATTGGGTTTTTTTGTTATCCCAAAATGTGATCCATCAACTTCCAAATTTGTCAACTAACTGACGATGGGATAAGTTAATAAGCCATTGTCGCCAACAGCAGTTCTGATTCCCATCAGGGATAAGATAAAGTCTTTCCATTTGCATAGCTAACGTGGCGAGATGTTTCTTTGCTGGCTGCTTTTACTGAGTTTGGTGTCTAGCGGTTTTGTAAGTATTTATCCTACCTTGTTGCATATTGTCAGAGTTCCTTTCTTTCTCTTACACGACGTTTTAGAAACACGACGTTTCAGTGGCTCTTTATTGTCAATATAGCTTAGAATTCTGACTTCTATTAATGCCCATCAGTTTGCTAGAAAAAAGCTCGCTAAAAAAACCTGGGCTCAGCTAGCCCGGCTGATTTAGCCCGGTCTTCAGAAACCTTCAGTTGCACACAATCAGGAGATGCCATCCTCTTTTAAAGTTTCACTTGTTAAGAAAACTCCGCCTTTGCCGGTCCCAAGCCCGGATGAAAAAGGAGGAGGGGGAGCAGTAACAAGCTCGCTAAAAAACCTGGGTTCAGCTGGCCCAGCTGATAGTACCCTGTAAGGGCTCCTAATCCAGGGATACAGGATGAACAGCATTTGTACTCCATGTTAGGAGCGGCTGCACATGGCGTCTGTTCCTCATGTCAGAGGCGGCCATTTATTTTGGAGCTAAGTCGGCCTGCCACTGAGTAGTGCTCCCAGTCTTAATGACAAAGGCAGACGCATTCTACTTCACCCAGTCATGATGGATGTCAAACAGACACCATCAAGGGTCACAACTTGATATCCTAATATGATTGAGTGGAGATAAGAAAGAAAAATAAGTTTTTTTTTTGCTTAAATTTATGTAAATATGTGCATATTGAACTATAGTACATCTAAATAACGGACAATCTTTAACACAAAAATTGTTGTAGTAAATAGTTATAAATATATACTCTGCGCACACTAGAAGTTGCCTACTTCTACCCACCATGATTATCATAGCCTGTACTACGTGTACTAGGGATAAGCAAAAAAAAAAAAAAAACTCTGCGAACGTATATTTGTAAACACTTTCTGTAAGAAATGGTTGATGCTTTTTTTTTAAATTAAGACTGTTGAAGAGTGATTATCAATTGAAAGTTAGATTTTTAAATATTTTGTAATTTTAATATATTGTGTGTTTACATCTAAGCTCAGCTAGTTGATGTTTAGAGCTTCGAGAGATGCTGGGACCACAACGACTGTACTGGTGACATGTGCTGCGATTCTTCTAGCTTCCTTAACATATGTAAACCGGGTCCTAAAATTGGTGAGTATCCTTGTTTCACTTGTGTACGGTTATTTAACCCCAGTACACATGATACAGACCATGATAATCATGGTAAATAGGGATTTATATTCGCAACCCGGGTGCTAACATTGGTGAGTATCCTTGTTTCACTTGTGTACAGTTATTTAACCCCAGTGCACATGATACAGACCATGATAATTATGATAACTAGGGATTTACATTAGAAAACCGGGTCCTAAAATTGGTGAATATCTTTGCTTCACTTGTGTACTAATTTAAAATTTGATATTAAAAAGCGCAGAGCGATATTTGTAGCAATTCTAAAGATTTTTCAGGCAATATTTCAACCTAAATCACAAGGTATAAGACGCTGCAACATGTTTTATTAATTATATAAAGTAGCTTTCGGGTAAGTTCTTCCTCAACAAACTAAAACATAAAAACCGTTATTTTTCTGAGGAAGAACTTTCCCGAAAGCTACTTTATACAATAAATAAAAAAGAGTTGTGGGATTGTTGTTGTCGTGTCCAATGAAGAGTCTCAGATGTCTCCATACATCTCTATCACAACAGTCGCAATGTCCTCTATCTTGGGTGTGTAAAGCTGCTGTTCTGGGTCCATGTCAATTTTCTGTTGTTGTTGTGTCCAATGAAGCCTCAAATGTCCCCATGCATCTCTATCACAGAAGCAGCAATGTCCACTATCTTGTGTCCATGTCAATTTTCTGTTGTTGTCATGTCCAATGAAGAGCCTCAGATGTCTCCATACATCTCTATCACAGCAGTCGCAATGCCCACTATCTTGGGTGTGTAAAGCTTCTGTTCTGGGTCTATGTCCATTTTTTGTTGTTGTCGTGTTCAAAGAAGAGCCTTAGATGTCTCCATACATCTCTATCACAGCAGCAGCAATGTCCTCTATCTTGGGATATGCAAAGCTGCTGTTCTGGGTCCATTTCAATTTTCTGCAAGGCTGCGGCCATTGCGGGACATGAGAGTATGTGAGTAGGTGTTAGTTCCACACCAGGACAGTTGTTACATGTCCTATAGGTTCTTGTGCCATCTGTGGGGTCTTATACCTTCTTGTAATTTATTGAAATCCGCAAACCTGTAATAATGAATTACAAGCTAAAGTTGCAGGAGGATGGTATCCATGGAGAGGTACCTCTCCCTTTAAATGGTATCAATGAGCACACATCTCTAAGAGCCCTGAGAAGCGGTCTGGTGGATTAAATTGGCGAAACCGCTGGGAGGGTTCACCACTGATGAGCCAAGCCCTCCCAATATAATTTTTTCATCGCAGTAAGGGCAGTAGAAGTTTGTATTATGTATAAAACATTCGTGCTTTTAAATCCTTTCATTTTATACACATCTTGTATATCAACACGCATCTATTGATCATAATGAAAGCCATTTCGTGGATCAGTATTGTTTATAAAATTCAGGGTTAAACGTTTTCTTTTTGAGGAAAACATGTTTACACATAGAGACAATAAACAATTAATATAATAAAAATAATTTGAAAGATGAAAAATAAAAATCAGGTAAAAATTTTCTTACAATTTTAAATTTGCAAGGTTTCAAGCAAATATTCTGTTCTTCAATGGGCAAATACTCTATCTAAAATCTCTAAATAATCTTTTTACAATTATTACCAGAACATAAAAAGCAAGCAACAACGATTATTCCTGGAAGAACTGGTATCATCAATAATAAATAGCATCAATAGAGAAATAGACCTCCCAACCCAATATAACAATATCCCTGACTAATTATCTATATAATTGTTTGTATATGTATATATCTCATCCCAGTATAATATCTATTACTTTAGCTGTGAGCAATCTGATGCACGCCCACACATGCCATTAACAAAAGTTTTTCAATTATTTTGTATAAAGATTATAAAGAGATTGTACATAGAGTGTCATTAGTCGGTGGACAAGTGGGTAACACCCTCGATTCCCGACAGCCATGAACCGGGATTGAATCCCACGTTAACATTTTGTTTATTATGTGAACTTCACATATTATTCATTGTTTCAATTATCATAAACTAGGTTGCTCTTGTTGAGCGGTACCTAATAAAGTATTTTGAACCGAACATAGAGTATTTTCCGGTTGAAGATCAGTATATTTGCTCGAAAACTTGTAAATTCAATATTAAAATAAACTTTTTACCTGATTTTTATTTTTCAAAATATTTCTGGGTAACTATTGCTCACATAAATAAAAATAATAATAATAAAAAAGGCATCTCCTGACAAGGAGCACATGTGCTTTACAGAAGGCAGAGCGCCATCTGGCGGAACAGAAATCAACTAAACATTGATTTAACCTGTTCCCTGATATTTGGCCAACCCAATTTATTGGTAAATCAAGAAAAAGCCATCCACGAACGTGTTTCCCGCTGTTGGCGCTCGTCAGCGTGGAGTAGGTTGTACCACTGCGACCAAAAATATTTGTTGTCCCAGAGGCTTCTTGAGAAACCAAGAAATGGGTATTTAAGGCCAAACTTGTGTAAATACGCTTTATACATGCCATCTTATCAATATATGTAAAAAAGGCTTTCCTGTAAATATGCATTCTTTCTTTGCTATCAAGAATTTTCTTTGGCCATTTACGGATTTTTTTGTTGCAATTTTATTTTCTCCAAGAATCTTTCAGACAATCTTTCAGAGCATCTTTGTTTTCCATTATTATATTGTATATGTGAGTATAATATTTTTGAATTTTCAGGTGACAGTTGCGACCCTCATGCCCAATATGGAAAATGTAAATGTCCATATCCTTCATCGTGCCAATGGGTAAGTATGAACACTATACTAGCTCCATTATGGTATATAAATATATAACGACATTTGAAAATTATCCCGCATGTGTTTCTTTTGAATGAAAAATCAAAATTTATCTCAAGGAGAAAAACCGATTATTTCTAACCTTAGGGATGAGGTATGAAAGGATGAATTGTGAAGGGTAATGATAAACGGAAAAATAAAAGTGTCCAGGGATGGGAATTTTCCGTTTATCATTACTCTTCACAATTCATCCATTCATACCTCATCCCTAAAGTTAGAAATAATCTTTATTTCTCCTTGAGATAAATTTTGATTTTTCGTTCAAAAGGAACACATGCGGGATAATTTTCAAATGTCGTTCTACAATCACAAGCCGCATATGATATTGAATATATATGTTATATAAAAATGTTATTTTTATCATGAATTATATTTTGTTGAAAACAACTCTGAAGTCAGCTGCCAGATAGCCCTTGTTTACCCTATTGATGGCGCAAACCTGAAGCAATACTCTACACTCATGGACAAAACTTGAGGAAGTTGTACCTTTTAGCATGTATATCGGGATCCAGACAATAACTCTGAAAGATACACTCATGTACAAAACTTAAGGAAGTTGTACATTTCAGCATGTATATCGGGATTCAGACAATAACTCTGAAAGATATTTTATTGACTCCTCCAATCAATTTCCATAGAATAAAATTAAGACAATATATAATAAAAGATATTACAATGAATTTTTGAGGACACACGAGATAACCAAATGTGAACAACCTCCGTTTTCTTCAAAAAAAACATAGACAACTAACGATATTAGAGAAATTTTACTTCCTTAAGTTTTGTAAAGAGTGTGCTTAACCAGAACCCAATATGTGGACGAAACCAACTACAATATAAATGGTGTGGTTGCAGAGTAATGGGCAGAACGGAGGTTCTTTCACATGTGTGGCCGACGACAGCCTCAGAACCACAATAACGACCACCACCACAACAACGACCACAGAAGGTCCCATCTATTTCACCGACTCTGAAGAAAACTTCTGAACTTCAAAGATGTTTTCAAGAGAAAAATGACGGAAAACCTACTGAAATAAACATCCATATTCAGTTTGATCAGAGAACACTATCTTTCCATATACACAAAATTGATAAATTATTAACTTGTCATAGAATTTGAAAAACTTAAAGAACACATTATCAATATATATTACGAAATAAAAACAATTGTAAATAATGTTGTGTAAAATAGATTAATTACATATAACTCCCCGAGTGACAACGCCCCGGGTTTACCCGATGGGCCTGTTGCTGTTGTTGTCGTGTCCAATGAAGAGCCTCAGATGTCTCCATGCATCTCTATCACAGCAGTCGCAATATCCTCTATATTGGGTATGTAAAGCTGCTGCTCTGGGTCCATGTCAATTTTCTGTTGTTGTTGTCGTGTCCAATGAAGAGCCTCAGATGTCTCCATACATCTCTATCACAGCAGTCGCAATGTCCACTATTTTGGGTGTGTAAAGCTGCTGTTCTGGGTCCATGTCAATTTTCTGTTGTTGTTGTGTCCAATGAAGAGCCTCAGATGTCTTCGTACATCTCTATCACAGCAGTATACACTATCTTGGGTGTGTACTGGTAAAGCTGCTGCTCTGGGTCCATGTCCAATTTCTGCAAGGCTGCGACCATTGCTGGGCATGAGAATATGTGGGTAGGTGTTAGTTCCACAACAGGACAGTTGTTGCATGTCTTGTGCTATCTGGATGTATTGTCATGGATTGGAAGAGCCTGTGAAGATACATCAAGTTTATTTCTGGAGGGTCCGTTTCTTGAAGTATTTAAGGCGAGTTTTCTCAGAGGTAGACTTATCGGGGTAAATCTCCGCGATACCATTATCACACCCAAGTTACTGAATGAAATACAAGGAAATGTAAGTACGTAGTAAGTACGTGAATTAGTAGACAACAGCCGTTCTAATTCCCATCAGAGATAAGATTAAAAAACTTGCATAATAATATCGATAACTTTGCGACATGAAGATGTTTCTTGGATGGCTGCTTGTGCTAAGTTTGGTGACCGTTGGAATTGTAAGTATTTCTTTTCTAGCTTGTTGTAGAGAACATAGCAATATATTGTTAGTTTCTGTTTAGTTTACACCATGTTTCTATTTTTCTTCTTCATCTTTCTCAAGGGAAATCTTGCTTAGAATCCTTTTGTCTAATTATCTATGTCTTTTTTCTCTCATATATACGCTAAGATGTGTATGTACACATTGCAATATGACAGTATATGCAAAGTAGGAGAGTATGTAAAAATGAATAACTGATTTAACGAAAGTTAGAATATAGAAAGTGAAGACAAAGTATTTCTCGCTTGTTGTAGAAACGTGTGTCACAGAAACATATTGTAACGTAGACGGAAATATAAACTTCAGGATGACACAGCAATTTATTTAAGGCAAACACAAATTAAAACTAAGTATTAGTAACAACTAGGTAACTCCTGGAGTGTATCCATAGATCACCAACTACCCGGGCTGTCCTGTGGAGTCTGTATTGGTAGCCTTAGTGAACCAGTTTTGATATAAGTATTAGTAACAACTAGGTAACCCAGGCTCCTGGAGTGTATCCATAGATCACCAACTACCCGGGCTGTCCTGTGGAGTCTGTCATGGTAGCCTTAGTGAACCAGTTTTGATATAAGTATTAGTAACAACTAGGTAACCCAGGCTCCTGGAGTGTATCCATAGATCGCCAACTACCCGGGCTGTCCTGTGGAGTCTGTCATGGTAGCCTTAGTGAACCAGTTTTGATATAAGTATTAGTAACAACTAGGTAACCCAGGCTCCTGGAGTGTATCCATAGATCACCAACTACCCGGGATGTCCTGTTGAGTCTGTCTTGGTAGCCTTAGTGAACCAGTTTTGATATAAGTATTAGTAACAACTAGGTAATTCCTGGAGTGTATCCATAGATCGCCAACTACCCGGGCTGTCCTGTGGAGTCTGTCTTGGTAGCCTTAGTGAACCAGTTTTGATATAAGTATTAGTAACAACTAGGTAACCCAGGCTCCTGGAGTGTATCCATAGATCGCCAACTACCCGGGCTGTCCTGTGGAGTCTGTCTTGGTAGCCTTAGTGAACCAGTTTTGATATAAGTATTAGTAACAACTAGGTAACCCAGGCTCCTGGAGTGTATCCATAGATCGCCAACTACCCGGGCTGTCCTGTGGAGTCTGTCTTGGTAGCCTTAGTGAACCAGTTTTGATATAAGTATTAGTAACAACTAGGTAACTCCTGGAGTGTATCCATAGATCGCCAACTACCCGGGATGTCCTGTAGTTTAGGTCTTGGTAGCCTTAGTGAACCAGTTTTTATATAAGTATTAGTAACAACCAGGTAACCCAGGCTCCTGGAGTGTATCCATAGATCACCAACTACCCGGGCTGTCCTGTGGAGTCTGTCTTGGTAGCCTTTGTGAACCAGTTCACCAAATGTTTCCAGGCCGGTTTGTTTCTTGGTAGATTCAATAGGGCAGTGTTATTGAATAAGAGCAGTCCAAGAAATATAGCTGTTTGAAATCGCTGTAGTTCAAATGCTGGGCAGCTGAAGAAAACTAATATAATAGCAGAGAGACAATGAGGAAATTTTGACAGTTTATCAAAATATAACTATCGAAATTTTAAAAAATATTTTCATAGAATAATAAATTGAGAAAAAGGCATCTCCTTATCGTGCAACTGAAAGTTGCTGATGGCCTGCGCCATCTATCGGAATAAATATCAACTATTCTCGTTGATTTTTAATTATTCCAGAATTGGCCAAATACCCAATCTTGATTAATCAAGAAAAGCTAACCACGAACGCGTTTCGGGCTGTTGGCCCTCATCAGCGTGGTGCAAGCTGTACCTCAACGACCAAAAAAATTGGTCTTTAAGGCATCCTGAAAAATCATGAAACGGGTAGTTAAGGCCAGAATTATGGCGCAAGCCATCAGCAACTTTCAGTTGCACGATAAGGAGATGCCTTTTTCTTAATTTATGCACCTTATCCCAGTACAATATCACATTTGTACTATTTTTTTCAGAATAATAAATATCTGCTACAATATGTTATTTTCAGTCAAAAGGCGATCTACTAAATATACTTATATACATATGTAGAATATGGCGCATATTCTGCTCATTACTCTAAAGTTCAACTGGTTTCCAGGGTTTCCAGATGTGTTGGCAACACTCGGACTGTCCTGAAGACATGTGTTGCATGACAAGAACCCACTTTGATACCTGTGAACCACTTCCTAAAATTGGTGAGTATCCTTACATCACTTGTGTGTGTATTCGCTAATAATAACTTCATTTTTAAAAAATAACAAGTTCTTCTTCAAAAAATTTTACGAATGGTCTATATTGTTGCACCAAGTTGCAGCTTTGCAGGGTCGTCGACCTTGGTTTCTTCCTTCTTGGTGTTATACACGTTTCCCTAGTGGGTTTCTATACTCAAAGCAAATAAATAAAAGTAAATAAAAATAAATTACCTTTTAAAGTTATTGTATGTATTTATTCGTTGTCTTCCTCGTAGGTCGTGATCTGCAGTCTTGGTCTAGGTCCTCTCTCGCTCCAATAGTCAATTAAGATATATGCACAATATTACAAAAGGAATGAAACTATAAAAAGGGATGATGATGATAATCTAAATAATCTGTTTTAAATAAATATTAAACATCATAGAATATTTTGAATAAATGTAGGGCGCATTAAAATTGATGCAATAATGTTTACATTTTCTTATTTTTAACATCAAAACAAAATAACAGTAAAAGACAGGAAACAAAAAGATATTTACACAATTGCAATATCTTGACTTCTTATCTCAGCGTGTGATGATATACTACAATTAAACCTGTCTATAGCGCCCCCTCTAAATAGCGCCTCCCTTTCTATAGCACCCGATTTTAAATACGTAGTACGATGCGATTTACATTAAAAGTGACCTGTCTATAGCACCTCCTCTCTATAGTACTCTATTTTGGTGAGTCCCAAGAGGGGGCGCTATAGACAGGTTTAACTGTATTCCTACTATTAATGATAATATACCTTTATTTTTCAAAAAGGTTACAAGTTTTTCTCTAAAAAGTGTAACGAATGGTCAGTCTATTTAAAAATTTTTATTTACAACTTCAATAAATAATAACTGTAAAAGTAAACAAAGATATTTACATTTGCTATCTTGACTCCTGGTCAGTGCTGTGGCCCTCACAGATATGGTCCCCTGATGTCCTGCAGCTCTCCAGCAGTCTTTCTATGACTGGTGGCTCCTCGATAAAATGGTCCCCTGACCTTGAACCATTCTTGTCTGTCAGGTCTCTTGTCATCTGCTCTAGGTCGTTATCCTGGATCTCTTCTATGGTCGTCGTATTCCTGTGTTCCCTGATTATCTCCGGTGTTCCACCTTCCTCGTCTCCACACGCCAGCTCCCTACATCGTTCCAACAATCTATCCACGGGTTCCATTTCTTTATTTCTCTGGGTCTTATCGTGAGGTTCATTCTTCTTTTCTGTTGAGATAATTTCCATCGTCTTTTTTAGCACCAGGGATTGAATATATGCGAAGTCTCTTTTTCTTATGTTTATTTCCTTCCTATATTGTTTGTTATATTTGGTTACTATTCCATCCCATGTTAAGACTATCGGCACTACTTTTACGGGCATTTTTTCGGTTTGGGCCATTTCCCTCGCCAGTAGCTGGTATTTTCTTTTCTTTGTCAGCTCCGTAGTTTGGATATTGTCTTGGGAGGTAACGCCTATCTCTATGATTGTTATGTCTTTTTTTATTTTGTCGTATACTATTATATCAGGTTTGTTAGCTCTGATATTGATATCGCTTATCATTGGCAGGTCCGTTATTATCTTGGCGTATGAATTTTCAATCTTAGTTGTTATTTTGTGGAGCTTTATCTTCTTGTTCTCTGTGAAATTATATTTTCTCGCCAAGTATGTCTTTCAGTGTAGTCGTAAGGAAGCAATCTTCCACAGTTTGTAGCAAGGTGGTCCACCGTCCTCTATACCTTTTCACAGTGAGGGCATTTCAGGTTTTTATCCTTCGGGAACACGCGTTTCTATCTTGTATGAACATGTAGAAACCTTCGTTTTGTGGTGTATTGTTTCCCGTTTTGAGCCACTGTGAGGATTCTATCATGTCCAATAGCGGTTGGTCTTCATTTTTAAAGAATGTTCTGTGGATTATTTTCTGGCTAATAATTCCTCTTAGATTTTCAATCTGTTTTTCTTTCAGAGTTTTCATTGTGATGTTTTGGGCTTCTATTTTGTACTTATTTTCTATAATTAGTTGGAAGTGTGTGAGCATTGTGTTTTCGCCCTGTTCACACGCTTTAATGGCTTCTTTTCTCTTTGTTCCCCCCCAATTAATAATAATAATAATAATAAAGATAGTTAGACTAATATTCAAATAGACACTAGAAATTAAATACAAAAAAAAGAGAGAGCCAAATTTCCAGAGAATAACTCCCTTTCTGATTTGCTTTTTACTCACCAGTATGTGATAAATAAAGTTATACGTGAGCAATAGTTACCCAGAAATTATTTGAAAAAATAAAAATCAGATAAAATTTTTCTTTTAAATTTGAATTTGGAAGCTTTCGAACAAATATACTGTTCTTTAACTTATTAACTTGTTCGAAAGCTTGCAAATTCAAAATTAAAAGAAACTTTTTACCTGATTTTTTATTTTTCCTTAAAAAAAGTGACATGTATATTATTTATAGAAGCTATTCTAGTAATTCCGTACTGTTCCGTCGGTGTAAGTAACTTATCAAAGGATGCCCTATTCTTTAAAGATAGTGAAACAAAATCTTCTCCAGCAAAAAAAACCGGTTATCCCTATGTTATCGTAAAGATAGAGGCTGCCTGGCCGGCATTCATAGTTCTTCAAATAAAAGATACTTCAGCCAGTAAATCTTTTTATTGTATCGACGTTTCGACAAAAATCTTTTGTCCTCGTCAGGAGCGAACATTTTCCAAATGTTTTAATTTTTGTTCGCTCCTGACGAGGATAAAAGATTTTTGTCGAAACGTCGAGACAATAAAAAAAGATTTACTGGCTGAAGTATCTTTAATTTGAAGATCCTTTTGCTAGTTGACAACCGCAGGTTTATCACACCAGGACAAAACATATTGATAAAGAATGAACCACAACACCTGTTTTCAAAGTCGCCACTCTACTGATAAGGGACATAGCTCCATAGCTCGAAACCATAGTATACAGGTCGGGTGTTGGTTCAATTTACCAAAATTGGTATTGTGGCTCATTATTTATCACTACTATTACGTTTTGTACTGGGATGATAAATTAAATTGATTGTTTTAATGCATTTTTTGAAGGGAGAGGTACTTCTACCATTCTCTCCCGAAATTTTATGTTATATATATGACATAATAAAAATATGATTTTTATTATTCATTAATATAATTATAATTTAAATAATCATAGAATTAACACAGAGTTAATTCTTTAAAATCCTTAACAAAAGGAGTACAACCCAAGATGTTTTTTGTATATACTTAGATTATATTTATAAAATTATATGTATGCAAACTTTTTGTTCTTAAAATATAATCATTAAAAAAAATACAATTTTGAATATAAAAGTTATCATTTCACTTCAATCCACGACTGCATGAATGAATTGGTAACGTACCTAAAATACATCTTTTTTATGACATCTTTTTTTAATAGTCGACAGGATGTATTTTAACCCTGTACGAGAAGAATTCCAATAGATTTCCAAGCCATATATTGCAACTAAGATATTTGGGAAAAGATATAGATAAAAGAATAGCAATTATGGAAGTCGAAACTTTAATTAAGAAGTTAAAAAGGATAAAAAAAAGTATAAAAGGCATTGAAGAAAATATCGAATCCATTGTGTCTATGGTAGATGTAAATGCAACGAAATGCAAACTAGAGTATGCAAATAATGATTTGATGAAAATGAGTGATATTTTCTTGCAGAAACTTGAGGATGAGGATTTGAATGACGAAGTGGAAAATTGCATAGATAAGTGTATAAGATTAAAGTGTGAATTGGATTTAAGGCATAATGGGCAAGAAACATCTGAAAAAAAAGTAAATTTACATGTTAAAATGCCTAAACTTGAATTGCCAACTTTCGATGGTAGATTAGAATAATGGCTTTCATTTAAGGATTTATTTTATTCTGCAATTGGTTCTAATTCACAAATACCGGAAATTGAAAAGTTACAATATTTGAAAGGCCAACTGAGAGGCGAAGCCCTAAGACTGGTCAACGCATTTCCAATTACAGCCGATAATTATGTTGAGGTTTGGCAAACCTTATTAACAAGATATGATAATCCAAAGGATCTGATTTTCACCCAAATAGATAATGCATTAAGATTACCAAAGTTAGCCGATGACAACCATAAGTCAATGTTTAAACTTCTAGATAGTTGCAACGAGATAGTAAGAACAGTGAAGGTATTAGGTTACCAAATCGATAGTTTATCTGATGTGTTTTTCGTCGAGATCATACAAGATAAGCTTGATAAAACCACAAGAAAACAGTGGGAATTGCAGAACAACCCAAGGGTTGTGCCTTCAATTAAGGATTTAATGGAATTTCTAGAAATTCGCGCAAAAAGCTTGCATAATTTGCCAAATAAAGATGCAAATGTGGAGAAACATTCAATAAGAAGGGAATCACATAAGGAAATGGAGGAGTCATCTATTAAAAGGGAAACAGCCCCAAGAATGGAAGTACAACAAAAACAATGGGGACATCCAGGTAGAAGCCCTATGGACTATAGTTCTAAAAGACGTCCTTGCCGAATTTGCCTGAACCGGGGACATGCCGGACGCTTCCATCCTGAGAATAGGTGCTGGTTTCGCGAGAGGGCCGTGCAAGCCCCCCCCGCTGCAAGCTTCATGTCCGTGCCGTCTCGATCCATGGACACCTTGACGCAGACAATAGCCCCTTCGAGCGAATGCCGACCAGCTCCGCCTCAACACTCCTGACGCCAAGGTCTGTATATAAATCTAAATGTGAATAATAACAGTATTGTAGCTCTCATGGATACTGGCTGTACCTTCTCTATAATTCCTCAACATATGATAGATAAGATTCAACCAAACTATGTTGTTTTTAATAATTTACCTCTTATTAAACAGACATCCGGTATGCTAAATATAAATTCAAAAATTAATGTTAATACAACTATAGGATTTATTACTAGAGATATTGATTTTTATTCCTCTGATATTAATTTGCCATATGTATTGCTTTCTTTACACCATATAAGATTATTTAAATTAGACATTGATTTTCAAAGTTTTACAATTACTCAATTTGGTAGAATTCTTAATGTTAATTACCATAACCCTAATAATAATAATTATACACATCATAATGTAATTCCTTTATTTAAATCTATTATTCCTCCTAATGAAAATGATTTTAGAAATTTTAATAGTGTAGAATTTGATGAAAAACTTTCACCATATGAAAAATCTGATTTAATTAAATTAATTAAGGAAAATAAGGAAGCGTTTGCTGCCCATAAAATGGATATAGGACATATTAAAGCAGATCCAATTAGAATTAAACTTACCTCACAAACACCTATTTCATTAAAGCCTTTTAGACCTTCCTTCTCGGACAACATTGAAATTAAAAGACAGATTGAAGAACTTTTAAAATATAATGTCATTAGACCATCTTATTCCTCCTATGCATCCCCTGCTATGTTGGTGAATAAGCGAAATGAAGGTAAAATTCGACTAGTAATAGACTACAGAAAATTAAATGATATAATAAAAAGAGATTCTGAGCCCATACCAAGAATAGATTCTATATTAGATAAGCTTTCAGAAGCTAATATCTTCACTACACTAGATCTTTTATCAGGTTATCACCATTTAGATATACACCCAGATGATAAAGAATACACAGCTTTTACTACCACTCACGGACTTTACGAATTTAATAAATTATCTTTTGGATTAAAAAATAGTCCAAGTCAATTCCAAAGAGTTTTAAGGCAAATTTTAAATAAATATGATGTTGATTTTTGCATGAATTACTTCGATGACTTCATTATATTTTCAAATAATTTTCAGGAACATTTGACCCATTTAAAAGTAATTTTAGATATTTGCATAAAGGAAAATATTAAGCTAAAACTAAGTAAATGTAAATTCGCTACTTATCAGATTTCTTTTCTAGGATATGAAATATCAAACCATCAATTTTCACCCAGCACTAATAATATAGAAACGATTAGAAAATTGAATTCCCCAAGGAATAAAAAGGATTTACAACGAGTTTTAGGATCTATTAACATTTACTCGAAATTTATCCCTAATTATGCTAAACTTAGACTCCCTTTGAATAATTTGTTGAAAAAAGATGTAAAATGGAAATGGGATGAAGAATGCGAAACCGCATTTTCTAAATTAAAAAATATGATAACCTCAAAACCTATATTAGCTATCTATAATCCCAAATATCCTATACACCTTTACACGGATGCTAGCCAAGAACAGATCGGATCTATCCTAAAACAAGAACAACCCGATGGGCTTTTAAAGCCAATAGCGTATAGAAGCCGTAGAATGACATCTTATGAATCAAACTATTGTGTAACTGAGCAAGAATGCCTTGCTATTATTGATGCTGTGGATTTCTTTTTACCCTACTTAGATGGCGTGCATTTCACCATCCATACAGACCATGCTTGTCTAAAGTATATGAAGAACATAAAGAACCCAAAAGGACGATTATTTAGATGGAGCTTAAAGCTCTCAATGTTTGACTTTGAGATAAAACACATAAGAGGAACTGAAAATAAAGAAGCTGATTTTCTCAGCAGATACCCCATAGCTCATTTTGTTTCTGACCCAGAACTAAAACAAGCTCAATTTGATGATAACATCAATGATAGGAAATATACTAAATTTAATGGACTTTTAACAATAAAGAAAAAAGGATTAATCAAAAGTGTTGTTCCACCATCATTAAGAGAAAAAGTATTAATAAGAGCTCATCAAGATTACGGCCATATAGGAGTATCTAAAATGTTAAATCTAATTTCCCCTATCTATTATTGGCCCTACCTAATTCAAGATATTTCTAATTATGTAAAACACTGTGAGGTGTGTCAACTCAATAAAATATCTCACCAGAAGAAATTTGGTCTGTTGGAAAGTCTCCCCCCAGCTAAGGATCCTTTTGATCTTGTGTCTATAGACACAGTAGGTGGACTAAATTACTATAATTCCACAAAGAAATTCCTTCACATCATCGTAGATCATGCTACTAGATACATTTGGGCTTTCCCCTCAAAAAGTCAAACTACTGACTCATATATAAATTGCCTAAACAAAATTTTTCAAATACAAAAACCCAAACAATTTTTAAGTGACAGGGCACCATCATTTACTTCACCAAGATTTAGAAAATATTTGATTAACAATAACATTAAACAATTATTGACTTCATCATCAAGACCTCAGTGTAATGGGTTAAATGAACGACTTAACCAAACTATAATAACCAGGTTAAGATGTAAATTCAATAACTTGAAAGGAAAATCAATACCATGGACGAAATTGTTAGATTCAGTACTAAATGAATATAATAATACTCCCCATTCTATAACAGGCTATACTCCTACTTACCTTTTGTATGGTAAGCTCCCTTATGATCCCCCCTTAAAAGAATCAGAATTTTACCCCCCTATAGACACTGCCAGAACAAATGCCTATAATAATACATTAAAATTTCATCAGATAAATAAAATTAGATATGATCAACATTATCAACCTTCCACCTTTAAAGTAGGCGATAAAGTTTGGTTACAAACCTTTTACCATCCAGATAACCGAAAATTAATGCCTCCAATGTCTGGGCCATTTACAATCTTAAAACAGATATCCCCAGTCAATTATGAAATTGATAAACCCCAATCTAATTTAGGAAAAACTACCATGGTAATTCATTCATCCAAATTGAGGCCATACTACTCAAAAGAAGGATTTGAGTTAAAACTGACAAAAAGTAAAATACCCACTTTAGAGAAAAAAACAAACCAACAAGTGGCACCTAAGGTAGTGAAAAGTAGAATCCCTCTTCTTACTAAATAATGGTAGGGAAATCTTAATATAAATAAGACAATACCAAAAATAACTACGCCTGAAAATTAAGCCTTGAGAATATAATTTTTGTGCACACATAAGATATAACTTGACACTTTTCTTTTCAATTGTTGTAAATATTTTACATTTTGATTTTATTTGTTGAGAAATTCACTCATATGATTCTATATATTTTTCCCTCACAAACTTTATATGGAACATTTCATATTCGAACATTCTTTTTTTTTAAATGTAAATAGTAAAACTTCATGTGTAAATATTTTTCATTATGTGGAAGTAAATAACCCATTATTTTATGTTTTTATTCTGATCAAACCAAATAAATGTGAAACAAGATGTTGGATACCACTCGTCATTATGAGAAATACATTTGTGATTTTCAAAAATATATTTTTTGGCATGTGGCAAAATACCTTTTGAATCTTGAGAGCCTGAGAAGGCCTACTCAATTCATGAGGTAAATCCCCTTATGAATTATAGGAAGGAGACACCTATAAATTCAAATAAGATTGGAAAATTTTCAGCTACTGTCAAGAAAAAAGGTACCAATAGGAATATGTAGAAGGAATAAAGAGCATCATTGATATAGTTTCAATTGGTATCCTCCATCTTAATTGATAATCTATGTAAATAATAATGATACTTTTTTTTTACTTTGAAAATTACTCCCTAATTTTTATCCTTGGAGGGAAGAAATGACATAATAAAAATATGATTTTTATTATTCATTAATATAATTATAATTTAAATAATCATAGAATTAACACAGAGTTAATTCTTTAAAATCCTTAACAAAAGGAGTACAACCCAAGATGTTTTTTGTATATACTTAGATTATATTTCTAAAATTATATGTATGCAAACTTTTTGTTCTTAAAATATAATCATTAAAAAAAAATACAATTTTGAATATAAAAGTTATCATTTCACTTCAATCCACGACTGCATGAATGAATTGGTAACGTACCTAAAATACATCTTTTTTATGACATATATGTTATATAAAAATATTATTTTATTTAAAATTATATATCATAGATTCAAATACTCAGTTAAATCGACCGCCAGAGGTCACGCTTTGCATATAAAAACTCGTTGTTGTTTTATCCCGCTGGCCGGCTCAAATCTTTGTACATTATGTAAATAATCTTTTGTTTTCCTTGTTCTACTCGCCTTAAGCCAGGTAGTACTTTTATCAAACTGTTTTTAATATATTCCTTAGCTCAAATAAAGAAATCTCTGATCAAAACTATTTTATTATTCCCATGACTGCAGAACAATATCGTAACATACTCATGTATACCAAAATCAAGCAACAAATAATAATTCAATATTATCATTCTTATTTTTATAATATATACATAATTTACTGTATATATATGCTATATACACTCATGGACAAAATCTAAGAAAGTGGAAAGTATGATGTCGCAAGTCTCTGTTATTTTAAAGGAGACAGAGGTTGTTCACACTTGGTTATCTCGTGTGTCTTCAATAAAGGTCACTGTAATAGCTTTCAGAGTTATTGTCTCAATCTCGATATATATGCTAAAAGGTACAACTTCTTTAAGTTTTGTCCATGAGTGCATATTGGTTATCTCGTATGTATTCAAAAAGGTCACTGTAATATCTTTCAGAGTTATTGTCTCAATCCCGATATATATGCTAAAAGGTACAACTTCCTTAAGTTTTGTCCATGAGTGTATACACACTTGGTTATCTCATGTGTCTTCAATAAAGGTCACTGTAATATCTTTCAGAGTTATTGTCTCAATCCCGATATATATGCTAAAAGGTACAACTTCCTTAAGTTTTGTCCATGAGTGTATACACACTTGGTTATCTCGTGTGTCTTCAATAAAGGTCACTGTAATATCTTTCAGAGTTATTGTCTCAATCCCGATATATATGCTAAAAGGTACAACTTCCTTAAGTTTTGTCCATGAGTGTATATTGGTTATCTCGCGTGTCTTCAATAAAAGTCACTGTAATATCTTTCAGAGTTATTGTCTCAATCCCGATATACATGCAAATAGGTACAACTTCCTTAAGTTATGTCATTCAATATATACATACGTGTATATATACATATAAAACATATATGTATATGTTTTACTTAATATATTATTATCTTAATCTCTTGATTATACAGGTGACACTTGCGACCCTCATGGTCAATATGGAAGATGCAAATGTCCCTATCCATCAACGTGCCAATGGGTAAGTACTAACACTCATCGTATTGTCACATAATGAAATATATATATACGCCTTAAGCCAGGCAGTACTTTTATCAAACTATGTTTTTTTTTATATATTCCTTTAGTTAAATTAAATTACTGATCAAAACTATTTTTATTATTATACTTTCAAGATTTTTGTCACGACTGCATTACCATAGCATAATACTCACTAGCAGAAAATCTAACATGTGTCATAGCAATATAGTTAATTTATTTCTACTTTACACCATGTTTCTATTCTTCATCTTCATCTTTGTCAAGGGAAATCTTGCTTAGGATCCTCGGTTCAGTTCCAAAATCACTTTATTAGGTACCACTTAACAAGAGCAACCTAGTTTATGATATTTGCAACAATGAATAATATGTGAAGGTTATTCACGTATTAAACAAAAGATTAACGCGGGATTCAATCCCGGTTCATGACTGTCGGGAATCGAGGGTGTTACCCTCTCGTCCACCGACTTCTTTTATGTGTATCTTCATCTATAACTAATAGGGAGATCATGGTTGTCTTAATAAACTAATAAACGATTAGTTTAGATTTATTCCGACAGATGGCGTAAGTATTCAGCAATCTTCAGTTGCACACGATCAGGAGATGCCATCCTCTTTTAAAGTTTCACTTGTTAAGAAATTCGCACCCCTCAGTCTTTTCACACCTCTGTTTTCCATAAGAAGCACATCCCTCCCCAATATACGCATTTCTCCTCCAATAGTCCCATCGCCTTTAAAATTAATACAGTCGGGACCTTAACTAAAAGAATTTTTACTCATTGTTCCTTACCCATTTTTAAAACAATAGAAAGATCTAGAATCCATTCCTTATTAACAACCGCTGGTTATCCCATAGATTTTATAGAAAAACATACTTTTGATCCATGTGTCCACAGAACCACTACAATTCATAGGGCCACATGTTGGCTCCCGTTCTCCCCTGCCGCAATGTCTATATCCAGAGTCCTACGCCCATACGGCATAAAAGTGCTCTACAATAGTCCCCCCAACTTAGCCACCATCCTTAGACATCACATCACCAAATATGATAAACCCACCCTACCCATAAACTCTACCGGTGCAGTTTATTCCGTACAGTGCCTGAATTGCCCAACTTCTTATGTTGGGGAAACAGGCAGAACCACTGGCATCCGTATTTCAGAACACAGACGCAACATCCGCAATAAAGATCCTAAATCCTTAATTTTCACACATATAGCGCAAAACAGGCCATAGTTTTGATCTCGACCATCCTCAAGTTAAATACCGACACATACATAACAAACATCACAGACTCTGCCTAGAATCTATCATTTCCACACAAAACAATAGCTGTAACCGTAGAATAGACCTCCCAGACATTTACCAGATACTCTATAAATAACCTGTCTTTCACCCCCCCCCCCTCCCCCCCTCTTATATCTCAAAGATAGTGGTAGCACTGGGTGGGACCCTCTCTTCCCCTGCCTTGGCCTTGTGGATTTTTGACTTCCATGTACCGTTTTATTCTATGTTCTTTTAGTGTAAGGATGTCGCCGTTTTAATAGTTTTTTACCTTAGTTTTTAGTCTCATTCAAGTTTATTGCATATTTTTTCGTCGTCACGTTTGTAATATGCAAATTTCAATTTTAAATATTTATGTTGTTTTCTTTTATTTTTACGCTATTATCTCTTTAGTATGTAAATTTATTGGTGTATATATTAGTTTTTCTCCTCTAATAGCATGTTAGTACGGTTTTACTATCCACGCCCGTTGAAGAACGTTCTGTTCGAAAGCTTGCGGTATTAAAGAAATTTACACAAGACGCTCCTCTTAATGCTTATTATTGCTTTTTAACTTGTCAAGAAAACTCCGCCTTTGCCGGTCCCAAGCCCGGATGAAAAAGGAGGAGGGGGAGCAGAAACAAGCTCACTAAAAAACCTGGGTTCATCTGGCCAGGCTGATAGTACCCTGTAAGGGCTCCTAATCCAGGGATATAGGATGAGCAGCGTTTGTACTCCATGTTAGCAGAGGCTGTACATGGTGTCTGTTCCTCATGTCAGAGGCGGCCATTTATTTTGTAGCTAAGTCGGCCTGCCACTGAGTAGTGCTCCCAGTCTTAATGACAAAGGCAGACGCATTCTACTTCACCCAGTCATGATGGTTGTCAAGTCTCAAGCTCTACAAGCTTGATACCCTAATATGATTGAGTGGAGATAATAAAGAAGAAGAAGACTTGTTAAGAAACTGTTGTGTATTTACATACTTGGGATATTTGCAGAAATGCAAATATCCTCTTTGCATACTCGATTCTGACTGAATGTATAAAAGCGCTACAAGTTGTCAGCAGCTAGTTAGTTAAGTAAGTCAGTCAGTCCGTATTGTAGCAGTTTGCGTACTAATAAATTCTAAGAGATTGTAGTTGCCTGATATTGAGTAACCCACGCAGAGGCCTCCACAACAAGTTGGCGACGAAGATCATTGGAGCAACTACGGGAGCGACTACAGGACTCTACAGGATCGACTACGAGAATCGCTGAGAGAACTGGGGAAGCTCCGGCAAATTACGAGGTGCTTGAAGTGCACAGCTAAAGAGCGCTTAAGAGGTCTAAAAGAAAAAAGAAAACGGACATCGATCGACTGACATATCTTGGGGTATTTAAATTAACCGCCTTAGTGGCTAGAGAAAGATGGCGATTAGTCAAACGGTGCCTTTCAGAGTCTACGATCCAAAAGACGACTTTAAAATCTTTATACAAAGATTCAATGCTGCGCGTGCACTGAAAATGAAATTAGTGAACACAAGAAAGTTGTGATTTTGCTGTCTCTATTGGACTCTGGACTACTGAAACTAGGTAACGATTTATTCTTTCCAGAAAAAATGGAAGCACAAACTTATGAGCTAATCGTTAAAAAAATTAGGCAACATTTAGAGCCTAAGAAGAAGATAATACCTCAAAGGTGCTTGTTCTTGAAACGAACACAGAGGGAAAACGAATCTGTTTCCGAGTATCTGAGAGAATTGAAGCACCTGGCCTCTAATTGTTCTTTTGGGGAGATGCTTGAAATGATGCTACGAGACAGATTTGTAGCGGGCTTAACATCTGAATCCCTTCAAAAGAGGCTTTTGCAAGAGGATGATGAAGTAAAATTGGAAAGGGTATTTGCCCTGGCAGTCTCATACGAATTGGCAGAGAAAGATGCCAAAGAGCTGCATGAAAAAGAAGTAGCGAGAGTAACCTCACATATTGAGAGGAACAGAAAATTGAAGTACTCTCCTACGAAGGAAAACTTCGCATCTGCGACCAAAGAAAGGACTTGCTACCGGTGCGGCATGAAAAATTCGCACCTAGCGCCAGCATGTCCGCAGAAGTTTAAAACTTGCTACAAATGCAAAAAAATTGGTCACTTGAGTAATGTATGCAAGGCCCGAGGAAATGCACAGAAAAGTGGCTATGTGCAACAGCAGAATATCTTTTCCCTTAAGGGTGAAACGGAAGTTAAAATTGCCCTTACAGTGGACGGCCAGATATTAAATGGCATAGTGGATACTGGAAGCCCTGTAACTTTGATGCCGAAGAACATTTTTGAGAAGTTATGGAGGGCGAAACCATTGATGCCAACAGCAATAAATCTGAAATCCTTTTGCAATAATCCTATAAAGGTTGTAGAAGAAAGAAAGGTTTTTGTTAAGGAAGCCAATATGTCACTTAGATTGATAGTGGTGGATGAAAGTATCCCAGAAATTTTACTAGGAAGGGAATGGCTGAAATTTTTGAATATAAATTACAGTAAATTATTAAATGTAAATAAAATTTCGGAATCTTGCATAGACTCATTAATTGAAAGTTATGCAAATCTGTTTAAAGATGAACTGGGCTGCTTAAAAGATGTCAAATTGGACATAAATATTAAAAAGGAGGAAGCGCCAGTGTTTTGCAAAGCACGGAGTTTGCCCTATTCTTTAAAAAAGAAAGTGGAGGATGAACTGGAGTGTATGGTTGAAAGAGGAATTTTGGAACCTATTGTTCACGCTAGTTGGGCAGCGCCAATTGTGCCAGTTGTAAAGAAGGACGGCAGTATTGGGATTTGTGGAGACTTTAGAAGTACCGCAAACAAGGCAATAATATTGGATAAATATCCATTGCCATCTATAGATGAACGATTTTCTCAACTCTGGACCTCTCAATGGCTTATCTGCAAGTAGAACTGACAGATGAAGCAAAAAGAGTAGTAAATATCAATACTACCAAGGGGTTATTTGCTTATCGGAGACTTCCGTATGGTGTGGCTGTGGCACCTAATAAATTCCAGAGGTTGATGGACAATGTATTTGCCGATATACCGGGAGTAGCGTGTTATATAGATGATATTTTAGTATCTGGTAAAGATGCAAGGGACCACAAGTCCAAATTGGAGCTAGTATTCAAAAGATTGGAAGAGAAAGGCCTAAAATTAAATAAGGCAAAATGCAAATTCGCTGTGGATTCAGTGGAATATTTAGGCTTTCGTATCGATAAGGACGGATTGCATCCAATGTTGAATAAAATACAAGCGGTATCTAATGCTCCTGAGCCTAAGAACATTGGCCAGTTACGTTCTTTTATAGGCATGCTAATGTATTATGCCAGATTTATCAAGGATACATCGTCTATTTTATCCCCGTTTTACCAACTGCTGAAGAAAAATTGCTCTTGGAAATGGACGAATAAACATCGGGTTTTGTTTAATAAATGTAAATCATTATTGACCGATGATTCAGTGTTGGCACATTACGACCCAGCTAAGGAACTTGTTTTGGCTTGCGATGCCTCGAGCTATGGACTTGGCGTGGTACTTAGTCACAGATACAAGAAGCAGGAAAGTCCAATAGCTTTTGCGTCACGAACTCTAACTGAGGCGAAGAAACATTATTCCCAGTTAGAGAAGGAGGCTTTGAGCATTGTCTACGGATGTGAAAAGTTCAGGCAATACCTTTTGGGACGCTCGTTTGTGTTGGTGACTGATAACAGACCACTCATGCACCTGTTGTCACCACACAAACCAATTCCGTTATGTGCAGCGTCTAGGATAAAGAGATGGTCATTAAAGCTGGGCGCTTTCCATTACTCGGTGGAGTTTAGAAAGACGGAGGACCACGGAAATGCCGATGCGTTATCACGTTTGCCGTTAAAAGCAAATGAGGGGGGATCTTATGATGATGATCATATATTGCTCTTAAGAAAAATGAATGAGGTTCCCTTTTCATTCCAGGATGTGGCATTCGAGACTAAAAGAGACAAGACTCTTGCAATTGTTCTGAGAAATGTCCGGGAGGACACTTGGCAATCACCAAAATTCACGAAAGAAAATCCTTTGTCTCCTTACTACAAGGTTAGGAATGAATTAAGTGTGGACTTTGGATGCCTTCAGTGGAAAGAGCGGATAGTGATTCCTCCAAAATTAAGATCTCAAATTCTCATAGATCTACATGAGATGCATTTTGGAATGGTGAAAATGAAGATAATAGCAAGGAGGTATTTTTGGTGGCCAGGAATAGATAAGAGCATAGAAGATTTGGCTCGGCAGTGCACCATCTGTCAAGAATCTGCAGACATGCCTCCTTCCATGATTACAGAATGGACTTGGCCAGAGAAACCATGGCATCGCCTACATCTGGATTTGGCATGCCCTTTTATGGGTAGAATGTTTCTGGTCATAGTGGATGCTTATACCAAATGGTTGGAGATATTTATCCTCAGGGATATAACCAGTAAAACCATTGTGGATTGTCTAAGGCAAGTATTTGCCAGATTTGGACTGCCGGAATTCCTAGTGACAGACAATAGAAGACAGTTTGTCTCGAGAGAAATGGAGGAATTCACCAGAATGAATAGAATTCGGCACACAAAAACCAGTCCATATAATCCAAGTACCAATGGGTTAGCTGAGCGGTATGTCCGCGAATTCAAAACATGGTTAAAAAAGAACAACGAAAAGGATGACTTGGAAACAAACCTACAAAGATTTTTGTTTGCCCATAGAACATTTCCACAGTCAGTCCAAAAGGAATCGCCAGCTGAATTATTGATGAAGAGACGTCTAAAGTCTAGATTTTCAAATTTAATGCCTAAAATGGACATGAAGGGAGAGGGGTTTCCTGATGCTCTGAGAAAACAGGAGCATTTTAAAATTGTATAAACGCACAACGAATCCAAAGTTTTGCGGAGGAGCTCCTTTTATTATACTTTTGCAAGCTTTCGAACCTTTCGGTTCTTCCACAGGCGTGGCTAGTATGACTACACTAACAGGGTATAAGCGCGCTTGAGCCATTATATACAACATATAAATTTACATGCGGAGTGATATTTCAAACGTAATAAAATAGAAATAGGAATTATGACTATAAAAATAAAATAAAAATGAAACTATGTAAATGAACTTATAGATTTTTAAAATTTAGATGAAATTATGGTAAAATCTTTTAAATACGATAAAGGTTAAGTAAAATAATGATATTCACTGTATGTAAGCCGTGTGACACTTAAAAATTTCGTAACATTTAAAACCAGTAAAATTTTTTTAAAACATCTCAACACAGAAAAACCAAGCTGGGGTCCACTCCACCCGACCACACACCCGAGTATATCATGGTATAACTATTGAGATATTATATGATATATTTCCGGTAGTTCTATTTTTCTATTTATGCTGTTTGTTTGTGTTGATATGATGGATTCCAGTACCAATCTGTGCTGCTTATTGTTTATGTGCTGATATAGGATTTTAGGATGATCTAAGTTGAAGTTATGGCCAGTGTTTGAAATATGTTGGTATATAAGTGATTTCGGGTCTCTATTGTTTATATTTCGTTTGTGTTCGGTGATTCTGATATACGCGGTTCTGCCAGTCTCCCCCACATAGGAGGCTGGGCAATCCTGGCAAGAAACCGCGTATACTGCTCCGGTGGAGTGGATGGGATTGTTGGGTGCGTCTGCTTTGGTGATAGGATTCCTGAGGAGGGCAGCAAGATTGGGAGGGCTGTTAAAATAAACTTGGATGCCATATGGGCGAAGGATTCTGGAAATGGCAACAGAGAACGTGGAATATGGAAGATAGCAGACTGCTCTATAAGTCGTGGAGGTCCTCGGAGCAGTGGGATCAAACGTGTGTTTATCTATGAATTTTCTTGGGTATCCTGCAGTGGTTAGAAGGGTGGTAATTCTGTTTTTTTCTATGGCTTTGAATATAGGTAATGAGCAATGCGTATGTATTCTTTTGGTTAAAGTCCTGACTGTATTTACTTTATAGGCTATCGGGCTATTGGAGGAGAAATGGGTGTATAGGGGTGGGATATTCTTTTTGTAATAAACTGCTGTGTGCAATCTGTGTGGAGTGCGGATAATGAGGATGTCCAGAAATGGCAATACAAGGTTTGTTTCTGTTTCGTATGTGAATTTGATGTCTGCGTGAAAGGAATGTAAAGTGTTAAGAATAGGTTGGAGCTCATTCGGTTTGATTATGCAGAAGATGTGGTCCACATACCTCCTCCAATAATGGATGTCGGAAGAATGCATCTGATTGATCCACTGGTCCAAGGACCCCATCACGACTTCAGCGACTATGGATGAAAGAGGACTGCCCATTGGGGTGCCTCCGATCTGTTTATAATGCTGGTGGTTAAACGTAAAGGTGCTAATGGAAAGACATAAGGACGTTAGCTGGGTTATCAGGGTTATTGTTTGGTCTTGAATACCTGCTGACTCGAGAAATGACTGTAATTTGTTTAAAATGAGGGCGTGTGGAAGGGAGAGGTATAGCGCTGTGACATCAAATGAAACCATAGTGTGATGTGCGGGTAGCTGCATTTGTGTGATCTCCTGAACGAAACTGGGTGGGTGTGTGATGTTGTACTGGTTAGGATTGTTCTTCATGATAGGGGATAATAGTTGGGCCAGATATTTAGCTAAGGTGTGAGCCGGGGAGAGGTGGTATGCGATGATGGGTCGGAGTGGTACCCCAGGCTTGTGTATTTTAGGAGCACCATATATGTACGCATCCCGTGTGAGAGAACCAGTGAACTGAGTTAATTGTGCCCTGGTGATCTGCTTCGCCTTCATCAAGTTCCTAAGTGATGACTTGTAGCCCTTGATCATGGCGTCTTTCGCAGATGTTGAGATGTTCGTAAATGTGGATGTGTCCGCGAGTATGTTCATCATTTTTCCTTCGTAATCAGCTCTATCCATCAACACCGTCTGGTTTCCCTTGTCTGCTTTGGTGATTACCAGCGAACTATTCTTTTTTAGCTTCTGGATGAGGGAGCGATGATCCCGGGCATATGATACTGAGTGATAGGGCCTGCGCAAGACCTGGGTAACTGCGTGTCTAATCCTGAGGGTTTCCATATGGTTGAGGTTTTTGAGTGCACCTTCCACTCCTGCTATTAACCTGGGTATGTCGGGCTTGTCGGGAGGAACGTAATGTAACTCCAATGCTAACACCCTTCTCTCTTTCCCGATAAGGGAATCGAGGACAAGTTAACTATTCCATTAGATGAATTGTTTGGAAAGGCTGCGGACTGCGGGAACTGGTATTTCTTTACCCAATATGACATCTTTGTTTGTTGCCTGCCTGTAAGGATCTTTTCTTTGTGTTGGATGTCTCTAGTGATGGACATGATGACTTCGGTGAATTCTGCAATGGGAAGAATTTGGCGGATGTGAAATATAAGGCCCTTCACTGTTTTAGAAATGATCCTGATGTTGGAGTGACATCCCTGGATTCTGGACTCTAGTAGGTCCCACTGGTACTTCTTTGTTATCTTTTCTGAGAAAGGGTTCCTAACCGGGTCTTTGATTCTGAGGGACGGTGGGATGAACTGGTGGTCCTTGCATATACGGTTGAAGCGCAGGTGGCACCTCCATCTTGACAGTTGTGCCGATTTCTTTCTGAGCTGGCGTAGGTAGAAGGAACAATCGGAATTTGGATGGCTCATGACCGTGAAAGCGACAAAGGCATAAGATTCTACAGGTAAACTCCGTATAAATAGTATAAACGCACAACGAATCCAAAGTTTTGCGGAGGAGCTTCTTTTATTATACTTTTGCAAGCTTTCGAACCTTTCGGTTCTTCCACAGGCGTGGCTAGTATGACTACACTAACAGGGTATAAGCGCGCTTGAGCCATTATATACAACATATAAATTTACATGCGGAGTGATATTTCAAACGTAATAAAATAGAAATAGGAATTATGACTATAAAAATAAAATAAAAATGAAACTATGTAAATGAACTTATAGATTTTTAAAATTTAGATGAAATTATGGCAAAATCTTTTAAATACGATAAAAGTTAAGTAAAATAATGATATTCACTGTATGTAAGCCGTGTGACACTTAAAAATTTCGTAACATTTAAAACCACTAAAATTTTTAAAACATCTCAACACAGAAAAACCAAGCTGGGGTCCACTCCACCCGACCACACACCCGAGTATATCATGGTATAACTATTATACCCTAGTATACCCTCAGAAAGAAATCGGCACAACTGTCAAGATGGAGGTGCCACCTGCGCTTCAACCGTATATGCAAGGACCACCAGTTCATCCCACCGTCCCTCAGAATCAAAGACCCGGTTAGGAACCCTTTCTCAGAAAAGATAACAAAGAAGTACCAGTGGGACCTACTAGAGTCCATAATCCAGGGATGTCACTCCAACATCAGGATCATTTCTAAAACAGTGAAGGGCCTTATATTTCACATCCGCCAAATTCTTCCCATTGCAGAATTCACCGAAGTCATCATGTCCATCACTAGAGACATCCAACACAAAGAAAAGATCCTTACAGGCAGGCAACAAACAAAGATGTCATATTGGGTAAAGAAATACCAGTTCCCGCAGTCCGCAGCCTTTCCAAACAATTCATCTAATGGAATAGTTAACTTGTCCTCGATTCCCTTATCGGAAAAGGAGGAAAGGGTGTTAGCATTGGGGTTACATTACGTTCCTCCCGACAAGCCCGACATACCCAGGTTAATAGCAGGAGTGGAAGGTGCACTCAAAAACCTCAACCATATGGAAACCCTCAGGATTAGACACGCAGTTACCCAGGTCTTGCGCAGGCCCTATCACTCAGTATCATATGCCCGGGATCATCGCTCCCTCATCCAGAAGCTAAAAAAGAATAGTTCGCTGGTAATCACCAAAGCAGACAAGGGAAACCAGACGGTGTTGATGGATAGAGCTGATTACGAAGGAAAAATGATGAACATACTCGCGGACACATCCACATTTACGAACATCTCAACATCTGCGAAAGACGCCATGATCAAGGGCTACAAGTCATCACTTAGGAACTTGATGAAGGCGAAGCAGATCACCAGGGCACAATTAACTCAGTTCACTGGTTCTCTCACACGGGATGCGTACATATATGGTGCTCCTAAAATACACAAGCCTGGGGTACCACTCCGACCCATCATCGCATACCACCTCTCCCCGGCTCACACCTTAGCTAAATATCTGGCCCAACTATTATCCCCTATCATGAAGAACAATCCTAACCAGTACAACATCACACACCCACCCAGTTTCGTTCAGGAGATCACACAAATGCAGCTACCCGCACATCACACTATGGTTTCATTTGATGTCACAGCGCTATACCTCTCCCTTCCACACGCCCTCATTTTAAACAAATTACAGTCATTTCTCGAGTCAGCAGGTATTCAAGACCAAACAATAACCCTGATAACCCAGCTAACGTCCTTATGTCTTTCCATTAGCACCTTTACGTTTAACCACCAGCATTATAAACAGATCGGAGGCACCCCAATGGGCAGTCCTCTTTCATCCATAGTCGCTGAAGTCGTGATGGGGTCCTTGGACCAGTGGATCAATCAGATGCATTCTTCCGACATCCATTATTGGAGGAGGTATGTGGACCACATCTTCTGCATAATCAAACCGAATGAGCTCCAACCTATTCTTAACACTTTACATTCCTTTCACGCAGACATCAAATTCACATACGAAACAGAAACAAACCTTGTATTGCCATTTCTGGACATCCTCATTATCCGCACTCCACACAGATTGCACACAGCAGTTTATTACAAAAAGAATATCCCACCCCTATACACCCATTTCTCCTCCAATAGCCCGATAGCCTATAAAGTAAATACAGTCAGGACTTTAACCAAAAGAATACATACGCATTGCTCATTACCTATATTCAAAGCCATAGAAAAAAACAGAATTACCACCCTTCTAACCACTGCAGGATACCCAAGAAAATTCATAGATAAACACACGTTTGATCCCACTGCTCCGAGGACCTCCACGACTTATAGAGCAGTCTGCTATCTTCCATATTCCACGTTCTCTGTTGCCATTTCCAGAATCCTTCGCCCATATGGCATCCAAGTTTATTTTAACAGCCCTCCCAATCTTGCTGCCCTCCTCAGGAATCCTATCACCAAAGCAGACGCACCCAACAATCCCATCCACTCCACCGGAGCAGTATACGCGGTTTCTTGCCAGGATTGCCCAGCCTCCTATGTGGGGGAGACTGGCAGAACCGCGTATATCAGAATCACCGAACACAAACGAAATATAAACAATAGAGACCCGAAATCACTTATATACCAACATATTTCAAACACTGGCCATAACTTCAACTTAGATCATCCTAAAATCCTATATCAGCACATAAACAATAAGCAGCACAGATTGGTACTGGAATCCATCATATCAACACAAACAAACAGCATAAATAGAAAAATAGAACTACCGGAAATATATCATATAATATCTCAATAGTTATACCATGATATACTCGGGTGTGTGGTCGGGTGGAGTGGACCCCAGCTTGGTTTTTCTGTGTTGAGATGTTTTAAAAATTTTAGTGGTTTTAAATGTTACGAAATTTTTAAGTGTCACACGGCTTAAATACAGTGAATATCATTATTTTACTTAACTTTTATCGTATTTAAAAGATTTTGCCATAATTTCATCTAAATTTTAAAAATCTATAAGTTCATTTACATAGTTTCATTTTTATTTTATTTTTATAGTCATAATTCCTATTTCTATTTTATTACGTTTGAAATATCACTCCGCATGTAAATTTATATGTTGTATATAATGGCTCAAGCGCGCTTATACCCTGTTAGTGTAGTCATACTAGCCACGCCTGTGGAAGAACCGAAAGGTTCGAAAGCTTGCAAAAGTATAATAAAAGAAGCTCCTCCGCAAAACTTTGGATTCGTTGTGCGTTTATACTATTTATACGGAGTTTACCTGTAGAATTTTAAAATTGGTTCCGATGTTTATTTCAGAAACTATGCAGCCGGACCAAAGTGGAAAATTGGAACCATCCTAAAACTCCTTAGTTGCCGCCATTACTTAATAGGGTATGAAGGCCAATCCCTAAAGAGGCACATCAATCAGCTGCGACCTGTCAAAAGAAATCCAGAGGCTACTGTAGAGAAAGAGCCAAGCTTAGTGCTGCCGAGTACATCCGGACAAGAGCTGCGAAGAGAATCGCATTGCGAGAGAGAACCCTCTCACGGTGGTCTGGAGATCCCGGAAGAAGAGGTCACCACAAATGAATTGGAGCCGCAGTCAACCAGGCAGGAGTTGACATCAGTTGGAGAACACCAGGAGCCTATGGCTGCTACTTCTGGAGAAAGAATCCCAAGCCGGAGCCCCAGACCCCAGAGATCCAGGAGACCACCAGACCGTCTCCATTATTATTAGGAGGGGAGGGTGTTGTGTATTTACATACTTGGGATATTTGCAGAAATGCAAATATCCTCTTTGCATACTCAATTCTGACTGAATGTATAAAAGCGCTACAAGTTGTCAGCAGCTAGTTAGTTAAGTAAGTCAGTCAGTCCGTATTGTAGCAGTTTGCGTACTAATAAATGCTAAGAGATTGTAGTTGCCTGGTACTGAGTAACCCACGCAGAGGCCTCCACAACAGAAACCAAAGAGACACGTTATGGACAGATCAAATAAACAAATCACTAACGCTGTGGTTGCAGGAGGGATGGCTGTTTGGTTCGTATATGTGTGTATTCGACGCCAGTCTCACCACAACGACCACAACAACGACCACCACGACCACAACAACGACCACAGAAGGTCCCATCTATTTCACCGATTCTGAAGAAAACTTCTGAACCTCTCTTCTTCAATCTAAAATTATGTAACCATATTAAAATAAACGTGTTGTTGTTGTTGTGTCCAATGAAGTGTCTCAGATGTCTCCATACACCTCTATCACAGCAGCAGCAATGTCTACTATCTTGGGTGTTTAAAGCTGCTGCTCTGGGTCCATGTCAATTTTCTGTTGTTGTTGTGTCCAATGAAGAGTCTCAGAAGTCTCCATACATCTCTATCACAGCAATGTCCTCTATCTTGGGTGTGTAAAGCTGCTGCTCTGGGTCCATGTCAATTTTCTGTTGTTGTTGTGTCCAATGAAGAGTCTCAGATGTCTCCATACATCTCTATCACAGCAATGTCCTCTATCTTGGGTGTGTAAAGCTGCTGCTCTGGGTCCATGCCAATTTTCTGTTGTTGTTGTGTCCAATGAAGAGTCTTAGATGTCTCCATACATCTCTATCATAGCAATGTCCTCTATCTTGGTTGTGTAAAGCTGCTCTGGGTCCATGTCAATTTTCTGTTGTTGTCATGTCCAATGAAGAGTCTCAGATGTCCCCATGCAATTCTATCACAGCAGCAGCAATGTCCTCTATCTTGGGTGTGTAAAGCTGCTGTTCTGGGTCCATGTCAATTTTCTGTTGTTGTTGTTGTGTCCAATGAAGAGTCTCAGATGTCTCCATACATCTCTATCACAGCAGTCGCAATGTCCTCTATCTTGGGTGTGTAAAGCTGCTGTTCTGGGTCCATGTCAAATTTCTGTTGTTGTTATGTCCAATGAAGAGCCTCAGATGCCTCCATGCATCTCCACCACAGCAGCAGCAATGTCCTTTATCTTGGGTGTGTAAAGCTGCTGCTCTGGGTCCATGTCAATTTTCTGTTGTTATTGTTGTGTCGGAAGCTGATCTGTAAATAAGGAAAACGGAACGGTGGCTGACCACTCTCATTATTATTATTTTTACCTTGGGATAAGTTGTTCTCCCTATAAATACCTCTTGTATATAATTTTATTGGAGAACTAAAAGGTAAATACCCACCTTTATAATAAATTAATTATCCCCAAATTTTCCCTTGCTTTATTTATCTCCGAGACAATATTAACCCAAATACAGTCGACTCTCAATAATTTGAAACTTAAAGAATCAAAGAAAAATTTCAATTTACAAAGAGTTCAAAATAACAGGAGTTTAAGCAACTAAGAGAGAGAGAAAAACAAGTAGAACAAGAGTTTTTATCAAAATTCGTGATTTATTAATTTAAACATTTGTACAGTTATTCACAAGTGTTCATTTGTGACAAGATACTGTTACTTCAAACTTCAAATTACCGAGGGAACCAATTAATATTGATTTTATTCAACTTATCGAGTATTTTTTAAAGGTACCGGATTTTTTTTTCAAATTATCGAGAGATTCAAATTAAAGAGTTTCAAATTATCGAGAGTCGAGTGTTTTTATATTTTTTGAGACAAGAGTTTACACAATTGGTTCTTTATCTTTTTGTCTAAAGAAGGTTCATTGTTCCACACGACGGAAGCTCCGCCTACCATCAGGGATAAGATAAATCTTAAGATTAGAAAAATTTAACGACATGAGGATCTTTCTTAGCTGGCTGCTTGTGCTAAGTTTGGTGACCGTTGGGTTTGTAAGTATTTCTCTTCTAGCATGTTCTAGAGAACATGTGTCATAGCAATATACAGTGTACTCCGCTTATAACAAAGTCGGTTATAGCGAAATTCCGCATATAGCGAATGAAATTGTCTGCACGAAAGAAAAGAAGGGCTTAAACCATTAAAAGAACTCTGGATA
>CP092875.1:87161057-87183751 GCA_030710605.1 Cordylochernes scorpioides | reverse complement strand
TTGCGAAGTCGGATATAAAGAATTTTCGCTTATAACGAAGTGATTTGCATTTATAAATTTTTATTTTATCCGTTTATAACGAAGTTTTCTCATTTACCATTATAATTGACTAATATATTATGCATAATATATATCAAATTACAACGTGTGAATGACACAAATTTAATGATACACAACAAATAAGTTAATAATATACAATTTTAAAATATGCAAACATATTATAAGTATTTTTTTTACATTATTTAAACAAAATTAAATTGTTTAATAAACGCTTATATTTTATTAACGTTTACCATGGCAGGAGAACGAAAACAAACAAGAAACTCACTATCTCTGTCAGTCAAGCTGCAAATCCTAAGAGAGATTGAAGTGGAGAAGAAGAAAAAGACAGATGTTGTCCAGAAACATAATATCCCACAGTCGTCGCTCAGCACCATAATAAAGAACTCTGAGAAGATCCACCAACAAGCTCTGCATGCGGGAGAAAGCAGTCGGAAACGAGCACGTGGATCTACATATGCTGATGTTGATGAGGCTCTGCTGCAGTGGTTCAAGCAGGCAAGAAGTGCAGGCAAAGAAGAAGAAGAAACGGACCAAGTTGATGAAGAAGTAGACCCAATTGTCCACATTCCGCATCCAAAAGAGGTCTTGGAGAGCATTCAAACTCTGCGATTGTTTCTTCAATGTCAGGATGAGTCCAAGTCTCTTCATAGGCATCTGTCAGACTTGGACAACATCGAAAAGAGTGTTCAGCACTTGTTACTGACTTCTAAATGTCAAAAGAAAATCACAAACTACTTCTCCAAAAACACCTGATGAGGTTGTTATTGATCTTTGTGTTGCTCTTTTGAGTTGAATAGTAAATAAAATTATTGGTACAAAACATTTTTTTCCCAACTGCGGATATAACAAACTTCGGATATAACAAAGTGATTGTCATGGATAATGCGACTTCGTTATAAGCGGAGTACACTGTAGTTATTTTCTTTCTACTTTACACTACATCTTTCTTTTCTTCCTCTTCATCTTTCTCAAGGGAAATCTTGCTTAGAATCCTTTTGTCTAATTATCTATGTCTTTTTTGCTCATATATACGTTAAGATGTGTATGTGCACATTGCAATATGACCGTATATGCAAAGTAGGAGAGTATGTAAAAATGAATAACGAATTTAACGAAAGTTAGAATATATAAAGTGAAGACAAAGTATTTCTCTTCTTGTTTGTTGTAGAGAACATGTGTTATAGCAATATAGTTAGGTTATTTCTACTTTACACCATGTTTCTAATCTTCCTCTTCATCTTTGCCAAGGGAAATCTTGCTTAAAATCCTCGGTTCAGTTCCAAAATCACTTTATCAGGTACCACTCAAAAAGAGCAACCTAGCTTATAATACACCCATACCTCGCTTTGCGTCGGGGTTACGTTCCAAAAAAAAAAAAACACGACGCAAATTGAAACGACGCAAAGTGAAAATATGTGAAGGCGCAATCAAAAACAAAGGTGTTGCCATATTTTAGGAAAAAAAAATATTAAAGACTCGAATCCAAAACAACGCAACTTCGAAAATCTAACGACGCACAGTGAAAATCAGTAAAAATTAAGCAGCGACGCAAATTCGAAAAAAACGCAAAACGAAACGACGCAAAGCGAGGTATTTGTGTATTTGCAACAATGAATAATATGTGAAGGTTATTCACATGTTAAATAAAATGTTAACGCGGGATTCAATCCCGGTTCATGACTGTCGGGAATCGAGGGTGTTACCCTCTCGTCCACCGACTTCTATTTTAAAATCCTTTTGCATAACTATCTATGTCTTTTTTTGCTTATATATACGTTTTGTATGTGCACATTGCAATATAACAGTATATGCAAAGTAGAAGAGTATGCAAATATGAATAACTGATTTAACGAAAGTTAAAATATAGGAAGTGAAGACAAAGATATTAACAAAATATTGAAAGTAAACTTGTGTTGTGTATGGGAAAAGCATTTAAAAAAACTACAAAATTTTCTCACAATGAGTTTCATTTTTTCCAAATTTTTCCATTTTTCGTACCATCAAAACCCAATGCCTGCAGGAATGGAATTCTAATGCTGAACATGACTGGTACAGAGCAGGAGGGACAAGCACCGGTTCTGTCCTCCCAAGAGAACAACAATTTTTGATTTCCAGACTTAAGTATTAAATCCAAAAGACAAAAACCTCTCGCAATCAGTATCTTTTATTATTACAAATAACGGACGCTAGCTTTCGAACAATTAGTTCTTCAACGGGCGTTTTTACAAAACGAAATCAGATTCTTATTAATATATAGAGGTAATAGAAAAAATATATACAAATATTCGCTCAAAGATATGCTAAAAAGGTAAATTAGAGAATTGAAAAATAATCAGATATGCAAAAACTTCTTTAAAACTAAATTAAGTTTAAAACTAAGTGGGGAAGGGGGGACATAGCAGAATTCGTTCTTCAAATTCTTTTAAAAAAGACAGCGGAACTGTTCTGGGACATCTATTCTTCTGTTTATGCTGTCCTTACAACCAGAAACCAAGGATTCCAAAATTAATCTTTCCCCTTTGTATCTGATGTTGTTGTAATGGCAGATGGGGTTATCCAGATCAAAACTATGTCCTGTGTTTAACGTGTGTTGGTACAGAAGGGATCTGGGGTCTTTTGAGCTGATATTGTATTTGTGTTCTTTGATTCGGTTTTCGATTTTTCTGCCTGTTTCTCCTACATAAACGGATTCACAATCATTGCAGGCAACCGAATAGATCGCGTTGCTTTTATGTTGAACATCATGTTTAACTCCTGGTTTGGTAATGGGGTTCCTCAGTATATGTCCTATTGTGCTTGTGCTGCGATAGGTGAACTGAATTCCATATTTCCTCAAATCATGGACTATTCGCTGATTGGTAGGGGAGAAATCTATAAAACCCCTGGTTCTGTTGACTGTAAGGGTAGCCTTTTTGAACGGGATGAATGTATGTTTTCTTATAAAGTCTGGTGGGTATCCAAATGTCCGTAGATTATTGTAAATATTCTCTTTTTCTTTTTCTTTTAAAGCTCGAAGGGAACAATGGGTATGGAGCCTCTTAGTTAGGGTTTTGACAACTGATATTTTGTAAGAGACTGGACTGTAGGAGTTAAACGGGATATATGATGGTTTGGCGGTATCTTTGTAATAGACAGTTGTTTGGAAACTGTTCCTATTTCTAAAAATGAGGGCATCCAGATATGGTAAGGTGTGGTTTTCTTCTCTTTCTATTGTAAACTTAATTTCTGGGTGGTAACTGTTAAGAGTGTCAAGGATGGCTTGGTCCGCTCCTAGGTGATATTCACAATATATATCATCAATATATCGTCGCCATTTCTTAATCCCCAGATTCTCTCGACTGTTAATCCAGCCATCTATTGTCAGTAGAACAATTTCTGCTACTGTAAGGGAAAGGGGGCTACCCATGGGTGACCCCTTAATCTGCCTGTAAATCTGGTTCTGATATGTAAAATTATTAATGGAGAGGCAAGCCTTGACCATGGTACAAATTGTATCAATATTGTCGAGTTCTGCCTTCACAAGTATATCCCGTAGGTTGCTGATTATAAGATCATGAGGGAGGCAGAGGAAGAGGGATTTCACATCGAAGGAACAAATCCTACTGTTAGGGTCGGGTATAGATCTTCTGATATCACCTATAAAATCTGCTATGTTGTTAATTGAATAGATGTTCCGTGAACGGACATGGGGCGACAAAAGCGAAGACAAAAAACGAGATACCACTATAGCCGGCGAAAGGTGGTATGCGACTATTGGTCTTAATGGGATATCTTCCTTGTGCAACTTCGGAAGGCCATATATGTAAGGAATATCTGTGTTATTGTTTATGAATGACTTGTATTGTTCATCAGTGATCTTTTTGTTCTTCCTGAGAGATGCTAACGTTTTCTTAAAAAGAGCTATGGATTTAGAATTTTCGGCTTTAGATATGGGTTCAAAAATCTCTTTGTCTTCCAATGTTGTCTCCATCTTATTCTGGTAATCCAATCTGTTCATAATGACCGTACTACCTCCCTTGTCTGCTCTGCAAACCACCAATTCCTTATTGTTTTTTATGTTTTTAATCGCTTGGAAGAATTGTTTCTTAGGTTTTATATCAAAAGTACCTCTTCTGTTAATTTTAGCGGCGACTATGTTCCTTATCTCTGATTTCTGTACATGGTTGAAAGTTTGGATTACGGATTCGATTGAACCAATGGTTCTGAAAGGGTCAGTTTCGGTCGGTATTCTGTTTTTTAGGCCATTTCGTAGTAAATTCTCTTCTGATGGGGAAAAAACATGATCGGTGAGGTTAACTATTGTATTTCCTAAAGTATCTGCTGGAAAGTTATATTTCTTTTCCCAAAACCGGAATTTATCATGATGTTTCTTGGATATTCTGAGATTCTGTGAATCAACTGCTCTTGTGATGTTTATAAGTAATTCTGCCATGGCTTTCCTTGGTAGTGTACACGATAATAGTCCATGGTCAAGGCTTGCCTCTCCATTAATAATTTTACATATCAGAACCAGATTTACAGGCAGATTAAGGGGTCACCCATGGGTAGCCCCCTTTCCCTTACAGTAGCAGAAATTGTTCTACTGACAATAGATGGCTGGATTAACAGTCGAGAGAATCTGGGGATTAAGAAATGGCGACGATATATTGATGATATATATTGTGAATATCACCTAGGAGCGGACCAAGCCATCCTTGACACTCTTAACAGTTACCACCCAGAAATTAAGTTTACAATAGAAAGAGAAGAAAACCACACCTTACCATATCTGGATGCCCTCATTTTTAGAAATAGGAACAGTTTCCAAACAACTGTCTATTACAAAGATACCGCCAAACCATCATATATCCCGTTTAACTCCTACAGTCCAGTCTCTTACAAAATATCAGTTGTCAAAACCCTAACTAAGAGGCTCCATACCCATTGTTCCCTTCGAGCTTTAAAAGAAAAAGAAAAAGAGAATATTTACAATAATCTACGGACATTTGGATACCCACCAGACTTTATAAGAAAACATACATTCATCCCGTTCAAAAAGGCTACCCTTACAGTCAACAGAACCAGGGGTTTTATAGATTTCTCCCCTACCAATCAGCGAATAGTCCATGATTTGAGGAAATATGGAATTCAGTTCACCTATCGCAGCACAAGCACAATAGGACATATACTGAGGAACCCCATTACCAAACCAGGAGTTAAACATGATGTTCAACATAAAAGCAACGCGATCTATTCGGTTGCCTGCAATGATTGTGAATCCGTTTATGTAGGAGAAACAGGCAGAAAAATCGAAAACCGAATCAAAGAACACAAATACAATATCAGCTCAAAAGACCCCAGATCCCTTCTGTACCAACACACGTTAAACACAGGACATAGTTTTGATCTGGATAACCCCATCTGCCATTACAACAACATCAGATACAAAGGGGAAAGATTAATTTTGGAATCCTTGGTTTCTGGTTGTAAGGACAGCATAAACAGAAGAATAGATGTCCCAGAACAGTTCCGCTGTCTTTTTAAAAAGAATTTGAAGAACGAATTCTGCTATGTCCCCCCTTCCCCACTTAGTTTTAAACTTAATTTAGTTTTAAAGAAGTTTTTTGCATATCTGATTATTTTTCAATTCTCTAATTTACCTTTTTAGCATATCTTTGAGCGAATATTTGTATATATTTTTTCTATTACCTCTATATATTAATAAGAATCTGATTTCGTTTTGTAAAAACGCCCGTTGAAGAACTAATTGTTCGAAAGCTAGCGTCCGTTATTTGTAATAATAAAAGATACTGATTGCGAGAGGTTTTTGTCTTTTGGATTTAATTTTGTGCGCAAGTTTTTTGATCTTAGACTTAAGTATGTTCATATACAGACAATGACTTTCCAGAATGGTTGCAAGGATTTCCCACTATGTACTAAGTGCAATTCTCATCCTGAAACCCCAAGACATATTATTGACTGTATTGACTCATCCATTGATGAGCTCTAGTCATCCCCGGCAGACACCATCAAAAGTCTCAAGCTTTACAAGCTTGATACCTTAGTGTGATTGAGTGGAGATAAGAAAGAAGAAGATTTTTTCCAAAAATTATAATCCCTTATATAATATCGTTTGAAAGAAAAGGGAGTTTTTTTAAATTATTATTTTAAAATGTAAGCTTTCAAGTGATAATTGTTCTTCAACAGGCTTAGTTAAAACATGGACTTTTATTACAAGAAATGTTTACAATATACATACACAGTTTTAAATTTTGTGATGTTTTAGTTTTAAATATCATTTGTAAATATCAACGCTGCGTGTGTATATTTTGAACACGTCTTGTAAGAAACAGTCGATATTTAAATTAGCCTGTTGAAATATGATTATCACTTTAAAACTTGCATTATATAATAAAAATAAAAACATCATTGTGATTCGCGTTCTCACACACTTCTGCCCTTAACTACCCGTTTCATGATTTTTCAGGATGCCTCAATGACCAGTTTAATGTCCCTTAGTAAAGGAAGGCATTGAAGGAGAGAGATATGGAGAGACCATGTGGCCCACCCTCAGTAGAGGAAGGCACTGAAGGAGAGAGATATGGAGAGACCATGTGGCCCACCCTCAGTAGAGGAAGGCACTGAAGGAGGGAGATATGGAGAGACAAGTTGGCCCACCCTCAGTAGAGGAAGGTACTGAAGGAGGGAGATATGGATAGACCATGTGGCTCACCCTCAGTAGAGGAAGGTACTGAAGGAGGGAGATATGGATAGACCATGTGACCCACCCTCAGTAGAGGAAGGCATTGAAGGAGGGAGATATGGAGAGATCATGTGGTCCACCCTCAGTAAAGGAAGGCATTGAAGGAAGGAGATATGGAGAGACCATGTGGCCCACCCTCAGTAGAGGAAGGCATTGAAGGAGGGAGATATGGAGAGACCATGTGGCCCACCCTCAGTAAAGGAAGGCATTGAAGGAGGGAGATATGGAGAGACCATGTGGCCCACCCTCAGTAGAAGAAGGCATTGAAGGAGGAGAAGGAAATAAAGGGTAGATAAAATGTAGGGAAATATATACAGTTGTAGGTGTACAAATTTATTCAACAAGGAAGACTTCCCCACCTTGAGAGAGTCCTCCTCCAGACAAGGTCTTCTTGTACACTCCTCAGTTCCACACCGAGGAAGTACTTATAGATATGCGTCTTGGCAGACGCCAGGATGACCAGGGTGTCATCGTCTAGGCCATGCCCGAAGACCCGTTCACATCTTGAAAACTAATTGCTCTCTCTGCTTCATAACGTTGTCTTAACCGAACTTTGTTGCCATCGAAGCTATGAAGATCCCAGTAAAAATATCTTCAAAATATCTACAAAAATAAAACTTAACTTAATAGTGTCAGTAAACATCTTCTCCAAGAATTAACCTTCAAATGCATACTATATAAAGTAATTTATAATACAATATAATGCGGCTTATAATTTTAGAACGACATTTGAAAATTATCCCGCATGTGTTTCTTTTGAACGAAAAATTGAAATTTATTTTAAGAAGAAATAACGATTATTTCTAACCTTAGAGATGAAGTATGATAGGATGAATTGTGAAGTGTAATGATAAACGGAAAACTGGACACTTTATTTTTCCGTTTTCCATTCTATTCACAATTCATCCTATCATACTTCATCCCTAAGGTTAGAAATAAACGTTATTTTTCCTTAATATAAATTTCGATTTTTCGTTCAAAAGAAACACATGCGGGATAATTTTCATATGTCGTTCTACTTCAAATACATACTGTATAATCAGAATGAAAATTACACTATATTCAATAAAATAATACCTTGCATCAAATATTAACCCTTAAGGTGCCGGCCGTTTTCAAGGTCATTCCTGATTATTGTTAGCCTTCAAAAGACATCAAACTATTCTTTAAATTATTTTTTTTTAAATAAACGCTTTTATAATTTATACAAACATATGAAACACAATGCAACAGAATATACGCTTTAAAATACAATTAATTAATTTTCATTAGATTATTTTAAGGAGAAAAGGTTACAATCAACACGATCACATCAAAACGATAAATCGTCTTGCCTGGTGCTTAAAGGGTTAAGGTAAAAATATCAGACTTTTCAGGCAAAATGAAACTTTCCCAGGGTAAAATGGAACACTTTTTCCCTGTAAGCCAAATATTTTATACCTTAATACACAAGATGGTCTTGCAGATTAAAATGTTGAAAATTTCTGTCAAGATTTGATAATAAAAGTCTGATTTTTTTTTACATACAGGGTTGCTGGGACGATTCTGATTGCCCCGAGGGGACGTGCTGTGAGTCATTTCTTTTTTCCAACGACTGCACTCCCATTCCTAAAATTGGTGAGTAACCTTACCTCATCTGTTTATATGAAACAAATGTCTTCCCCTGGCAAAAACATCATTAAAGAATCCAGCGATACATTTCTTGTACAATTTTACCAATATATATTCCTTCAATATATATTCATTTTTTCACATTGTGTCGCGGTCTCACGCAATTCTGGCCTTAATCACCTGTTTCATTATTTTTCAGGATTCCTGAATGACCAGTTTTTTTGGTCGTTGAGGTTCAACTTGCACCACGTTGATGAGGGCCAACAGCCTGAAACGCGTCCGTGGTTAACTTTTCTTGATTAATCAAGAATGGATATTTGGCCAATTCTGGAATAATTAAAAATCAACGAAAATAGTTGATATTTATTCCGATAGATGGCGCAAGCCATCAGCAACTTTCAGTTGCACGATAAGGAGATACCTTTTTCATAATATATTTCTTTATAAAGATGAAAATAGCAAGCTTTCAAGCTTTCTTCTTCATCATCAGATCGATTGTTTCGCAAAAACCTACAATAATTTGTATTTCTCTAGTTTTCGGTTAGCAACTAGGAGTGTCTGTTGTTAGAATGAAAAAGCTAGAGAAATAAAATTTTTTACAAGAAACTTAACTCTGGATATTTTATTGATTTTTTAAATTAAACTTGTGATTATATGCACTAGCGCGCCATCTGTTATCAAAATTCTAAACTATTTTAAAGGCGTAAGATTCTTTTTGAAAATAAACAATTTCTACTGCCCTTACTGCAATGGAAAAATTAATGGTGATACGTTTCTATTAAATGTTGAATATTAATGGTGAAAATTACTTTATAAGAAATTGCACTTTATATATATTTAAAGATAAATGAAAGATACACCATTTTTATGCTACTATAATTATTTTATTCTTTTTACAATTCTTACACACGTGCTCATTATATGTCGAACATTTTGTTGTCTACAAGATGATGATAAAACAAGATGATCAAAACAGAGTAAAGTAATAATATATCACTGATATATTATCTTTAAACAAAACAGATCAAATGGGAGGTTCATTGAAACTTGTGATTATAACTACTGATTATTTTCAATCATAGCAAAAACAGCAAAAAGTTGTTTTAATTTGAAAAATAGTATTTCTTTTCACTTAAAGTATCACATTGAAATTATTTTTTTTTCTGAAAATAGATCAATCCATACTTAAATCGTAACGTAAAATAAACTTAAAACGTAAAATTGGATTCAATAATAAATCTTTTATTGAATCCAATATATGCCTTTTTACTATCTATTGAAATTAATATAAAACAAAATCGCAACAGGAGAACACTAAATCCTCTCAAACCAAAATCCAGACTGGGATAAACTATCTACAAATCAAAAAAGGCCTGAACTCGCTCATATGTGCTTTTTACATGGCGAAGCGCCATCTAGTAGAACAGATATCAACTATACGTTGATTTAACTTGTTTCCTCATATTTGGCCAACCCATTTTCTTGATAAATTAAGAAAATTCAACCACGTACGCGTTTCGGGCAGTTGGCCCTCGTCAGCGTGGTGCAGACTGTACCTCTACGACCAAATATTTGGTCCCAGAGGCTTCCTGAGAAATCAGGAAATGAGTATTTAGGGCCAAGTTTTTATACAAATGCTTTTAATGTGAAAAAAACAATGGTTGCCTGTAAAGTCGGTTTTACGGGCGAAGATTTTACGTGACAACGGTAGAATATTTATTGATATGAATATAATTAAATTGCACAATAGGAACAAGGAATTGAATGAAAATAAGAATTGCACAAATTTTAACTATAGAAATATATTTTGTTTACTAAAACATTGTACATGTAAACTTAAACTTAACTAATTCCTATTTGAGTGATTTTGTTGAGGATAGGACGATGATAGGAGAAATATGAAATGAAAGGAAGTGTTTCTGCTGTAATGTGTCTTGCGAAAGTCAAGTCGATAGTTGTTCCTTTTAACGTAGTTGACTTAGAAACGTTTGATACGCAATCAAGATTATACGTATTTTTCATGATATTAAGAAACGAGTTGTCAGGCTTTACGTTTTTGTTTAAATCACCACACAGAAGAATCGGTATACTAGAATCAACTTGCACGAACGGTGGCACGTACTGGCTGTTGTGAATGTACGGACCGAGTCCTTGCCATAGTAACATTCCAATATCCTGCATACTAGCTCCTGGATGAATATATACAGCACCGAGTATAAACTTGAAGCTAGTATTAGCGGCGAAGCAAGTAACTTCAGTCATGCACATGTCACCCTTGGTTTTAATGACACGAGTTACGTCTGTAATCGCAACTTGGAACACTTCCGCCGTAGATGTCGATGATAATTTACGATAGATCGCCACTCCACCAGCCGCGTTGGTATTTGAAAATCAAAACACTTATTCAGATCGAAGGTTCAAATTTTTGCTAAATAAATTTGAAATTAAATAAAATTTGTAATTGTAAATGATGAAGTTGAAAATTAAAACATTTACTTAAATTAGATGTTAAAATTCTTGCTCAACACAGTTTAAATAAAGTTTTCTTATATCTGCCACTTTTTCTTAATATTTGTAATTTTAAAGAATCAATTCGAAAATCAAAACATTTATTCAGATCGAAGGTTCAAATTTTTGCTAAATAAATTTGAAACTATTTAAAATTTGTAAAATAATAATTAATTAATTAATTAATTTTAAAATAATAATTTACTTAACACTATCAACATTTATCAATAGTATGACATAACCTATAAACTCAGTTTCTCAACTTTTGTGTCAATCTAACAATTAATCAATCAATCATAGTTTACGATAATGAAATATCAGTGTACAATTATTTACCTTTATTGTTGTAGTTGTTGTAAATGACGAATCTAAGCACTCCACATTTTCACTACAGACACAGCTGACGATACTTTAACCACACGTGTGAACTTGTATTATGACGCTTTCTTGTTTTTCCAACGCCAAGAACGTTCGAGAAAGACAAAGACAGAGACAAGCATGCGGCGATTCAATGCGCCTAATTCTCTAGCGCTGCGCGCGCAGCACTCTCGTTCGGTGACTCATCGTAACGTTACCGGGCGTTACACTTTTTCATAAGTGACTCCCAGCCGCAACCTAATTTAAGACGTTGTCACCTCAAAATACAGTTAAACCTATCTATAGTGGACTACTTTGGACTCGCCAAAATAGGGTGCTATAGAGAGGGAGTGCTATAGACAGGTCACTTTTAATGTAAATCGCATCGTACTATGTATTTAAAATCGTGCGCTATAGAGAGGGAGGCGCTATTTAGAAGGGGCGCTATAGACAGGTTTAACTGTAATTAAAAAGGTGATTATATATTATTTGTCTTCCATTTAGGAACCTCATTTGAAATATTTATTAATAATATGCATTGCGACGAATGATTTGATTTCTTGTATTTTTTATAGGTGACGACTGTGATATTCACTCTCAGAACGGAAAATGTAAATGTCCATCTTCCTCATCGTGTAAATGGGTAAGTAGAATATATCTATATATTCTTGCAAGGCGTTATGACATATCTATATATGTAAAAATGAATGTTTGTATGTTTGTTTGTATGTCCGGTATACAAATTCGTAGTAGTTCACTAATTCAAACCAAAATTTCCATACATAGGTAAAAAAATACGGGGAAGACGATAGGCTATTTTAAAAAATATATAAATCAATTATTAAAACTATATATTCAAATTATTCTACTTAGCTCGCGAGCAGCGCCTCTAGCGGTGAAGATGGGAGGTAATATCTGCTGACCTAATGTACATGTAAAGTTTGGAGCAGGACGTTTCACAAGAGTGACATCCACGGCGCCAATTTATAATTGTAACGAATAGTATTTGAATAAAACATTTAATCGGGTAAACCCGGGCGTTGCCCGGGTCATTCGTCTAGTATGTTATATATTACATGCAGATATCTAGGGGTCGGTGGTCGAGTGGTCTAGACCGTTGGTTTTCTACCGCTACGACCCGGGTTCGAATCCCGCATTGGGCACTTTTTTCTAATTATAAAAATGCTCCAATGGCCCCCGATTCTTGTAAAATTCCAACCCCACCAGCGAGTGCGAATAACCAAAGGGGCTCTGGCACATTTTTAAGTGCAAAGTCGAACTGCTTTTCACATATGTAGACATGTGGTGTATTTACAGTAAAAGCAATCACCAACTTCTACCCACCATGATTATCATGGCCTGTACCACGTGTACTGGGGATAATAATAATTTACATATATAAATATAGATGGAAAATTTGCCGGGAGGAAATTAATCCATGGAAGCAATGGTCGCCTCTCCCGTCAAAATAAACGTCAAAAACTGACGCGCGTCAGTTTTTGACGTTTATTTTGACGGGAGAGGCGACCATTGCTTCCATGGATTAATTTCCTCCCGGCAAATTTTCCATCTATGTTTTGCCAATAGATTTGGCCCAGCCACATTGCCAGCAAAACACCTCTTTGGTAGATTGTGAGGATTCCATTAGATCCCGTGTGGATCTCATGGAATAAAGTCCGCCCTAGACTGACGAGGGCCATTAGCCCGAAACCATGGTCTCTAGGTGGACGCTTATCAGTTTGCCAAAGTTGGTGTTGTGGCTTTGTCGCCGACCCGATGCCGCTAGTTGCGGCGACGGTCAATGGATGGCGTCAGTTTTTGACGTTTATTTTGACGGGAGAGGCGACCATTGCTTCCATGGATTAATTTCCTCCCGGCAAATTTTCCATCTATGTTTTGCCAATAGATTTGGCCCAGCCACATTGCCAGCAAAACACCTCTTTGGTAGATTGTGAGGATTCCATTAGACCCCGTGTGGATCTCATGGAATAAAGTCCGCCCTAGACTGACGAGGGCCATTAGCCCGAAACCATGGTCTCTAGGTGGACGCTTATCAGTTTGCCAAAGTTGGTGTTGTGGCTTTGTCGCCGACCCGATGCCGCTAGTTGCGGCGACGGTCAATGGATGGCGTCAGTTTTTGACGTTTATTTTGACGGGAGAGGCGACCATTGCTTCCATATATAAATATATAAAGAAAGTTCAGAGCAATTTACACTCATAGACAAAACTTAAGGAAGTTGTACATTTTATCATATATATCGGGATTCAGACAACAACTCTGAAATATATTACAGTGACCTTTATTGAAGGCACGAGATAACCAAGTGTGAACATACAACCGGCGTCTTCAAAGACTTTCCACTTCCTTAAGTTTTGTCTATGAGTCTATATAAATAAAATGTATAAATAATGGGGGGGGGGGGGGGGGGGGGGGGAAACGGCTTTCGAGGATGAACAAAAAGAGTAACATTGCAGAGAAAGTCTTAACATTCCCGTGAAAGTCTGTCATTGGCGTGAAGAATTCTCAACAATCCCATAAAAGTCCGATAACTTCAGTCCGATATCTAGGTAGATAATAAAACCTGTGGTTGCAGAAGAAAGATAATTGGTTGTTCGGAAGTTACAAATGTTTGCTCGACGACACCACTACAACGACCACAACAACGACCACAACCACAGAAGGCCCCATCTTTTTCACCGACTCTGAAGAAAACTTCTGAACTTCAAAGATGTTTTCAAGAGAAAAGTAGATGAACCTATAGAAATAAACGTGTATATTTAGTCTCTGAGTACGAAACACTACATTGCTTTATATACATCTAGCCATGTTCACAAATACATTGGAAATTAAAAAACTATAAAATCATGTTATCCATGTTTTTTATTCAAAGTCGGCAAGTTTTAGAATTGAATCACTCTCTTACAAATGTTTCAACTTATTTTTAACTCTTTAAATATCCACTCATGGACAAAAATTAAGGAAGTTTTACCTTTTACCATGTATATCGGGATTCAGACAATAACTCTGAAAGATACACTCATGGACAAAACTTAAGGAAGTTGTACCTTTTAGCATGTATATCGGGATTCAGACAATAACTCTGAAAGATATTACAGTGACATTTATAAATTTTAATTGCCATCCATCGATAAAATATGTATTTAATTTTTGGCAATGTGTTTTTTTTTTTATCTCTACAGACCTTACCTGAATGATAATAATTATTGAATGAGAGGGCCTGGCTCATCAGTAGTGAACCCTCTCAGAGGTTTCGCCAAATTAATCTCCAGACCGCTCTACTATTGTATTGGATTGGTTTTCTTATATATCCTGCATTTACTATGGAAGGCAGCTTAGGGGTGCTTAAGGAACCTATGGACATAAGCTTATAGATCTGTAGAGATGCATACATATAATTTCAAGGTATTTTACCGAGAAAACTTCAAACATTTACAAATAAACTTCAAAGATGTTTCCAAGATTAAAAGTAGTTGAATCTACTGAAAAAAAAAACGTCTATTTCATCAGTGTGATTGGAAAACCCTCCATTTATTAAACCAACATCTAGTCATGCTCCCTATCACAATAGAAACAGAAAAATGCAATATTACAGCGGTATGGTAGATTAAACTGGCGAAACCGCCTCTGCCTCTCTAAAATAAATACTGTCGGCGACATCAAAATATTATCACGGTAGAGATGACAAGTATTCCAAAAGCTTAATTAAATTAATTTATTAATTAACTAAACCTATATATTGCAAAATGTGTCAAAAAGATTTTTCAAGTGACAATATACAAGAATGGTAAGGGTGATGACTATGCAAATATTTATGATGATAAACAATAGAGTATTTAAAAATAATTTTTCAGTGACAATATTAAGCATCCTTAGCTTTTGTTCATGAGTGTATATTTGTAATAAGAGAATTAAATTTCTTAAAATTGAAGATACTTCGGCCAAGTAAATCTTTTTATTATCTCGACGTTTCGACAAAAATCTTTTGTCTTTGTCAGGAGCGAACAAAATATTTTTGTCGCAACGTCAATATAATAAAAGATTCACTGGCCGAAGTATCTCTAATTTTATAAACTATGAACATCAACCAGGCAACCTCTATCTTTATGATAAGAGAATTAAAGATTTTATTTTTAATTAACCAAATGATTAAGTTATAAAAAAGGAATCTCTTTATCGTGCAACTAAAAGTTGCTGATGACTTGCGCCATCTATCGGAATAAATAACTATTCTCAAATCAACGAGAATAGTTGAAATTTATTACGATAGATGGCGCAAGCAATCAGCAACTTTCAGTTGCACAATAAAGAGATGCCTTTTTAATAATTTATGCATCTTATCTCAGTACAATATCACATTTGTACTACTTTTTCACAAATGATTAAGGTTTGTGTAATCCCACAAATCCACCTGTGGGACAATATGTAAATGGGTATGTAGGTGACCCAGGCAGCTCAATCAGGGATAAGATAACATATTTGCATAAGTGGCAGAATGAGAATGATCCTACTTGGCTGGCTGCTGCTGATGTTACTATCCACAGGAGTGGTAAGTGTCTCGCTCTTCTTTCCTGAATAGCAATCTCCTTATCTTGGATCATCAATAGTGAAATTCTCTCATTTTCTCATCATTCGCTCGACCAGATCTCTACAAGCACCAGATATTAAAGCCAAAACACCCCAATATTCAACCGTTATGGTAGATTAACTAGCTGAATCTACTATAAGTGTTCACCACTGATGAGCCAGGCCATCCCATTAATTTTATGATTGCAGTAAGGATAGAAGGATATTGTCACGTGGAAAATTAGGGAAGACCAACTTCGGGATAGGACAGAAATTTTATTTCAGGAGAAAAAAAAACCAATTATGAATGGTAAACAAAAGATAAGCTACGAGGGAAATTTACAGAGTAGCAAAATATAAACATAAAAATGACCACTCTATTGATAAAAATAATAAAATTAATAAATACTTTGTTACAATATTGTTTTTTTTTTATGTATGAAAATACCAAACGCGCTACAAATTATTAAGATTTTCAGTAACAATTGTATTGTTCATTTTTATTATATTGTCTCTAATAGATTGGTGAACGAGTAGTTTAAATAATTAGACTGGGCACCATTTTTCTATTTTAAAAAATACTCAAATGGCACCGATATTCTGATGGCCAATTATGGAATAATTAAGAATAGTTGATATTTATTCCGACAGATGGCGTAATCCATCAGCAACTTTCAGTTGCATGATCAGGAGATGCCCTTTTCATAATTTATGAACCTTATCCCAGTACAATATCACATTTGTACTATTTTTTCATATATATATATATGTTATTTGAACATTAGAGAAAATTTGATTTCATCCGAAATTTAAAGGTTCCCTAAGCTTGGCTGTATGTCCAGGATCTCAAGATGTGCTGGAACCATAGCAACTGTCCTGATGACCAATGCTGCTCTTCCATGAACTGTAATCCACCTCCTCAAATTGGTAAGTCTCTCTTAGCTCCAAAACATATGGTATAGGTCATGATAACCATGGGAATTAGTAATTTGCTATTGCTTCTACCTTAAATACACCCGATCCTACCAATACCCCGCGCTATATTGTCGCACTAGGTTGTGGCTTGGCAGACTCTTCAAACTTGAATCTCTCCTGTGCCGGGTCTTGTATCTTACCAGAGCGTGTTTCAACCATCCTACAAATTTATATAAGCGAATAATGAATTAACTCTACTTTAAGTAGCCTCCAGAATTATTTATTTAATTCTCACATCAAAGAGAGCAGTGAAGTCACACAGTGTACCTAAATACAAATGATGATTCTATAATACATATATTCTGTTTATAATACATATTACGATGCACTAGCGCGCCATCTGTTATCAAATTACAAAACTATTTTAGACGCGTAATATTCTTTTTAAAATAAAATAAAACAATTTCTACTGTCCTTACTGGAGTAGTACATTGCAGTAAGGGCAGTAGAAATTGTTTTATTTTAAAAAGAATATTACGCGTCTAAAATAGTTTTGTAATTTGATATAATACATATATTCTGTTTAATAAAATAAATAAATATGAAATATAAATTTGAATTCAATATATATGAAAAATAATATTATAAATTAAAATAAAATAGGTTCATTAGCCATGATGCAACAATTAAGACTTTATGTATCCATTCTTTAGAAAGACTGACGCTGTCTCAGGTCGATCCTCACCCCAACCTAGATATTTCTCTCTCTTATTTACATATAACCAGCCAGTACTTACTCTGTGAACGTGCCTTCTGTATGTATCCTTAATGCATCTACTTCGACTTTAAATATCAAAATATCATATTTTGAAAATAGTGTAATCCATAGATTTTATATATAAAAAGACATATATTGAATCAAAAAAATAATTTATTTACCAATATTTCAGTTGGCTGAACTCCAACCTTTTTGTCAAGGTACAACAACGTATTTATTTTATGTAAATATTTTGGATAAATATATTCTTTTTTAGCACAGATTTCTTCAGAATGACATCCTTGGAGCAGTGGCCACCCAGACCTTTCGGTCCATAAACCGGCATGCGATAGCATACCCATAATGAGAATGCCAGAATGACAGATAGGAAATTCGGCCCTGCGAAGCAGGGCCAGGGACGATATGGGCTCAATGCGGCCCTTGCGTCCACTGTATTTCGCTGAAATCTAGATCCACACACAGCCAGAAGGAATGATGCATTCTCCATGCACCGAGCGGCCATTGGTAGGCCCCTCGCGCCCGCCATTATGGTCTGGCTCCATGGGGTTGACCATTCACCCACAGGCGTCACCGAGAGTTCATTGGCAAGGTTGCTGACCGAGCCCTCTCGTTCGGACTTAGAAAGACCCGTCCTACGCTCCCATAGGACTCCCCCCCCCTTTAGCCCTCGTACCCTTAACCAGTACTCCCTGAATCCGCCGACGAGTCAGGGACCTCTGAGGCACGAGGTTTTCACAGGGAACCGACGAGAAGGCGGGGGGGTGTTACTACTGTGTGCACCCCTTGGTTTTTCAACACCAGGCGTCCCCGGTGCAATTTCGCGTACGGCTGTGACGCTCCCAATGGCGCACACACAGAGCGAAGACCCAAGAGTTTCAAGACACGTGCGCCGCCTCAGACGACCAAGGACAGACGGCTAGCTTACAGCTTCACTGGACATCAGTCAGTGGCACCCCTACGGAGGACAACACGTAGAGACGCCTCTCCACCCACTCTAGAGACGGAACCACCTACTAGAGTACAGGAAACTTCTTCCCCGTTGCCAGAATGACACAGGTATTCTGGTATAATTGCTTCAATTTTTCCCTCTTTTTTGTATTTATTTTGATATTTTTTGAGACACCTACTAAAATTTCCCGCCAAAACTGTCTAAATCTTCAGACTCCTTTTAAAATATCGTCTGCTTATTAATTCTGTAAGAAAAACGTATTTTAGCAAAATATAACGACAATTTATAAGACATTCCTCTTCAATCGTCATTATACAAGGTATGTCCCATAAGTTCCCGGACTGGGTCCATAAAAAAAAAGGTAAGATTTTTTTAATTTTTTTTTATTAAAACTTTTCAAATTAATCCCCCCTTGCTTCAACGCACCAGCGCCATCGTTTCTCCCAATTGTCGAAACAGTTTTTATAAGCCTCTTTTGGAATGCTCTTCAATGCTAACGGCGATTTTTCTATTATGTCATCCCTGGTGTCAAAATGTCTTCCTTTTAGAACTGCTTTAAGTTTGGGGAACAGGAAAAAGTCATTTGGTGCGATGTCTGGGAAATAGGGTGGTTGAAGTAGGATTTGTGTCCCGTTTTTCGCCAAAAAGCTAGTCATCAAGTGCGCTGTGTGAGGGCGAGCATTTTCATGGTGTAGGATCCAGCCACCATTAGTCCATTTTTCTGGCCGTTTTTTTCGAATCGCTTCCCTTAGACGGCGAAGAATGCCCAAATACATTTCCTTAATAACTGTTTGGCCTGCAGGAAGATACTCGTGATGAACAATGCCCTTGTTATCCGAAAAAGCGACCAGCAACACCTTGTTTCTGGATTTTTTGGGTCTAGGCTCACCCTAACCTCTCCACTCGGCAGATTGAGGTTTGGTTTCAGGGTCATAGCCATAGACCCATGTCTCGTCGCCTGTGATTATCTTGTCTTTCCATTCTGGATCCGTTCTTGTCATTTCCATCATGTCCTCACAGGTTGCAAGCCGACACAGTTTTTGCTCATTGGTGAGGAATCTTGGGATGAATTTTGCAGGAGTCTTTTTGAGCTTCAAATCTTTGGTTACGATCCTTCCAATCGTTGTTTTAGAGATGCCTGTGTCTTGCTCTAGCTTCAGCAAAGTGGTTCGAGGATTTTCTTTTATCAAATCGGTGATTTTTTGCACATTTTCATCAGTCCTTTAAAATTTTGGGCGTCCTTGACGAGGATCATCTTCAATGGAAATTCTGCCAGCTTTAAATCTAGAATGCCATTCAAAAACAGTTGTTCTCTTTGGGGGGTTATTGGGGAATGCTTTATTAAGCATTTCAAAAGTTTCGGTTGCTGATATTTGAAGTTTCACACAAAATTCTATGCAAATCCTCTGCTTCAATTTTTGTTCCATCGTAAAATCGCCGCAGCGCTAGGTGTGACCTTTAAATAAATTAGAATAACCTTGGCGCGCGCGCAAGTACCGCCTCGATATTGGTACCACCGTGTAGCCAGATATTTTTTCTATAATAAACAGTCAAATTAATTTACATTTTTCATTTATTTATTTTTTTATGGACCCAGTCCGGGAACTTATGGGACATACCTTGTATTTTATTATTTTTATTCGAAGAGTTTAATTTAGTCAAAAACGTATTTTAAATAATAAATATTGCTGAATAAATTATCTTTTGATATATTTACTTTTGTTTTCTAGGTCAGAAATGTGATATTAAAGCTCAAAATGGAAAATGCCAATGTCCGCCATCTTCCACGTGTATATGGGTAAGTAAAATATAATGTATAGGATCATTCTTGTATAGAATTTTACAGTTCAGAACTATAAGGTAAGGATATAAGAAATGGAGATGTAGTTATATAGCTACTCAGAAATTATTTGAAAAAGAAAAAATAAAAATCAGGTAAAAAGTTTCTTTTAATTTTGAATTTTCAAGTTTTCGAGCAAATATACTGTTCTTCAATGGGCAAATACTCTTTAGAGATTGTACATAGAATATTAGACCATTGAAGAACAGTATATTTACTCGAAAGCCCGCAAATTCAAAATTAAAAGAAACTTTTTACCTGATTTTTATTTTTCCGTTTTCAAATAAATTTCCTTTGGAAATTTTGTTTTCTTACATTCAAGTAAAAAAAAAAAATTATCCAACTTTTCTCTAAATGTGTTTTTATATCAGCTAGATATATGGATAGAGTTAGCGTGTAATTTAAATTTATTTCTTTTATATGCATCTCTTAACATTTTCGTTAAATTCTAACAATGCCTCGAAAGTCTAACATTGCCTCTAAAGTCTAACATTGCCTCGAAAGTCTAACATTGCCTCTAAAGTCTAACATTGTCTCGAAAGTCTAACATTGGCTCGAAAGTCTAACATTGGCTCGAAAGTCTAACATTGCCTCGAGAGTCTAACATTGCCTCGAAAGTCTAACATTGCCTCGAAAGTCTAACATTGCTTCAAAAGTCTAACATTGCGCTTCGAAATTATTATAAAATAGAAGAAAACGTTTTTTTTAATATTGTAACATGCTTTGTATTTATTTATGTAAAAATTTGTAATTATTCTTTGAATTTTCTTCATAGTTAGGCAGTCGGCAACACTGCACTTTCTTTCTTTCTCTAATTTTGCATAAGATATTTTTGTTTATATAATGCCACGTGGATAATTAGGGAAGACCAACTTCAGGATGAGACAACAATTTATTTCAGGAAAGAACAAACTAAAAATGGTAAACAAAAGATAAGCAAAGAGGGAAATTTACAGAGCAGCAAAATATAAACATAAAAAATGTGACCACCCTGTTAATAAAAATAATAAAATTAATAAATACACCTATCCCCCGATTTACACGGTACTTGTTTTACACGTTTTCGCTTTTACACGGTTTTCCAAATAAGTTTTTTTTATCGCACTATACTAAATGCTACCGTGATTGAACACATGCGCTGTGTACACATCTCACGAGGAATCCCGAGCTTATGTGCTGACTACATATTTTAACCTGTCAATGCATTTTATTTTTATTTCTGTGTACACCTATCCCCCGATTTACACGCTTTTCTCAGGAACGTATCTACCGTGTAAATCGGGGGATAGGTGTACTTTGTTTATATATTATGGTTAACACCTTGTTGTAATTAAGTATCAAAACACAAAGTATTGTGTCTATCCCTTATTTCTAAATAGGAAACGTTACAATATAATACACTGCGGCCTGTGATTGTAAAACGACACTTGAAGTTACACCGCATGAGTTTCTTTTCAACGAAAAATCAAATTTTTATTTCAAGGTGAAATATCGACTATTTCTAACCATTTTGGATGAGGTAATTCATCCTTTCATTCCTCATCCAAAAAGGTTAGAAATAGTCGATATTTCACCTTAAAATAAAATTTTGATTTTTCGTTGAAAAGAAACTCATGCGGTGTAACTTCAAGGAAACGTAACATACATGTTGAGTTCTAATGGCAAATGAAATTTCTAAACCTTAAAGAGAAACAGAGAACTGTGTACAAAACAAGAAATAGATTTCTGGCAGTATTCGGCCTTTTAAAGGACAATATTGTCTGAAATCTCAACAAATTTTTACCTTTTCTATAGAGACACTCGTCGCTGTTTTTTTTTTTCTCTCTTCTTAGATAGGATATCAGGATTTCAAACTTTGATTTAAATGGCTATAATGGTCAGAAACATTCAGTCAACCCGCGCACGGCCAAGTGCGCCAACTGCTCAGCCAAGGGCCTCTTTGCCGACCACGAGGCAAGATCAATGTCTTGCCCAACTGCCAGAGCTAGAGCTGCAAAGTTTTAGTCCTCCCGCCTTCTTCCTGCCTTCTGACCTCCGCGGACCTAATCCGGCCTAATCTGTCTCTTCCCTGACGGAGATCCTGTCACTAGCCTCTCCAGTCTGGTCATAGTGGTTTTATATATTCCGCTTTACGCGGCCATTGGGGCTCAAAAATCATTTTATTTTGGTTAGCAGCCCCGTAAATAAATATATTTCCGCAACATTCAGTTTCAAGATGAAGAAATTATTTGAAGCTTTAGAATATTTGCTGGGTCTAATGTTCTACCTGATTGAAAGACTATGCTATGTACAACCCCATGCTGCAACTATGTAATAACGCTGTGGTTTCAGGAGGATTGGTACATC
>CP092875.1:87058268-87160957 GCA_030710605.1 Cordylochernes scorpioides | reverse complement strand
TTTCTGCCATTTTACTTGTTTGAATATACAAATTTCTTGTTCTAATTAGTGCCTAATTTCAATGAGTTCCTTATGATTTATTCTGTTTTATTTGTTTTAAGAAGTTCATTGATATTGTCTCTCTCTGCAATCATTGCCTCGATATTGTGGTCCTTCCAGTAAGGTATTCATAGGTCTTTACGTCTACCTCTTGGTATCGATACTTTTGCAGCTTTGGATATGTTCGAAGAGAATTTTTCCAATTTTTTGTCAATCGTTCTGTGATTTAATTCTTCGTTGCACAGTTCTTCAAGCTTTTCTGTGAATTTTTTTCCAGTGTTTCTTTTATTCTCTGTTGGACATTCTCAGTTTTGAATTTTAGGTTTGTTAAAATTGGTCTGTGGTCACTGATTGCACTTTTCAGAATTTTCCATTGTGTTGTGGGTGCGATGTTGTAATTTATCGCTGTGATGTCTATTGCGGATTCTGTTCCTGTGGACTTCTATCCAAGTCCATTTCGTTATTTAACGGTATAAGGTCGAGGTCGGTAGCATTTCCTCAACCTGCTAACCTTTGTTATCCTGGACAGGTGATCCCCAAGTTGGTCTTTCGGCGTTAAAATCACCAAGTATGATTGCGATATCCGCAAACGCTTCACTTAATGTCTCTATCAGGCCTGTATTGATGCTAGTATTATCGTGGTGATAAACTCATGATTTTTATTGCTTTTTTCTGGGAGGTAGATTTCTATTGCCTGAGCTTCTGTTGTGCTTTCTGTAGGCTTATTCTGATTATAGGCGATTTCCTTAAATTTGATTTCTAGAGTTTTAATCAAAACGGCAAGTCCTCCTCCAAATTTTTCCGGTCTGTCCTTTCGCAGTGTTGTATAACCTTTGATATTGAATCTCAGATTCGGATTCAATTTTGTCTCCTGAAGACAAGCAATATGCACATTGTTGTCACAGAGAAGACAAGTCATCTCTTTATTTTCCTCTGGGTACCATTTATATTGAGTTGTAGTAGATTGAATTGTGTCCTCGTAGTAGATTTCTCATCATGAGCTCGAGCTGCAGCTCCTGACGCGGCGGTTACCCCGGACGCGGTAGAATTACTGGAGATATCAGTTTTGCTCTTCATTTGAAAATGGATGCCGTTGCAACGTTAGTCACCTTGGAAACGAACCAGAATTTGGTCAATATATTCCAAGGGTCCAGGGGGGACCGCAAGGAGGTGTGGTCGGACTTCTCCCCTTCCCCCTGGAATGCCGTCACTACAGGATAAAGCACTCTTGGTGAAATTTTTAAATTGTGATTCAGAATCTGCCACTGAAGCTTTACGAGCGTTTCGTTCCTTTAAAGATATTCGAAGAGGTAAAGGACCAATGCGTTGCTACTCTCTAAGGCGAATGATTAAAGGTTTTGAGGAAACTGGATCTCTGGAAGCAAAACCTCGGAGTGGAAGACCATCGACATGCAAGTCAGTGGCTGTTACGGTTTTGCAGAATGCTGAAGCTATTGAAACGTTATCCACGTATGGAGAAGTAAGTGCTAGACAAGCTTCTCGACAAACGGAGATTTCATATGGAACAGTTTGGAGAGAATACACATTTAGAATTTTTCTATAAAAATACCCTAACAAAATTCAAAGTTTTCACGAGTTGAAAGTCAGCGATTTTGAGAAGCGTCAAGAATTCGCTGCATGGGTTTTCCGGTAAATTGATATTGATGAAAACTGGCTGTCAAATGTTCTAAGAACATATGATGCTCACTTTTATCTAAAGAGAGAATTTAACATTCAAAACTGCCTCATTTGGGCAACAGAAAACCCTAGGATTTTTACAGAAATGCCACTTCATCAGCCCATAGTTACAGTTTTGGGGTGGGTTCACTTCTTCTTTTATTATTAAGCCATTTTTCTTTGAAAAAATCAATGGAAGAACTTTTAAAACCGTTTTTGTAACTGGTGAACGTTATGATCAACTTTTGAGAGAAAAGGTTATTCCCGTATTGCAGGACAGACAAGTATTAAGCGAAATAACATTCATGCAAAATGGTGGATCTCTTCATATCTCCCGCGGTGCCAAACAATTGCTGAAGGATACGTTCGGTAAAAATCGTGGGATAAGTCGCCACTTCATATACCAGTGGCCTCCAATATCACCAGACTTGACGCCTTACAATTTCGGTTATGGGGGTACATTAAGTCGCGTTTTTATCGATGCCGGCCTACCACATTGGCCATGTTGAAGGCTTCTATCAGATGGCACGTTTTATAAATTTCAAATATTTAATTGTGACCATTCAGTCATCTATCGTCTGCAGGCGGTGTTTGAGAATGAAGGGCGCCACATTGAGCAAGGATTGTGACCTAATACAAGAGAGAAGGCAGTTACCTCGTGTTATATTTTGCAGCTCTTTGTTTTGGGTTATGGGAATAATAAATGCTGTCCTCACATCTTGACTCTTTTTTTTTCTGTGAGCAGTAATTTTTTGTTTGTCATTTTCCCACATCTTATATTATGTCGTGCAGGCCAAAGTGTTATAACTTCTCGAATAACACTGGTATACACAATTTTACCCCTTATGTTTAGTTTATCGCTTTTCGCTCATTAGAAGAAATAGCATAAGGAATATTCTCCGTACCCCCCCAACTTTATAAAATTTGCGCAAAATATAATACAAAATGATTTTACTACCACGTTTTTCAACGCAAAAGGTCGATTTAAAAATGATTTTTTTTAGTGGATACATTTTCAAAATTATGTACAGTATAATAAACAATGATAACATTTGACAAACCCATAGGATATTTGGAATAAATTAAAAACAAATAGATTTTGTCACCCCCTCTATATTTCATTTTTGGATCATGACAAATATCCAGTTAAATAGTCAAGTGTCGCCAATCAGTCAAGAAACTACACATTCCTTATAGGAAGAAATCCTATTAATAGTGCCATCAAAATTTTTGGTACTATATTAACATTTCAAAAATCGTGTATCGATACCAGCAGTGTTTTTCAAACATTCAATCTATTTCACAAAACTCCATCTAAAATATAAATATTTTTTGCTACATGTTTAATTTGCATATACCTATTTTACATATCTCAGATTGTATTTAAAAATCGTCAACCAATTCTTATAACCTTTGGCGAAATGGTGTTTTATTAATTTATCATTTGATATTATTAGGGTTCTTTCCTGGTATTCAAAAAGGAAAAATACGTGTCGATCAGTTTATATTTTTTTAATTTATCAAACAATTTGGCCGCTCAATCTCTGATTCTGGTAGAGCGCCATCTAGCAAATAAAGTTGTAACTAAAATAAATTTCGAAATTTTCATTTATTGCCATAAAAATCCCATTGCATTCTGAACACAATGGTGTTTACCGCATCGCCCTAGCGCAAATATTCGCGGAGTTATTAATTTTTAAAGTTGTGCGGGACTTTTGGATCACCCTGTATAATATCTATAAAGAATAATTTTTAAACGCCTTGCCAAATGTTTTAATTTTTGTTTGCTCCTGACGAGGACAAAAGCTTTTTATCGAAATGTCGAAATAATAAAAAGATTTACTGGCCGAAGTATCTTTAATTTGAAGAACTATGAACGCCGGCCAGGCAGCCTCTATCTTTATGTTAATCTGTAGTTTAAAATTATTTAAAAATTTGTGTTAAAATTGTCTTACATTTCAACGGTTTAAGAGGCCATGTAGATAGTATTTTAGACTGAAATAAGTAGAATTCTTCTCTATCATTTAGAAAAGAAATACTTACAATTCCAACGGTCACCAAACTTAACAGAAGTAGACAGCTTAGAAACATCTTCATGTCACTATCTTTGTAAATGTTTGAAATTTATCTTATCCTCCTGATGGGAATTAGAACGGCTGTTGGATAGAGAAAGGTCTGGTGGAAAAGTGTCAGGTTATCGTGTAAGTTTGATAGGTTTGGGTACGCAAGTGTGAAGCGTTTAGGGACTGTATAGGGGACCAGGTGTACTCCCCGGGTGGTGCATGCTGTTGGGAACATATACACTTATCCCCCGATTTACACGGTACTTTTTTTACACGTTTTCGCTTTTACACGGTTTTCCAAATAAGTATTTTTTGTTTTTGTTTTTATCGCACTATACTAAATGCTACTGTGATTGAACACATGCGCTGTGTACACATCTCACGAGAAATCCCGAGCTTATGTGCTGACTACATATTTTAACCTGTCAATGCATTTTTATTTCTGTGTACACCTATCCCCCGATTTAAACGTTTTTCTCAGGAACGTATCTACCGTGTAAATCGGGGGATAGGTGTACTCTCATATGAAAAAAAATATATATAAAAAAAATAAAACGATCAGTTGTTGATATTAAAAACAAAGTAGACATATCATCTGACCGTTCGTGGATGGTTTTTCTTGATTTATCAAGAAATTGGGTTGGCCAAATATCAGGGAACAGGCTAAATCAATGTTCAATTGATTTCTGTTCCACTAGATGGCGCTCTACCTTCTGAAAAGCACATGTCCTCCTGGTCAGGATATGCCTTCTTTGTTTTTAATACTTTCATAGATTAGTCGAATGTGTGGACCACCAGTTGTAGTGTCAGCAGGATGTTGAGGGACAATTTGTGAAGTTATGAAGTTATTCACACAAAAAATATTTATTTATTTGGATTTGATCTTATTACCTTGTGTTTATAATCTACTAGCGGATGTACCCGGCTTCGGCCGAGGTTTTACCCGAGTAAAGGTTTGTCTAACGAACATTTGTTAAAACATTTCTCTATAAACTTATATAAAAAAATATATTTTGAAAATTGAAACTCGTAAATTTGAATCTCTCGATTAAGTGAACATTTTTTCCCGGTCCCTGTGTGCCGTGTCATCCTGAATTTTGTCTTTCCTAATTTTCTACATTACAAAATCATCGTTTTATCTAGTGAACATATTTTCCTGGTCCCTTGAAAAATACTCGATAAGTTGAATAAAATCATGGTCGTGAATCTCTCGATAAAGTGATCATTTTTTTCCCGGTCCCTGTGTGCCGTGTCATCCTGAATTTTGTCTTTCCTAATTTTCTACATTACAAAATCATCGTTTTATCTAGTGAACATATTTTCCCGGTCCCTTGAAAAATACCCGAATCATGGTCGTTTATGGAAGATGGACGTAGTTCCCGGAGGTCACCCGCGAGGCTTTTTTCTTGTCTACTTTTCACAGCTGTGTCACCAACTCTGCCCCCGCGCACCAGGACCTCTTGATCCCTCTGATTGGTCGGTGGGAACTTTGGCCGGCGGCCGGACTACATTTTCTCGGTGGGGGGGGGGGGGGGGCAGACCTAAGCCTATCTCCGTCGCAAGGTGGCGCTGCTTGCGAGTTAAAGCTACAAATCTGCAAATAACTCTAAGGATATTTAAGATATTCAAGAAATTATTTTTCGTAAACCTTTCCGGGGATACACCTAATAATATCCCAAAATTTCACGGCGATTGGATGTATGGTTTTTGAATCCATAGAGGACACACACACACTCGAGCGAGCGGCCACGCTTTTTCGAGTTCCGCCGTTTTCGCCTCTGGAGTGCGTGTGGAAGGCGCTTACCATTGTGAATTTGGTACTAGAAGAAAGCCCTCGATCCGCTGATACAGTGCCTGAAAGGCCCAGCACAGGATCTCATCCAGGTGATGAATTAGCACCAAAAAACGAATTTGAGATGAATTTCTCTAAAGAAAATTCCAATCTTAAATCTCAAAAAGATGCAAATTCGCCGGCAGGCGACATGCATGTAAATCTGGCCGCCGCGCGTGGTGACGTCACGGCGCCGAAGACTGCTGCTACGACCAGCGCAACTCCAGCCAGCCCGGCCTCACTCAACTGGGCCGACAGCGAGATGGGGGAGGTGGACGCCAACGAGGGCTTCACAGTCGTCAAGAGCAAGAAAAGGCGCCGTGTCTCACTGTCACCTGACCACGCCGCTAAGCAGCCAAGCAGGCCTGCTGAGAAGCCCAACTCCCAGCAGCTGAAGCGGCCAACAGGGCCGAGGTCAAGACGAGGCAGGCCTCTACCAACCACGAGAACTACATCTTCGTGGAGCTGTGCCCTGACATCCCGGACTACTACTACTTCCAGGCAATAGGCAACCTGGTCGGAGGGCCAATAAAAATAACCCAATTCAACAGGATGAACGGCCACTACGTCGTGGGCCTCGCGGGCAAGGATCTTGCGAGCCGTCTGGTGGAGGTGGGCCTGGACATCGAGGGCACCCACCTGAAGGTCTTCCCCTTCCGAAAAAGGGCAGAGCGCATCATCATCGCTAATCTGCCCGGCTTCGTCGAGGACGGCACCATCGTGGAGGCCCTGCGCAACTTCGGCACCGTGACCTCCATCGCCCCCATCATGATCAAGATGGGGGAATACACCTTCAACGACGGCCGCCGGGAGGCGTTCATCCTGCTCCGAGAGGGCGTGAGGCTGGAGACGCTGCCCACCCGACTGACCATCAGGTCCAAAGGAGACACCCTGTCAGCCTTCCTCTCCTTTGGAATAAAGTGTTCCAAGTGCGGCAAGCAGGGCCACCGCAGAGCAAACTGCCCATCGCTCGCCAGGCAGAACAGCAGCCCCAGGCAAGCAGCGTCTCCCATCGACGCAAGGCCTCCCCCCCTCCTCCTCCTCCTCCTCAGCAGCCAAGGAAGCCGGCACCGGCGCCCGCAACACCGGCGTCCCCTGTCCAACCGGCGAAGACATCAACAGAGTCTCCGGCGATCCCCTCGGCGTCCCATCCTGCCGAACCGATGGATCTCGCCCAGCCCGCCCATGCCGCCCTCCCTGCTCCCCTGGCTGTCCCGCGGCCCCTCGAGCCTCGCATCTCTCCGCTCGACCACGAGATGTCGGTGGAGAAGCTGACCTCACCTCCCTCCACGCCTGCCCGGGGAAAGGCCGCACTCGAACAGCTGCTGGAGCACCTCAAGAAGTCCCCTAACCTCTCCATCGACTGGGATAAGTTGCCCGACCTAAACCGCGAGGAGGCTCAGAAGCTCCTCACCTCTGAGACCACCATGAAGAGGCGAGCGCCCACGCTGACCCCGGCACAGGTCACCGCCCTCAACAAGTTGCACGATACCATCAAGCCCTTGTGCCCAGACACACATGCACAATCCGCAAGACCCTCCAAAAGACCAGGAAGGTGCCGCGTGAAGGACGGCCCTAATGAGTTACCGCGTCGCCACCATCAACGCGCGAGGGCTCGCCACTCGGAGGAGGAGCTTTGCCCTTTGTCATCTCCTCAGGCAACATCACGTGGACATCGCGTTTGTCCAGGAGACAAACGCATTTCATCTGGGCAGCGGCCAAGACCTCTGCTTCGGCGACAGTGCTGTTGTGTTGGCCCATCCCTTAGCCATCTCGGGATCCGGACTCGCCTGCGTCTTCGGACCAGGCGTAGCCGTGCTAATCAACGCATCCTGTGGCCGGGCCACATCGCCTTGGCAACCATAGATGTCCGCGGCGAGGAGATGACGGCCATCGCCGTTCATCTGGCGCATGAACCCCGGGAGAGAAACCGGCATCTGGAGCTCCTGGCGGCGACAGCGGCACAGGAGGAGGAGGGGGCCTGCTGGATCATCGGCGATTTTAATATCAGGGATCGAGGGCCCTCATCATCATCATCGTCGGATGCCCTCGCCGCTCTTCTGGACCTGGCCGCGCTGGTCGACGTGGCCACCCAGTTCGACGCCGCCCACCTGCCCACCAGAGTCGCCATGCACCGCGACCAAGTCGAGTCCAACCGCCTGGACCGGATCCTCGTCCCTGCTGGAGTCCTGGATCGCGTGTACATCTACGCGACCAGGCACTACCACCTCTCGGACCACCGCCTCGTGCTGCTCCAGGTGGGCCCGCCCACCACCGCCGTCTCCTCCCCCACCCAGCCTCGCTTGGCCGCGATGCTCCGCTCGGGCCTCGTTCTCGAACATCTGGCTGGCTACATCCGGGAGTTGGAGGAAGACACAGCGCACGATGACAACGACGGGACCTTCTGGGATAGGTGGACCTCCATCAAGGCGGGGCTGCTGGCGGAGGCCAGATCCCTGCACGACCCACGCCACGCTGCCAGCGACAGCTACGTCTACAGGGCGAGACGTTACATCGCAGCGCAGCTCGAGGCCTCCTCCATCCGGGCCGACTACCCATCGCTGCCGGACCTGGCACGCGCCATCCGCCTCCGACGCCCGGTCAGCGTCATCAGGGACGACGAAGATAACGTCATCGAGGGCCCCGAGCTTCTGCGGAGGGCGTTCGCGACCTTCCGGCCCCGCTTCGCCCGTCCCACCACCGATCCAGCTGTGGGAGCTACCTTCATCGCCAGCAGCGCGCCCACCACCACCCGCGAGCTGAGTGAGGAGGACCCGCTCCACCGGCCGGACATCAGCCCCAGCGAGATCGCCAACGCCATCGAGCACCTCCCTCGCGGAAAGGCCCCCGGCTGGGACGGCTTGCCGTGCGAACTCCTCGTCGCCTTCAACGAGGACTTCTTCGCGGAAGCTCTGGCCCGGGTGTTCGCGGCTTCACGGCTCCGCGGTGCCCTGCCTCCGTCGACGCGGCGCAGCTCCATCTGCCTCGTGCCCAAGACCCGCGGAGGTCGCGGCCTTGATGGCTACAGGCCTGTCGCGCTGCCCTCGGCCGACTACAGGGTCCTGGCCGCCATCCTTCACCGGCGCCTCAAGCCCCACCTGCGGACCCTGGTGCCGGAATGCCAGACCTACGCCGTCCCCGGGAGGTCCCCGTCATGGAACATCGCCATGGTGACGGACGCCATCGAGGAGGCCACCGCCCTGGGCTCGCCGCTGGCCGTCATGGGCGTCGACCTAGAGTCCGCCTTTGACTCATTGGACCGCGGCTTCCTGGAGTCCCTGCTAACATCCCTCCGCCTCCCGACGGCCTTCATGGCCTGGATTCAACATCCTCTACGCCGGGGCGGACGCCACCATCCGGGCCGGAGGCTTTCATACAACAGCCTTCCCCCTTCTCAACGGCCTCAGGCAGGGTTGCGCCGTAAGCGCCGCACTCTTCAGCATCGCCACGGGGCCGCTGCTACGTCGCCTGGAGTTGACCCTCGGCGTGGGCAATGTCATCGCTTACGCCGACGACATCGTCCTCCTATTTCATCGCGACGGAGACTTCGAACGGGTGGCGACCGTCTTCGAAGAATACAAGCAGGCCTCCGGAGTTGGCGTGAACCTCCGGAAGAGCGCTGGCCTCTGGTGCGGCGCCTGGCGCAACCGCGGCGACTCCCCTCTCGGCGCCTCCTGGTCGACCACCTCCATCAGGGTCCTCGGGCTCGACATCGCCCCCAGGAGCACCGTCGCCCACCGGGAGCAGCATCTCCTGGCCCTCCTGGAGACTGCATGCCGCAAATGGACGCCCTTCACCCGCGGCCTCTCCCTCGTCGGGCGAGCAAGAGCGGCGAACACGCTGGTGAGCTCTGTCATCCAGCACCACCTGCATGGCTACCTACCATCACCCCCGACCATCGCCAAGCTGCAGGCCCGACTGGCGAGATTCGTCTGGGGACAGGACCACACGGCGTGGCTTCCCGCCGATGTCATGGCGAGGCCAGTTGCCATCGGAGGCCTCGGCCTTCTCGACCTCGCGACCCAGCTCCAGCTCGCCTGCCTCAAGGGGGTGCAGGTCGCGCTCCGCGGGGGCAGAAATGCCTTTAGCTGGCTGGTCGGCGGTAACAGCGGGGAAGCCTGGATCCACCCTCCACCGGACGGCACCCGTCTCCAGCCCCGCCGTCTCCGGTTGCTGAAGCTATGGGAGGAGGCCTCCAACATCCTGAGCCTCAACCACCGGGCGGTCCCCACGGCTCAGCTGCTGGACCTCCCCATCATCGGCGGCTGCCGGTTCCTCCGCCCTCCCGACCTCCTGGCCCCCGCCCGCTGGAGCGGAGCCCGAGTCCGGGACCTCATCGAGGAGCAACACCTCATCGCCCGCCCTACGCGCTCGGCCCTGGCTGACGCCGCGGCCCTGGGCGCCTTCTGTCGGAGGCTGACCTCCGAGAACGCCGTGGGCTTCGGGGCGGAGTCCACGCCTTCATCCAGTTCCCTTGCTGCGGCCGTGGTGCTGCGTGGGACGGCTACGCCGTTCCTCAACGGCCTCACGACCCGCTCGGCCCGACGGGCCCTGGATCGTCCGCGCCTCGCCGCCACGCCCATCTCCAGATTCCTGGCGAGATGGACCCACCATCAATCCACCATCCAGGATCGACTGGGCCTCGCTGTATTTGATACACATTCGGGTCACGAGGCCGACGCAGCTCTCAAGCTAGCCCTCCACGCCCTGCCCCATCCGGCCCATCCTGCCTCGGTCGGCCCCTCCTGTCCTGCCTGCAGGTCCATCGACCGCTCCCTCGGCCACCGTTACTGGTGCTGCCGCTCCATCAGGCCTCTCATCAGAGAGGCCTTCAACATCATAGGGCGGCCCCCTGACCTGCAGGCTTGGATCTTCGGCGGGTCCGGCCTTGAGGACGACGCCCTTTCCATCCTGGCGTCGGCAAAGTTGCGAATTTATCGTTACTTTGTCCAGGTTGGGCTCGGAGAAGCGGTGGAGGACCCGCTCATCGCCTGGTCCAGGACCCTCCAGCGTCGAGGTTTCCTATCTTCATCCCCCTTGTAAAATATTTGTAATATATATGTAAATATTTCATTCATTTTTGTAATATATTTCTTTTTCTTCTCTTTTCTCTCTCTCATTGATTGATTGATGTAATATTGTCTAGAAGACAATAAATAATTTTTAATTGTCAATTGTCACACACACACACACAGACAGACATTCAATTTTATATATATAGACTAGCCGAATGACCCGGGAAACGCCCGGGTTTTACCCGATTAAATGTTTTTATTCAAATACTATTCGTTACAATTATAAATTGGCGCCGTGGATGTCACTCTTGTGAAACGTCCCGCTCCAAACTTTGTGTCTGAGAAGCGATATTTTTATACAAAGATGATCTGGCTATTGTTTTCTGCTCTAATGAATGTTTTTCTGTTAGAATTTTGTTCCTGTGTACAAAATAATGAACTGGTTTCACCCGTGGTCTCTGCTTTTAGGAATTTTTCCCTATATAATTTTGTATCTGATAATCAAACATGATACAGCAATATCGTCACCATTATTTTCTGACTAAAAATATATAGTTTTAATAATTGATTAATATATTTTTTAAAATAGCCTATCGTCTTCCCCGTATTTTTTTACCTATGTATGGAAATTTTGGTTTGAATTAGTGAACTACTGCGAATTTGTATACCGGACATACAAACAAACATACAAACATTCACCAGGAATAGTTTTCCCGTTACCCTACCTTTTTTCACAAACTCCGTATATTCATTAAAATGCTCAAACTGTAATAGTATATACATAGGAGAAACAGGCAGACGAATCAAGGACAGAATGGACGAACATCACAGAAACATTAGAAATAATGAACCCAAGTCCCTTATCGTACAACATATTAGACAAACAGGAAATTCTTTTAACACATCCCAACCACAAGCATATTACTCTAATATCAACAGCAAATTCAAAAGATTAGTCGTCGAGGCGTTGCTCTCTTTGAAATACAATAGTATCAACCGACACATTGAGATCCCTGACGCATATAAAGCAACTAGACGAATGGCCCGGGCAACGCCCGGGTTTACCCGAGTGCGTATATATTTTAAAAATGTTTTAATTAAAATACTATTCGTTACAATTATAAATTGGCGCCGTGGATGTCTCTCTTGTGAAACGTCCCGCCCCAAACTGTGTGTGTCTTGAAAATATAAAAATAAAAATGTGAACGGAAAAATATGTCCAGGGTAGCCTAGTGGTCATGGCATCTGCCCGGTAAGCGGAAGGTCGTGGGTTCGATTCCCATCCCTTGACACTTTTTTTATTTTATCCATTCTGACCAAAATATATCCGTGAACTTCACACAGTGAACTTCACACAGAGAGAATAAGGCAATTATATAAGTAGATAATCCAAATTGTGCCTTATCACACACTATTTTTTATTTGGCCTTATTACCTTGTGTTTAAAATCTATGAAGTAATGCTGGCGGTGCGCGCCCTTTGGCTGCCGGCGAGCACGTGACCTCCCTGTGCGCGCGCATCCGTGACAGAACTGGCCCATGACGGTCGTGACTATATATGTTGATAATAATAATATAATAATAATAATAATAATTATTATTATTATTATTATCATTAGATAATGATAATGATCATAATGATGATGCGCGCGCATCCATGACAGAACCGGCCGGCCGGCCCATGACGGTCGTGACTATATATGTTGATATTTCCATAAATTGTGTACCATAGTTGCCCTTTGCCAGTTTGATTTACTTTGAAAAGTTTCAACTTAGCAGATTTAATCAATGTATCATAGTCTGGGTCGCGTGGATGTGAGATTCATTCACGCATTACAAGATCAAATAGAGATACCATTTATTTATTTTTTTTTATTTTTATTTTTTTTAAATCTCTACAGTATGTAGAGATTTAAAAGAAACGCATTGCCAGAAAATTTATTTGTGTAAAATTTTAACGATAGAGGGCAATAAAATTTAATATACCATTTATTTGTTTACAAACGTTACTATTTGAAATTGTTTTTCTATTGTTTCCTGTTAAAGGGCTGTTTTCGCCCGAAAGCTTGAATCTTCATTAAAGTTTAAAAGAAAAGTATCCTCGTACGCTTCATATCTTTTACTTAAACATTCATTTATATATATACTAGAAGAATGACCCGGGCAACGCCCGGGTTTTACCCGATTAAATGTTTTTATTCAAATAATATTCGTTACGAATATTCATTCTGCTCGAATGAATGTTTTTCTGTTAGAATTTTGTTCCTGCGTACAAATAATGAACTGGTTTCACCCGTGGTCTCTGCTTTTTGGAATTTTTCCCGATATAATTATGTATCTAATAATCAAACATGATACAGCAATATCGTCATCATCATTTTCTGACTAAAAATATATAGTTTTAATAAAAAAAAAGTTAAAAATGTAAAAAAAAGTTCTTCAAATGAAAAAAAGAAATAGCCAAAAATACTAATCAAAATGCAGCCGAAAATTTTCCTCAGGTTTATAAAAAGCGACATGCAAAATTTGGTACCTATTGGTTCAGTAGTTTTTGAGTTTATCGCGAAACAGACAGACAGACAGAAATTGACTTTTATATATATAGAGATAGAGATTATATATATAGAGAGATAATATAAATGAGTTTTAAAAATTGTAAAAAAAAATGCACCGGCCGGGAATCGAACCCGGGCCGCCCGCGTGGCAGGCGAGCATTCTACCACTGAGCCACCGATGCTTTAAAAAATGGCCATATTTAGGTATTCATTCCATTCCGGATTAGTCCGCGTAAAAAAAGTTCTTCAAATGAAAAAAAGAAATAGCCAAAAATACTAATCAAAATGCAGCCGAAAATTTTCCTCAGGTTTATAAAAAGCGACATGCAAAATTTGGTACCAATTGGTTCAGTAGTTTTTGAGTTTATCGCGAAACAGACAGACAGACAGACAGAAATTGACTTTTATATATATAGAGATAGATATTCCAAATTGTGTCTTATCATTTTTATAGACTTCAGTGGACCCAAGAAGTTATGCATACACTATTTATTTATTTGGATTTGGTCTTATTACCTTGTGCTTATAATCTACAGTTAAACCTGTTTCTAGTGCCCCCTCTTGGGACTCACCAAAATAGGGTGCTATAGAGAGGGGGTGCTATAGACAGGTCACTTTTAATGTAAATCGCATCGTACTACGTATTTAAAATCGGGCGCTATAGAGAGGAAGACGCTATAGACAGGTTTAACTGTATAATCCACATTGTACCTTATCATATTTATAGACTTCAATGGACCCAAGGAGTTATACACACACTATTTATTTATTTGGATTTATTCTTATTACCTTGTGTTTATAATCTATAATCCAAATTGTGTCTTATCATTTTTATAGACTTCAATGGACCCAAGGAGTTATACACACACTATTTATTTATTTGGATTTATTCTTATTACCTTGTGTTTATAATCTATAATCCAAATTGTGTCTTATCATTTTTATAGACTTCAATGGACCCAAGGAGTTATACACACACTATTTATTTATTTGGATTTATTCTTATTACCTTGTGTTTATAATCTATAATCCAAATTGTGTCTTAACATTTTTATAGACTTCAATGGACCCAAGAAGCTATTCACACACTATTTATTTATTTGGATTTATTCTTATTACCTTGTGTTTATAATCTATAATCCAAATTGTGTCTTATCATTTTTATAGACTTCAATAGACCTAAGAAGTTATACACACTATTTATTTATTTGGATTTGATCTTTTTACCTTGTGCTTATAATCTACTAGCCGAATGACCCGGGCAACGCCCGTGTTTTACCCGATTAAATGTTTTTATTCAAATACTATTTGTTACAATTATAAATTGGAGCCGTGGATGTCACTCTTGTGAAACGTCCCGCTCCAAACTTTACATGTACATTAGGTCAGCTGGTATTACCCCTCATTTTCACCGCTAGAGGCGCGAGCGAATTGACTTTTCGTAAATATATATAATTATAAAGATAGAAGCTTCTATAGAAGATAATGATCATAATGATGATGCGCGCGCATCCGTGACAGCGATGAGGAATTGAGGAAAGTCGGTCGTGACTATATATGTTGATAATAATAATAATATAATAATAATAATAATTATTATTATTATCATTAGATAATGATCATAATGATGATGCGCGCACATCCGTGACATGAGGAATTGAGGAATTGACGGTGGAAAGACGGTCGTGACTATATATGTTGATATGTTGATAATAATAACAATATAATAATACTAATAATTATTATTATCATTAGATAATGATAATGATCATAATGATTATGCGCGCGCATCCGTGATAATAATAATATAATAATAATAATAATAATTATTATTATTATCATTAGATAATGATAATGATCATAATGATGATGCGCGCGCATCCGTGACAAGAGGAATTGAGGAATTGAGGAGGAAAGACGGTCGTGACTATATATGTTGATAATAATATTATTATTATCATTAGATAATGATAATGATCATAATGATGATGCGCGCGCATCCGTGACATGAGGAATTGAGGACAGCGATGAGGAAAGACGGTCGTGACTATATATAGGGATAATAATAATAATAATAATATTGTTACATCATGATTAATGGCGTATTTCTTATATTATTTTTAATATATTTGAAATTTAAATTATATATTTATTTATTTTTATAGAAAATATTCTATGATATTTATTTAAGACACAGATTATTTAGATTGTCATCATTTGTATTTAGGTACACGTGTGACTTCACTGCTCTCTTTGATGTGAGAAAATAAATAAATTATTCTGGAGGCTACTAAAAGTAGACTTATCTCATTATTCCCTTTTATAAATTTGTAGGATGGTTGAAACACGCTCTGGTAAGATGCAAGACACGTCTGAGGAGAGAATCAAGGCTGAAGAGTCTGCCAAGCCGCAACCTGGTGCAACAATTGGTAGAGATGCTGGTTCCGACCCAGTTGTCCTGAATCCCAACATCGACATCCCCAAGTATGATGGGACGGAAGACCCTCGCCCATGGATTGAATCTCTTGAAGAAATTGGCTTCCTGTACCATTGGGCAGACTACATTATCTCTCGTTATGCTGCCATGAATATGATTGGTAGCGCCAAAACCTGGCTGAACCTACACAAGATAAGTTTCACCAGCTGGGAAAATTTCAAGAGCCGCCTAATTGAGGATTTTGCCTCAGACGCCAACAAAGAAGAAATTAAGATGAGACTAAACAGGATGCAACAGTGGAATGAACCTGCAATCAGGTTCGCAGAGGATATCCTTGTACTGTGCAACAAGGTCGACCCCCAAATGGAAGAAGAGACTAAAATAAACGGGGTTATTGGAGGGTTAAAGAAAGAATACTCTTTTGCCCTTCACCTAAACCCTCCTAAAAATACCAATGAACTCTTAGAAATTTGTAAAAAGCTGGATTTGTTCGAAAAGAATTACCAAGAACGTGCAGAAAAATCAAAAGCTCTATATAATGGACCACGCTCTCCTCGTCCCATCATCAAGAGCAATGGAAGAATGCTACGTCGTTCAGAAGACCATATCAGAACACCTCCAAGCCCCAGGCCCCCGCTCCGAGGTACTACCAGAACACCTCAAAGCCCCAGGCCCCCACTCCGAGGTACTACCAGAACAAGCCTCTGCCCCAGGTATCTGCCCCTAGACGATCTTACACTCCCAATCCTGAGCCAAAACCAGTCTACCCAAGTAAAACATACAATAAAAATCCAAATTCAAATAGGAATAGGACAGAAGACGGGAGACCAATATGTTTCAAGTGTAACAAGCCAGGACACGTAGCGCGGTATTGCAGAGTCAAGTTTGTGAGGATCGTAGAAGAGGACCCCTCAGTTTCCCAAGACAAGAGTCAAGAAAATCTCCAAATGGACGAAAGAAAAGATTATACACGGCCTCGCCTCTATGCGGATGTTTGTAATGACACACAAACGAATATTCCTACACGAAATAGATTTTCCGTGTTGGAAGATTTAAACTAAGTGTCGCGCCTGATTCCTCCAATCAAAGCAAGTCGACCATAAATGGAATTAGAAAGTTGGACCCTAGGTACAAAATTAATATTAATGTGGACAAGATAGGGTTATGCGAAGCTTTGATTGATACAGGCGCCGATCTTTCAGTGGTCGACCTAAGGACAGCACTTTTTGCTGGCCGTGAAATAAATAGTCTCACTAAAACATGTTCAGGACCCGATGGGAAAAAATTAGATATGGTAGGTAGCATTATTTTAGATTTAAAAATTGATGACACTGAATTATTCCACGAATTTGTAGTAATGGACGCGCATCTACGAACTCTTATTCTTGGACGAGATTTCCTTAAAAAAATGAATGCTAAAATTGATTGTAAACGAGAAACGATAAAATATAATTTGATGAGTAATCATGACGTAAGCAATTATGATCTAAAAAAAATAAAGAGCACTACAGATACCGTTATACCTAAACTATCTATTAAATTGATTACGGCCTCAATAGAAGCAGAGGATGGGGAATATATCATCGAAGAGAACAACAAAATGACTCAAACAAATGGTCTTCGATTGGCAAGAAGTTTGCTTACTGTCACGGATAAGAAAACTCATATCTGGATAACGAACCCTTATCCTCGACCTTTAAAAATCATGAAAGACCAAACATTGGCTTATGGAAGTCTTCCTGCAGAGGTAAATTTTATAGAGAATATAGAGAAGCAGAATGAAAATGACGAAATACAATTTCAAATAAACAAAAATTTATCATTTAAAGAACAAGAGAGGTTAAAACAAATTTTGGCCAAGTATACTGATTTGTTCTCATCAAGGTTAGGCAGGACCAATTTGGCAAAACATCAGATTCATACAGAAGACGCAAAACCGATAAAGCACAAGCCTTACAGGGTAAGTGCTAAGGAACGAACCATCATAAAGGATCAAATAGACGAGATGCTTGAAGAAGGAATAATTAGACCATCTTCAAGTCCCTGGTCCTTTCCCGTTATATTGGTCAAAAAACGAGATGGCAAATACAGATTTTGTGTGGATTACAGGAAATTAAATGAAGTAACAGTGAAGGATGTTTATCCAATCCCAAGAATTGATGATGTAATGGATTCTCTCCAAGGATCCAAGTACTTCTCAGCAATAGATCTCAAATCGGGATATTGGCAAGTCGAAATTGAAGAGAGAGACAAAGAGAAGACGGCTTTCACTACGGCACATGGGTTATATGAATTCAACGTGATGCCTTTTGGACTTTGTAACGCGCCTGCTACCTTTGAGAGAAATATGGAGAATATGCTTGGAAATCTGAGATGGCAAATTTGTTTGTGTTATCTGGATGATGTTATCATATATAGCCCGGATTTTCCAACGCACCTCAAAAGACTCGAAGCTGTTTTTAGATGTTTTCGTGAATCTAATTTAAGATTAAACGACAAAAAATGCCGATTTGGTTTTGAAGAATTGGAGATTCTCGGCTATATAACGAGCAAACATGGTATAAAACCCGCGGAACATAACATCAAAGCTATCAGAAATTTCCCTCGGCCCACAAAGGTCAAAGAAGTACAATCATTTTTGGGAATGTGCTCATATTATAGAAAATTTATCAAAGATTTCTCAAAAATTGCTGACCCTTTTATCAACCTTATTAAAAAAAGTGTATCATTTACCTGGACAGAAAGGCAAGAGGAAGCGTTTCAAACCCTAAAAACAGCACTATTAAGTCCACCAATCTTAGGGCACTTCAATCCAAATGCGCTTACTTATATTCATACTGATGCGTCCAACATCGGCATAGGTGCAACTCTTGTCCAAGACATCGGTGGTGAAGAGAAGGTGATCTCATATTTGAGTCGTACCCTGAGTAAAGCGGAGCAAAATTATTCAACCACTGAAAAAGAATGTCTGGCCGTTGTCTGGTCAATGTCAAAATTACGACCCTACCTTTATGGAAGACACTTTAAAATAGTATCAGACCATCACGCCTTATGCTGGCTCAAAAACTTGAAGGATCCAACAGGTCGATTGGCAAGATGGGCATTGAAAATTCAAGAATATGACTTCGATATAATACATAAATCGGGAAAGAAGCATCTGGACGCCGATGGCTTATCTAGGGGACCCTTACCAGAAACTGATTGGGATGAGGATTTTGAAAGGCTATTTTTAAATCAAATAACAGACGAAGAGGATAAATTTATCGAAAGTGTTGGAATAGCGATCAAAAATTGGCATGGAGCATTGGAGGATCGACCAATCAACGGCCGCGGCGGCGCTGCGGTCGACGTCAATATATATAGTCTTTGTCTCTCGCCTTCCTCTATATATACTTGCCTTTAAAACTTTGCTACTTTAACATCTTGTTTTAAGTTACTTTGTTTAATAAATAATCCTTTTATTCCTTGATTCAATCTCAAACTTCAACAGGTTATGGGCCCAGCACGCTTCCACTGCGCCTAAAAGGATTAACCGCCAGCAGTGAGTAAGCCTTTTTTTTGCTCGAAGTTTAGGCGTCAACCGCCAACCATAACCCTAGTTTCTTTTTGTCGTTGGCCGATTCCAAGACAAAGAAGATGAGCGAAGATTGTCTTTCAAGGATTAAAGTTTTTAATGGTGAAAACTTTTCACTATGGAAATTCCAATTCAGGCTTCTTTTGGAACAACAAAAATTACTAGAATTATTGGAAGGCTTAGAAATAAAGCCGAATGTTGTTTCCTCCGACAGTAACTCTGAAAGTTCACTACAGAATTGGAAATCAAAGGACGTTAAGGCAAGGATGTTATTATCACAGGCAATCGAATTAAGGTTTCTTCAGCCCCTGGTGAACTGTACTTCCGCTTCACAAATGTGGCAGAAATTACTTGCTATTCATGAACAAAAATCCGAATTTACTATTGGCCTACTTTGGCGACAATTCTTCGATGCACGATTGACATCGGAAACAATAAGTGATTACATAGCAAAAATTGAAAATATTTCTGCACAAATTTCACAAATGGGCGGAACCATAACGGAAGATCAAAAGGTAGCAAAAATTTTAAATACTTTGCCTTCGAGTATGCGCTACTTTGTTGCAGCGTGGGAATCGTTAGATCCGAAAGCTCAAACTCTTAACAATTTAACTGCAAGACTTTTGATTGAAAAAACAAGGAATCAACAAAGCGGTTCTTCTAAACAAGATGAGGCCTTATTACACAGGCAAGCAGGAACGAAGCCTAAAGATACACAACGTTCTTTTCAAGATGCCAAGAAGAACACTAAATGCCACTATTGTCACAAAATTGGACATTGGAGCCGCGAATATAGAAAAAGATTAGCTAATGAGAAAAATAAATCCAAAAATCTTCATGATTCAAAAGGAAGTTCAAGTGATTATGGACTTATTTTGAGCGATAATCAAGTAGAGCCCAATGATATTTGGTATGCTGACAGCGGTGCAAGCTGCAGCATGACATTTCGACGAGAGTGGTTCAAGACCTACACGCCGTTCACCAGTGATCATCCAATCTACTTGGGAGACAACTCGACACTACTTGCAGAAGGCATGGGAGACATCGAGATTCAAGCCTACGTCGATGGTGGATGGTACAATACGTACATAAGAAATGTGCTCTACTCGCCGCAACTAAAGAAAAATTTGTATAGCCTTTCTACGTCCACAAGAAGAGGATTCAACGTCATTATCAAACATGACAAGCTACAGATCTTCATGGATAATGACCTAAAAGCCGTAGGAGTGCGTCATGACGGCCTCTACAGGATGCTCTTCAAGGTTACGTCATCATCACAAGGATACATCACCAGCGAGAACAAGCTTCAGTTGTGGCACGAGAGACTTGCGCATCTTCCAGTTGCTACACTTCGAGAGATGGCGACCAAAGGATTGGTGGATGGTCTGCAGCCTCAAGATTTTGAGGGAGAATCTTTCTTCTGTGAAGGATGCCAACTTGGAAAAGCCCATAGAAAGTCGTGCTATCCCTCAGATGGCAAAAACTACCAGCTAGGTGAGTTTATTTATGCTGATATTTGTGGCCCAATGCAGACTCAATCATTAAGTAAATATCTGTATTTCTGCTTATTTAAAGATTACTTTAGTGGTTATCGCCATATTTATTTTATTAAAAACAAATCAGATGTGCTAGATATATTCAAAGAATATGCTACTCTAATCTATACTCAAACTGGAAATAAGATAAAAGTTCTTAGGACTGATAATGCGCTAGAATTCAAAAGCGATAATTTTGCAGATTTATGTAAAAGATTTGGGATAATTCACGAGTTCACTGCACCTTATGTGCACGAACAGATAGGACGTATAGAAAGAGACAATCGTACGATTGTGGAAGCAGCCAGGTCCATGCTAAATTCACGAAATCTTCCAGGATTTTTTTTGGGCTGAGGCATGTAACACAGCAACTCATAAATTCTAAATAGAAGTGCGACTAAGCAAACCCCTGGAACGACACCTTATGAACTTTTCTTTGGCACAAAGCCTAATGTAGCTAACTATAAAATATTTGGCTGTAATGCTTATATGCATATTCCCAAAGAAAACCGTAAAAAGTGGGATAATAAATCGATAAAACTTATGCTTTTAGGTTATGAGAATACAAGCAAATATTTTAGATTATGGGATTGGAAAACTAGAAAAATAAGAATTTCTAAAGATGTCACATTCGATGAGAAAGCTACTCCACATTCAGATAGAGAATCTACCAAACCGAAAGAAATAATATTTCAGATTAACAGCGCTCCGGATGAATCACCAGTTGCAACAACAAACATCCCAGTGCAGGAAATACTGCCAGTATCCGATATCAGTTCGCATCCAATGATAACACGCTCTAAGGTTTCGAATAGCCAATGTAACTTTGCGCTCGCTGATGAACCCAGTAACTATATAGATGCAATAACAAGTTCAGATTCAGAAAGATGGAAATTAGCTATGGATGAGTTAGAACACGCATTTGATATTACATCTGGAAGTGTTAACTTTTTTGTTGGGCTACAAATAGAGCAGTCAGAAGATAGGGCAAGTATTTTCATTCACCAGTCATCATATATTGACAAAATTTTGAGTAAATTTAATATGGCTGACTGTATTCCTGCTTCGGTGCCTATGGATCCTTCTGTCATCTTAACAAAGCAGGACTGTCCTACTCCAGAACAAAAGGAAAAGATGCCTAAATTCCCTTTTCGAGAAGCTGTTGGATCCCTTATGTTTGCATCATGTGTTTCACGTCTAGATATCACTTATGCAGTTTCACAAGTGAGTAAATTCCTAGAATATCCAGGACCTGCACATTGTACAACAGTGAAGAATATTTTCCGTTATCTGAAAGGCACTCCACACATGGGAATTCTCTTCACTGGACAAGACCAACTTGTTGGCTACTCTGATAGTGATTTTGCTCGTGATGTTGACTCCAGAAAAAGTACGACTGGTTATGCCTTCATGATGAACGGAGGAACTGTTTCTTGGGCAAGCCAACGACAACCAATTATCGCACTTTCAACCACCGAAAGTGAATACATCGCTGCCTGCAGTGCTGCCAAGGAATTGATTTGGATCAGAAGACTTCTACAGGGCATCGGCTGTGATATTACTAAAGAAACTGAACTTTTTATCGACAACCAAGCAGCAATAAAACTTGTTGAAAATCCAGTATTCCACAAACGAACGAAACATATTGATGTTCGCTACCACTTCATTAGATCCAAACATGAAGAAGGTGAACTTAAAGTGCATCATGTTTGCAGCTCAGAACAGCTAGCTGATATAATGACTAAACCTCTTCCACGAAACAAATTCCACTACTTAAGAGGTCTACTGAACATTTTGGATCGAGAGGGAGTGTTGGAATAGCGATCAAAAATTGGCATGGAGCATTGGAGGATCGACCAATCAACGGCCGCGGCGGCGCTGCGGTCGACGTCAATATATATAGTCTTTGTCTCTCGCCTTCCTCTATATATACTTGCCTTTAAAACTTTGCTACTTTAACATCTTGTTTTAAGTTACTTTGTTTAATAAATAATCCTTTTATTCCTTGATTCAATCTCAAACTTCAACAGAAAGTGTTAAGAAAAACCTTAATGGAAGCAGGCGATCAATTGCGCAAAACTTTAAAGAAAAAGATGGATGCCTCTTTAAGAAAAACCCGAACCCTGAAGGCAGGGCGTGGTTGCTTGTGGTTCCAGAGAATAAAAAGAGAGAAATTATGAAAGAATATCACAATCATATGTCGAATGGCCATCTGGGCGTCGCCAGAACCATGTACCGAATAAAGAGTAAATACTTTTGGCCATCCATGCTAAAGGATGTCTCAGAATTCGTTAAGACGTGTCACCTTTGCCAAAGTAGGAAAGGCTCAAACCAATTACCTTCTGGACTACTACAGCCCATCCCCCCAGCCAACTTTCCTTTCGAAAGAATTGGAATTGACTTTGTTGGTCCACTGCCATCTACGAAAAACTGGAAAAAATGGATAATCGTGCTGACAGACTACTACACTAGATATGCAGAAACAAGAGCAGTCTCGGAAGCAACAGTGAAAGAAGTTTCTAAATTTCTAGTAGAGGATATTTTTCTTCGGCACGGAGCCCCACAATATCTTATTAGTGACAGAGGCTCTCAATTTACCAGTAATTTAATGAAAGAGGTGATGAAAACGTGCAAGATTAAACATTGCTTCACAACGAGCTATCATCCCCAGACTAATGGATTGACAGAGCGGTTAAATAGAACATTGATCAATATGCTCAGTATGTATGTGAACACTGATCAGAAAAATTGGGACGAAATACTCCCATTCATCACTCACGCTTACAATACTACAATTCAGGAAACCACAGGATATTCTCCCTTTTTCCTGATGTTTGGAAGAGAACCCACGTCTCTTTTGGACGACAGGAATATCTCGGTGGACATTGACAAGGATGATTATGATGAATACATAAAACATCACTTAGACAAAATAAACAGAACAAGAAAATTAGTTATTAACAACACAATAAAGACTCAAGAAAGAATGAAAAAGAACTATGACAAGAAACACATGGAAAGAAGCTACGAACCAGGAGAATTAGTAGCAGTTTGGACACCAATTAGGAAAATAGGAAAGTGTAAGAAACTACTGAGAAAATATTTTGGCCCATATAGAATATTAAAGAAGCTGTCTAACGTAAATAACTTAATTGAACCAAAAGATAATCCTGGCCAAGACCCATTGATTGTCCATGTCTCAAGACTCAAACCCTATTTTGAGAGAATTGATGAGGTAACTCACGAGGACGTGACGACCTCTGGAGAGGGGGAAGTGTTACATCATGATTAATGGCGTATTTCTTATATTATTTTTAATATATTTGAAATTTAAATTATATATTTATTTATTTTTATAGAAAATATTCTATGATATTTATTTAAGACACAGATTATTTAGATTGTCATCATTTGTATTTAGGTACACGTGTGACTTCACTGCTCTCTTTGATGTGAGAAAATAAATAAATTATTCTGGAGGCTACTAAAAGTAGACTTATCTCATTATTCCCTTTTATAAATTTGTAGGATGGTTGAAACACGCTCTGGTAAGATGCAAGACACGTCTGAGGAGAGAATCAAGGCTGAAGAGTCTGCCAAGCCGCAACCTGGTGCAACAATATAATAATTATTATTATTATCATTAGATAATGATAATGATCATAATGATGATGCGCGCGCATCCGTGACATGAGGAATTGAGGACAGCGATGAGGAAAGACGGTCGTGACTATATATAAGGAAGATAATGATAATGATGATGCGCGCGCATCCGTGACATGAGGAATTGACGGTGGAAAGACGGTCGTGACTATATATGTTGATAATAATAATTTAATAATAATAATTATTATTATTATCATTAGATAATGATAATGATCAAAATGATGATGCGCGCGCATCCGTGACATGAGGAATTGACGGTGGAAAGACGGTCGTGACTATATATGTTGATAATCCAAATGTGTCTTATTAAAACAAATATTTATATAGATTTATTTTGTTTCACCGCCATAACCATGGTTTTCCTACCTATTTCTAACCATTAATTTTAGTTTCCTAGAGAACAAATTAATATGAACTTCAAAATTCCAATAGAAATTAACAAACAGCTTTAGCAAGACTAAGAAGTAGTCATATAAAAACCTTAAAATATCAAAATGGACAAAAAACCTTCAATAACTGCTTGAAATGCAATATTGCGGAAGCTTCTCGGGAACATATCTTATCATGCTCAGAACTGACAATAGAGGACCTATTTTCCAGGCCTATAACTACCATCGCAAAATTGGAGAGGAATGGACTTCAGGAATTGGTTTAACCATGGAGATAAGCACCACCAACACAAATTAATATAATGGTCATTTTGACTTTCAAACAGCGTAAAGATGCTAAATAATGTCAAACACTAGGTGCGTATTGAGTTAATTGTAAATTCGTGTAGAAATGAGTATGTTACACTATGGTATCAAGAAGTTACAAACTCTTTTTACCCGTTGTAGTTCTCCAGTTTAAGCCACCAGACTGATCTACTGTCGTATTCAGGATTCTCTCAAGTTGGGGAAGCCTTCCTTGCTGAAGAAATTTGTACACATACACAACTACAGTTAAACCCTCTTAGGACTCACCAAAATAGGGTGCTATAGAGATGAGGTGCTATAGACAGGTCACTTTTAATGTAAATCGCATCGTACTATGTATTTAAAATCGGTGATTCCACATCTTGTAATATAGTTACTTGAGTAAAAATACAGAATGGTTGATAAACTTTCCAGTATTTTTTCTGTAAATTGGAAGTCGTCAGTAACGAGGTGGTTTTTCCTTCTACTGAGCCATGATCTTCCCTCATATAACGTAACAAATCTGTATAGCGTCTGTGTCAAATAGTACGAAAGGTGAATTTGTACTGAAATCATAGGGTTATTTGTTGAACGACATTTGAAAATTATCCCGCATGTGTTTCTTTTGAACGAAAAATCGAAATTTATTTTAAGGAGAAATAACGATTATTTCTAACCATAGGAATGAAGTATGAAAGAATGAATTGTGAAGAGTAATGATGAACGGAAACATAAAGTGTTCGGGGATGGGAAAAAGGCATCTCCTGAAGTGAAACTAAATGTTGCTGATGGTTTGCGTCGTCTATATATAATGTATTAATAAGAGATACCTTTCTCTAATCAAGAATGAATGTTCTAAAAAACGAAGCAAATAATACTTTCTTAAGCTTTTTTCTCCAAGAAATCCCTAAATACTTTCGTTCAAATTTTTACAACACACAATTTGTTACAAACCACGGAAATTTCAAAAGTTTTTAAAATAGAATAAAGGCAGTGGAGGATTCAAGTTGTTTTTGTGGTTTTGAGGAACAAACCTCAAGACATCTACTGATCGAATGCCCAGCATTTCAAGATTATAGAAAAAAGAATGAACTAGTTGTTTGTGAACTTAACAATTTGATTTCCGATAAAAAATCATATTTAAAATTAATTCATTTTGTAAATACATTCTAAACTTTCTACAAAATCTGGATCTCTAATGTTTTCATGTGTGGAATAATGTAAATAACTTATATAAATAAACTTTTCTCCTTGATATAGCGCTTTGGAAATAAAATAATTGATAATTGATATATAATGTATTAACAAATATCAATTAATTGTTGATTTTAATTATTTATGAATTATCTAAATATATTTACACAATCAGGAAATGCCTTTTTCTTAATTTATCCACCTGATTCCAGTAAAATTTCACTATTTTACTATTTTTCACAAAAAGTTTGTGTTCGCACGTCCTTCCGACTTAAATACCTGTATCATGATTTTTCAGGATGCCCGAAAGACCAGATTTTTTGGTAATACAAGTATAGCTTGCACCACGCTCATGAGGGCCAACAGCCAAAATGCGATGTAGTTAACTTTTCTTGATTAATCAAGAAAAGGTATTTGTCCAATTGTGGAATAATTAAAAATCAACGAGAATAGTTGATATTTATTCCGATAGATGACGCAATAATCACCAACTTTTAGTTGAACAATAAGGAGATACCTTTTTCTTAAGTATAACATCTATAAAGAATAATTTTTAACGCCTTGCCAAATGTTTTAATTTTTGTTTGCTCCTGACAAGGACATAAGATTTTTATCGAAACGTCGAAGTAATAAAAAGATTTACTGTCCGAAGTATCTTTAATTTGAAGATCTATGAATGCTGGCCAGGCAGCCTCTATCTTTACGTTAATTTATAGAGTAGAGAGAGAGAGAGAGAAGAGAGAGAGAGAGAGAGAGAGAGAGTGTTTAAAATTATTTTAAAAAGTAGTGTTAAAATTGTCTTACATTTCAACGGTTTAAGAGGCCACGTAGATGGTATTTTAGACTGAAATAAATAGCATTCTTCTCTCTCAAATACACATAGAGTATGTTTATTTCAATATGTTAAAATAATACTCTGTGGGCTTCAGAAGGCTTCTACTGACTTGTTGAAAGAGGTAGGTAGTTGTATGGTTATTGGAGTGATCATGGTGGTGGTTGTAGTGGTCTTTGTAATTGTGGTTGTAGTTGACGAACTTATCCCTGGATAGATTGTTTTGGTGGTTAATGTTTTCACTGGGAAAATGATATTGGTTGTTCTAGTAGTCGCTGGAGTAGTGTTATTGGATGTCGTAGTAGTTGTCGTTAGTGTGTTACTAATGGAAGATGTAATACTTGTAGTGATGATTGTAGTGGTTTCTGGAGTGATGTTGGTGGTTGTGGTGGACGCTGTAGTTGTTGTGGTAGTGATCCCTGGAGATGTAGTATTGGTGGGTGTAGTTTTCGCTGGAGTAGTTGGTTTGGTTGTTATAGTTGTCATTGGAGTAGTGATATTGAAGTTTGTATTGTTTGTAGCAGTAATTGTTATGGTGGCTATAGTAGTGGTTGTTGTGGTCGTTGTAAATGTGGTATTGGTAACTCTAGTGTTTGTTGCTGGAGTGATTGGATTGGTGGTTGTCGCTGGTGTGGTTGTATTGATGCTTGCAGTGGTCGCTGGAGTAGTTGTATTGATGCTTGCAGTGGTCGCTGGAGTAGTTGTATTGATGCTTGCAGTGGTCGCTGGAGTAGTTGTATTGATGCTTGCAGTGGTCGCTTGAGTAGTTGTATTGAAGCTAGCGTCGAACACACATTTATACGAACTTGGCCACCATTCATCCTGCAAGCAAAGCGTTAGTAATTGTAGTTTGCTTCGTTGATGTCCACAAAACATCTAGCCAATCATTGCTATGCAAATATTAAAATGATTGAGAAATAAAATTTAGTTGTCCATATGTGCGTCGTTACATTGGGAATATTACAGTTATGTATATAAAAAAACGATAGCAAATCTCTAATATTCAACACAACCAAATGACAATAAACTTTGAATTTAAACCTAGCAATAATATACTACAGTAAAACATTGTTCTTATGAACTATACGAGTAATGGAAGACTTTACCTTTAAGAATCCAACAGCATAGATATAAAATAGACTTTCCCGGCCACTACTTCAATATCCATGTTTAACTCTTGTTGAAGACTTGTTGAAGTCTAATACTTTTCTTTTAATGGCCTCATTTGTCTATTTTTGTTCTCTGAATTTTATTCATTCTTAACCCCCTCTTTGCATATATTATCTGAAACAGAGAGAGATATTTATAACCCCTCTCTATAGCACCCTATTTTGGTGAGTCCCAAGAAGGGCGCTTATTATTATATACAAGTATCAGAGTCATAATCAACAATCAATCAACAATTCTGTCACCGTTTGCTTTTGTGAATGGAATAAATACCCAAATATGGCCATTTTTTATAAGCATCGGTGGTTCAGTGGTAGAATGCTCGCCTGCCACGCGGGCGACCCGGGTTCGATTCCCGGCCGATGCATTTTCTTTTTTTTTTTTCAATTTTTAAAACTCATTTATATTATCATTTATATACAAGTAACAGAGTCATAATCAACAATCAATCAACAATTCTGTCACCGTTTGCTTCTGTGAATGGAATAAATACCCAAATATGGCCATTTTTTATAAGCATTTGACAGGTTCTGGGCAAAAAATAGTTTTTTTTTTAGTCAGAAATGATTATGACAATATTTCTGTATCATATTTGATTATCAGATACAAAATTATATCCGGAAAAATTCCAAAAAGCAGAGACCACGGGTGAAGCCAGTTCATTTTTAGTATGCAGGAACAAAATTCTAACAGAAAAACATTCATTCGAGCAGAAGACACAAAGCCAGATCATTTCTTTATAAAAATATCGCTTCTCAGACACAAAGTTTGGAGCGGGACGTTTCACAAGAATGACATCCACGGTGCCAATTTATATTTTTAACGAATAGTATATAATAAAAACATTTAATCGGGTAAAACCTGGGCGTTGCCCGGGTCATTCGGCTAGTATATATATAATCATAGAGATTTATTTTGAAAATAGAGCAATCCATAGATAAATCTTTAATTAAAAAGGCATATAATGGATAAAAATATCATTTATTTTACCAATATTTCAGTTGGCTGAATGCCAACCTTTATCAAGGTGTTATAACAACAGGTGTTATAAGACACACTTTAAAATGTTATAACACCTTGATAAAGGTTGGCGTTCAGCCAACTGAAATATTGGTAAAATAAATTATATTTTGATCCAATATAAGCCTTTTTAATTAATAGATATTTATATAAATGCAAAAATATGAATTACTGGTTCTCTATATTTTTATTAGGAACAAAATTACCTTTAAGCCTGTCAAGTTAGTTTGATAACAAAATGTATAAGAAATCAAAACAATTAAAAAGTGAATCACTTATTTATGTGAACATTGTATAATTTTTATAATGAAGACTTATTGAGCTGTATAAGCTATCCAAGAATGAACAACTAAGTTTTACTTACCCATTTGCACGATGAAGGGAAGGGACATTTACACTTTCCGTTTTGTTCTTCAATTTTGCATCGGTTACCTAGAAAAAAAAAGAAATATTTAATCAAAAACATTCATTATATGTTGAAGCAAATTTGAAAAATATGTTGCAAATATGTTGCCTATAATTTTGTGCAACATTTTTATTTAATATTTAAAAATATTCCTCATTGTTTTTATATTTTAAGTATGATTCATATTTACAATTATAAATAATATTCTATGAAAGAAGATAAACAACTAAAAGAAATAAAAAGGAAAAAAGAAGAACAGGCAAGAACAGATACTTTACGTGGCTCTTATATATCCTTTCTTTTAATTTTATATGTTAATAAATATTTTAATGATTATATAATTGACGTGATCCTTGTCTTCCCAATTAAACACCCACAAAACCAACAAAATATACAGTTAAACTTGTCCAAATAGTGCCTTCCTCTCTATAGCGCCCGATTTTAAATACGTAGTACAATGCGATTTATATTAAAAGTGATCTGTCTATAGCACCCCTTCTCTATAGCACCTTATTTTGGTGAGTCCCAAGAGGGGGCGCTATAGACAGGCTTAACCGTATATATAACACACACTTAATCTCCAATAAAGCAATCCCTTGTACCAATATTAAATTGAAATCTCAACAGGGATAAGTTTCTATTTATAGAATTTATATCTTTAGCTTTCGGGCATCGAAGACCTACAGGAGAAAATACGATACAAAGGGCTTTCATGACTGAAGGCTCTCATGACTAAAAGCTAGATTAATATTTTACACATATAAATTTACTGGCAATGCGCTTCTTTTAAATATCATCAAATATTATCTCTACAGACCTTACTGCAATGATATGAGTTATTGAATGAGAAGGCGCATTAAAAGAAGCGCATTGCCAGTAAATTTATATGTGTAAAATATTAACGATAGATGGCAATTAAATTTAATTTACTAAAAGCTAGATATCGAAATTGAAATTTTGAAAATAGAAACTAGAGAGATTATTCTGAGGTCCAAGCTCAAATCCTTCCATGCAAGTATGAGATTGTTGGATTCTATGATCTTGACAGTCCTACTCTATGCGGCTCCAATCTGGACACATGATCAAGCCTTAATCTTAGATAGAATCCAGGATACCTTTCTCAGACGTTTTCTGTGCCATCCAAGCTATACTCCGGGCTATATTTTGAGGGCCGAAACAGGAATTAACTCTCTTGATATCACAGTTAAAAAACTAACTTTAAAATTCTGGACTAAAATTCTGAAAATGGACGGCAGCAGGCTACCTTCAATTTGTTTGGCACATTTTTGGGACATTTTAATTTCTTCAAAACAGAATATCGGACTGGTAAAAAGTAAAACAGCGCTACTCAATACCACCGGTTTCTCATGGCTTGTTGGATGTACAGACTTCAATATTCTACAAAGATACATCCCCCTAATTATTAGAACGGCAACCGATCAGTCTTTGCAGATGGATTATGTAAGAATAAGAAAATCAGTACTCTACTCTCACTATAAATACTTTCATTCATCACCTACAATGGAACTCTATCTGAATGACAATATCCCCTTAACCTAAAAGAGAATCATTGCACAAGTAAGAAACCTTTTTGTAGTACAGAGAATTAATCATGTTTCAGTATTGAAAACTAGGACCATAAAATGCACCTTATGCAACGGTGAATTTAGTCTCGATTTTCCACACTACATGTTCTACTGCACGGCAATGAAAGAAGAAAGAGAAATTCTTCGTCAAGAGACCGGCTATAACAGCAATTCGCCCTATGTTTTAATGGCAAAAGTCGTAAAATCCAGACCCTTTGCATTCGCTTTTTATAAATACTGGAAATCAGCTCAGTCAAAATGTTTAGCACAGATACCGGATCCAACTCGATAATTGGTCGAGGTCAATACCCAATATTTGTATATAACTATGATGCTAATCTGCTATTTATTTATTTTTTCCTACCGGGAGAATCCTGTATGGCACGTGTTCCCAATAAAGGTTATTGTTGTTGTTGTCCTATATTGAAACCAGAAATTATTAGCTAGATGTCCCATATGAAACAACAGTAGAGCCAATTCAATTCACAGGAAGATTAATTTCTTTAATCAGTGATAATATATTAATATATAGTGTCAAAACTATATAATAAAAATATAATAGTGATTCTATATTTAAAATTTAATGAGTAAACTGATAACAATGATAATTTATATCAAGTAGATTTGATTAGATTAGCAAGCTAAATCTAAATTAATTATAAAAATAAATAGTTGTTTAGTTTTATAGTTTAGTTTTGTATTAAAATTATCTTTATTATTTTGATTATTTAAATTCAAATTATAAAATTTGTAAATTGTTATTATTTAGTAGAGAGAGAGAGAAAAAAAATCCTTTACTTCTTACACATCATCCAATTAATTATATATTTATAATTAATAACAATAAAATATAACAACGTAACGTCTTTTGCATCGGCTTTTACACGTCATTTAGACATACTCTAATTTGTATATAGAAAAATAGAAGTGAGAATATATTTAATATTATAAATTTTAGTAGTTAGAGAAAAGAGAGAAAGACAGAACCATACATTTATAATCAAACTAATAATAAGAAAAAATAATTTTTTTTGTAAAGAAGGTAGATAAGATTGTTAGTATATATATATATATATTTTATAATTTTATATTTTGTCTTTTTTTTTTTACAGATTTTTAATTTTTTTTTTTATTTTATATAATGAATATATCTAGTTGTATTTAGTGAAATATCTATAATATGAATTAACTTTTGTTATAAATTTGGTTATTATGTTTTGAAACCCTAATGGTAGACCAGACATATACAAAAAAAAATTAAAATGAATTAATTAATGGAAAGAGAGATATGCTGGACCGGGGATTATCAAATAGAAGTCCAGCTGATATTTCACCCCTGCTCTATTATATCATATACCTCTCTTAGACTGGATTATATGTGTTAATATTAAGTTGTTTTAGTGAAATATTTATATATAAATATTCAACAATCATAAGTGTTAAGAAATTCTAAATGTTACCTACCTAGTCTATGACGCGTTCCTCTGTAAACAGCTATTTCTGGATAACATCTGTTGCGGGGGGGACCCGTGTTCCTCCCTTCAGAAATATATTGTTTTCTCAGAAATTTCAGAATAATAAATCAACTGAAGAAGAAAGAAAATAGTTAAGGGAAGAAAGCCAATCTTTATAATCTTTACAGTTATTTATTTTAATATAACTGATTTAATTATTATTTATCTTTTAATTTTCCTTTAAAAAAGGTAAATTATTAGATGATTAATAAAGCTATTAATTTTGAAAATTCATTAAAATTAAATTTCCATTTTCCTCCCCAGAAATTGGAGATTAAATAAAATGAATTCTATATAATATTACTTTAAAAATCTTGTGAACATTTTTTAAAATCAGTTATATAATTTAAGTTTAATTAACTGTTAAAGATTATAAGTTTGTATTAGTTATTATTGAGAGAAATTATAAAAAGTTGATTTAATAAATGGATACTTCCATTTATTTTTTAAAAGTATTTTATAATTGATATACTGTTGAAGTATTTTACTTGTTTAATACTAAATTTGTTTTTAATAAATTCCATGTTTAAATTTTTAATATCTTCTATGAAATTTTCTAATATATTATTTATTCTATAAAATCTTAGAAACTGACCAAAATATATACCTTTGCAGCAGTTTAATGATATATTAGAATTTATATTGCAGTATTTTTATAATATTGAAATTATAATTACTTTTTTTATTATAAATTTTAATAGCATTATTTGTAAGGTTTATATTTAGGTCTAAAAAGTTAACTTTTTTGTTTCTATTAATTTTTTCATTGTTCTTAAGTTTCAAGTATTTAGGATATATTTCAGGTATTAAGTTTTTAAACTGTGGATTATTAAATATTATAATGTCATCTACATAACGGAACATTTGCCAATTAACATTATTTTGTAGAAAGTATTCTCTTTCGTACCAGAATAGTATTAGGTTGGCTAATAAAGGACTTGAAGAAGTTCCCATAGGAACGCCTTCTGATTGAATATATATTTTATTTTTAAATTCTATAAATTTAAAATTTAAAAATGTTTCCAGTAGAGTTTTTGCTGTTTTAAGAACTAATTTAATTGTTTTATATCTGTTATGAATAATTTTAATGTGGAAAGTTTTGTCATTAATGAATTCGTTAAATAAATTGGTTATTTTATTATTTAGATCTCTTAAATTTATTTTAGAATATAGGTCCTCAAAATCAAATGTGTGTAATGAATCAATGTTTGTCCAATTGTTCAGTAAATAGTTAATGATTTTTTTATTTGAGTCGATAAATTTATAATTATATTTATTAGTTAATTTATTTATAATAAATTGTAGTGTTGAAGCTAATTGTGTATCAATGTTTTTTATAACTGAATTTATACCAGATGTGATTGTTCTGAAAGAAATTGGTTTTTTTGTGTAGTTTAGGAATTATATAGAATTTTGGTATGTTTGGATTTTTGTTGTAGTTATAAATCTTTAGTGAATTTTCCACGTTTTTGATGTCTTTTTTGATTTTTGTGGCTGTAGTTCTAGCAAAAGTGTATTTATTATTATTATCAATTTCCTTTTTTAGAATATCGTGGTATAGATTTTTACAAATTATAGATAAATTATTGGGACATTTATCTATAGGAGTGATAATAAAGTCCTTCTGTAATTTAATTATATTTTCTTTAAAAGAAGGAATATCTGAATTAGGTTTTGTGTATTTAAGTGTATTATTATAATAATTTATAATTTCCTTTTAATATTATGTTTCCATTCCAGAAAAGTAAATTCTGGAATACTGTATTTGATACTAGTTTTATTTATGAAAATGTCTATATCTTTTAATATAGATTTAATTGTATTATTATAATTGTGTTTAATTTGAGGTATATATTTATACCCTTTATTTAAAATATCTTGATATTCTGGATTTAAAAAAGAAAAATTGCTAGTTAATATATGACCTGAGAGCTTATATCTATCTATATAGTTGTTGCAATTACATTTAATTTTTTTAAATTTGCCAAATTATTAATAAATTGGTTATAATTGCAAACTAAACTACCTATATTTTTGATGTATCTCCAGATTGTTTTAAAATTTAAATTTTTTATAGGGAAAAGATTTTTGATGTTTTGGTTATTAAAAATATCATTAAATTTAATATGATTAAATAAATTGTTATTAAATTTAATGATAATATTAATGTTATTAGTAGATTGTTTAATTTTTCTGTATTTAAAGATGTCGTGTGTGATATCTATTAATCTGTTAGTCAGATTATGAATTTTAATATATTCTATAAGTTTGATAAATTTATTATTATTTAGTTTAAATAATGTTTTAATAAATTTATCGACGAAGTTGTTAGTATACATTTGTTTTGGGTCCAGTAATTCTTCAAATTCAATGTAACCTAATTTATTGGTAGTTTTACCTCTAGTTTTATTAGGTTTAGTTTTAACTTCATTTTTTTTGTATTTGCAGGTGATTTCATGAGTTGAAATTTCTTCTGTTTGTGGTTTGTATGTGTAGTTTAATTCGTCATTAAGTCCATAAGGGAATAATGTGTTGTGTTTATAAATGTAGTTGTTTTCTAATAATAGTCGTTGTTTTTTGTTTTGACATATGTCTAGTATTTCTATCTTAAAGTTGTTAAAAGTATGTAATTGATTGTGTTCTTTCATATATATATTACCAATTGATTTTTTAGCGTGGTTTCTATGTAGGTTTATTCGTATATTTAATGGATTACATGTTTGTCCTATATATGATAGTTGACAAATTTGGCATGTTAATTTATAAATAGTATTTACTAATTTACAACTAGTCGTTTGAAATGTGTCATGTTTCTTAAGAGAGGGACAAGTTTGACAATTCTTTCTTAGGCAATTTTTAGCGACTTTTAATTAACATAAGAGAGGTGCTAACCCTAATATGTTTGTAGTTTTTTTTAGTTTGTTATTCTTATGAAATTTTTTTTAAAATATATTTTTCTTAATTGTGTTTGTGGTGATTAAATTTGTAATAAATTGAATAATTAATCTATAAAAATATAGATATTACTGTTTGTTATCTGTTAGATTATTAAGAATAACTAATAAAAACATCTTTAAACTAACTAAACACTGAAAAAAAACAAAAGTTCTGAAGTTATTTTTTCTAAAATTACTTTTATAATTTACTTTTTCATAATCAAATAATAAAAGATAATTAAAATCTGTATGGATTTTTAGTTATATTAGAATTTCTAATATAATTTAATTTGTATATTATATTAAATATAAAAATAGATCATAGAGCAAGCTCATATGAATTAATATAGTGTAAAAACTATATAATAAAAATATAATAGTGATTCTATATTTAAAATTTAATGAGTAAACTGATAACAATGATAATTTATATCAAGTAGATTTGATTAGATTAGCAAGCTAAATCTAAATTAATTATAAAAATAAATAGTTGTTTAGTTTTATAGTTTAGTTTTGTATTAAAATTATCTTTATTATTTTGATTGTTTAAATTCAAATTATAAAATTTGTAAATTGTTATTATTTAGTAGAGAGAGAGAGAAAAAAAATCCTTTACTTCTTACACATCATCCAATTAATTATATATTTATAATTAATAACAATAAAATATAACAACGTAACGTCTTTTGCATCGTCTTTTACACGTCATTTAGACATACTCTAATTTGTATATAGAATAATAGAAGTGAGAATATATTTAATATTATAAATTTTAGTAGTTAGAGAAAAGAGAGAAAGACAGAATCATACACTTATAATCAAACTAATAATAAGAAAAAATAAAAATTTTTGTAAAGAAGGTAGATAAGATTGTTAGTATATATATATATATATATTATAATTTTATATTTTGTCTTTTTTTTTTAAAGATTTTTAATATTTTTTTTTAATTTTATATAATGAATATATCTAGTTGTATTTAGTGAAATATCTATAATATGAATTAACTTTTGTTATAAATTTGGTTATTATGTTTTGAAACCCTAATGGTAGACCAGACATATACAAAAAAATTTTAAAATGAATTAATTAATGGAAAGAGAGATATGCTGGACCGGGATTTATCAAATAGAAGTCCAGCTGATATTTCACCCCTGCTCTATTATATCATATACCTCTCTTAGACCGGATTATATGTGTTAATATTAAGTAATTATGTAATTAAGTAATAATGGTATGAGTTATTGAATGAGAGGGCTTGGCTCATCAGTAGTGAACCCTCTCAGCGGTTTTTGCGCGGAAGAGCTTTGCTCGATGCAATACCTTGAAAATATATGTATGTACCTCTACAGACCTATAAGCTTATGTCCATAGTTCCTTAAACACCCCTGAGCTGCCTTCCATAGAAAATGCAGGGTATATAACAAAACCAGTCCAATACAATAGTAGAGCGGTCTAGAGATTAATTTGGCGAAACCGCTGAGAGGGTTCACTACTGATGAGCCAAGCCCTCTCATTCAATAACTCATACCATTGCAGTAAGGTCTATAGAGATAATATTTGATGATATTAAAAGAAACTAATTGCCAGTAAATTTATTTGTGTAAAATTTTAACGATAGATGGCAAAAAAATTTAATTTACTAATATATATTGGTTATGAAAACATATTTTGCGCGGAAGAGCTTTGCTCGATGCAATACCTTGAAAATATATGTATGTACCTCTACAGACCTATAAGCTTATGTCCATAGTTCCTTAAACACCCCTGAGCTGCCTTCCATAGAAAATGCAGGGTATATAACAAAACCAGTCCAATACAATAGTAGAGCGGTCTAGAGATTAATTTGGCGAAAACCGCTGAGAGGGTTCACTACTGATGAGCCAAGCCCTCTCATTCAATAACTCATACCATTGCAGTAAGGTCTGTAGAGATAATATTTGATGATATTTAAAAGAAACTAATTGCCAGTAAATTTATTTGTGTAAAATTTTAACGATAGATGGCAATAAAATTTAATTTCAAATACTATTCGTTACAATTATAAATGGGCGCCGTGGATGTCACTCTTGAGAAACGTCCCGCTCCAAACTTTGTGTCTGAGAAGCGATATTTTTATAGAAAGATGATCTGGCTTTTGTTTTCTGCTCGAATGAATGTTTTTCTGTTAGAATTTTGTTCCTGCGTACAAAATAATGAACTGGTTTCACCCGTGGTCTCTGCTTTTTGGAATTTTTCCCGATATAATTTTGTATCTGATAATCAAACATGATACAGCAATATTGTCATCATCATTTTCTGACTAAAAATATCTAGTTTTAATAATTGATTTATATATATTTTTAAATAGCCTATCGTCTTCCCCGTATTTTTTTACCTAAGTATGAAAATTTTGGTTTGAATTAGTGAACTACTGCGAATTTGTATACCGGACATACAAACCAACAAACATACAAACATTCATTTTATATATATATATATATATATATATATATATATATATATATATATATTGCTTATCCCTAGTACACGTGGTACAGGCCATGATAATCATGGTGGGTAGTTAGCGACTGCTTTTATTGTAAGCGCGCCACATGTCTACACATGTGAAAAGCAGTTCGACTTTTGCACATACAAGTGTACCAGAGCCCCCGTTTAGTTACTTGCACTCGATGGTGGGGTTGGACTTTTGCAGGAATCCTGATCACAATACCGGCCAACTGAGGTGTCCGTATGGATGTCCTCTTCTCGATTGATATCTGCCATATAGAGGGCTGCAAGGATGGCCGGGCAACTGTATATATGGTCCAGAGTGAGTTGGGTGTTGTAACAGTTATTGCAGTGTGTTCCTGTAGGATCTAGTTATGTCCGAGTTCATATTCATTCTTATAAAATGTCCTGTTCTGTTTCTTGAAATTGTTGCTGTTTTTCTCTGTTAATGTTAAGGTTGATGGGGTATTTTTTATTACTATGTGTTCTTGTATTACGAGTAACAAATACACAAGTAAGGTATGGATACTCACGGATTTTAGGAGGCGGTCCGCACTCGAGAAAGTATAAATCACAGCACATGTCTTCAGGGCAGTCGGAGGCGCTTTTACAAACCTGACCCTATACAGCGTCCAAAAGGCCAACTGAGAAGTTATAAACTAAGATCAAATTACACTCAAGGAGAAAACTTAAGGAAGTGGAAAGTCTTTGATGTCCGCCGCTCATCTGTTTTTTTTTTTTTTTTTTTTTGAGGGAGATAGAGGTTGTATTCACACTTGGTAATCTCGTATGCCATCAATAAAGGTCACTATAATATCTTTCAGAGTTATTGTCTGAATCCCGATATACATGTTAAAAGGTACAATTTCCTTAAGTTTTGTCCATGAGTGAACATTGGTTATCTCGTGTGTCATCAATAAAGGTCATTGTAATATCTTTCAAAGTTATTGTCTGAATCCTGATATACATGCTGAAAGGTACAACTTCCTTAAGGCTTGTCCATGAGTGAACATTGGTTATCTCGTGTGTCATCAATAAAGGTCACTCTAATATCTTTCAGAGTTATTGTCTTAATCCTGATATACATGGTAAAAGGTACAACTTCCTTAAGGTTTGTCCATGAGTGAACATTGGTTATCTCGTGTGTCATCAATAAAGGTCACTGTAATATCTTTCAGAGTTATTGTCTGAATCCTGATATACATGCTGAAAGGTACAACTTCCTTAAGGTTTGTCCATGAGTGAACATTGGTTATCTCGTGTGTCATCAATAAAGGTCATTGTAATATCTTTCAGAGTTATTGTCTGAATCATAATATACATGTTAAAAGTTACAATTTCCTTAAATTTCGTTCATGAGTGTATTTACCTGCGTTATTAAAAATATCATATATTATTAAAAGATTTGTATATTTTATATCTTTTCAGAAATTTCTCCAATTTTATCAGCTACAGCTATAATATAAATACTGTCATCAATATGTCCATAGTTCATTCCAAATACCTTCTCCAAAAAGTCAGCTTCAGTATCATTATAAAAGCCAAACAACCTAATGAAATATTACAGCGGTATGGTAGATTAAACTGGCGAAACTACTGGGAGGGTTCACCACTGATGAGTCAGGCCCTCCTATTATTTTATTATTGCAGTAAATACAGTAGAAATTGCTTTATTTATAAAAGGAATAATACGCGTCAAAAATTGTTTTATTTTCTTGTAATTTTATTTATTTTCTGTTTAGATGGCCCGTATTTTTGGATAAAAAAAATCTTGATCTTGTTTATCCAAATTTATGGTATAATAAATATAAAATATAGAATTGTGTTTACCGAGAATTTTTCAGACGTACATACTCTGCCATTTAAACACAAATTAGACATAACCTGACCACTAAATTAGACATAAACTGACCACTAAATTAGACATAACCTGACCACCAAATTAGACATAACCTGACCACCATATTAGACATAAACTGACCACCAAATTAGACATAAACTGACCACCAAATTAGACATATCCTGACCACCAAATTAGACATAACCTGACCACCAAATTAGACATAAACTGACCACCAAATTAGACATATCCCGACCACTAAATTAAACAGATAACACCTATCGATAAGATAAAATATTTTCGAAACTATTATAGACGCTTATGATTCTTTTAAAAATTCTACTGCCCCTTACTGCAATGGAAAAATTAATGGGAGGGCCTGGCTCATCAGTGATAAACCTACCAGTGGTTTCGCCAGTTTAACCACTGATGAGCCAGGCCCTCCCATTAATTTTTCATTGCAGTAAGAGTAATAGATATTGTTTAAAAGAATCATATGCGTCTAACATATATTTTAATAAATAATATGATATTAAGGTGTTTATTATTATTATCCCTAGTACACGTGGTATAGGCCATAGTAATCATGGTGGGTACAAGTTGGTGACTGCTTTTACTGTAAGTGCACTATATGTCTACATATGTGAAAAACAGTTCGACTTTTGCACTTAACAAGCGTTTCAGAACCCAGTTTGGTTACAATGCACTCGCTGGTGAGGTTGGACTTTTGAAAGAATCGGAGGCCATTGAAGCTTTTTTTTTTTCAATCAGAAAAAAGTGTCAAATGCGGGATTTGAACCCGGGTCGTAGCGGTCTAAAACCAACCGATTCTACTGACCCCATGTAATATGAAGGTAAAATTATGAAAGGTGTTTAAAAACTACAAAACTTTTCCCACAATGTTTTTTTTTAAATTTTTAATTTTAAAATACAAGCCTTCAAGAGTTAATCGGGTTTCAAACTGGACTTAATATTTAAATATTTCGAATTTTTAGTTTTAAATTTCAGTTTTGTAAATATCCACGCTGCGTACAACATATACTGTAAACACTTGTTGTAAGAATCAGTTGATGTTTTAATTAAGCCTGTTGAAGAGCGATTATCACTTGGAAAAAAGTTGTATAATATAAAAGAAACCTATGGTGAGAAATCCTTGTAAGTTTTTAAATAATGAATATACAGTTAAACCTGCCTATAGCGCCTCCCTCTCTATATCGCCCGATTTTAAATACGTAGTACGATGCGATTTATATTAAAAGTGACCTGTCTATAGCATTCCCTCTCTATAGCACCCTTATTTAAATATGTAGTACGATGCTATTAACATTAAAAGTGACTTGTCTATAGCATTCCCTCTCTATAGCGCCCTATTTTAAATATGTAGTACGATGCGATTTACATTAAAAGTGACTTGTCTATAGCATTCCCACTCTATAACACCCTATTTTGATGAGTCCCAAGAGGGGGCGTTATAGACAGGTTTAACTGTATATCAAAGTTAACATTACTGGGAAAACCTACCTCTCTCTAACAATTCTCTATTATTTCACATCTCTCTCCAATCTATATTAGCTTAGAGATATATACATGTCCAACACCACAGATTATCAAATCACAGATTATTATTAATAAAGAATAAAAAATTATTGATACAGTTAAACCTGTCTATAGCGCCCCCTCTTGGGACTCACCAAAATAAGGTGCTATAAACAGGTCACTTTTAATGTAAATCGCATCGTACTATGTATTTAAAATCGGACGCTATAGAGAGGGAGGCGCTATTTAGAGGGGACACTATTGACAGGTATAACTGTATAATATCCAACAGTGTTTAATATATAAATAAAATTGCTATTGATTGATACGGTATTTTAAAAAAAACTACAACAAACTATAGAAGAGAAATTAGGTATAAAAGATTCTTCTCAGTAAGATATGTAGCGATTTAATAAATTGAAAGAAGACAAGTTTCTTTAATTAAGTCTTCTTTCAATTTATTAAATCGCTACATAGAAGAAAAATTGTTAATATTATAAAATTCCTTCGGTAAAATTATATATAAAAGACAATTCTCTGAGGGAAGAGTTTTTTTTTTTTAAATCATGACAATACAAGTTTTTGGGTGTAACAGCCTACAGGTATTACTTGTCGAAGTTCTGTTAGACGCAACGAAAGCTTGTATTGTCATGATTTAAAAAAGAAATTCTTCCCTCAGCGATTCTTCTTTCATTTAGAAAAGAAATACTTACAATTCCAACGGTCACCAAACTTAACAGAAGTAGACAGCTTAGAAACATCTTCATATCACTATCTTTGTAAATGTTTGAAATTTATCTTATCCCTGATGGGAATTAGAACGGCTGTTGGATAGAGAAAAGTCTGGTGGAAAAGTGTCAGGTTATCATGTAAGTTTGATTGGTTTGGATACGAAAGTGTGAAGCGTTTAAGGACTGTATAGGGAACCAGGTGTACTCCCCGGGTGGTGTGTGTTGTTGGGAACATATACACCTATCCCCCGATTTACACGGTACTTTTTTTTACACGTTTTCGCTTTTACACGGTTTTCCAAATAAGTTTGTTTTTTGTTTTTAATAGCACTATACTAAATGCTACTGTGATTGAACACATGCGCTGTGTACACATCTCACGAGGAATCCCGAGCTTATGTGCTGACTACATATTTTAACCTGTCAATGCATTTATTTTTATTTCTGTGTACACCTATCCCCCGATTTACACGTTTTTCTCAGGAACGTATCTACCGTGTAAATCGTGTACTCGTGTAATCGTGTACATATGAAAAAAAATAAATAAATAAAAAGATCAGTTGTTGATATTAAAAACAAAGTAGACATATTCTGACCGTTTGTGAATGGCTTTTCTTCATTTATCAAGAAATTGGGTTGGCCAAATATCAGAGAACAGGTTAAATCAACGTTTAGTTGATCTCTATTCCACTAGATGGCGCTTTGCCTTCTGAAAAGCAGATGTGCTCCTGGTCAGGATATGCCTACTTTGTTTTTAATACTTTCATAGATTAGTCGAATGCTTGGACCACCAGTGGTAATGTCATCAGGATGTTGAGGGACAATTTGTGAAGTTATGAAGTTATTCACAAACTATTTATTTGGATTTGGTCTTATTAACTTGTGCTCATAATCTACAGTTAAACCTGTCTATAGCGCCCCCTCTTGGGACTTACCCAAATAGGGTGCTATAGACAGGTCACTTTTAATGTAAATCGCATCGTACTACGTATTTAAAATCGGGCGCTATAGAGAGGGAGGCGCTATAGACAGGTTTAACTGTATAATCCAATTTGTACCTTATCATTTTTATAGACTTCAATGGACCTTAGAAGTTATACACACACTATTTATTTATTTGGATTTATTCTTATTACCTTGTTTTTATAATCTATAATCCAAATTGTGCCTTATCATTTTATTGACGTCAATGGACCCAATAAATTATGCACACTATTTATTTATTTGGATTTGGTCTTATTACCTTGTGTTTATAATCTACAGTTAAACCTGTCTATAGCGCCCCCTCTAAATAGCGCCTCCCTCTCTATAGCGCCCGATATTAAATACTTAGTACGATGCGATTTACATTAAAAGTGAGATGTCTATAGCACCCCCTCTCTATAGCACCCTATTTTGGTGAGTCACAAGAGGGGGCGCTATAGACAGGTTTAACTGTAGATTATAAACACAAGGTAAAAAGACCAAATCCAAATAAATAAATAGTGTGTGCATAACTTCTCGGGTCCACTGAAGTCTATAAAAATTATACGGCACAATTTGGATTATGCAGTTAACCTGTCTATAGCGTCTCCCTCTCTATAGCGCCCGATTTTGAATACGTAGTACGATGCGATTTACACAAAAATTGACCTGTCTATAGCACCTCCTCTCTATAGCACCCTATTTTGGTGAGTCCTAAGATGGGGCGCTATAGACAGGTTTAACTGTATAATACAAATTGTGTCTTATCATTTTTATAGACTTCAGTGGACCCAAGAAGTTATGCACACACTATTTATTTATTTGGATTTGGTCTTTTTACCTTGTGTTTATAATCTATAATCCAAATTGTGTCTTATCATTTTTATAGACTTCAGTGGACCCAAGAATTTATGCACACACTATTTATTTATTTGGATTTGGTCTTTTTACCTTGTGTTTATAATCTATAATCCAAATTGTGCCTTATCATTTTTATAGACTTCAATGGACCTAAAAGTTATACACACTATTTATTCATTTGGATTTGACCTTTTTACCTTGTGTTTATAATCTATAATCCAAATGTGTCTTATTAAAACAAATGTTTATATAGATTTATTTTGTTTCACCGACATAACCATGGTTTTCTACCTATTTCTAACCATTAATTTTAGTTTCCTAGAGAACAAATTAATATGAACTTCAAAAACTCAATAGAAATCAACAAACAGCTTTATCAAGACTAAGAAATGGCCATATAAAAACCTTAAAATTTCAAAATGGACAAAAAGCCTTCAATAACTGCTTGAAATGCAATAGTACGGAAGCTTCTCCGGAACATATCATGCTCAGAACTGACAATAGAGGACCTATTTTCCAGGCCTATAACTACCATCACAAAATTGGAGAGGAGTGGACTTCAGGAATTGGTTTAACTATAGAGATAAGCACCACCACCACAAATTAATATAATGGTCATTTTGACTTTCAAACAGCGTAAAGATGCTAAATAATGCCAAACACTAGGTGCGTATTGAGTTAATTGTTAATTCGTGTAGAAATGGGCATTTTACACTATGGTATCAAGAAGTTATAAACTCTCTTTACCAGTTGTAGATCTCCAGTTTAACCCACCAGACTGATCTTCTGTCGTATTCAGGACTCTCTCAAGGTGGGGATGTCTTCCTTGCTGAAGAAATTAGTACACATACACAACTATAGTTAAACCTGTCTATAGCGCCCCATCTTAGGACTCACCAAAATAAGGTGCTATGGAGAGGAGATGCTATAGACAGGTCACTTTTAATGTAAATCGCATCGTACTATGTATTTAAAATCGGGCGCTATAGAGAGGAAGGCGCTATTTATAGGGGGTGCTATAGACAGATTTAACTGTATATATATGGTAATTTAAACCAACAACCCTATATTGTATAATACTTATAACAAGATTGTCAGGTTATATATAGAAACACATCTATAAATAATTATATGCATGATTGACATGTGTCATTGCATCACCATATGTAATGTACTTTGTACAAACTGAGGATAAATAAATAAAACTATGTAATAGATTAAGAGCTGAGTTAAAGCAAGATTGAGAAGTTCAGAAACGTCTAAAATCGAGAGAGAAATCCAACAACCCTGGCAAGTCGTTGCCATCGAGGTCAAAGGGTGCAGAATGCCGCAGACGTTCAAAGTCCAACCCCCCCCCCCTCCTCGGGAATTGTATATAAAAAACCTCGGTTTTAGCCGAACGCAGACAGTCACTTCACCGTCGGCGTGAGCCCTTGCTGGTTGCAGCCAGGACCACTTCATCGACCATGTAAAACAGTAAGATCTCTTTAAATCTCCATCTTGCTCTTAGCTCGACTCCTATCTGTTCATGGAACTTTCCTACTACAGCTGTGTCTCTTCGTTTTTTGGTGTGTGGACATTCCCAAGCTTTCCACTCTGCCTCGACCACGACTGCCTGTACTCTGTGAAAACTGTTAAAGGTCTTCCAAAGTGCAGAGAGGTACTGGAAAACTCTCCACGCCCTGACTGTCCCTCTCGGTTACTACAGGTTTGACCCTCGGTTACCACATATATATTCCCCTACATTTTATCTACCCTTTATTTACTATTTTATTATATATTTTTTCACCTTTGTAACAATTAATTAGAAGAATCAATATTATTGTTTAAATTGTCAAATTGTCTACTGCTGTATTGTATATTCTGATCTACAGTTCTATAGGCAGAATTGTAACAACCCATAGTTATGTACAGAGAGTACAATGCTGAGACAATGGAACCTAATGGAGATCGTTTAAACCACTTGAGGAATAAGCAACAACAACAACAGGTACACAGAGTCTTTTCTCGATTTACCGGGGAGTATGGATATAACAGAGCCATTTAGATCTCAGTTAGTAAATTTATTTAGTTGTTAGTAAAGTCTGTATTTTTTTGGAAGAAGGAATAAAAACTAAAGGATCTCATCGCTATTAGATTTTATTTCTTCTTATTCTTCTTCATAGAATACTCCAATGGACCCCGATACTTGCAAAAGTCTAACCCCACCAGCGAGTGATAGTAACCAAACGGGGCTCTGGCATATTTGTAAGTGCAAAGTCGAACTGCTTTTCACATGTGTAGAGATGTGGTGCACTTACAGTAAAAGAAGTTACCTACTTCTACCCACCATGATTATCATGGCCTGTACTACGTGTACTAGGGATAAGCAAAAGAAAAAAAAAGATTTTTTAATTCGAATTGATAACTGGTGATTCCACATCTTGTAATATAGTTTTTTGAGTAAAAATACAGAATGGTTGATAAACTTTCAATATTTTTTCTGTAAATTGGAAGTCGCGTCAGTAACGATGTGGTTTTTACTTCTACTGAGCTATGATCTTCCCTCATATGACGTAACCAAATTTATATAACATCTGTGTCAAAAATAGTACGAAAGGCGAATTTGTACTGAAATCATAGGGTTATTTGTTGAACAACATTTGAAAAATATCCCGTATGTGTTTCTTTTGAACGAAAAATCGAAATTTATTTAAGGAGAAATAACAATTATTTCTAACCTTAGGGATGAAGTATGAAAGGATGAATTGTGAAGGGTAATGATGAACGGAAAAATAAAGTGTCCAGGGATGGGAAAAAAGGCTTCTCCTGAAGTGAAACTAAATGTTGCTGATGGTTCGCGTCGTCTATATATATTGTATTAATTATAGATACCTTTCTCAAATCAAGAATGAATGTTCTGAAAAACGAAGCAAATAATACTTTCTTAAGCCTTTTTCCCCAAGAAATTCCTAAATACTTTCGTTCAAATTTTTATAACACACAATTTGTTTCAAACCACGGAAATTTCAAAAGTTTTTTAAATAGGATAAAGGCAGTGGAGGATTCAAGTTGTTTTGTGGTATTGAGGAACAAACCTCAAGACATCTACTGATCAAATGCCCAGCATTTCAAGATTATAGAATGAAGAATGAACTAGTTGTTTGTGAACTTAACGATTTGATTTCTGATAAAAAATCATATTTAAAGTTTAATTCATTTTGTAAATACATTCTAAACTTTCTACAAAATCTGGATCTCTAATGTTTTCATGTGTTGAATAATGTAAATAACTTATGTAAATAAACTTTTCTCCTTGTTTGGCGTAAGTATCCCTGGCGGGCTATAGCGCTTTGGAAATAAAATAATTGATAATTGATATATAATGTATTAACAAATATCGATTAATTGTTGATTTTAATTATTTATGAATTAGCTAAATTCAGTTACACAATCAGAAGATGCCTTTTTCTTAATTTATCCAACTGATCCAAGTGAAATTTCACTATTTTACTGTTTTTCACAAAGTTTGGTATTCGCACGTCCTTGGGGCCTAAATACCTGTTTCATGATTTTTCAGGATGGCCCAAAGACCAGATTTTTTGGTCGTTTAGGTATAGCTTGCACCACTCTCATGAGGGTTAACAGCCTGAATCGCGATGTAGTTAGCTTTTCTTGATTAATCAAGAAAAGGTATTTGTCCAATTGTGGAATAATTAAAACCAACGATTAGTTGATATTTTTTCCGATAGATGACGCATCAATAACCAACTTTTAGTTGAACAATCAGGAGATACCTTTTTTCTTAAAGTATAATATCTATAAAGAATAATTTTTAACGCCTTGCCAAATGTTTTAATTTTTGTTTGCTCCTGACAAAGAAAAAAGCTTTTTATCGAAACGTCGAAGTAATAAAAAGATTTACTGGCCGAAGTATCTTCAATTTGAAGAACTATGAACGCCGGCCAGGCAGCCTCTATCTTTATGTTAATCTGTAGTTTAAAATTATTTAAAAAATTTGTGTTGAAATTGTCTTACATTTCAACGGCTTAAGAGGCCATGTAGATAGTATTTTAGACTGAAATAAGTAGAATTCTTCTCTATCATTTAGAAAAGAAATACTTACAATTCCAACGGTCACCAAACTTAACAGAAGTAGACAGCTTAGAAACATCTTCATGTCACTATCTTTGTAAATGTTTGAAATTTATCTTATCCCTGATGGGAATTAGAACGGCTGTTGGATAGAGAAAGGTCTGGTGGAAAAGTGTCAGGTTATCGTGTGAGTTTGGGTGGTTTGGGTACGCAAGTGTGAAGCGTTTAGGGACTGTATAGGGGACCAGTTGTACTCCCCGGGTGGTGCATGCTGTTGGGAACATATACACCTATCCCCCGATTTACACGGTACTTTTTTACACGTTTTCGCTTTTACAACGGTTTTCCAAATAAGTTTTTTTTTTGTTTTTATCGCACTATACTAAATGCTACTGTGATTGAACACATGCGCTGTGTACACATCTCACGATAAATCCCGAGCTTATGTGCTGACTACATATTTTAACCTGTCAATGCATTTTATTTTTATTTCTGTGTACACCTATCCCCCGATTTACACGTTTTTCTCAGGAACTTATCTACCATGTAAATAGGGGGATAGGTGTACTCTCATATGAAAAAAAAATACAAAAGAAAACGATCAGTTGTTGATATTAAAAACAAAGTAGGCATATCCTGATCATTCGTGGATGGTTTTTCTTGATTTATCAAGAAATTGGGTTGGCCAAATATCAGGAAACAGGCTATATCAATGTTTAGTTGATTTCTATTCCACCAGATGGCGCTTTGCCTTCTGAAAAGTAGATGTGCTCCTGGTCAGGATATGCCTACTTTGTTTTTTAATACTTTCATAGATTAGTCGAATAGAAGGATGTGTGGACCACCAGTGGTAATGTCAGCAGGATGTTGAGGGACAATTTGTGAAGTTATGAAGTTATTCACAAACACACTATTTATTTGGATTTGGTCTTATTAACTTGTGCTTATAATCTACAGTTAAACCTGTCTATAGCGCCCCCTCTTGGGATTCACCAAAATAGGGTGCTATAGACAGATCACTTTTAATGTAAATCGCATCGTACTACGTATTTAAAATCGGGCGCTATAGAGAGGGAGGCGCTATAGACAGGTTTAACTGTATAATCCAATTTGTACCTTATCATTTTTATAGACTTCAATGGACCTTAGAAGTTATGCATACACTATTTATTTATTTGGATTTGGTCTTATTACCTTGTGCTTATAATCTACAGTTAAACCTGTCTATAGCGCCCCCTCTTGGGACTTACCAAAATAGGGTGCTATAGATAGGGGGTACTATAGATAGGTCACTTTTAATGTGAATCGCATCGTACTACGTATTTAAAATCGGGCGCTATAGAGAGGGAGACGCTATAGACAGATTTAACTGTATAATCCAAATTGTACCTTATCATTTTTATAGACTTCAATGGACCCAAGAAGTTATTCACACACTATTTATTTATTTGAATTTGGTCTTATTACCTTGTGCTTATAATATACAGTTAAACCTGTCTATAGCGCCCCCTCTTGGGACTCACCAAATAAGGGTACAATAGAGAGGGGGTGCTATAGCCAGATCACTTTTAATGTAAATCGCATCGTACTAAGTATTTAATATCGGGCGCTATAGATAGGGAGGCGCTAATTAGAGGGGGCGCTATAGACAGGTTTAACTGTATAATCTAAATAATGTCTTATCATTTTTATAGAATTCCGTGGACCCAAGAAGTTATGCATACACTATTTATTTATTTGGATTTGGTCTTTTAACCTTGTGTTTATAATCTATAATCCAAATTGTGTCTTATGAAAACAATTATTTATATAGATTTGTTTTGTTCCATCGCCTTAACCATGGTTTTCTACCTATTTCTAACCATTAATTTTAGTTTCCTAGAGAACAATTTAACAAGAACTTCAAAAATCCAATAGAAATCAACAAACAGCTTTAGCAAGACTAAGAAGTAGCCATATAAAAACCTTTAAATTTCAAAATGGACAAAAAACCTTCAATAACTGCTTGAAATGCAATAGTGCGGAAACTTCTCCGGAACATATCATGCTCATAACTGACAATAGAGGACCTATTTTCCAGGCCTATAACTACCATCGCAAAATTGGAGAGGAGTGGACTTCAGGAATTGGTTTAACCACGGAGATATGCACCACCACCACAAATAAATATACTGGTCATTTTGACCTTCGAACAGCGAAAGGATGCTAAATAATGCCAAACACCTGGTGCGTATTGAGTTAATTGTAAATATGTGTAGAAATGAGCATGTTACACTATGGTATCAAGAAGTTACAAACTCTCTTTACCAGTTGTAGATCTCCAGTTTAACCCACCAGACTGATCTACTGTCGTATTCAGAACTCTCTCAAGTTGGGGATGTCTTCCTTGCTGAAGAAATTTGTACACATACACAACTACAGTTAAACCCTCTTAGGACTCACCAAAATAGGGTGCTATAGAGAGGAGGTGCTATAGACAGGTCACTTTTAATGTAAATCGCATCGTACTACGTATTTAAAATTGGACGCTATATCCAAATTGTACCTTATCATTTTTATAGACTTCAATGGACCCAAGAAGTTATGCACACTATTTATTTATTTGGAATTGGTCTTATTACCTGGTGTTTATAATCTACAGTTAAACCTGTCTATAGCGCCCCCTCTTGGGACTCACCAAAATAGGGCGCTATTTAGAGGGGGCGCTATAGACAGATTTAACTGTATATATATCCCCCTACATTTTATCTACCCTTTATTAAATATCTTATTATATATTCTCCACCTTTGTAACAATTGATTAGAAGAATCAATAAAAGGGATTAAATTGTCAAAATTGTCTACTATCGTATTGTACATTCTGCTCTACAGTTCCATAGGCAGAATTGTAACAACCCATAGTTATGTACAGAGAGTACAATGATGAGACAATGGAACCTAATAGAGATCGTTTAAACCACTTGAGGAATAAGCAGCAACAACATGTACAGAGAGTACAATGATGAGACAATGGAACCTAATGGAGATCGTTTAAACCAATTGAGGAATAAGCAACAACAACATGTACAGAGAGTACAATGATGAGACAATGGAACCTAATGGAGATCGTTTAAACCACTTGGAGGAATAAGCAACAACAACATGTACAGAGAGTACAATGCTGAGACAATGGAACCTAATGGAGATCGTTTAAACCACTTGGAGGAATGAGCAACAACAACATGTACAGAGAGTACAATGCTGAGACAATGGAACCTAATAGAGATCGTTTAAACCAATTGGAGGAATAAGCAACAACAACATGTACAGAGAGTACAATGCTGAGACAATGGAACCTAATGGAGATCGTTTAAACCACTTGGAGGAATAAGCAACAACAACATGTACAGAGAGTACAATGATGAGACAATGGAACCTAATGGACATCGTTTAAACCACTTGGAGGAATAAGCAACAACAACATGTACAGAGAGTACAATGATGAGACAATGGAACCTAATGGACATCGTTTAAACCACTTGAGGAATAAGCAACAACAACATGTACAGAGAGTACAATGATGAGACAATGGAACCTAATGGAGATCGTTTAAACCACTTGGAGGAATAAGCAACAACAACATGTACAGAGAGTACAATGATGAGACAATGGAACCTAATGGACATCGTTTAAACCACTTGAGGAATAAGCAACAACAACATATACAGAGAGTACAATGATGAGACAATGGAACCTAATGGAGATCGTTTAAACCACTTGGAGGAATAAGCAACAACAACATGTACAGAGAGTACAATGATGAGACAATGGAACCTAATGGACATCGTTTAAACCACTTGAGGAATAAGCAACAACAACATATACAGAGAGTACAATGATGAGACAATGGAACCTAATGGAGATCGTTTAAACCACTTGGAGGAATAAGCAACAACAACATGTACAGAGAGTACAATGATGAGACAATGGAACCTAATGGACATCGTTTAAACCACTTGGAGGAATAAGCAACAACAACATGTACAGAGAGTACAATGATGAGACAATGGAACCTAATGGACATCGTTTAAACCACTTGAGGAATAAGCAACAACAACATGTACAGAGAGTACAATGATGAGACAATGGAACCTAATGGAGATCGTTTAAACCACTTGGAGGAATAAGCAACAACAACATGTACAGAGAGTACAATGATGAGACAATGGAACCTAATGGAGATCGTTTAAACCACTTGGAGGAATAAGCAACAACAATATGTACAGAGAGTACAATGATGAGACAATGGAACCTAATGGAGATCGTTTAAACCACTTGGAGGAATAAGCAACAACAACATGTACAGAGAGTACAATGCTGAGACAATGGAACCTAATGGAGATCGTTTAAACCAATTGGAGGAATAAGCAACAACAACATGTACAGAGAGTACAATGCTGAGACAATGGAACCTAATGGAGATCGTTTAAACGAATTGAGGAATGAGCAACAACAACATGTACAGAGAGTACAATGCTGAGACATTGGAACCTAATGGAGATCGTTTAAACCACTTGGAGAAATAAGCAACAACAACATGTACAGAGAGTCTTCTCCCGATTTACCGGGGAGTGTGGATATAACGGGGCCATTTAGGTCTCAGTTAGTAAATTTATTTTGTTGGTAGTAAAGTCTGCATTTTTTTGGAAGAAGGAATAAAAACTAAAGGATCTCATCGCTATTAGATTTTATTTCTTCTTATTCTTATTCATAGAATGCTCCAATGGCCCCCGATTCTTGCAAAAGTCTAACCCCACCAGCGAGTGCAAGTAACCAAACGGGGCTCTGGCATATTTGTAAGTGCAAAGTCGAACTGCTTTTCACATGTGTAGACATGTGGTACACTTACAGTAAAAGCAATCGCCTACTTCTACCCACCATGATTATCATGGCCTGTACTACGTGTACTAGGGATAAGCAAAAGAAAAAAAAAAGAGGATTTCTTCTTCGAATTGATAACTGGTGATTCCACATCTGGTAATAGTATATAGTTACTTGAGTAAAAATACAGAATGGTTGAATAAACATTCTATTATATTTTCCTGTAAATTGGAAGTCGTCAGTAACGATGTGGTTTTTCCTTCTACTGAGCCATTATCTTTCCTCATATAACGTAACCAAATCTGTATAAAATCTGTGTCAAAAATAGTACGAAAGGTGAAATTGTACTGAAATCATAGGGTTATTTGTTGAACAACATTTGAAAATTATCCCGCATGTGTTTCTTTTGAACGAAAAATCGAAATTTATTCAAAGGAGAAATAACGATTATTTCTAACCTTAGAGATGAAGTATGAAAGGATGAATTGTGAAGTGTAATGATGAATGGAAAAATTAAGTGTCCAGGGATGGGAAAAAAGGCATCTCCTGAAGTGAAACTAAATGTTGCTGATGGTTTGCGTCGTCTATATATATTGTATTATTTATAGATACCTTTCTCAAATCAAGAATGAATGTTCTGAAAAACGAAGCAAATAATACTTTCTTAAGCTTTTTTCCCCAAGAAATTCCTAAATACTTTCGTTCAAATTTTTATAACACACAATTTGTTACAAACCACGGAAACTTTAAAAGTTTTTTAAATATAATAAAGGCAGTGGAGGATTCAAGTTGTTTTTGTGGTATTGAGGAACAAACCTCAAGACATCTACTAATCGAATGCCCAGCATTTCAAGATTATAGAATGAAGAATGAACTAGTTGTTTGTGAACTTAACGATTTGATATCCAATAAAAATCATATTTAAAGTTTAATTTATTTTGTAAATACATTCTAAACTTTCTACAAAATCTGGATTCTAATGTTTTCATGTGTTGAATAATGTAAATAACTTATGTAAATAAACTTTTCTCCTTGTTTGGCGCAAGTATCCCTTGCAGGATATAGCGCTTTGGAAATAAAATAATTGATAATTGATATATAATGTATTAACAAATATCGATTAATTGTTGATTTTAATTATTTATGAATTATCTAAATATATTTACACAATCAGGAAATGCCTTTTTCTTAATTTATCCAACTGATCCAAGTGAAATTTCACTATTTTACTGTTTTCACAAAGTTTGGTGTTCGCACGTCCTTGGGGCCTAAATACCAGTTTCATGATATTTCAGGATGCCCCAAAGAATAGATTTATTGGTCGTTTAAGTATAACTTGCACCACGCTCATGAGGGCCAACAGCCAAAATGCGATGTAGTTAACCTTTCTTGATTAATAAAGAAAAGTTATTTGTCTAATTATGGAATAATTAAAACCAACGATTAGTTGATATTTTTTCCGATAGATGACGCAATAATCACCAACTTTTAGTTGAACAATCAAGAGATTCCTTTTTCTTAAAGTATAATATCTATAAAGAATAATATTTAACGCCTTGCCAAATGTTTTAATTTTTGTTTGCTCCTGACAAGGACAAAAGCTTTTTATCGAAACGTCGAAGTAATAAAAAGATTTACTGGCCGAAGTATCTTTAATATAAAGAACTACGAATGTCGGCCAGGAAGCCTCTATCTTTATGTTAATCTGTAGTTTAAAATTATTTAAAAAAATTTGTGTTAAAATTGTCTTACATTTCAACGGTTTATGAGCCGATGTATATGGTATTTTAGATTGAAATAAATAGCATTCTTCTCTATCAAATACACATAGAGTATGTTTATTTCAATATGTTAAAATAATACTCTGTGGAGCTTCAGAAGGCTTCTACTGACTTGTTGAAAGAGGTAGGTAGTTGTATGGCCATTGGAGTGATGATTGTGGTGGTTGTAGTAGTCTTTGTAATTGTGGTTGTAGTTGACGAACTTATCCCTGGATAGATTGTTTTGGTGGTAGATGTTTTCACTGGGAAAATGATATTGGTTGTTCTAGTAGTCGCTGGAGTAGTGTTATTGGATGTCGTAGTAGTTGTCGTTAGTGTGTTACTAATGGAAGATGTAATACTTGTAGTGATGGTTGTAGTGGTCTCTGGAGTGATGTTGGTGGTTGTGGTGGACGCTGTAGTTGTTGTCGTAGTGATCCCTGGAGATGTAGTATTGGTGGGTGTAGTTTTCGCTGGAGTAGTTGTTTTGGTGGTTAGAGTTGTAATTGGAGTAGTGATATTGGAGTTTGTATTGTTTGTAGCAGTAATGGTTATGGTGGCTATAGCAGTGGTTGTTGTGGTCGTTGTAAGTGTGGTATTGGTAACTCTAGTGTTTGTTGCTGGAGTGATTGGATTGGTGGTTGTCGCTGGTGTGGTTGTATTGATGTTTGCAGTGGTCGCTGGTGTGGTTGTATTGATGCTTGCAGTGGTCGCTGGTGTGGTTGTATTGATGCTTGCAGTGGTCGCTGGTGTGGTTGTATTGATGCTTTCAGTGGTCGCTGGAGTGGTTGTATTGATGCTTGCAGTGGTCGCTGGAGTGGTTGTATTGATGCTTGCAGTGGTCGCTGTAGTAGTTGTATTGATGCTTGCAGTGGTCGCTGGTGTGGTTGTATTGATGCTTGCAGTGGTCGCTGGAGTGGTTGTATTGATGGTTTCAGTGGTCGCTGGTGTGGTTGTATTGATGCTTTCAGTGGTCGCTGGAGTGGTGGTATTGATGCTTGCAGTGGTCGCTGGTGTGGTTGTATTGATGCTTTCAGTGGTCGCTGGAGTGGTGGTATTGATGCTTGCAGTGGTCGCTGGAGTGGTTGTATTGATGCTTGCAGTGGTCGCTGTAGTAGTTGTATTGATGCTTGCAGTGGTCGCTGGTGTGGTTGTATTGATGCTTGCAGTGGTCGCTGGAGTGGTTGTATTGATGCTTGCAGTGGTCGCTGGTGTGGTTGTATTGATGCTTTCAGTGGTCGCTGGAGTAGTTGTATTGATGCTTGCAGTGGTCGCTGGAGTGGTTGTATTGATGCTTTCAGTGGTCGCTGGAGTAGTTGTATTGATGCTTGCAGTGGTCGCTGGAGTGGTTGTATTGATGCTTGTAGTGGTCGCTGGAGTAGTTGTATTGATGCTTGCAGTGGTCGCTGTAGTAGTTGTATTGATGCATGCAGTGGTCGCTGTAGTAGTTGTATTGATGCTTGCAGTGGTCGCTGGTGTGGTTGTATTGATGGTTTCAGTGGTCGCTGGAGTGGTTGTATTGATGCTCGCAGTGGTCGCTGGAGTAGTTGTATTGATGCTTGCAGTGGTCGCTGGAGTGGTTGTATTGATGCTTGCAGTGGTCGCTGTAGTAGTTGTATTGATGCTTGCAGTGGTCGCTGGTGTGATTGTATTGATGTTTGCAGTGGTCGCTGTAGTAGTTGTATTGATGCTTGTAGTGGTCGCTGGTGTGGTTGTATTGATGCTTGCAGTGGTCGCTGGAATGGTGGTATTGATGCCTGCAGTGGTCACTGGTGTGGTTGTATTGATGCTTGCAGTGGTCTCTGTAGTAGTTGTATTGATGCATGCAGTGGTCGCTGTAGTAGTTGTATTGATGCTTGCAGTGGTCGCTGGTGTGGTTGTATTGATGGTTTCAGTGGTCGCTGGAGTGGTTGTATTGATGCTCGCAGTGGTCGCTGGAGTAGTTGTATTGATGCTTGCAGTGGTCGCTGGTGTGGTTGTATTGATGCTTGCAGTGGTCGCTGGAGTAGTTGCATTGATGCTTTCAGTGGTCGCTGGAGTGGTTATATTGATGCTTGCAGTGGTCGCTGTAGTGGTTGTATTGATGCTTTCAGTGGTCGCTGGAGTAGTTGTATTGATGCTTGCAGTGGTCGCTGGTGTGGTTGTATTGATGCTTGCAGTGGTCGCTGGAGTAGTTGCATTGATGCTTTCAGTGGTCGCTGGAGTGGTTATATTGATGCTTGCAGTGGTCGCTGTAGTGGTTCTATTGATGCTTTCAGTGGTCGCTGGAGTAGTTGTATTGATGCTTGCAGTGGTCGCTGGTGTGGTTGTATTGATGCTTGTAGTGGTCGCTGGAGTGGTTGTATCGATGCTTGTATTGGTCGCTGGAGTAGTTGTATTGATGCTTGCAGTGGTCGCTGGTGTGGTTGTATTGATGTTTGCAGTGGTCGCTGTAGTAGTTGTATTGATGCATGCAGTGGTCGCTGTAGTAGTTGTATTGATGCTTGCAGTGGTCGCTGGTGTGGTTGTATTGATGGTTTCAGTGGTCGCTGGAGTGGTTGTATTGATGCTCGCAGTGGTCGCTGGAGTAGTTGTGTTGATGCTTGCAGTGGTCGCTGGTGTGGTTGTATTGATGCTTGCAGCGGTCGCTGGAGTAGTTGCATTGATGCTTTCAGTGGTCGCTGAAGTGGTTGTATTGATGCTTGCAGTGGTCGCTGGAGTGGTTGTATTGATGCTTGCAGTGGTCGCTGTAGTAGTTGTATTGATGCTTGCAGTGGTCGCTGGTGTGATTGTATTGATGTTTGCAGTGGTCGCTGTAGTAGTTGTATTGATGCTTGTAGTGGTCGCTGGTGTGGTTGTATTGATGCTTGCAGTGGTCGCTGGAGTGGTGGTATTGATGCCTGCAGTGGTCACTGGTGTGGTTGTATTGATGCTTGCAGTGGTCTCTGTAGTAGTTGTATTGATGCATGCAGTGGTCGCTGTAGTAGTTGTATTGATGCTTGCAGTGGTCGCTGGTGTGGTTGTATTGATGGTTTCAGTGGTCGCTGGAGTGGTTGTATTGATGCTCGCAGTGGTCGCTGGAGTAGTTGTATTGATGCTTGCAGTGGTCGCTGGTGTGGTTGTATTGATGCTTGCAGTGGTCGCTGGAGTAGTTGCATTGATGCTTTCAGTGGTCGCTGGAGTGGTTATATTGATGCTTGCAGTGGTCGCTGTAGTGGTTGTATTGATGCTTTCAGTGGTCGCTGGAGTAGTTGTATTGATGCTTGCAGTGGTCGCTGGTGTGGTTGTATTGATGCTTGCAGTGGTCGCTGGAGTAGTTGCATTGATGCTTTCAGTGGTCGCTGGAGTGGTTATATTGATGCTTGCAGTGGTCGCTGTAGTGGTTGTATTGATGCTTTCAGTGGTCGCTGGAGTAGTTGTATTGATGCTTGTAGTGGTCGCTGGAGTGGTTGTATCGATGCTTGTAGTGGTCGCTGGAGTAGTTGTATTGATGCTTGCAGTGGTCGCTGGTGTGGTTGTATTGATGTTTGCAGTGGTCGCTGTAGTAGTTGTATTGATGCTTGTAGTGGTCGCTGGAGTGCTTGTATCGATGCTTGCAGTGGTCGCTGGAGTGGTTGTATTGATGCTTTCAGTGGTCGCTGGAGTAGTTGTATTGATGCTTGCAGTGGTCGCTGGAGTAGTTGTATTGATGCTTGTAGTGGTCGCTGGAGTGGTTGTATTGATGCTTGTAGTGGTCGCTGGAGTGGTTGTATCGATGCTTGTAGTGGTCGCTGGAGTGGTGGTAAGGCTGTTGTTGGCTACACATTTGTACACTCTGAAGGCCGACCATACAACCTGAAACCAAAACGTAATTAATTTTTGTTCATTTATCTTGGTTTCCAATCAAGTAGAGAATATAATCAGTTAAATATTAGAATGAATTGAGAGAAATCTCTCGTAAAAATAACCTGTATAAGGGCTTTCACCTTCTATCGATGTAAACAACAAATATGCAAGTATATACTGGTATATATTAATTTAAAAGACGCAAACTTTAAGCAAAATTGAGTAGCCTATAACTGGTTAGATTCCGTTTGGTTTGATAGATCTTCCAAATTGTGAATTTTCAATAAAGAGTACCTATAAGTTCCTGCATAATTACCCAGTGTTCAGGTCATGTATATTCACACACATTAAACTGGTATCATTTACATATTTACATTTTCTACATATTTGCATAGTCAGGGGTTTGTAGCATGCAACTTTCTTGGTGCTCATATTTCATGATCCGTGATTTCTGAAATGCTAAGAATAATTGTAGAGCGGTTTGGCAGGTGAAAGTAGCGAAACCTCTGGGAGGGTTCATACAATGATGAACCAGGCCCTCCCAATATTTTTATTACAAGACTTTATGACCGCGGTAGAGATAGGGTTTTTAAATTAAAATATATATTTCTCCATTCTTCATTGAAGATGAGAAGTTAATGCCTTTATATAATTGATGTTTTATAGAAAATGAAAAAAATTAGACGCGAATGTTTCTTTCATGCATATGTGGCGACCACACTTTGCTTCAGCGAGCGCGAACTGGGACAAAGCTTCACTACACATACGGGCAGTAGTGTGGTGGCCTCACTACGCATGCGCGGGCGGCATCCGGGACTCTAAGCACGCGCGTCGTTCGAACAACAACAAGGCTTGCTTCCAGCGGCCGTTACTTCTTTCCTTTCTATATATTTTGGTGCTTTAAATAAATTTATTCTATATAAAAAAAACTACTGCCCGTATGAGTCCTATTGGAGCGTAGGACGGGTTAAACCAAGTCCGAACGGGAGGGCTCGGACAGCAACCTTGCCATGAACTCTCGGAGACGCCTGTGGGTTGATTGGTCATCCCCATGGAGCCAGACCACAATGGCCGCTCGGTGCATGGAGAATGCATAATTCTTTTGGTACGATGGCTATACGCAGCAAAGGGTATGCTACGCATGCCGGTTTATGGACCGAAATGGGTTGCCATTGCTCCTGGGATGTCCGTATGTGTAGTGAAGCTTTGTCCCAGTTCGCACTCGCTGAAGCAAAGTGTGGTCGCAACACATATATCAAACTTCTACTGTCCTTACTGCGATGAAAAATATTGAGAGGGATTTGCTTATCAGTGGTGAACCCTCCCAGAGAATTCGCCAATTTTTAATCTACCAGACCGCTTTTCTATAGCTCCAATACTGTATTTGGATCATACTGCTTATTATATGCTACACTGAAGGGTGGAATCTCAGAAATTCAATCAAACTATGAACATAAGCTTTTAAGAACTTTTGGATATAGGTTTTTGGAAATATATATATATGGCGCGTTACTGTTTTATATTAATGTCTTATTGTGTTTTGAGATTTTTCTAGCAATGTTAAACATATAGATAAAGAATTCTTCCTGGATTGAATTTAGACGATAAAATCATGGCGAAGGAAGACGAGTTTCTTTTATTGATGCATTAGAGCAAGCTTTCGGGTAAAAGCCCTTCAACAGGCAAGATAAAAACGACACTATGTTTTGTATCTTGCCTGTTGAAGGGCTTTTGCCCGAAAGCTTGCTCTAATGCATCAATAAAAGAAACTCGTCTTCCTTCGCCATGTTTTTATCGTCTAAATGTTAAACATATACATATGGTTAGAATTTCACCACATTGTTAGACTTTATGATATTGTTAAGACTTTCACATCAATGTTAATCTTTCATTCAAAATTTATCAACTCCCATGCAATGTCTACTTTTGAGGAAACATCATATTGTAGCAAAGTATTTTTTGAAAAAATAGTACAAATGTGATATTGTACTGGGATAAGATGCATAAATTAAGAAAAAGAAATCTCCTTATCGCGCAACTGAAATTTGCTGATATCGCAAGCATGATTAATCAAAAATGGATATTTGACCAATTCTGGAATAATTAAAAATCAACGAGAATAGTTGATATTTATTCCGATAGATGACGCAAGCCATCAGAAACTTTCAGTTTCACGATAAGAAGATGCCTTTTTCTTAAAGTATTTTTTATTTTATTAACAGAATATCATTTTTTTATGTTTATATTTTGATACTCATTAAAATTCCCTCATTGTTTATCTTTTGTTTATCATTCTTAGTTTGTTCTTGTCTTAAATAAATTGCTGTGTCATCTTGGAGTTTGTCTTGGGTTCATATCCCATCCTCGTGGATCGTGGATCGGGGTTCGATTCCCCGCTAGGGAGTTTTTTTCTGGGCTAGAAATTCATACATTTTGGTTAGTAGCTCGTAAAGCCATATTTTCTCTCTGAAATTTGTCTTTCCTAATTTTCCACGTGGAAATAATTTCAGGGCTATATTAGACTTTCACGACAAAGCAAACATTTTTCTGCAACCATGAGCTCTTATACAATCATTACCTCATGGAAATTGCAAAAGTTAAAAAAAAAAGAATTAAAGCAGTGGAAGACTCGAGTTGTTTTTGTATACATGAGGAACAAACCTCAATGCATCTTTTACTAGATTGTCCTGTTTTTCTAGACTATAGAATCGACAATAATTTAACTGTAACGGATCCAAGTATTTTCATTTCCAGTAAAGAAATGTATATTAAATTTAATACCTTTTGTAGATATATTTCAAATCATATAACAACAAATATATTTTAAGAAACTGCTAATTTATTATTTTGAATTTATATATATTGACAGACATTCATTTCTTTTCTACAAAGTTCTCTGTTTCTCGTTTTTTTCTCTCTCTCTCTATCCTTCTCCTTGTTAATATCTTATGACTATTCTTTACGGGTTAAAATTATTGTAAATATGTATAGACAAATGTAAAGGTATTTCATGTATGACAGTGTAAGTGTCCTTAGAGGGACATAGCGCATTAAATTGAAATAAAAGAATAAATCATTACTTCATAGAAGTGTTAGACTTTCCCCGTCTTATTTTAATCTGAATATTGTAACAAAGTATTTATTAAGAAAAAGGCATCTCCTTATCGTGCAACTGAAATTTGCTGATAGCTTGCGCCATCTATTGGAATAAATATCAACTATTCTTGTTGATTTTTAATTATTCCAGAATTGGCCAAATACCCATTCTTGATTAATCAAGAAAAGTCACCTGTCGAAGGGCTTGACAGCCCGAAAGCTTGTATCGCATACGTTTATTAAAGAAACATTTTTCTCTTCTTTTTTATCATCTAATACAACCATAAAGGAGAAATTTCTTATTAGTTCCTTTCAAGAAAAGTATTTATTATTTTATTAGCAGAGTATTATTTTTATGTTTATATATTGCTATACTCTATACCAGTGATTCTCAACCTTTTTTTTTGTTGCGGCATTATTTTAAAGATTTGAAAATTTGGCGGCACAATTTTAGAATTTCGCGGCACACTTTTGCTAACTTGAATGCAAGAAAATTCAAATTATGTATCAATATTTCTATGCAAAATATAAGTAATATACATCTCTAACATTCAATTTGCTAATTTCGTTATTTTAAAAAGTAAAAAAATGAAAAAGAAAAAAAGAAAAACCAATACAAACGTGAACATAATCATATGACTAAAATTCGGCGGCACATTTTTAGAATTTCGCGGCACACAAAATTACCGCGGAACACTGGTTGAGAATCACTGCTCTATACACTTCTTCCCTCTTTTGTTTATCACTCATAGTTTGTTCTTGCCTGAAATAAATTGTTGTCTCATCCCGAAGTTGGTCTTTCCTAAATTTCCACGTGGCAATATAATGAGAAAAGCAGAACAATTTGATAAGAAGTGATTTTTATGTGAGATATTTAAATTTCTTATATAATGACACTGTTTAAACTGTATATAAGCAAGAAAAGAAGAATCATCTATTTCTTACTTACCAGTTGAATGTCCAATCTTCCAGAATTACAGAAAGCGGAAAGACATTGAACATAAGGATATTTTTATGTTTATAAACAATAAGGACTCATAATTAAAATTTAGGAAATTCTGTAAATATATCTAAGATTTTATCTCTTGGTTAAAAAAAAACTTTAATTGCTAACTATGTATATGTATTTGTATTTGTTTCATTGGTTTTTTCGTTGTTTTTTTGGTTTTCAATTGTTTCTGTGAAATAGTTCTCTGTTTTTGGTGTTGTTTCTTGATGCAAGCATCTTTTGTGGGGATATCTGATTTGATAATAAATTAATATTATATATATATATCTATATAGATAATACCGTAACAGAGTTTTCCATTGTAAAGTCCTGAGCTATCTCCTCCGAAGATTCTGAACTACACATAACGATCTATATACCAAAATTTTCGTTATTTTTTTCTTCGTATGATAGGCCTGTTTTTATTTTCCTAATGTTAACAGTTATTTTTATTTTTTAATTTAATCTATTTTACAATCGTAGATTTTTTGCATTTATCATCATCAACTCCTTTGTTTTAAAATGCGTTCTTTTGTCTTATTACTACAACCAATCGTGATGAAACTTTGGGAAGATGTTTAGTATACTACCGGGATGGTTTCTGGCTAATTACTCTTTAGAAATAACCTTTCGTTGCATTTTTATTTACGATAAAACGTAGATTCTCTCGCAATCAGCGCCCCCTCGCGGCAGAAGTATGGCCTTAAATAGCCTCGCATGAGCTTATTTGTAACGTCAAGTTTAGCCTATAAGTTAGGTACACAGCTTCGTACCCCCGCAACCTAGGTTCGAGGCTCAGCGTGGGTGTTTTTTTTTTTTTTCATTTCTTTTATATTATTGTAGCAAATTATTAAAAATATTATTTTATTTAAAATGTAGGCTTTTTAAAATAAAAATTAACATACACAATTTTTTAATAATATTTGTAACAAACCTAGGTTCGAGGCTCAGCGTGGGTGTCTTTTTTATTTTCGTTTCTTTTATATTATTGTAGAAAGGTCTGTTTTTACAGCATTATTATATTTTGATTGGTTTATTTCAAATATGTTTGTTATGAAGGCTCTATGTAATACTATTTGGAGCACATTTTACATTTTAAACACCTAAGCCCCCCTCTTTTTAATATTGTAGCAAAGTATTAAAAGTATTATTTTATTTTAGATGTTTGCCATGAAACTTTGGGAAGTTGTTTAGTATACTATCAGGACGATTTCTGGCGAATTATTTTAGAATAACATTTATAACAATAATTATAGCGAAATTACGACATAGTGATTATATTCTGTGTTTGTGCATATATTAATATTTAACAGAAAATGTTAGAACGTTCTATTAGAATATCTCGAAAACAAAAAACAATACATATAAACGAGTTCACTGACATTTATTAATGCAGTGATTATAATCAATGATTACAATGAAGGGCTATATTATCGATATATATAAAAAATCACTTTCAAATTTTAACGTAACGTTCCATTCTCAATCCCGTAGGGCTTTAGATCGGCTAAAACATTTTTATCTTTATAAGTGAATATTAACTTTACTGTACTGAATAGTTTAGTATAATGTTAATTTAACATATTACAATTTAGCCACAGCAACGCGTGGCCGGGTTCGCTATTTAAAATATATATTTCTGATTCATTTGATTATGATTATAATTTGTAAGTACTTTGTTATAGTTTTTCATTTAAATAGAGCTCAATTTTTGTGTATGTTTTCTATTTGCAGTATCTTTCCTAATGTCTTTGGCAACGTTTTTTTTTCTCATAAATAGGCTGAGGTTATATTATTTTTCGAATTGTAGATTGAATTATTACTTTTATTCTATAATAATTATCTTTTATAAGTGTTTGTTATAGTTTTTCATTTGAATTTAGCACAAATTTTGTATCTGGTTATCTTTTTTGGCATCTTTTCATCTCTCTTTGGCATCTTTTTTTTCTCATTAATAAGACCTAATCCAAATAATTTAATAGTGTGTGACGTTTCAGCAATTAGACAATTATTTGCATACAATTATTTACATACAAATATATGCATACAATTATATACATACATTTTTCTACATTTTTGCACTCTGCAGTCTAATATGTTGTTAATAATAGGGGTTTTAGACAAATATCAACTGTTGAAATTTGATTTTCCAAAATAGTTGAATTATCGAAAGTGTCGAATTAGTTTGTCATATGATAGGCCGTAGGTCGAGACATCCAAAAAATGGTCGAATTATCGTGTGTTGAATTAATTAGATTATATTGTATATATAAAAATATAGAATTGTTGTTTTTAATGAGGTCTTTTAAATGAATTTATTCCTTTAATATGTTGTCATATCTGCAATTTTTTTCCATTTCCAAAATATTTATTTACACTTTCACCAATGCCTATAGGATCTTTGCGATGGAACAGGTATGGTGTTCTAGCGCATGTGCTCTCATGTCCTTAAAGCACATATACTGACAGTACCCAAAGTTGAACACACTGTATAATGTCTGAAATATATGACTATAAAGAGGGCTCAAGGCCAAACCTTTGCTAAAGAGCCTGTGTTTACGCACAGACGCCTTTATGTTTTTAATGAGGTCTTTTAAATGAATTTATTCCTTTAATATGTTGTCATATCTGCAATTTTTTTTCATTTCCAAAATATTTATTTACACTTTCACCAATGCCTATAGGATCTTTGCGATGGAACAGGTATGGTGTTCTAGCGCATGTGCTCTCATGTCCTTGAAGCACATATACTGACAGTACCCAAAGTTGAACACACTGTATAATGTCTGAAATATATGACTATAAAGAGGGCTCAAGGCCAAACCTTTGCTACAAGAGCCTGTGTTTACGCACAGACGACTTTATGTGACTTTTTCAAGTGTGCGAACTTTGGATAGCATACATGTAAAGTTGAACCCAAGTATATATAAAATGTAGTTTTTAATGAGGTCATTTGAATGAATTCCTATTATAAATCGTCTCCTCTGAAATATAGTTTGTAAATTTATATTCTGATTTATTTTATCCTTTTTTTTCATTTCCAGAATATATATTTACACTTTTCACCAATGCCTAAAGTTTCTCACCTGAAAGAAAAAAAACTCCGCCTTTGCCGGTCCCAAGCCAGGATGAAAAAGGAGGAGGGGGAGCAGTAACAAGCTCACTAAAAAAACCTGGGCTCAGCTGGCCCGGCTGATAGTACCTTGTAAGGGCTCCTAATCCAGGGATACATTCTTTTGGAGCTAAGTCAGTGGCCTGCCACTGAGTAGTGCTCCCAGTCTTGATGACAAAGGCAGACGCATTCTACTTCACCCAATCGTGATGGTTGTTAATTTCAAGCTTTACAAGCTTGACACTCTAATATGATTGAGTGAAGATAAGAAAGGAGAAAAAAATATTTTTTGTATTTTTTTTTGGCAATAATCTATTTTAGTGTAGTCATACTAGCCACGCCTGTGGAAGAACCGAAAGGTTCGAAAGCTTGCAAAAGTATAATAAAAGAGGCTCCTTCGTAAAACTTTAGATTCGTTGTTCGTTTATACTAATTATACGGAGTTTACCTGTAGAATAATCTATTTATTATCAATTAATTTGATTTTGGTCTTTATTTATTATTCCCCTGCTCTATACATACATTTTGTACATTTACAATGTCAGCCATTTTCTCTGTAATACCTTTTTAGCAGTGAAGTTATATTTGAGCAACAAACAATTGTTGAAATTTAAAATGGTCGAATTATCGATAGTGTTGAATTACACTTTGTTATTTGATAGGCTGTAGGTCAAGACAACAAAACATGGTCGAATTATCGAGGTTATATTGTATATATAAAACTAGAAATGTAGTTTTAATGAGGTCCTTGAAATATTTTCATTCCTTTTATATGTTGTCTTATCTGCGATATAGTAGCATTTTTTGCAATTTTATTTGCTGATTTGTGTCATTTTTTCACTCTAAATATATTTATTTAAACTCTTCAACTAATGCCTATAGTTTCTTTCCTGAAATTGCTTAGCAAACATGAGTTGGTTGTATTGTTATGCTTCGGAGATATTTTAATCCTAAGCAGGGTCTTTACGAATGGTACACGTATGGTTACACAGTGCATGTGCTCTCATGTTCTTGAAGTAGTGTAGATGTGTTGTTTGCACTTTTATTTTCTGATTTGTTAGTATTTTTCTTCTTTTTTCATTTTGAATAATTTTTTAGGCATAGGAACCAATGCCTATAGTTTCTCACCTGCGGGCCCTTCGAGTAAACCCGGGGCGTTGCCCGGGTCACTCGGCTAGTATATATATATTATAAATAAAGATGAATGTGATTTCTGTTGTATTTTAGAATTGTTGAGATTATGTTATGGTAATGCAGTCGTAGTTAAAAATCTTGAAATAAAAATAATAATGGTTTGATCAGAGGTTGTTTTAATTGAGCTAAGGAATGTATAAAAGACATAATTTGATAAAAGTACTGCCTGGCTTAAGGCGTAAGAATAAAAAAATGAAAAGCTTATTTACATAATGTACAAATGTTTTGAGCCAGCCATCGGGAAAGAGAGAAAATATCTTTATTTTACGGGGCTGCTAACCAAAATGAATGATTTTTGAGCCCCGATGGACGCATAAAGCGGAATATATACAAAGCATAGTTGGAGGGGCCTGGGGATGGGTGGCCAGGGGTCATCGCCAGGTGAGGCCAGGAGAGCCGGGATGTAGAGGAGGACCGGGGGGGGGGGGGGGGGGGGGAGCAGGGTGGTGATCCGCGGAGTTCAGGGGGTGGCAGAGACGGGTTCAAAGGTGTTGAGCCCAGGGGTGACCGTGGAGAGCAGACAGACCGCAATGATTAAAGTATATGAATTTTTAAGCACAAAAGGTGTAGCAGGCAGACAAGCCGCAATGCACAATGTCAAAGTGTCAAGGTGCTGCACGCAACCAAGGCTGTTCAAAAAGGTTAGATTCCCCAGGCCAGGGAAAATAAAAGAAAGACAGCTGTTGTTCAAATAAGAATATTAGATAAAGCGAGAATGATTCAGCAACTGATGGGAAAATATAGATTATTTTTTTAATTTTTTTTTTTTATTTATTATTATTATTTATTTTTATTTATTTATTTTTTTTGTAAAAATGAATATATTAAAGATTTAGAAAATATTACTGGTGAGGGTACCAGTGCTAAGACGACCAACCAGAAAAGTACACCATAGATTGCATAGCGCGTTCAAATGGGTCGCTGCGTAAGTCGATTTCTCGAGCAGCCCGCGCCGTCGGATCGCCAAACCATTTGCCCTCTGTCCTTGGGTTACAGAGACAGCGTCAGGGGCGATCACATACGCAGGGCAGGTCGCGAAACCGATCTTAAACAGCGGCACAGGCCAAAGTTACGTCTACGAGCAGCCGCCAATGACCGGTGTTAACCATGAGGTGAGGAGTCCGAGTCACTCAAGTGATCGGAATCCTCCGCGCGGACGCGTGGCTTAAGTCTATCAGAGGCCTTTAGGAACTCCAGGCAGGCTCGCCAAGTGCTCCTGTTGAAAATAAAGTCTTTGAGTGACCGCGGAGTGTACCCTAATTCTTTCTGCACAGGTGGAAAGAAGGGGGAATCTAAGGGCATCAAGGCTGCTGCACTCAAGCACGATGTGAGACAGAGTTTCTTCCCTGTCGGCGTCGCAGTAAGGGCAGGAAGGATCGTCGATGACGCCTATCCTGTGGGCGAAACTGTCCGTCCACGTGTGTCCCGTTAGCAGGCCTACCACAATGTGCTCGCTAGGGACGATGTACGCATACCTTTTGTCTAAAAGACTCATTGGAGTAAGGCCAAAGCGGGTGTGGATAGAAGGAGCTAGAGAGAGGAATCTGCTTTCCCATGCTTCACGCGCCCGGCCGTAGATTGCCGATTTTACAAACGATAAAGGAGCGAGTTTGTAACAGCTTGGGTCAGCAGACTCAGCACCCCCGCTTTGCGAGTGTGTCCGCAATGTCATTACCCACGTTCCCACTGTGGCCCTTGATCCATTGTATAGTGCATCTGTTCCCATTGCGATTCAATCGCGAAATCAGTAGCAGAGCTCTGTCGATAAGGTAATTACCAGTCTTAGAGTTCAGAACTGACTTCACGACTGAGAGGTTGTCCAGGAAGAATCCTAAGGTTAGATGATTTGGTAAAGTGGTTGCGTTTTCAAGAGCCTTAACCAATCCAAGGGCTTCCGCCTGAAAGACAGAACAATGAGGGGACAGAACATGAGATTCACGTATTTCAGGTGCACAATCGAGACAAGAGAACCTGTACACGCCGGCGCCAACTCCATCTCTGGTTTTGGAACCATCTGTATAGTATGCCACGTGGAAGAAAAGAGCAGGAATATTACTGGGAGCGGAGTAATAGGGGGGGTAGGGGAGAGGATGTGGAAAGGGAGGAGGCTCGAGTGGAATTTCAGCGTCAACCAATCCATACTTTTTAAGGTATAGCTCAGTTTTAGCCAAGATTTCCAGATCGAGAGGAAGGACTCTAGAGAGGGAGATTAGAGCAGCGTTGCTGGTTGATCTGAAAGCTCTACAAGCTCTCACTAGGAAAGGCCTTTGAGCACTCAGTAGAACATTCAAGGAGCGTTGAGAAAGATTAGGAAACCATACCGCCGAGGCATAGGCAATGGCCGGAACAACCACTTGCAGATACAGAGTTCTCAAGGCGCGGTAACCAAAACCAAAGTTGAGATTAGCGGCTGCGGTCAAACGCGGCAACATGCCGCGGACCTTGGCGCAGACTTCAACTACGTGCTGGTAGAAAGATAGACGTTGATCAAATCTCACTCCCAGCACCTTAATTGAGTCGCACCATTGGATTGGCCGTCCGTGGATAACCAGATCCCGGCGCGGTTCAGGCAGTCTCCCGTGTGGTCTGAGGAGAACCATAGCCTGGCACTTCCCCACGCTGAGTTCCAGTTTATGCAAACTGCACCACCTAGCGATCATATCTATGGTGTGTTGGGCCGCGGGAAGTTGACTAGGTCGGCATCCCGAGACCACCACGACCAGATCATCCGCGTAGGCTTGCGGGAAAACATTATTCCTGTAGTCCAGCGTGAGGAGTCCGTCAAAGACAATATTCCAAAGGAATGGGCCGAGAACTGAACCCTGGGGACATCCTTTGGAAATTCGTCTCGACACAGTACAACCATTCATAGATAGTCTCACAACACGGTTACATAGAAACGAGTTTATCAGGTGATAAATGTTTCTGGGACAGACACTTTTGTGCAACGCTCTCAAGATACTGGAGTGGAGCACGTTGTCAAAAGCGCCTTTAACATCAAAAGAAAGAAGAAGACAAGATTTCCTATTTTTAATCGTCCGGGTTATAGTAGATTTTAGATTTAAGAGTGCGGCTGTAGTAGATCTACAAGGCTTAAATCCGAACTGGTTTGGAGGCGCTTTACACATCCTATCGGCCATCCACGACAGCCTAGCAAGAATTAGACGCTCAAGGATCTTGCCCAAACCAGGCAGCATCGTGATTGGACGGTGTGATGCGAGAAAGTCCTCCCCCACTTCGCTTGGGGACGAGAACGACGTCCCCCAGCTTCCATGTAGATGGAAAGTGGCCAGTGGTTAAACACTTGTTGAAAATACTTAGAAAAAACGTCCGAAAATGTTTAACTAGTTTTACGATAAGAAGAGGTGGCATGCCATCACTACCAGGAGAAGAAGATAAGTTTACCTTATCCGCTGTCAACAACAACTCGTTATCTGTAAACAAAGGGTCGTTATCAGATGACGATGCGATGACTTTGCTTAAATCTTTGTGTTCTAACATGGTATCGGGCGGGACGCGGCCGAAATAGTAATCTAATACGTGATTTAATGTGTCCCGCGGACCTTCAGTGAAGCCGCTACCAACTGGGAGAGCTGAGAGGGGTTTGCGCTTAAAGTTTCCCTTGATGAAACTGTAGATTCCACCCCAAGGGCTGATTTCGCAACGCGAGCAGGCTGCCCTCCATGCTTCTTTCTTAGCCAGTCTCCTCGCACGGCGATATCTTGCCTTCAGTCTTTTGTAAAAGACCTCCAGCACACCCTTAACGACACCGCGTGCCTTTATAAAGGCCCGCTGTGCCTTTTGAGTGGCCCTTTTGAGAGGATTCAAATCAGATTTCCACCAAGAGATGGACTTGAGGTATTTATCACTTCTGGGACGGGATGGAATGGTGTTTAGACATGTGTGAAAAATCTCTTCGCCGAGTAAATTAATTACATCGTCGAGGGAGGATGAGTCACGCACATTTTCTAAAAAAAAGATTAATATTTTCTATTTTTTGGCTGAAATGTTCAAAAACTCTATCCCAGTCAGCGCGACCAAAGCTGAAGTATATTTGGCTAAATTTGTTTAATTTAAATCTGGTGTTGTCCTGTGAAGAGGGAGCGAAATTGAGGTTAAAGACGAGGCGTTTATGGTCAGACAACTCCTGGTACTCAGGATGCCAATCGGTAATGCTATTTACAAGGCCAGCACTACAGCAAGTGACGTCGATGGAAGAAGAGCGGTTGCCCTCCTCCCACGTCACCGCGCCGTGAGTGTTGAGCACATGCAAATAGTTGGCATCAATAAAGTTTTCAACTAGATCTCTCTTAGGTGAGTGATGCCTGAGGAGCAGAGGTTTATCCGACCACCTAAAAGATTCAACATTTAGATCGCCGCAAAAAATGACCTCGTCATAGTTCAGAGAATTAAGGCTATAATTTATCTTATCGAGAAGAGGGGAGGGATCACATGATGGCGGAAGGTAAACATTACAAAGAAGAATACTTTTACCACTCAATTCACACATGACAAACACGACATTAACACTGGACAAATGAGACAAATGGACAAATTTAAGGCTAGGATTTACTACAATGACCATAGCTCCCAACCTAGAGTTTGTAATAGGGCCATAGCAAACTCTGTTAGATGGGATTGGCAGCGATGGGATTTTGCCGCGCGCGGCTGGGAGCTCTTGTAAAAGTAGTAAATCTATGTTCTCCTCACGACAGTCATTCAATACTGAATACAAACAAGGCTGAGAGCGTCTTATATTTATTTGTAGGCACTTGAAAACAATCATTTGACCATCGACTTAATGAACCGATCCTGGGCATCTCGCATGTGCTTGCACATCATGGAGTTGGCATTGTGCTTGTCACCGCACCTGTGACACTTAAGCGCGCTTTTATTTTCACAGGCAGTGGTAAGATGTGCACCTGCACAATTGGCGCACTTGGGCGCATTGGTGCACTTTTTACCATCAGTGTGCGTCCTGTGAGAGAGGCTACCGCAGACACCACATGGGAAGACGCGTTTTCGCCTGAGCGAGCCTGAGGGACAGGAAGTCAACAGTGACGCGGCCGCGTGCAAGGAGAGCTTCCTCGATACCCTTATTGACCTCTATGATAGCGGTGGAAGGCGAACCTTCCTTCCTAATCAATTTAACCAGCTTCAAGCCGCCGCTGTTATTAATTAACTGCGGGGCTATCACAGGGTTTTCCATCAGATCAGACACCAGATCAGATTCAGATTTTTCGACAGGGATGCCGAAAATTGCCAACCTGGGCCTGAATGTCGGGTTTGGTAGGACTTTAAGTCCGTCAATGTTGGCGGTCTTAAATCCGTCCACAAACCGCTTTGATTCTGCAGAATTGGGAAAGTGAAGGACAAGTTTTTTGTCCTTCCCAGTTACCGCCGTCACATCACAACTCTTCAACTGTGGAGTCTTGGCAATTTTGGCTCTGATGGCCTCGAAAGATAAGTTGTCTGAGGCAATTTTTACATGGTTTACACTGTTCTTTAACGTTTGCGCGTAGGTTGAAAGCGCTGGCACTCTAGGGTGTACAGTTGTGGGTTGGTTGGACCTAATATGGATAGTAGAAGTATCTGGTTGGGGGATACTTTTAACGGGGTTAGGAGGAGAGGGAGGGTTGGCCAATCTTTTCCTAAGTTGGATGACCTCATTTTCAACTATTTTTACATTTTTTTTGAAGATTCTCAACACTTCAGTTTGTAAAGCGTTAAAAATACGCCTTACGTCGTCTTTCACTGAGTCAGATAACCCAGTGCGGGTGGTAGCAGGAAGGTTAGAGGCAGCGATATCCGCTACCTCATGAAAATTTTTGTTGAAAAGAGAATCTATCTCTTCCCAGCAGTCAGAGGATGCAGAATGGGTACAGGAAGGAATGGAAGTAGGGGCCTGGGGGATCTTACCTTGGGCAGTCCTATTAATAGGAGCGGAGTCCTCTTCGGCCACGGTCCCAGGACTTGTGGAGGGCTCCAAAGGTGGGAATGGGTCGTCAGCTGACATGGCCCGCGTCTGCATGCGAGTGATGACCATATTGTATCTTGTCTCTTCGTTGTTGTTATGGTAGTCAGTCGTTGTAAAAAAAAATATATATATATATATATTTTTTTTTTTTTTTTAATTTTCTAATTTCTAGGCCAACGGGAGCGCCAATAACTTCTTCAATGAATCGATTCGAATATATAACTTAACTTTTTGAAATATATTGGGTCAAATATGAATTAAATTAAATTAAATAATATATATAAGCTATATATATAAAGAGGCGGGAAAATAACTGACCAACACTGTGCCATCGGGAAAGAACAACAACGAGTTTTTATAGGGGAAGCATGACCTCTGGCGGTCGATTTAACAGAGTATTTGGATCTATGAAATATAAATTTAAATTGAATACTATTTTAATATAACATATATATAATGATACGGTTTAAACTATATATAGGCAAGAAAAGAAGAATACTCTATTTCATACTTACCAGTCGACACGTTGAAGGGTATGGACATGCGCACTTTCCATTTTGAAGCCTAATATCGCATCTGCCACCTAGAAAAATAACACTTTTTACTCATCAATTTGTAGACCACCTCCTCTTCTCCTGTCCAGTTTTTATACTACACAGACTACAGACACTGCTTGGAGTACAATACTTCAGCCCTGCCTCTACTTCCTGACTTACTGCCGGGAAGTACTACAAACTGTAGACCATCTCCTCTTCTCCTGTCCAGTTTTTATACTACACAGACTACAGACACTGCTTGGAGTACAATACTTCAGCCCTGCCTCTACTTCCTGACTTACTGCCGGGAAGTACTACAAACTGTAGACCATCTCCTCTTCTCCTGTCCAGTTTTTATACTACACAGACTACAAACACTACTTGGAGTACAAGACTTCAGTCCTGCCTGCCTGTCACTGCCGGGAAGTACTACAAACTGTAGACCATCCAGTTTTAATACTACACAGGCTACAAACACTACTTGTAGTATAAGACTTCAGTCCTGCCTGCCTGTCACTGCCAGGAAGTACTACAAACTGTAGACCATCTCCTCTTCTCCTGTCCAGTTTTTATACTACACAGGCTACAAACACTACTTGTAGTACAAGACTTCAGTCCTGCCTGCCTGTCACTGCCGGGAAGTACTACAAACTGTAGACCATCTCCTATTCTTCTGTCCAGTTTTAATACTACACAGGCTACAAACACTACTTGTAGTACAAGACTTCAGTCCTGCCTGCCTGTCACTGCCGGGAAGTACTACAAACTGTAGACCATCTCCTATTCTTCTGTCCAGTTTTAATACTACACAGACTACAAACACTACTTGTAGTACAAGACTTCAGTCCTGCCTGCCTGTCACTGCCGGGAAGTACTACAAACTGTAGACCATCCAGTTTTTATACTACACAGGCTACAAACACTACTTGGAATACAAGACTACAGTCCTGCCTGCCTGTCACTGCCGGGAAGTACTACAAACTGTAGACCACCTCCTCTTCTCCTGTCCAGTTTTAATACTACACAGACTACAAACACTACTTGTAGTACAAGACTACAGTCCTGCCTGCCTGTCACTGCCGGGAAGTACTACAAACTGTAGACCATCTCCTCTTCTCCTGTCCAGTTTTAATACTACACAGACTACAAACACTACTTGTAGTACAAGACTACAGTCCTGCCTGCCTGTCACTGCCGGGAAGTACTACAAACTGTAGACCACCTCCTCTTCTCCTGTCCAGTTTTAATACTACACAGACTACAAACACTTCTTATAGTACAAGACTACAGTCCTGCCTGCCTGTCACTGCCGGGAAGTACTACAAACTGTAGACCATCTCCTCTTCTCCTGTCCAGTTTTAATACTACACAGACTACAAACACTACTTGTAGTACAAGACTACAGTCCTGCCTGCCTGTCACTGCCGGGAAGTACTACAAACTGTAGACCATCCAGTTTTTATACTACACAGGCTACAAACACTACTTGGAATACAAGACTACAGTCCTGCCTGCCTGTCACTGCCGGGAAGTACTACAAACTGTAGACCACCTCCTCTTCTCCTGTCCAGTTTTTATACTACACAGGCTACAAACACTACTTGTAGTACAAGACTTCAGTCCTGCCTGCCTGTCACTGCCGGGAAGTACTACAAACTGTAGACCATCTCCTCTTCTCCTGTCCAGTTTTTATACTACACAGGCTACAAACACTACTTGGAATACAAGACTACAGTCCTGTCTCTACTTTCTGACTCACTGCCGGGAAGTACTACAAACTGTAGACCATCTCCTCTTCTCCTGTCCAGTTTTTGTACTACACAGGCTACAAACACTACTTGTAGTACAAGACTTCAGTCCTGTCTCTACTTTCTGACTCCCTGCCGGGAAGTACTACAAACTGTAGATCACCTCCTCTTCTCCTGTCCAGTTTTAATACTACACAGTCTACAAACACTACTTGGAGTACAAGACTTCAGTCCTGCCTGTACTTTCTGACTCACTGCCGGGAATAGTCACAAACTATAGATCACCTCCTCTTCTTCTGTCCAGCTTGTCACAGAATACAGACACTGCTTGAAGTACAAGACAAAATGGTCTTTGATGTAACGATCTCAAGGAAATATTGGACATATTATATGGTTGTAAACAATATATAGGTGTATGCGTGTATATGTGTGTATATATGTATATATTTTTAAATTTATGATGTAACTGTAAATAAAATTCAAAGAATATCTCTATATATGTAAATAATATTTTTGAATCTTTCTAAGTCGCTTTCAGTGTATATTTCCATGTTGAATATTTTCTTTGTTATATTTGTATGTACATTTAGCGCAAGTGTCCCTAGGGGGACATAGCGTTTTGAATTGAAATAAATAAATAAACAAGACATCAGCCCTGTCCCTACTTCCTGACTAGGCCTGGAACTACCTGGTTCACCTCTGCAATCTGTCCTCCCCATGACTAGACTTCTCTTCTAGACTGTAGCTGTACAGCCCGGGTAGTTGGTGATTTATGCTCCAGGAACCCGGGTTGTTACCTCTATTTTCTCTCTCTCATCAATATCAATTATTAATCAAAACCTTTTAATGAATTACAAAAAGGTATAAGACCCTGCAACACTTATCTACTTGATTAAAGAAGCTTTCGGACAAGCTCTTCCTCAACAAACTGAAACAGTTAGTTAGCTGAGAAAGAACTTGTCCGAAAGCTACTTTATACAATAAAAAAAAAAGAATTGCAACGTCTCATACCTTTTTGTAATTTATCGAAATCCTCAAACCGTGATATTGAAATTTAATTGTTAATACTAAGAATAAATTTGTGTTTATATAGCGCTAGACGTCTATTCACAAATATATAACCCCCTTTTTGATGTAGAATACGATATTTTTAAAATTATACTTTTGATTAAAATTTGTCAACGTTACAATTTAACTTCGCTTTGCCGGTCCCAAGCCCGGATGAAAAAGGAGGAGGGGGAGCAGTAACAAGCTTGCTAAAAAACCTGGGCTCAGCTGACCCGGCTGATAGTACCCTGTAAGGGGCTCCTAATCTAGGGATACAGGATGAGCAGTGTTTGTACTCCATGTTAGGAGCGGCTTGCACATGGTGTCTGTTCCTCATGTCAGAGGTGGCCATTTATTTTGGAACTAAGTCGGCCTGCTATTGAGTAGTGCTCCCAGTATTAATGACAAAGGCAGACGCATTCTACTTCACCCAATCATGATGGTTGTCAAACTGTATTGACTCATCCATTGATGAGCTCTACTCTTTCCCGGCAGACACCATCAACAAGTTTTATAAGCTTGATATCTTAATATGATTGAGTGGAGATAAGAAAGGAGGAGGACAATTTGACCGCAATGTTCAAGCAGATATTCTTTTCAACCAAGTAGAAGAATGAAGAAGATATTTAGGCAGGGGATAATTGTCAAACTCTGAAATATTCCAAAAAAACACAAAAATAGAAAATATCGAAAAATACTTAAAAACATCAGTTGAATGTAATTCGAATCTTTTAGCGCAGTACAAAATTAAATTGTAAAATTCTAAAAAATATTTTCTTAAAGATTAAAAATTGTTTATACACTGCGTGACATTGAAAATGGAACACCAAGAAATAGTGGCCAGAAAATTATGCAAATTTCAGGGTAGACGCGCCTAACCGAGTTATGCAAATGATGTAAAATGCGCAGCTCTCGTGCGCACATGGAGTAAGATATAAGGGAAGGAACTTGCAGAAAGGACAGTATTCGTGTCGTTATTTCTTCAAGGAAAATCATTGTAGAAATTTTGTTCTTGTGTCAAAAGACACGTGTAATAACAGAGAATGCCAGGTCATCGTAAACGGAGGCAGTTCAAGCAGACAGACGCTTTTACGAGGGGCATGGTGATCGGACTGAAAAGGGCAGGTTGGTCCATACGTCAAATCGCAGCTGATACACACCTTGGTGCGTCCACGGTGCACCGACTGTGGAGAAGATGGTTGGAACAAGGAAATGTGGCAATTTATAAGAATGTCGGTGCAACCAGAGTGACGTCAGCACGCGTGGATCGGCGTATCCTTCGACAAGCAGTGGCGGCCCCACAAGCCACTTGTACCGCCATCCTGCAACATGTGCAAGACACCCTAGATCATTCCATCTCGACCAGAACAATTTCCCGTCGATTGGTTGCTAATGGCTTGCACTCATGCCGTCCGCTAAGAAGACTGCCATTGACCCCACCGAATAGGCGCCAACGTTTGGAATGGTGCCGGGCTAGATCGACGTGGATGACGGAATGGCACAGGGTCGTGTTCTCAGATGAGTCGCGTTTCTGCTTGTCCAGTGATAGTCGCCGTGTGGCGTCGACGTGGAGAAAGGTCCAATCCGGCAGCAATTGTGGAACGCCCCACCGTGCGACAACGTGGAATCATGGTTTGGGGCGCAATCGCGTATGATTCCAGGTCACCTTTACTTCGTATTCAGGGCACTATGACGGCCCAACGATACGTTGATGATGTGCTGCGACCGGTGACACTCCCCTACCTTCAGGGGGTGCCCAATGCCCTTTATCAGCAGGATAACGCCCGACCGCACACTGCTCGCATTCGCCAACAAGCTCTGCAAGATGTACAGATGCTTCCCTGGCCACCGTACTCTCCTGATCTCTCACCAATCGAGCACGTCTGGGACATCATTGGACGCCGTTTGCATGCCTTGCCACAGCCGCGTTCAGAAGACGAACTGTGGCAAATGGTTGAGAGGGAATGGAGAGCCATCCCTCAGGACGCCATCCGTACTCTGATTGACTCTCTACCTAGACGTGTTGCTGCGTGCATCGCCTTCCGCGGTGGTCCTACTTGCTACTAAGCCGACGCCGTTCTCGCTCTGTATTATGGCTATCATTTTGAAATAAAGATCACTTATTGTTCGTCCCTGTCTCTCTCTGTCTGCCGAGTTTCATCACTTTCTGGCCACTATTTCTTGGTGTTCCATTTTCAATGTCACGCAGTGTATATATATGTAAGTAGAAAACGAAAATTGACAATTATACCGCAAATGTTTTGTTTTTTTGAACGAAAAATCGAAATTTATTTTAAAGAGAAATAACGAGAGATAATATTTGATGATATTTAAAAGAAACGCATTGCCAGTAAATTTATTTGTGTAAAATTTTAACGATAGATGGCAATTAAATTTAATTTACTCTTCACAATTCATCCTATCATACTTCATCCCTAAGGTTAGAAATAATCGTTATTTCTCCTTAAAATAAATTTTTATTTTTCTTTCAAAAGAAACATTTGCGGTATAATTGTTAATTTTCGTTCTACAATCATAAGCCGCATTATATTGTATCATATATATATGTAAGGTCTGTATAGATAATATTTGATGATATTATTGAAAAGAAACACATTACCAGTAATATATATTATTGTTTCTCTTTTTATTTCGATTACTTTTTCTTGTATAATATGTTTATAACTGTTTCTGTTTTTAAAAAAATGTGAATTGACGCAATTATCCCTAGCCGGGATATCGCATTTTGTGTGTTGAAATAAATAAATACACCTATCCCCCGATTTACACGGTACTTGTTTTACACGTTTTCGCTTTTACACGGTTTTCCAAATAAGTTTTTTTTTTTGTTTTTATCGCACTATACTAAATGCTACTGTGATTGAACACATGCGCTGTGTACACATCTCACGAGGAATCCCGAGCTTATGTGCTGACTACATATTTTAACCTGTGAATGCATTTTATTTTTATTTCTGTATACACCTATCCCCCGATTTACACGTTTTTCTCAGGAACGTATCTACCGTGTAAATCGGGGGATAGGTGTACCAGTAAATTTATTAGTTACAAATTTTAACGATAGATGGCAATTGAATTTATAAATTTAATATATATATAGGAAAGGAGTGTATACATGTAGTAATAATTATATGATAGTCATTTCCTAAAAGAATTAGTGTCACATGTTTCTGGAGATGAGCTTCTTTTATCTTTATTTTGACTTAATCTCGATCTTTTGGGCATCTCTGCCCCTCTACTGGAGTGCATAGAAACGCATTATATGTTTATATTGTCAAATTATATTGACAAACATTTTCAGTTTTTTTTCTGATTAGTTTTTAGCGGGAAGAATGTTGTCCTCGTTTGTTAGTGAACCAATCTCCCACACCTTCTCATTGGACGAATGTGGCCATGTCTGTATATAAGAAGGGACTAAGGGAATGCGAGGGGGGCCGAGAGCGTGGAAAATTGGTGTGGAGATACTTAAAGTGTTTTTCTACGTGGTTTTTCCGTGTCTGGCTGTTCTCTTCGCATCCCGGTGTCACCCGAGTCCGATCCCTGCCAACGCTACAATAAAGATAAGTACTTTTTATTTTATTTAACAAATCGTGAGTTGTTTTTATCTCCTTTTTGTTGTTAGTGTTGTACTTTTGAGTGTACCTTTTTCTGTGGTTAAGTTACTCTTACTGTAGACCCTAGTTTATTGTTTTTGTGTGATAACCCGTACTCCTGTAGAAGGAAGGACACAGATGCCCAAATGCTCAAGATTAAGTTTAATAAAAATAAAGAAACACATATCCAGAAACCTATGACATTGTTAGCATATAATCCAGGAGATTGAAATAAATTGAAAACTACAGTGTACAAACTCGCTTTTATAAATTCAATCTTTATTCATGAAAAATAATCCTAAATCTCTCTCTAAAATATATCAAATATTGTATTTAAAAAATATATATCAATACCTAAATTCAATATCTTTATGAATATAATTCTATTTATAATAATCAGAATATATTTTTCTACATTCAGTATATATATATATTCTTTGTAAGCAATTTTAAAGAACTCGGATAAAAAATCTGAATCGTCTCAATAAAATTCTAATTCAATTGTGAAAAATTGCCAAAAAAAAAAAAAAACCTCGCTTTTAGCTTATTTAAGCTTTCTATCATGATTATCATGGTCTGTACTGGGGATAAGTGAAGAGTGATACTCACCAATTTGAGGAACCGGTATACATCTAAAAAATCTACAGCAGTGGCCGTTAGGACAGGGTCTGTGGCTCGAGCATGACCTGGCGCCCTGGACAGTTGAGTTAGCTCACTATGTTGAAGATATTTAATATCAAAACCTGACCTTTTTATTTTTTTTTTTCTATTGTTTTTCTCATGTGTTAAGCGTATTTACGCAAGTTTGGCCTTAAATACCCATTTCTTGGTTTTTTCAAGAATCCTCTTGGACCAAAAATCTTTTTGGTCTCAGTGGTACAGCCTGCTCCACGCTGAAGAGCGCCAACAGCGCGAAACGCGTTCGTGGATGGCTTTTCTTGATTTATTAAGAAATTGGTTTGGCCAAATATCACGGAGCAAGTAAAATAAAACGTTTAGTTTATTTTTGCTCCACTAGATGGCGCTCTACCATCTAAAAAGCGCATGTGCTTTTAGTCAGGATATGCCTTCGTTATTTTTAATATATTGAAGATGTCTTTTTAATTTTGAAACGTTTTAACTTTCATTATAATTTTATGAGATGAAACAGATTTAAAAAGGAAAAGATAATTCTTTAATCAAAAATAGAAACAATTTCAAAATGATATCTTTTGATTATTTCTACAATTCAGTAGAATCCGGTCAATGACAAACAAAGCCACAACATTTGTAGTGGGCGTTCTGAAATTTCCATAGCTGGTGTTGTGTTTTTGTCACTCCCGAGAGCTTTGTACCTCTCTAGACTAGCTCTTATTACAATTGGAACAATCGCGGCTGCAATAGTAGACCAATGTCTAGTTTGCTTTTATCCCAGTTATGTTAGATTGTACATACTGACAAATTAATACAAAGCAATAACACGCCATCTATATAAACCAAATGAAAACATTAAGAATTCGAATCTTTCTTTTCACAAATAAATTAAACTTCTACTATCCTTACTGCGATGAAAAAATATTGGGAGGGCTTGGCTTATCAGTGGTGAACCCTCCCAATGTTTTTTCATTACAGTAAGGACAGTAGAAGTTTGATTTATTTGTGAAAGAAACATCCGCGTCTTAATGTTTTCATTTGTTACCTACTGTCAAAATATGGAACTTAGATGTTGATGGGAGAGTTATCTCTTTATAATTTTTAGATTTCAACTTTTAATTTCTTAATTTTATAATTAATATGAATTACTACACCATGCTAAATCCACAATTCATATTTACATACCCCTCCGACTTCTTTATTTACATACCCCTCCGACTTCCATATTTACATACCCCTCTAACTTCCTTATTTACATACCCTTCCGAATTCCATATTTACATACCCCTCTGACTTCCTTATTTACATACCCTTCCGAATTCCATATTTACATACCCCTCTGACTTCCTTATTTACATACCCTTCCGAATTCCATATTTACATACCCCTCTGACTTCTATATTCGTCATAGTGTATTATATGCACATAGAAACTTTACATATATTCGATAAAATAGAGATTTTCATCAAGAGAAGTCAGGATTTAAATAACTGGTTACCTTAACAAGAGGTATGAGGCTGTCCTAAAAGTTCGTGTTTTTTTTAAACGATGTTTTTCTTATTACATGGCGAATAATATTGCGGCGAATACATAATACAATTACCTAATACAATTACTTAATACCAGGACATTATACATAATGGCGAATAATATTGGTATTTCAAATTTTTGCAAGTGTTTACAAACTTTTGGGATAACCTTGTATTTACTGTGAAACATTGGAGTCTTATAATACAAGAAAATAAGACCTAATCCAATTAATTTATTAGTGTGTGACGTTTTGGCAACATTGTCACCATCATCAGACAAAAGAATAAACGATTTTTTATTCTTTTGTCTGATTATGGTGACAATGTTGTTGCCGAAACGTCACACACTAATAAATTAATTGGATTAGGTCTTATTTTCTTGTATTATAATCTATAATCCAAATTATGCTTTATCATTGGAGTCTAATGAAGAAACGAACTATAGGTTTCTATGATTTCTACAACAAAGGGAAAATGGAACTTACAATTTCAACGGTCATCAAACCTAGCACAAGCAGCCAGCTAAGAAAGATCCTCATGTCGTTAAATTATTCTAATCTTAAGATTTATCTTATCCATGATGGTAGGCGGAGCTTCCGTCGTCTGGAACAATGATTTTGAAGAAGTACTTCCAGCTTGTCGTGAAATTTCACTTAGTTGTTGTTGCTTATTCCTCAAGCCTTTTAAACGATCTCCATTAGGTTCCATTGTCTCAGATTTTCTATTATAGTCATGGGGTTTTCCCAGAGGTCTTTTAGTTCGCTTAGTTGGCTGAGATACGAAAATGGGAGACATAGGGATAAGATAGGATCCAAGTTTATCCTTAGGATATAGATAGGTAAAATAGAAGATATAATACAATATATTCATTTTGAGGTGTTGCAAGCTTTCGAGAAAATTTTAGCTCTTCAACAGGTAAATCACAAAATAAATAGAGATAGTTGTTATCAGGCGTGATGTAGATAATATTTAGCTGTGATATAGCCAGATCTCACTTCATTTATTTTGAATTTGCCCGTTGAAGAGCAAAATTTGCACGAAAACTTGCAAAAACCTCAAAATAAAGATACATTTTATCCCAAAGATTCAACTTTCCTTATCCCAATATTTATAGGTAAACTATCTCTCTCAATAAACAAACTTATTGAGAATGTTATGAAAAAAGACCTCTCCTCAACGTGTATCTGAAAGTTGCTGATGGCTTGCGCCATCTATCGGAATAAATATCAACTATTCTCGTTGATTTTTTAATTATTCCAGAATTGGTCAAATACCCATTTTTTATATTGAGAATGGGTTTTAGATAATTTTATAATATTACTAGACGGGTGACCCGGGCTTCGCCCCGGGATTGACCCGTGTGCATATCTACCCGTGTGATATATATTTAGATAAGATTTTTTTATAATTGTTTGTTATTAGCATTATCTATTTGTTTGCATCAGCATAATTTAATCTAATCTTTGATAGAGGGCGCTGTTCGTGAGCTAAGTAGAATAATTTGAATATATAATTTTAATAATTGATTTATATATATTTTTAAATAGCCTATCGTCTTCCCCGTATTTTTTTAACCTATGTATGGAAATTTTGGTTTGAATTAGTGAACTACTGCGAATTTGTATACCGGACATACAAACATTCATTTATATATATATATAGATATCGCAATTAACAATAGATTTAAGCCTCCTGTACATTAATTAAACAATTAAAAAAGGTTTCTGGAGATGAGTGTCTTTTTTTTTTAATCGTCTCAAGCATTTTGGCATCAGACGGTGTTTTACTCATTGTATAAGTTCTCCTGTAAAAGGGCAGAGATGTCCGAAACCTTGAGACGGTTTTAAAATAAAAGGAAACTCATCTCCAGAGACCTTTTTTAATTGTTTAAATATCGCAATTATATTCATTTATATCATGATGCATTAGCGCGCCATCTGTTATCAAAATTCGAAACTATTATAGACGTGTATGATTCTTTTTAAAAATAAACAATTTCTACTGTCCTTATTGCAATGAAAAAAAAATTAATGGGAGAGCCTGGCTCATCAGTGGTGAACCCTCTCAGCGGTTTTGCCAGTTCAATCTACCATTAATCTACCATTAAACTGGCGAAAACGCTGGTAGGGTTCACCACTGATGAGCCAGGCCCTCCCATTAATTTGTCCATTGCAGTAAGGACAGTAGAAATTGTTTATTTTTTTAAAGAATCATCCGCGTCTATAATAGTTTCGAATTTTGATATTAAATTATGATGCGTCTTGGATTCTCCTAAGTCAGCTTCCTAAGTTTTTTTTTTTTTTTATCCAGAACTAACAATTTATATAGGAGAAGAAAAAACCCTGATTTCAAACCAAGGACAGATAGAAATCCTTTATAGACTTAACTGAAAGATTCGCCTTGATCAAATACACCTGAATTTGTTTATAGAGGCCCTTTATACTGTATCTGACTTCAGGTCCCATTAATGAAAGTTGTTGCCTTATTTAAAGTGAAATAATCATTAATAATCTGTATTGTATATACAATTTTGACCCAATTGAGAAAATAAAATATATTTGAAAAATATTTTATTAAAAACTAGCCGAATGACCCGGGCAACGCCCGGGTTTTACCCGATTAAATGTTTTTATTCAAATACTATTCGTTACAATTATAAATTGGCGCCGTGGATGTCACTCTTGTGAAACGTCCCGCTCCAAACTTTGTGTCAGAGAAGCGATATTTTTATAGAAAGATGATCTGGCTTTGTGTCTTCTGCTCGAATGAATGTTTTTATGTTAGAATTTTGTTCCTGCACACTAAAAATGAACTGGCTTTACCCGTGGTCTCTGCTTTTTGAAAATGTTCCCGTTATAATTTTGTATCTGATAATCAAACATGATACAGCAATATTGTCATGATCATTTTCTGAATAAAATACAGCTATTTTTGTCCAGAACCTTTCAATTTCAAATTTTCTTGGCTAAAAATCCGATAAATATCTCTTCCAGATTTTTCTCTATGTCCTGTTAAACACGTTTTACATGTACATTAGGTCAGCTGATATTACCTCCCATTTTCACCGCTAGAGGCGCTGCTTGCGAGCGAAAAGGCAAATTCGCAACGCAATTTGCAAATAACTCGAAAAATATTCGGGATAGAGACCTAAAGTTTTCACTATAAGTTTTTCCAGATTCTACTCTGTATACTGTTAAAATTTCAGCCATATTAGTTACGTATTGTGGACGTGTATAGCCGACATAGGAACAAACACACATACATACATACATACACTGACTTATATATATATAGGGATACATTTTAAAAAAGGAGAAAATAATTTATTATGCAATAAATTGATAAAGAGGTAGCAATCACTCGAAATATTCTGGGAAAAAATATTCTTTTTTCTTTCACAGATCAAGTTGCACTCTTTTTTATATATAAATATCTCCATGTATTGTTAACGTCAAGTTACAGGTTTGCTGGGTCATCAACCTTGATTTTCTTTTTCAGTGTGTTGTATAAGTTTCCTTAGCGGGTTTCCATAATCAAAAGAATAAAAGTAAATAATACCCAAGTAAGATCTCTCTATTAGAATCAAAGAACACAACACACATCAAAGAAATATTTCTAAGCACAGTCCAAACTTCCTATTAGTTGAACACATCAATGGAATGAGCCATATTCCAGACTTCAATCGTACCAGAATCCTCCATATAAGTGCTACAACTAAAACCCAAAGACATTCATACGACACAAACTATAACACTAATAATGGAAATAAATCTTCTTCTTTCTTATCTCCACTCAATCATATTAGGGTGTCAAGCTTGTAAAGCTTGAGACTTTTGAAAAAGAGATTTGACAACCATCATGACTGGGTGAAGTAGAATGCGTCTGCCTTTGTCATTAAGACTGGGAGCACTACTCAGTGGCAGGCCGACTTAGCTCCAAAAGAAATGGCCGCCTCTGACATGAGGAACAGACGCCATGTGCAGCCGCTCCTAACATGGAGTACAAACGCTGCTCATCCTGTATCCTGGATTAGGAGCCCTTACAGGGTACATAATGAAGATGACTACACAAATTTCATAAACTGTAAAGGCATGTTTATTTTGAATTTATGGAACAATTTTTTTTTTTGGAAACATCTTTGAAGCTTAGAAGACTTCTTCTGAGTCGGTGAAATAGATGGGGCCTTCTGTGGTTGTGGTGGTCGTTGTTGTGGTCGTAGTGGTCGTTGTGGTGAGACTGGCGTCGAACACACATTTGTAGGAACCAAGTATCCATCCCCCCTGCAACCACAACGTTAGTAATTGTAGTTTGTTTCGTTGATTATTCACAATGTTTTCTTGGTTTCCCATCAAGTTGAATATTTCCTGGAAAATATTGTATGATTGACACATCTCTTGATCATTTAGTTGGACGTTATTGATAGCCTGTGCCATCTATCGGGATAAATATCAACTAAACGTCGGTTTAAATGACTAAAGCCATCAGCAATGTTCAGTTGTAGTCTGTAAAAAGTGTAGTAAAAAATTAAAGCATGATGTTTATATCATTTTTTTAACGCTTTGCCAAATGCTTTTTTTTTTCCTGACGAGGATAAAATATTTTTGTCGAAACATTTTCTGGCCAAAATGTCCTTTAATCAAGTGAATAAAAAGAGTTTTATTGTCTTATGATTTTCATAATTAATGTTTAGTTGTTTATCCCGATAGATGGCGCAAGTTATCAGTAAGGTTCATTTGAATTATCATATTTTCATCCCTGTACCACCCTGATAATATTTCTTTGATAATTTATTCTTTTCCATAAACATTTTATTGTTCATAAACTATTCGTCTTACAATTACAATGTTTTAATTACATACACAGTAGAATCTCTCTGTAAAGGATAACACCTAGTTGCAGGACAAAAGTGTCCTTTATGTAGAAACGTCTTTTTACCGGAGAGTTTCTAAATAGTAAAAAATAGTCATTTTGGCAATGAAAAGTGTCCTTTATATGAAGATGTTTTCTAGCAAAAGGACATTGTCAGCGAGATTGTATTCATGGCCTATTGTTCTGAGCAGCAGAAGTTAGTGCAATAATGATCCTATACAGTAGATTTCTTACTTACCCATTTGCACGTGGAAGATGGCGGGCATTTGCATTTTCCGTTTTGAGCCTTAATGTCACATTTATCACCTAGAAAACAAAATATCAAAAGAACAATTTACTCAGCGATGTTTTTTTTTACAACAGTAAAATTGTTAGAAATATTTTAAAGATAACATTTATAGATTATATATATGTGTGGTACCACAAGCACTATGCAGTCATGGGGCCAGTGGTTCCAGGCGTCAATGGGTAACACAAAAGGACAAGGCAGGTTGGATGTCACCTAGAAGAGAGGTCAGCGTCTAAGACACAGACAAGGTCCAGGAGGATGTGATCTACATGAGAGGCAGAGATGAAGTAAAATAAAACTAACGATTTCTGTAATAGAAATCCCTTGTCCAGTCTTGGGTGTGTGGTGGATGAAACTTTATTATACATAATGATCAAACTGGCGCGTTGAATTTTATCTACATTTTGGGGTTGTTACAATTTTATAATTATGTTACATATGAGAGAGAGAGAGATTGAAACTACTATATTTCAAAGTCCATATAAGATTATATAAGGTTAAATCTATATCTATATATAAAATTGAATGTCTGTCTGTTTGTTTGTTTGTTTGTACTCTATAGATTCAAAAACCATACATCCAATCGCCGTGAAATTTTGGGATATTATTAGGTATATCACCGGGAAGGTTTTTGAAAAATAATTTCATGAATATCTTGAATATCCTTAGAGTTATTTGCATATTTGTAGATTTAATTCGCAAGCAGAGCCCCCATTGTGACGATGATAACAAGTTTTCTTATCACTAAGTTTGTTATCTTAAATATTATTTATCAAAAGTAAGATTATCTCAGGATGACACGGCAATTTATTTGAGACAAGAATAATGATACAATTCCAAGGCGAAGATACTATTCCTTTAACTTCCAATTACCGAGGGAACCAATTAATATTGATTTTATTCAACTTATCGAGTATTTTTCAAGGGACCGGGAAAAAATGTTCTCTAGATAAAACTATGATTTCTAATGTAGAAAATTAGGAAAGACAAAATTCAGGATGACACGGCACGCAGGGACCGGGAAAAATGTTCACTTTATCGAGAGATTCAAATTTACGAGTTTCAAATTATCAAAATATATCTTTTTTTATAAGTTTTTAGAGATTTGTTTCAACACAAATGTTCGCTAGACAAACCTTTACTCGGGTTAAAACCCCGGGCGAAGCCGGGTACGTCCGCTAGTACAGAATAAATATAAATATGAATATATAATGATAAATATATGAATAAATAGATAAGAATAGATAAAATAATAAAAATAAAAGAGAGAGAGAGAGAAAAAATATAGTATACATTGACATATATTACTACATTTGAAAATAGCGCGATCCATAAATAAATCTTTAATTAAAAAGGCATATATTGGATCAAAATATCATTTAAAATATCAGGTAATATAAATGATATTTTGATCCAATATATGCCTTTTTAATTAAATATTACTACATATATTTATGATATTTTAAATATTGTGGTGGAGACGCTGGGTAACGAGACAGTCACCAGACGAAGTCGTCGCCTTCAAGGATTGCAACCAGAGCTATCTACAGTGCTTGCTTTTCCTGCTCGGAAGAAAATGGAGAGAGAAGAAAACCGACCATTCTGCCATCGGTGGAGAGACCCTACTGTCTTCTCGGGAGAACGTGGGGAAGATTCGCAGCGTTGGCTGAGCGACTTCCAGCGTGTGGCACGTTACAACAAGTGGGATGACTCCATGTGTCTGGCCAACGTCATCTTCTACCTCACTGGCACAACGAAGTGCTGGTTCGAAAACTTCGAGGAAGTCTTGAATTCGTGGGAGGAATTTAAGATAAAGTTTTGTGAAATATTCGGGAACAAGGAAGACACGGCTAGAAAAGCCGAGAACATTCTTCGAACTAGAGCGCAGACGAGTGGGGAAAACGTCGAGAGCTACATACAAGAAGTCCTCCTTCTTTGTAAACAAAGCAACCCCAGAATGTCGGAAGGAGAAAAGGTGAGCCACCTGATTAAAGGCGTAGCGGAGGAAGTGTATCAGGCACTTATTGGAAAGGACATCGGCACGGTGGACCAATTTGTTGCGTTCTGCCGCCGATTCGAGGCATTCAAGAGGATGCGTGTTGCACCGCCCAGGTTCAGCCGACTGCCCAATGTGACCACCATCTCGACCGCTGAACCAGAGAACCTAGAAGCCCTGATTAGAAGAATAGTAAGAGAGGAGGTTCAGAGGTTTATGGCTCCTCCTTCTACATTTGCCGCCCAGGATATCGACACTCCACCTCCCGACCTACGGGATGTCATCCGTAGTGAAATCCAGCAAACATTGGCTCCTATCTCTGCCCCTCGTCAGCCCGAGAGCTTCCGACCTCGGAGACAATACCTCCCCCAGAACGATCAAGTTTACCGACGAAGAACCGAAGGACCACCAAATAATCAAAGAACTCAGTGGCGTACTGAAGATGACAGACCGATCTGCTTCCACTGTGGGCGCCCTGGCCACGTTGCACGTTATTGCAGAGACAGACGCCAAGCTTTTGCGGATGCCAGACTTGGAAGAGAAACAGTCGATTTCGGAAGACCAAGAACGGAAAATTACACCATGGGCGAATCAGGAAGCGAACTATCCCAAGGAAGATTTAGAAACCCGTCGCCATACCCCCCCCCCCCCCCCCCGCGGAAGATTCCAAGCTCCCAGAAGAACCTCACAATCCCCTGCTCGCCGTCCCAGCCGCTCACCCAGTCGCCGCAGTGAGGAAAACTAGATGGCGCGCCCTCTGGAGGTGTGGCCGCCAAAGACGAAAATCCTCCCTGCCCTAAAGAACTGGATATCTGTCAACATACAAGGACGAAATGTACAAGCTCTTGTGGACTCCGGCGCTGATTACTCAGTAATTTCTGAAGCTTTCAGACGTTCTATAAAGGCCCCAGTTTTTAAAGAAAATGGACCACTTCTAAGAGCCGCGGACAAGAAGCCTATCGTGACCCTTGGTAAGTGCTCTTTAGAAGTTCAAATCAAAGGACTCGATATTATTTTTGATTTTGTAGTAGCCGCTGAATGTAGCCACGATGTTATACTGGGCTGGGATTTCTTCAAAGCCACAGATGCCATTATAAATTGTGGGGAAAACAAATTGTATTTAAGCGAAGCTGAAAAATCCTACGAATGGAAAGACCTGAAACTTTGTGCTGCTATGGACTGTGTCATACCGCCGAAATCTTTTGGCAAGATAGTTGTCACCAACCAGGATGTATTTGGCAGCAGAGATGTAGTCGTTACAGGTTCCAAACGCCTGCAGTTGGAAAAAGGACTTTTTATTCCCTCTTCCCTCGTTAGGTTCTTACATGGCAGAGCGGTTTTGTGGGTGACTAACAGTACTCACCAGTCTCAAGTGATACCTTCGGACATGAAGATAGGAACAATGCAAGATCTAGAAGTAGGGAGCATATCTAATCTTGAAGCTTGTTCTGAAATAGCTCGAAAAGACGAAGTAACTTCCCCAGATGTGAGAGAATGTTTAATTTCAATGATTTCTACTGATTTGGAGGAAACAAAGAAAAACATATTACTCACGTGCCTAAATGAGTTTTCTGATATATTCGACTTTGAGAAAAAGAGCTTCCCTGTCTCTGGCGAAATAAAACATAAAATCGATACGAGTGATTATCCGCCTGTCAGACAGCGTCCTTATAGAGTGTCTCCCGCCGAAAGACGTGTCATTCAGAGTGAAGTAGAGAAAATGATGGAGACTAAAATCATCCGGCCATCATCAAGTCCATGGGCCTCTCCCGTTATATTAGTGAAGAAGAAGGACGGCTCGTTGAGATTCTGTGTCGACTATCGTCGTCTAAACAAAATTACAAAGAAAGATGTGTACCCTCTCCCTCGTATCGATGACGCGCTGGACACCCTCTCTGGATCCAGGTACTTCTCCACTATGGATATGAGATCGGGTTACTGGCAAATCGAAGTAGACGATAAGGACCGGGAGGAAAACGGCATTTATCACTCCAGATGGGCTTTATGAATTTAATGTAATGCCATTTGGTCTATGCAATGCACCAGCAACTTTCGAGCGAATGATAGACAACGTCCTACGGGGATTGAAATGGGACATGTGTTTATGCTACTTAGACGACATTGTAGTCTATGGATCGACCTTTTAAAGAACATTTAACACGTTTATACAAAGTTTTGAGATGCATTAAGCAGGCCGGACTGTGCCTGAATTATAAAAAGTGTCATTTCGCCTCGAGACAAATAACTATCCTCGGGCACGTCGTTAATGAATTTGGAACGCAGCCAGACCCAGAAAAAGTGAAAGCCATTGTCCACTTTCCAAAACCCCGTAATATCAGTGAGACCAGAAGTTTTCTTGGGTTAAGTTCATACTATAGACGCTTCATCAAAAGTTATGCTAACAAGTCTCGACCCTTGAATAGCCTTTTAAAGAAAGATGAAAAATTCATTTGGGGCGAAGAACAAGATGAATCTTTCCGGATTCTCAAACAGGAATTGGGATCTTCACCTGTGTTAGGACATTTCATAGAAGGTGCGGAAACTCTGTCCTCCTGACATCACTCCCTCCACAAGAGAAACAGCGTCCCGCTGTTTACTAGTCGGTCACATGACCCTGGGCAATCTGTTCTTGGACTTCAGGGTCGTGGTAGGGCTTCATTCTCACTACATGGACTATATCTTGGGGTTTTCGTCTTCTCCTAGTATTCGTCACGCCTTCTACTTGATAATTTACACTCGGGCAGACCCTTTACTGTGGTTACCGACCATCACTCGCTATGTTGGCTGGTAGGCTTGAAAGATCCATCCGGCCCGCTTAGCCCGTTGGGCCCTCAAACTACAAGAATACGACATAAACATCGTTTACAAAAGCGGACGCAAGCATAAAGACGCTGACTGTTTGTCAAGAAGCCCCTTGGCTGACACCGCAGAGATAGAAGGGCACATTACTTCCATCCAAGACATTGCAGAAGAACAAAGTAAAGACCCTCATTTGGTTGGGATCCGTGAAAAACTTGCAAATGAAAATTTAAAAGGGTATCAGATGATTGGAGGCGTTCTCTATAAGAAAAATTACGACCCTGAGGGCAAACCATGGCTGCTAGTAGTCCCAAAACAAATGAGGCACGAAATCCTTAAAGATGTCCACGACACTCCAATGGCCGGTCATTTGGGATTTGCCAAGACCTATGACCGCGTTAGAAAGAGATTCTATTGGCCTGGACTTTATAGGACAGTTTTCCAATACATTGCTCATTGTAAAGAATGCCAGCGAAGGAAGGGCGTGCCTCAGAAACCTCCTGGACTACTAGTCCCAATACCTCCAACGACCTCGCCTTTTCAAAAGATAGGAATTGATTATCTGGGAAGATTTCCCATATCTCACACGGGAAATAGATGGATAATAGTCGCGACTGATTATCTCACCAGATTTGCGATAACAAAGGCCGCGGCAACAGCGGAAGCTACTGAATTAGCAACCTTCCTTATTGAAGACGTCATACTCAAGCACGGCGCTCCTCGGGAAATCATCACAGACAGAGGAAGAAATTTCATGTCTCAGACCATACGAGAAATAAATAATCTAAACGGAACAATTCACAGATTCACCACGGCATACCACCCTCAAACGAATGGTTTGACAGAAAGACTCAACAAGACCCTGACTGACATGATCTCGATGTATGTTGACGTTGATCAGAAAAATTGGGACAACATCCTACCATATGTGACCTTCGCCTACAATACCGCTCGACAAGAGACAACAGGATACAGCCCGTTCTTCCTCGTCCACGGCCGAGAAGTTGAAACACCGCTGGATTCTATACTGCCGTACCAGCCGGCAGGAACTTCAGAAGATTATGTGGGCCATCTTGTGACCAACGCTGAGGACGCACGAATGTTAGCCCGTCTTAACATCCTGCAGGCTCAGAGCAAAGACAAAGAACGCTACGACAAGAAGCATCAGGAGGTGACGTACAAGGAAGGTGATTTGGTGTGGGTGTTCACCCCAGTCCGTACCGTTGGCTTATCGGAGAAGTTATTGAAGAGATATTTCGGACCCTATCGAGTGATCAGAAAAATATCGAGTGTAAATTATCAAGTAGAAGGCGTGACGAATACTAGGAGAAGACGAAAACCCCAAGATATAGTCCATGTAGTGAGAATGAAGCCCTACCACGACCCTGAAGTCCAAGAACAGATTGCCCAGGGTCATGTGACCGACTAGTAAACAGCGGGACGCTGTTTCTCTTGTGGAGGGAGTGATGTCAGGAGGACAGAGTTTCCTGGTATTCCCTCTTATCTGGACCGACCTCGCGACAATATTTTGATCCAATATATGCTGTTTTAATTAAATATCTCGAGTTCTACTTCTTGCTCTAACGGCTGGGTTGATTTGGCTCACGTAAATAGTAACTCTTCTTTTATTTTAAAATATATCATATAGCTCATTAAATAAATATTTAAAGTAATCCGAAGGCCTAGTTAATTATTTTTCCTCGCGACAATATAATAATATTGTTATGGTAGCGAGGATGAGGGGTCTTTCAAATTAAAATAAATATTTTAAGAATATTTTGATAAAAGTGTTGAAATCGCCGTTTAAATTCATTTGACAATCATCATTATTAACATGCAAGTTGATTCCCATTGTAGAAAATTAAATTCAATGAGGAATATAATTAAAATTTGTGGCAATTTTTGGCAATATGTTTATTTGTATTTTCACATATATCATTGAATAATATATCTACAGACCTTACTGCAATGATCTTCATCATCTTCTTTCTTATCTCCACTCAATCATATTAGGATATCAAGTTGTAACCCTTGATGGTGTCTGTTTGACAACCATCATGACTATGTGAAGTAAAATGCGTCTGCCTTTGTCATTAAGACTGGGAGCACTACTCAGTGGCAGGCCGACTTAGCTCCAAAAGAAATGGCCACCTCTGACATGAGGAAGAGACGCCATGTGCAGCTGCTCCTAACATGGAGTACAAACGCTGCTCATCCTGTATCCCTGGAGCCCTTACAGGGTACTATCAGCCGGGCCAGCTGAACCCAGGTTTTTTAGCGAGCTTGTTACTGCTCCCCCTCCTCCTTTTTCATCCGGGCTTGGGACTGGCAAAGGTGGAGTTACTGCAATGATAAAAGTTGTTGAACGAGAGGGCTTGGCTCATCAGTAGTGAACCCTCTCAGCGGTTTCACCAAATTAATCTCCAGACCGCTCTACTATTGTATTGGATTGTTTTCCTTATATATCCTGTATTTACTATGGAAGGCATCTTAAGGGTGACATAAGCTTATAGGTCTGTAGAGCCAGAGGGTTACATTGAACGAACAAGGTAACAATAAATTTACATAATACCTACAATTTAGGTGCATAAAATACTAGCATACAAAAGAAAATAATTCTAATTATTAATATAAATATATCTAATTAAGCGGAACATTGTGGGTTCGATTCCCATCTCTAGACACTTTTATTTTTCCGTTCATCATTACTCTTCTCAATTCATCCTTTCATACTTCATCCCTAAGGATAGAAATAGTTGAAATTTCTCCTTAAATAATTACGATTTACGTTCTGAAAAAAAAAAAAGAAACATTTTCGGTAAAACTTGTTAAACATCGTTCTACAATCATAGCCGCATTATATTGTATTATAGATTCTAATCATATACATTGATCATATTTATATGCACATATATGGACACACACAAAAGCCTTTATTATGGACATGCCCCATACAGATTCTCCCAATTGAGTAAGATAATAATCATCTTGTGTTATTTACATAGGTAGTAAGATAGAAATTGAACTGGCTTTACTCTTCGTCTCAAAGTCATTCAATTGTTGACTGGTCCTTACATAATGATGATCTAAAAAAATGTATAGTAAGCTATTGCCATAGATTTGTTTGCTGATATTTTTTAAAGCAATACGTAGGGTGAAATGTTGGTACATTTAATTTGTTGATATAGGGCCTTCCTCTCTGCATCAAGGGCTGTACAATTAAGCAGGTAATGGGGGAGTTCCTCAGTAATTTCCTTGTCACACATTGTACATTGTATTAAGTTTTTGGCTTCAAACGTCAGAACGGTATTTCTATAAGAAAGTTTAACACTATTTTTGACACGTAAGCTTCTAAAAATCAAACAATTATCTACTGTCCCCTTAGTGCAATAGTAAAATAATGGGAGAGGCCTGGCTCATCTTTAGTGAACTTTCTCAGCAATATTACCATTGCAAAATGGGGCTGTAGAAAATTGTTTTATTTAAATAAGGCTTACGTGTCAAAATAACTCTAATTTCACATTAAAGATGACGCGCTAGTACTCCATGTTAATATTGGTTTCTGTTTCTCAGGTAGATAGATGCTATGTTTACTTTTATAAACAGAATCGTTCAATACAGTATTAGAGCTCTAAGAAGCGGTCTGGTAGATTAAATTAGCGAAATCACTGGGAGGGTTCACTTCTGATGATCCAAGCCCTCCCAATACTTTTCATCGCAGTAAGGACAGTAGAAGTTTGTTTTTTATTTAAAAGAAACATTCATGCTTGAATCCTTCCATTTCTTGTATACATATGGCCCGTTATTGCCTTATAGTGTGTACTTTTGTTTATCCATATGGGAGAATCCTGTATGGGACGTGGTCCTTAATAAAAGCTTGTTATTTATAAAACAATATAATGCAGCTTATCATTGTAGAACGGAATTTGGCAATTATACCGCAAATGTTTCTTTTGAACGAAAATATAAATTCATTTTATGGAGAAATAACGATTATTTCTAACCTTAAGGATGAAGTATGATAGGATGAATTGGGAAGAGTATTGATAAACGTAAAATTAATGTTTATTTTTATGTTTATTTTTACTCTTCACAATTCATTCTTTCATACTTCATCCCTAAGGTTAGAAATAATTGTTATTTCTTCTTTAAATGAATTTAGATTTTCGTTCAAAAGAAACATTTGCGGTATAATTGCCAAATTCCGTTCTACAAGCTTGTTATTGTTCTGCAGGTCTTGTGTATATTGATAAGTGATTCCTATCAATGCCTTGAGTGGATATTAGGTATATTATAAAAATTATTATTATTCCTTGTACACGTGGTACAGGCCATGATAATCATGATGGGTAGAAGTTGGCGACTACTTTTACTGTAACTGCACCACATGTCTACATATGTGAAAAGCAGTTCGACTTTTGCACTTATAAATGTGCCAAACCCCGTATGATTACTTGCACTCGCTGGTGAGGTTGGATTTTTGTAAGAATCGGGGGGCCATTGGAGCATATTCTTTTAATTATAAAAAAGTGCCCAATGCGGGATTTGATCCCGGGTCGTAGCGGTGGAAAACAACAGTTTAGACCACTAGATCCCCGATATTAGGTAGATAAACATCACAATGTGTAGATTTTGGGAGAATACACAGAACGTTTGTATGTGGGCTGACATTGGTAGTTGATGAGGGATTTAATCTAGAGGTTTTATCTCCAGTAGGTGACATGATTAGACAGATAAGAGCCTGTTGTGTGGCAACATTACTTTTATCTGAAGTTTCGATTTCTTTGTCATATCGTATATCAGTACTGTCTTATATGATAGCGTTTTAAATTTGATTAGTAGAATGTCGAGGTTGTGGTAAAGGAGTGATTTGTAACTAATGAATTTACTGGAAATGTGTTTCTTTTTAATAATATTGTTGCGTTGTTGGTTGACAAAGAATAACTTCCGTGGGTACAAAGGATCTTTAGGACTTTAGGATCTTTAGGACCACGTAGCTTCGTTATTCGACTTCTTTTTCTTATCTTTCTTCCCCCGGCATGAGTTTCTCATCCCTATATATCCCGGAGTAGATCTTTCCAGAACGGTCATGGTTGGTTAAATAATCAGAAAGTCGCCAGCACCGAGCATTGCGCAATCGCTATAGATTGGCCAATCAGTTGTCTTCCGCTTTTTCTACATTATTCTTAAATGTTCTAGAATATTCTCTCTCCATCTGGAATGTGCTTTTATTTCTACGTAACAATATCTTCAATGATCAATTTCTGATTTTGCTGCACCATGGAATGCGGGGGGGGGGGAGGGGATTCGATCCTGGGTCGTAGCGGTCGAAATCCAATGGTTTAGACCACCCTTCCACCGACTCCCATAATTTTCATAATAAACTTCTATACCTAGGTAAGCATTGGTATAAGCGAGTCATATACTGATAGATAAAACTTAAGGAAGTGGAAAGTCTTTAATTATGTCTGTTGTGGAAATTGTTGTGGTCAGACAGTGGCAATTTTTTTTCCACACTGTTATCTCGTGTGTCTTCAATAAAGGTCATTGTAATATCTTTCAGTGTTATTGTCTGAATCCCGATATACATGGTAAAAGGTACAACTTCCTTAAGTTTTGTCCAAGAGTGTATTTGGTTATCTCGTGTGCCTTCAAAAAAAGGTCATTGTAATATCTTTCAGAGTTATTGTCTGAAATCCGATATACATGCTAAAAGGTAAAACTTCCTTAAGTTTTGTCCACGAGTGTATATTAGTAATTTCTCGTGTGCCTTCAAAAAAAGGTCATTGTAATATCTTTCAGAGTTATTGTCTGAATACCGATATACATGCTGAAAGGTTCAACTTCCTTAAATTTTGTCCATGAGTGTATCTTTTAGAGTTATTGTCTGAATCTCGATATACATGCTAAAAGGTTAAACTTCCTTAAGTTTTGTCCATGAGTGTATCTTTCAGATTTATTGTCTGAATCCCGATATACATGCTAAAGGGTACAACTTCCTTAAGTTTTGTCCATGAGTGTATCCTTCAGAGTTATTGTCTGAATCCCGATATACATGCTAAAAGGTTAAACTTCCTTAAGTTTTGTCCATGAGTGTATCTTCAGTGTTATTGTCTGAATCCCGATATACATGCTAAAAGGTTAAACTTCCTTAAGTTTTGTCCATGAGTGTATCTTCAGTGTTATTGTCTGAATCCCGATATACATGCTAAAAGGTACAACTTCCTTAAGTTTTGTCCATGAGTGTATCTTCAGTGTTATTGTCTGAATCCCGATATACATGCTAAAAGGTACAACTTCCTTAAGTTTTGTCCATGAGTGTATTTGACTCAATAACGCCCAGCTTTATATGCAAGAAATTAGGCATGATAATGTTTCTTTTAATTCAAATCAAATAAATTATCAATAGATGGGGTCCAATTTTGACGGGAGAAGTGACATTTATTTTAATAGAAATTATCTACTGCTCTTATTACAATGAAAAATATTGGGAGGACTTTGCTCATCAGTGAACCCTCCCAGCGGTTTCGCCAATTCAATCTACCAGACCGCTTCTTTGGGGCTCTAATACTGTATTGAACAATTCTGTTTATATATGCTACACTGAAGGGTGGAATCTTGTATATAGATGGTACGTATTATGTTTAATTAATGCACAACTGGCCTTGTTATTATTTTAAATTAATAAATTAATCGCCATTTATCGATAAAATTTGTAACAATTAAATATACTGACAATGTTTATTATTATTAATATAAAGAAACACATTGCTAGTAAATATAATTGTCGCAGCTTTCATCTTGTTCTTATTGTTTGCGAAAGAGTATTGCTCAATGCACACATTCATTTGTAATTCTACTGTTCTAAAAGCTTATATCCATAGTTAGATTGAAAACCATTTCTGAGATTTTACCCTTCAGTGTAGCATATGCAAACAGAATCGTCCAATACAGTATTAGAGCTCTGAAAACGGTCTGGTGGATTAAATTGGACAACCGCTGGTAGGATTTCCCAATGATGAGACATGACCTAACAATATTTTTAATCGCAGTAAGGACAGTAAATTTGGTGCTCTGTCGTTTAATTTATTGTTTGTACTTAACTATTGAAGCTAATAAACGCCTTATTTACAGCTATAAAGATTTCAACTGTCTTTACTGCAAGGAAAAAAAAAGGAAGTCTGGCTCTTCAGTGGTGAACCCTTCCAGCGGTTTCATAATCTTACTAAATCTTAAATAGCATTTATTTTAACTTTAAAACTACATATTGGATTGGATAACAAAGAGCACAAGTGTTCTCACCAATTTTAGGACGCGGTTTGCAGTTTACAAATTCGCAGCACTGGCTGTCGGGACAATTGCTGTGGTCCCAGCAAAACTCGGCAGTCTAGACACAAGCAGTAAAGCTGAGGGGCATTATATTGAAGATGATATTTGATCCATTTTCCGAAATTCAAATATATTTATAGATATTCTTTTGAAAAGGTTTGATATTGTTTTCTCATAAAATAAATGAAGCTTCCAGGGTTAAGTTTCTTGTTCAACTTTTTACTTTCAAGCTTTCGGACTTAACAGGATTATCACTTTAACAACTTAATAATAATTACAATTTTTATATACACATTATTATATACATATTTTTAAATACTTATTATATATTGAGAAAAAATATATTACATTATTTCTGTTTGTAAATGTTTGTTGTGTTGAATAACACCTTGAAAAAAGTTGGCGTTCAGCCAACTAAAATATTGGTAAATAAATTGTACACCTATCCCCCGATTTACACGGTACTTGTTTTACACGTTTTCGCTTTTACACGGTTTTTTAAATAAGTTTTTTTTTTGTTTTTATCGCACTATACTAAATGCTACTGTGATTGAACACATGCGCTGTGTACACATCTCACGAGGGAATTCCGAGCTTATGTGCTGACTTGCTGCACACGCACACTGTGTCTGTATTTCTTCGCATAAAAATTTCGCGAAGATTATCAATTTTCGATTAACATGTTTTTCTCAGGAACGTATCTACCGTGTAAATCGGGGGATAGGTGTATTTTATTCCAATATACGCTTTCTTAATTAAATATTTATGGATATATAGATATAGCTTAAGCCATCAGTAACTTTCAGTATAACCATCAGAAGACACCTTTCTCTTAATTTAACAAACTGTGCCCAGTTCAATCTCACATTTGTACTATTTTCATGTATTTTGGCGTTCTCATGCACTTATGGCCTTAAATACCAATTCATTGATTTTTCAGAAAGCCTAAAGGATTATCGTTATTTGGTCTTTACGGTACAATTTGTACTACAATAAAGAGGGATGTTTTCTTCCAGTATCATCCATATCCACAACATGCATTAGTATTATTATATATTTATTTTAAAGAAATCATCTAGTTGCATTATATCTCCCCCCTCCCTCCACTATCTCTTAATGTTCAATGTGTTGTGAATTTTTACAAAATTCTCCTTTTATTTTAAATGAATTCTTCATCTCTTTTCCCTCTCCTACCTTCACCCCCCTCCGTCCATTATGGTATATATCGTACTTCTATATACTTAAATATAAGGGAAAAAACACACAAAATGAAATATATTAAAAAGTACACAATGAAGAGGGGGCCAACAGCCTGAAACGCTTAAATGGTAAGCCTTTCTTGATTAATCAAAAAATGATATTCGGCCAATTGTGGAATAATTGAACTTCAACGATTAATGATAAGTCACAATTTGGATTATAGATTATAAACACAAGGTAATAAGACCAAAAATCCAAATATATAAATAGTGTGTGACGTTTCAGTAACAGTGTTGTTACCATCTTCAGACAAAAGTATTGAAGATGGTAACAACACTGTTACAGAAACGTCACGCACTATTCATTTGGATTTGGTCTTATTACCTTGTAATAAACGATTATTGTATATTGGAAGTTGAATTCCAAAATAGGATAGACTTTTCCATTGTTCTCCGCTCCACTAATTAACTTTTATACACAACTATTCAAATATAGGAAAAATGTGATTTACTATTATTGTTATGTAATTAAAGTAAGTAAGAAGGACGTAACCAACTTTACATATTATTTATTATTAATAGCAATTATACAAAACAAATCTTGGTATATGAATAAAGTCGGTGGACGAGTGGGTAACACCCTCGATTCCCAACAGCCATGAACCGGGATTGAATCCCACGTTAACATTTTGTTTAATATGTGAATAACCTTCACATATTATTCATTGTTGTAAATATCATAAACTAGGTTGCTCTTTTTGAGCGGTACCTAATAAAAATGATTTTGGAATTTGGAACTTGGTATATGTTTTACATGAAAACAACAAAAACGATAATTATTATATACATACAAGTTCCTTTTCAAACACAAGCTCATCTATAGCCATTGTTACTCTGTGTGATATTCCAACAATTATAAAATATCAAAAAAACTTGCGCAATAAGTTTATTTATTAAAAAACAGTGAGAACTTTCAAGCACTCGCTCTTGAACAGACAAAGTTACAATTAAGAGTGAGCACTGGGTACGAGATATGCTAAATAATGGCTGTTTAATATTGATTTGAAGTATGACAATTCTGGGATATCTCCTGTTGACACTTATGTTTGGATATGAGGGATTCGAGGATTTCTGACTTAGACGGTATATTGCAGTAGTGGCAGTTAGGGGTTTCTATATTTATTTATTTATTCAACAGTTGGGAGAGACACGCCATATCCACAATTAGGATAATTGCGTGTATATCTGAAATTATATACAATTAACACAATTGAACGTTTTGCATATAGTAATTAGAAATAGTAGCTTGAAATATGTACAGTCAACACTTTCGCCTTAAAATATACAGCCTGCAAAATCTATTAAACTTAATGTATTGGTCTTTATTGTAAGCAGCTTGTTTTGTATTAGTCAGGTAAAGTTGGTTTTCTTCCCTTAGATCAGAAGTTAATGGACAGTTTATCAGAAGGTGTTTAGGGTTTTGTTTTTCGTTTCCAAAAGTGCATGCAGGTGAACCAATTTTGCCAATTCTAAACAAATATGTGTTGAAGTCACAATGTCCAGTAAAAATTGAACGTTATAGAATTTGAGTTGAACATAGTTAGGAATTCTTGAAGTATCAAAGAATCCCTTTATATTATCATTGGCACCTCCATAATATTCCTCAATAGTATTCCTTTATATTGAATATATGACCTGTATTCGTGGTATGCTGGTATAAAAAAGACCCAAGATCACTAATATAGTAACATTTAGTTGAACGATAAGGAGATTCCTTTTTTCTTTTCTTAAAAAAAATTGGGACTTATATGGCCATATATATTGCTATGGCATATGTTCTCTTACAAAAAGCAAAAAGAGAAATACTTACAATTCCAACAGCCATCAAACTTAACAGCAGCCAGCTAAGAAACATCTTCATGTCGCTAAGTTATCTACTGTTTAATATTTATCTTATCTTCCTGAAGGAGGCGGATCTACTTTTTACAATAATAACACCAAGTTACCTCCTTATCACTTTGTGTCCTGTAACTCATTTACACTCATGAACTTAAGGAAGTTGTACCTTATACCATGTATATCGGGATTCAGACAA